>WOXC01004614.1:632383-1264767 GCA_011680675.1 Gymnobelideus leadbeateri | reverse complement strand
AATGTTCTTCTATGTGCCATGAACAAATAAAGGGACAACACCAGGGATTTTTAATCTATCAAAGACAAAGCACCCTGTGCTGTATGTGGGTGTTTACATGTTTTATAAGGACTATATGAAATGAAAAATTCTTTAAAAGCTTATATACATAAAATCAATTAAAATCATAACTAAATCTGCATATATATGTATTTAGAAAAAATGTTGACAAAACACATTTCTTTTGAAAATACTTAGAAGCATAGATTATAAATAGGACTTTCCTGATAGCGGTAAATTACATCTCAAGCTATAAGTATTGTATTTAAGGGAAATAATCTGTAAGTCTTTCAAATAATATCTGGAGTTTTAAAAAAGGGACACTGACCACTATAGAAGCAATATAAACTTCTTTTTTTTTTTTTGCTTTTTGAAGGGCAATTGGGGTTCCGTAACTTGCCCAAGGTCACATGGCTAGGTTTTTGTGTTAACAATATAAACTTTTAAAAATTAAGGAAAGAAGTACAGGAAAAGAGGAAACAAAATTATTGTCTTTTGCAGATGACATTATCTACACAGAAGTCTCTTCACTGAAACAATAACTTTCAGATAAGATTTTAGATAAACCATACAAATCAGCCTTTTTAACATAGAACCAAGAAAATGCAAGAAGAGATCATATGAATATAACTGCAAAACACTTTTGCAGAAATATAGACAAATAAATGGAGAAATTAACTGCCTATGGTTGAGCACTGCCAAAAACAAAAGAAAAAGAAAATCCTACCCAAATTTATTTATCCTGTACCATATAATCAAACTATGAAATAATTACTTTTAGATAACTAGAAAAAATAACAAAATTCATCTGCAGGAAGAAAATGAGATCAATATTCTCAAGGGAAATAATGACAGAAAAAGTAGAACGGGAACCTACCAGTACCAGATATTACAGTATATGTATACTAAAAAGTGGCAGTCATTAAAACTTTCTGGCATTTCTTAAAAAGAAAAAAAAGGAAAGTTGATCAGTGGAACAGATAAAAGTATGTAACACAGAGAAGCAAATGAACATAGTAAGTAGCAAATGCTCAACAAACTCAAATAACATAAAAATTGCTGAAAAAATTGAAAAGAAATCTGGTAGAAATTAAGTTTTGGCTAAATCTCACACTACCTACCATAATAATGTGCCCTAGATATAAAGACTGATATCATAAACAAGAAAATAGCTTTACAATAGCTATACAATTATCAGGGATGAACTCATGAACAGTAAAAGATATCATTAAAGAGGAAATAGATTAATTTTACTACAAAAAATTGAAGATTTTGAACATAAAATTGATCAAGATCAAAAAGGAAACATCTGACTGAGGAAAAAAAAATCCTTCCAGAAAGTTTCTTTGATAAACCTCTCATATCAAAGATACATAAGGAATTGATTCAAATATATATTTCAAGAGACACTTCCCAACAAATGGTCAGAGAATATGAAGTTATTTCTTTTTTTTTTTTTTTTTTGCTTTCTGGAGGGCAGTTGGGGTTAAGTAACTTTCCGAAGGTCACACGGCTAGTTTTTGTGTTAAGTGTCTGAGGCCGGATTTGAAATGAAGTTATTTCTCAAAGGAAGAAAGTCAAAAGATCAGCAGTCATCTAAAATATGCTCCCAAGTACTGATAAAAGAAATGCAAACCATATACTTTCTCCCCCCACCCAAAAAAATCCTCTTTTGACAATCTACTCTGAATCTACCTTCCCTCTGTGACAACCCTCTCCCTAACCACTACTCTGTTCTTTTTTGCATAAGTTAAATGTATTTCCACACTAAGGCGTGTGTGTGTGTATTACCCCTCTTTGACTGATTTAAATAAGGTTCAAGTGTCACCTGCTCCCTCCACCATTCCTTGTTTAACCTTTTTCCTTCTTGTACATCCTGTTATTTTAGATAGTAAGTTCTCTCATTTATCTTACCTATTTCTTCCTGAGTGTATTTCTTTTCCCTCTTTTCTTTCTTCTTTTAAAGTTATTAAGATATACAAAAACAATTGGGTGGATCTGTCATATTTTACTCCCTCTATGACATTAGGGTTCTGAGAGGATGTGTGTATCATCTACTTAGAATGCAAACATTTCATTCTTGAATAAAAGTACCTTACTGTTGTCTACTCATATATACCCTTTCTAATGTTTATCTTCACTCTTATGTTTGTAACATAGAAATGCTTTATTCTTTTTATTTATTTTTCCTCCTTGTAACATTTATTCTTAGTTTTGATAAGTAAGTTAATCTTGATTGTAAGCCTATGCCTTTTGCCTTCTGAAATATTGTATTCTATACTCTCTACTCCTTGATAGTAGCAGCTGTAAAATCTTGTATAAGCCTGACTGTGGTTCCTTGGAATTTGAATTTCTTCTTAGATAACAAATCTGAGCAATTTTCCTCTATGATTTCTTGAAATGAGATATCCAGGAACTTTTTAGGGTCACATAGATCTTTGACTTTCAAACAGACAAATTATTCTTAAAGTACAGTCAATCTGCAACATTCTTACTTTTGTGACTTTATGCATATCCATGATTTTATCTGGAGGAAGAAAATGAGAACAATATTCTCAAGGGAAGTGTCTGGTACTGCTAGGTCCCCTTTCTACTTTTTTGGTCATTTGGTAGTCATTAAAACTTTTTAGCATTGCTTTAAACAAAAAAAGCAAAGTTGATCACTGTTCTTTTCACATTCACACTGGCAACCACACATATCAGTGGTTATCTGCAGTAGAGAAAAACTGAAGGTGCAAAAGGGAGGGAAGTATTTGTAAAAATGTATCTGTGCCAGAAAGTAGCAAAGTAACCTTTCAAGTGCCTGATGGGGGAACTAAAAAAATATAAAAGTAGTTAAATTTGTGGGTCAATGAGATGGTATCCCCCCCCTCTCGACAACAAACATCTTAATCCAGCCAGAAGAGAGCTGTGGGGCCAGTGACCTCAGACTAGGAGTCCCCCAGACATGTGTTTTTCACTGGGGTACAGTTCAATCACAGAAAGGATGATTAGAGATGATAAAGTGCTGCCCCTTTCCCTTTTTTTACCTCAGGGTTCTTTTGACAGCACGGCCCCTGGACCCTTGTTCAGTCCCTTCCAACATTGCCTTTCCTCCCCTTTGTATATCACAGGTTATTTTTCATGATTACTGTATTAGGAAAAGTGCACATCATCAGAATTAATGTTTTGTTATAAAGAAATGTATGCAGAAAAGTATATTTCAGCAATTTCTAGCTAAAGCTTACAGTTTTGTGGATGTGGGAACCTAACCCCAAATTTCCCATAGACTCAATCATCAAAATTCGCTTTTGACTTTTGTGTCATTTTCTAGGAATATTAACCCCATGAAAGCTGAGGGCTGACTCTCTTATTAGCCTGTTTTGTGGACCAAAGCTTTTCCCTGGGGGGCGGAGCCAAGATGGCGGAGTAGAAACAGCTCTTCCAAGCCTCTCTGCCCCCAGATTCTCCACAAACTATGTAAAAAAGGACTCTGAACAACTTCTGGAGCGCCAGCACCCACAGAACGACACAGAGAAGCTAACCTCCCGTTGAGGAGAGCCCAGCAGCCCTGCAGGAAGGACCAGCACAGCAGTCTGGGAGCCATCAGCGCAACGCAGAGCACAGGAGCCAAGCCGAGCCCAGGTCCACGTAAGCCGAGGTTTTAGCCCCAGGGCGGCAGGGCCAGCAGCCGGCTAGAGGAACCCCAGAACACCAGCAGCTGTGGTGATTCCAGAATTATCAACATAGACTTGCCTAGGACAAAGTAAGAGGTTAGTGTCCTATGGACTTTGGGACCTGTATTTGGGCAATGCGTCAGCTCCCTCCCCTGGGGGCTAGAAGCTGCTGAGGAGACACGCCACTGTGTAGTTTTCAGAGGCATTTCCGGTTCCCAGCCTACAAATCGTGGGGAGATCCAGCGATCAGTCTTGGGGGGTAATCGCTCTTGCTTTAACCTCCCTGGATCTGGATTGTGATCTAGGGTGGAAGTCGTGGGTGGGTTTACAGCTTGCCAGAAACGGAAGTTGCCCCCCACACGTTCGGGACAAAAATTCTCTATCTGGCCTTAAAGCCATAGTGTGGCAACAAGCCCAAAAGTCAAGCAATTAAGTGGCAACATGCCAAGGCAAAGGAAACAGAAAAATGCAACCCTAGACTCCTATTTTGGGGCATAGAGCGGGAAAAGGACTGTGAGGTCAGAAGTCCTGCTCCAAAAGCCCCAGGGAAAACATGAGCGGGTTGCAGGCCATAGAGGACCTTAAGAAGGACTTTAAAAATCAAATAAGAGAAGTGGAGGAAAAATTAGAAAGAGAAATGAGAAGGATGCAGGAAAAGTATAAAATGAGGGTCAACAGCCTGACTGAGGAAAACAACACCTTAAAAAATAGACTAACTCAAATGGCAAAGGAGGCCCAAAAGGGCAATGAGGAGAAGAATGCCTTAAAAAGTCGAATTTGCCACATGGAAAAAGAATCTCAAAAGTTCACTGAGGAGATTCATTCCTTCAGAGTTAGACTGGAGCAATGGAAGCTAATGACTTTATGAGAAATCAAGATGCTGTTAAGCAGATCCAAACAAACGAAAGATTAGAAGGCAATGTGAAATATCTCATGGGAAAAACCACTGACCTGGAGAATAGATCCAGGAGAGACAATTTAAAAATTATTGGACCACCTGAAAGCCATGATCAAGGAAAGAACCTAGAAATCACCCTTCAAGAAATTCTCAAGGAAAACTGCCCTGATATTTTAGATCCAGAGGGCAAAATAGAGGTTGAAAGAATCCATTGATCACCTCCTGAAAAAGATCCCAAAAAGAAAACTCCCAGGAATATTATAGCCAGGTTCCAGAATCCCCAGATCAAGGAGAAAATACTCCAAGCAGCCAGGAAGAAACAATTTCAAGATTGTGGAAACACAATCAGAATAGCCCAGGACCTGGCGGCTTCTACACTGAGGGATCGAAGGGCATGGAATATGATATTCCAGAGGGCAAAAGAACTGGGAATGAACCCAAGGGTCACCTACCCAGCAAAACTGAGTATTTTGTTTCAGGGAAAATATGGTCATTCAGTGGAATAGAGGACTTTCAAGCATTCTTGAGGAAAAAACCAGAGTTGAATAGAAAATTTGATATCCAGACGCAAGAAGTAAGAGATGCCTGAGAAGGTAATCAGGGAAAAGAAATCAAAAGGAACTTCTCAAAGTTGAACTATTTACATTCCTATATGGAAAAGCAATATCTGTGACTGATGATATCTTTCTCACTATGAAAATAATGGAAGAAGGGGGTGTGGTCATATGAATACATATGTGAATGTGTGTGTATATGGTTACAGTTATATATGGATAGAGGGCATAGGTTGAATTTGTTGGGAAGGGAGAATACTCAAGGGATGAAATTATGAGGTGAGAGAGGAAAGTGGCAAGAGGAGATGGGGAGAGACAGGGTAGGGTAAACTATCTCATGTAGAAGAAGCAAGGGGAAGTGGTTGCAAAGGAGGGGGAGAAGAAGGAAGGCTAAAAAGGCAAAACCACATTCACATTGAATTTGGTTCAGGGAGAAAATGACATACATACTAAATGGGATATCTCAACCTGCAGCAGGATAGGGGGAAGGGGGATGAGAGGAGGGATGATGGATGGGAGGGCATCCTTGGGGTGAGGGAGGTTGGAAGTACCCACTATAGAAGAGGGACAGGATCATGTAGGGAATGGACCAGGTGGGGGGTGGGATGAGTGGGAGGGAATTATAAGCAGCCTTGTACAATATATCTACTATGATAATGTTTTGCATAGCTAGACATGTACAACATATACTGAATTACTTATATCCCAAGAAGGAATGGGTGACAAGGGAGGAAGGAAATGGATCTGAAATTCAAGGTCGTAACATTAAATGTTTCAAATTAAAAAAAAAAAAAGCTTTTCCCTGGACTCTTTATATATCTTTGGAAACTGTAGCTCTTCAAGTAGATATGTCTTAACTTAAGTGTAATTTTCATTCTATTATCAGCATTGATATGACACTTCTAGTGTTAAAACTAGGAAAATGGAGAAAATAATCTTAGGACAGATAAAGATGACTTATACTATGGCAACTGTAACAACAAATGTCCTGGGGAGTTTTTCTTTGGCTAACTTTTTACATGGACAGAGTGACCTATATAAACTAAGATAAAAGCAGGATTTAATTTCACCCAAGCTTGCAAGTGAAAGAAAAGAAGATTTAAGTTTCCTGACTACTGGTTTCCTCCGTTTTGACCACCAGTCAATGCTCAGTCTCCTAAACTATGAAACTACTCTTAAATTAACTTTTCTTTACAAAGGTCACAAAAAGGTAGCAGTACTAACTCATTGGTCATAAAGACACTAATCAAATATTCAATATTGACAAGAACAACTACAGATTCTTTTTACAGAAGTAAAAGTGTTAATTTGAAAAAGTTACTATTAAGTAAACAAAAAACCTCCTACCCATAAATAAAATACACAAAAGTCAAAATGCAGTTTTAATAAATTTCCAAAATAACTTGCACTAGGTCTATGAGTTTTATAAGCATGTTTATTGTCTAGTGGCTAAAATATGATCTAAAGAACCTGTACTATAATTCTTATAGGGCACAAGATCCCTTTGATATCTAGTGGAACTCTGATGGTCAAGTACTAACAAGTATAATACAAGTGGAGAAAGAGATCCTCAAAGGCAACTCAAAATTCACCTTGCTTCTAATTTTCATTAGCCTTCCTCCAACAATGGAGTGGCTGCAAGTTTTATACCACAATATGATAACTAAATATAATTCCACCATTTCAAATACTGCTCCATCCTGGAGCACATACTGGAGCACTAAATACTCTAAAACTATAAAATTTCTTATTTCCATCTCCCTTGTGTACAGCATAAATCCTTTACATAATCAAGAATATCTGACTGGTTTTTAAATATGTTTCTGTCTCAAGAAAAAATGCCAGTCCAAGGACAAAGCACTTGTCAGCAAAAGGTTTGTAAAGGAATTTTCTCTTTTAGATTATAAAATCCTTTAGAGCTGTTACCTACTTTGCCTCAACCAGCAACTGGTACAGATGATAGGAGAAATGTAGGTGTAAAAACATGTATCAATAAAATATCATTTCTAAGAAAGCAGTACATAAATATTAGCTGTTATCATTATCGGCAAAGTACCTAACACATACAGGGTCTCAATTTGTTGGAAAGAGGATTTTTTAAAGCCTTGGTCAAAATCCCTTTTAGGACCAAAAGGGGCTTTGAAGAGAAATTTGAATCAGTGGAGGCTGAAAGTAATTGGCATCTTTAACTGGTTTGTTCAAGGTAAGGCTCAAATGGAAGGCCATATGGCTTACCTAAAGAAAGTAGGTATAGAAAACAAGGGATGGATTCTAGGTTAACCCACTAACTCTTTAGTTTATACTGAGGCCAAGACTGACACCTCCAAAGTGGGACTAGAGAGTCAGTATGTCATACCTTTAATATCATAAGTTGATGGCAGGCAAAATGTGTTTATGATGTTGTCTGGGTCACCACTTCAAAGGCAGCACTAAGACTCAGGGGTCTTAGCTTACTCAGATGAGCTGCGGGTGTGCAGAGAAGGGGGTTATAATAGCTCTAATATCTGGGTTGTTTGGGTGTTTTACAGGGAGTAAGAGAGTCCTAATTCTTAGGCAGACCCATTTTTCCATCTCAGGTCATAGTCTAGGATGGGAGCCTTCCAGAAAAGAAACAGGGCAGGAGCAAAGGATATACCTATGGAATGAAGAGCCTACTCAACAGAGAAAGGCTAGGATAGAAAAACCATAGGTTTGGGGAAAAAAAAGAATTCTAAGGTATTATTGGTTTCAATTTCTCTCACTTTTATATAAATGAATCATATTGAAACATTCCATTAATAAGGTATTTGCTCTACCATAACATATTTAACAGATAGTATTTTTAAATTGAAAGTAGTTTTTTCAGGGGTGGCTAGGTGGTGCAGTGAGTAAGAGTGCTGGCCCCGGAGTTGGGATGACCTAGGATTGGTCACGGCCTCAGAAAATGAGCACCCACACATAAATAATGACTGGCCGTGTAACCTTGAGCAAGTTACTTAACCCCGATTGCTTTAAAAAAAAAAGAAAGAAAGTAGTTTTTTCAAATCTTCATTTTCAGAGTTTGTCATAAGTTTTGCAAGGTCTTCAATTTTTCAGCCTTTGATACATCCATCCTTTAACTCCCAATATTTCCTCATCTCCAAACCTCCCCCTTTCTTTAGTGTCACTGGCCATTCTCTCCACATTTATTATCATTGGGTATTCAGTGAAATCATTAGTAACTTCCTTCCACAGCTTCCTCTAACATATTTATAGTTATAGTTGTTTTGTTTTACTGCTAATCACAAATATAAAGAACAACATCAACTTAGTATGCCTTCCATCACTTTCTTTCTTTCTTTTTTTTTTTTTGGAGGGCAATTGGGGTTAAGTAACTTGCCCAAGGTCACA
Source organism: Gymnobelideus leadbeateri (assembly GCA_011680675.1). Taxonomy (NCBI): domain Eukaryota; kingdom Metazoa; phylum Chordata; class Mammalia; order Diprotodontia; family Petauridae; genus Gymnobelideus; species Gymnobelideus leadbeateri. The sequence goes on along the minus strand of WOXC01004614.1, from coordinate 1,256,251 downwards.
CGGCTAGTTTTTTTTTTTGTTTGTTTGTGTGTGCGTTAATTGTCTGAGGCTGAATCCGAACTCAAGTCCTTCTGACTCCAGGGCCAACGCTCTACTCACTATGCCACCTAGCCACCCCCTTCCATCACTTTCTAACAGGAACCCCTCCCCCAATCAACCCAATGTACCTCTAGTTTAATAAACTTCTGAAGTTCTAATTCTACCTTGGTAAAGAAATTAGAAGGGAGAAAGTTCATTTAGTCAGTCAGCAAACAACTTTCATATCAGGATGGGAAAACTGTAGAGCCTTGTGAACGGCATAATATATTACTGTTCATGCACTTCAAAGAACAGTTCTTTGGAGTCTAGATTTTTGTTAACCTCTCTGGCAAAACTAGTCCAATGTCCCACAATAATCAGCCATAACCAAACTTTGTTAGACCACCACAAGGCCAGAAAGTTGTGCTCATTCTTGGCTATTAATGTCTTGAGTAAGATGCAGGGCACTGCACATAGGGTTCACTATTCAGTCACCCAGAGAATTAATTTGGTGGAAAAGAATTGATCTTGTCTTTAGCATCAATAAAGCCTAAAGTTTTTTCCCCCCTCCTTAGTAAGACAGTTGTGTACTGACAGGGATTTCCAAAACATGATGATTTTCTTTGCACTGAGAACCTATTCCAGTAATTTGTAACTCTTGAACTAACTACATTGGAATCACTACCACCCTCATTTTGTTGTGGTTGGAAAATTATTTCTACTACCTTGAAGTTTTCATAAATCACAAGGCAGTCTACATAGGTATTACTTGTCACATTGAAAATCCAAATAAATGCACGTTCAACTTTATCCATGTTATTACAACTTATACATGATGAATCCATTATTGGATCATTGCATTTCACCCCTTTTTTTAATGTATCACATAGCTTAGGTTAATACTCTCATGTTCAAGCTTGAGAGATTGCTCCGTGCCTCAAATTCAGAATTTCCTGTTTCAGTCTTCACTTTCCCCTCACCTCTTTTTTTTCCTTCTTTTTAAAAGCTTTTGGTCCACCTGATACCCATTCATTTGTTTTCTTTGAGTTTCAGGAAGGGTTCAGAAATCTGATCTAGGCTTTCCTGTTCAATTTGAGGTTGAGAATGATCATGATTTGGGATGGAGAACCCAATGCCTCTTCTCCTACCTTCTTAAAAAAAAAAAAACAACAGTCAGATAAAAATGGCAGAAGAACTGCTAGGTAACTTCTTTGGCAATTGTCCGGTGGGGAGCCAAAGAGGCCTGATCCAGGACTCAGATAATTACCCAATGAGACCTCTTTGAGATGCAACTTTTCTTCAAGGTAGCTCCTAAATTCTTTTGAGATGGGTTACAATTAAAAGGATGTTGTTTGAGTTCTGAGACCAATAGGCTCTGCCTTTTGTTCAAAACCAAAATATTTGAATTCTTAGGTGGTCAGTTCCTATGCATATGTACTTGATGCTGCTGCTCTGGTTTTAGGCCTTGAAGCCAGCTCTCAAAAAGCATCCTTTGTAATGTGACTGCATATGAAAAGAGTTAACTGGCTCTTCCTAAGACTATCAGGCACCTAAAGAAGGAATCCTCAAATTATCTATTCTGTGCTACTTCCAGGATAGAACAGACTAGGTAATGATTAGAAAACTTGGGTCCCCTTCCTTTGACTCATTGCTCTACAAAAACCTTGTCCTAAGAATCAATAAACGGAGTTCATCTTTCTTCCTTGAACTACCCACATAGCCTGATCATTTCTTATTCACGTCTCCAAGTCATGTTAAGTGCTGGACACTGAGCAGCCCACGGCATTGTCCTATCCTAGGAAAGGGCACAGGGAAAACTGAACAAACATCCAATACTGGCTGCAGGTCAACAGAATATTGCAGGCCTGGCAACACCAAAAATTAACCAAATTTAACAGTATTAGAGTATAATTTCTTCTAGTCCCGATGAACCCATTTCATTAAAAGGAACCCATTTACAGTAAGCAAGAGTAAGAGATGATAAAAAATGAACAGCATCCTATACTCACGAAAAATATAAGAAAAAGAGGAAGGAAAAATTTTCTATGGAGAATTTATGAAATAACAAAAATGAAATATAAAATGGACAAAACTCACACAGGATAAGGTAACACTTTGACCCATCAGTAGTACCCAATATCGGGGATTCCATCCAAATACTGACAATCATAGAAGCCTGGATTTAGGGTTGGAAGAAGGGAACTTGGGGATTTGGTGAAGAAACTGGCACAAAAAAAGTTAACTGATTTTTGCCTAAGGTAATGCAGACAGAAGGTATCCCAGAAGTCTTAGTGCAGACTAAAACTTATTGCTGGGACACAAGGTAGAGACAGAATCCCAACCCAGGTCTGGACTCCAAATCCAAGGATATTTAAATTACACCAGCTTGCCTGGAAGCTGGTAATTAATTGGCCCTGTTACATCATTCATTAGACAATTAATGGAGGGAAGTCCTTCTAGATTCTCACTTGAAATGGATGCAGCCCTGTCTTGAAATTGTTATTTTGAAACTCCAAAGCTCTGAGTAATAACTTCCAAATATCACAAAAGTTGTCCAACAGTGAAACTGAAATTGAGGAGAAAACAACTGTCTTTGCTGCCCCTGCTTTTACCAGGAAGTATGGAGGGGACTGGCTAACACTTGTACCTCTCTTCTTCACTGAAAAGCCCCCTATCCCCTTAGGACTGTAATGGAAATGCAAACTTAAAGATCTTCCCTGCCCCTAGGCCCTTTGATAGGCTTAAGAGACTCAGAGAACCTTCCTAGATTTGAAAATACACTCTGCCCCCTAATAGGCTGAGTGTGGTCACATGGAGCCTGTGGGAGGAGGCTTGGTTTTCAGGAATGCCCACATCTTGATGCTGTGTGATTGGGCAGTGGGTCAAGAGGGTGGTTACATTCTCTGACCCAGGAGAAAGTTATATAATCCCTGATGTGATACTGTTTTGGGGCTTACTTTGAGAAGTGTTGTGTGATTTGACCAGATGAGACTCTGGGCAGCCATTGAGCACCCCAGCTTTGAAAACCCAGATGTTGATGCTTCCTTCTCTGGTAACTGTGATTTAGTATGGATGTAATGGCTGGACAGTTTGGAAGCCTGTCTGCTTGATCTGTTTCTCTGTCTTGTAACTTCTGTCTGTATACTCTGAAGTTCGGGGTCCTGACATTTTCCCTCTGAACTAGGTAAATGATATATGTTTGATTGATTAAAGTAAGCTTGTTAACCCGTTTTGAGTTGCTTTCCTTTAGAAAAGCAGATGTAAGAACCTGTGTTGGTAGCCACCCTGGGGATGCTAGGGTGCTTGCTGCTATAGGATAGGGGGCTAACTGCCCCCATCTTCTACTTCTGCTCCATCCCAGGACCTAGAATCCTAACCTTGGAGAAATGTAGCACTGACATTACAACTTCAAATAATGTTAGTGGTGTAAATGGATACAATTCTATCTCCATTCAGCTAATATCCAAAGACAAACTGTGTCCAATTAAGAAGAAAAACCTAGAGCATGTGCCATCATCATCATAGGAGGTCAAGGCAGGGAAATCTAAACTTTTTAATTATCAAAACAATCTGGTACTGGCCAAGAAATAAGAGTGGTGGGTCAGTGGAGTGGATTAAGTAAAAATTATAGTATAATAAATGACCATAGTAATTTAGTATATGATAAATACAAAGACTCCAGCTTTTGGGATAAAAATTCATTATTTAACAAAACTGCTGGGAAAACCAGAAAACAGTATGGCAGAAAGTAAGTATAGACCAACATCTAATATGGTATACCATGATAAAGTCAAAGTGGGTACACAATTTACATATAAAGGGTGATGCCATAAATAAAAAAAGAGCATGGAATAGTTTATCTGTCAGATTTATGGATAAGGAAAGAATTTAGGACCAAAGAAAACAGAGAGCATTACAAAATGCAAAACAGATCATTTGATTATATAAAATTAGTTTTTGCACAAACAAAACCAATGCAACCAAAATTATAAGGAAAGCAGAAAGGTTGGGGAAAATTTTTTGCAAGAAGTACTTCTGGAAAAAAACAATTTCATATCTCAAATACATAGAGAACTGAGTCAAATTTATAAAAATACAAGTCATTTGACAAATGATAAATGGTCATAGGAAATGGCAATTTTTGGACAAAGATAGCAAAGCTATCTTTGATTATATTTTTCATATAGTCATATGAAAAAAATGCTCTAAATCACTACTTATTAGAGAAATGTAAATTAAAACTATTCTGAGGCACCCCCTCACACCTATCAGATTGTCTAATATGACAAAAAAGGAAAATGTTGGAGGGGATGTGGGAGAACCGGAACACTAATGCACTGCTGGTGGAGTTGTGAACTGATCCAACCATTCTGGAGAGTAATTTGGAACTCTACCCTAAGGGCTATAATCTATAAAACTGTGACATACCCTTTGATCTAGTAATACCAGTAGTAGGTCTATATTCCAAAGACATTTTTTTTAAAAAAGGAAAAAGAACCTACTGATATAAAAATATTCATAGCAGCTCTTTTTGTGATGGCTAAGAATTAGAAATCAAAGGGATGTCCATCAATTGGGGAATGGCTAAAAAAAGCTGTGGTATATGACTGTAATGAATACCACTGTGTTATAAGAAACGACAAGCAGGACGATTTCAGAAAAACCTGGAAAAACTTACATGAACTGATGCATAGTGAAGTGAATAGAACCAGGAGAACATTGTACACAGTAACAGCAACACTGTTTGATGAAGAATTGTGAATGACTTAGTTATTCTAAGCAATACAATGATCCAAGACAATCCCAAAAGACTAATGATGAAGCGTACTATCTGCCTCCAGAGAAAAGAACTGATATTGTCTGAATACAGAATGAAGCATGCTATTTTCTACTTTCTTTCATTTTTTTTCTTTTATTGAAGTCTTCTTGTACAAAATGGCTAATATGGAAAAGTTTTATATAATTGCACATGTATAATCTACGTCTGATTACTTACTGTCTTGGGAAAGGGGAAGGGGAGGGACAAAGAGAGTGACAGAACTTGGAACTCAAAACTTTAAAAAAAAAAGAGCCCCCTCTTCAAGAGATAAAAGTAAATATGAATATAGATGTCAAACAGCTATTCCATCTGATTATATTCAGCTCTTATGGGTTAGTTCTAGCCTGACAATTCAAAAGGATTTAAGTTTAAGTGCTTTAGAAAACAAGATGCTCATTATTTTATTTTACCAGCTTACAAAGTTTAATAAAGCTGGTAATATTTTCTGAGATTTTAAGACAAATCAACAATCTTAGTGTTTTATTCTTCTAGTTGAAAAACATGAATTTTATTTTTAAAAAACTTGTTTTTTAATGATTAATTCTAGTATTTGAACATCTGAGAAACTCAGGAGAAGACACAGGATAGAGGAATTAATCAAGGAGCATTTATTAAGCCATTACTCTAAATGCCAGGCACTGTACACAAAGGGCTGGTAATACAAAGAAAGAAAAAACAGTCCCAACACCCAAGAACTTACATTCTAATGGGGGAGATAACACATAACTAAATACGTAAATACAGGATACATAAAAAGTAGATGAAATAACTTTAGACTGCCCCAGTATCTGGAGTGTGACCAGGAAAGGCCTCCGACTAAAGGGTGGTCTGTGAAATGAGTCTTGGAGGAAGCCAAAGATTCTATTAGGTGGAGGTAAGGCAAGGGAACATTATAGGCATGAGGGACAATAGTCAATGCAAAGGAATGCAAAGAGTATCTCTTGGGAGGAACACTAAGTTAGTCAGAGTATGGCTGGATCACAGAATGTATGGAGGGAAGATGACCACAGGAAGCGGCACAGGCAGCACCCTTGTTTCAGAAAAAGTCATTCGTTCTTGAAACTGTTTTCTCCATGTAAGGAGGTAAGGCCACAGGATAGGTTTTATATGAGTGTGACACAAACCAGATTCTGATTTGGACTCAGATTCTTGTTGATGGGCTAGTTCTGGCCTCAGGGAAGAATAATCTCTATTCCATTCCATTTTAGCAGAAGGATGTTTTGTAACTTCTTTGCCTCTTTCTCATTTGTGAATTATGAAATGAAGTAGTTGTGATGATTTTTTTTTTTTTGCCATTTTAAACTGTGGTAGCACAATCGGTAGACCAAAACTCAAGAACTTAATCAAAAAATGCTTCTGGGATAACATGACTCACTATTCAAAGTAACTGGCAGATGAAGAGACAAGTAAATCATAGACAGTCTGGGCCAGTCAAGATGTTTCTCCAATGGAAGGAACTCCCTCAACAAAAATGAGGTTTAGACAAATATCTTACTTTATATGCTGAATATACTCAAAATGAATATGTAAACTATATATTAACAACCACAAGAAAAATTACATGAGAACCAGATCAGGTAATTTTTACAGATATAGCTAGAGGAAGCATTAATCAAAGATAAAATAAGTATTTCAATCATCACACAAAACTAAAAAGCTTTTGCAAAACAAAATCAATACAATTAGGTAACAGGAAACAATCTACTGGAGAAAATATATTTAAACTACCTATGATAAAGTTCTGATACTATATATCCATGTGCATTTCCTATACATATGCATGTATACATATATAAAAGACAAAGCACCATATACCAACAGATAAATGATCAAAGAACAGCAACAATTCTCAAAAGAACAGCAAAGTATTAACAATCATATGAAAAGATGTGCCAAATCACTAAAAACAAGATAAAGGAAAATAAAAACAGCATTAAGATTTTACCTCACATCCAGAAATTGGCAAAGATGACAAAAGATGGAAGGGGGTATGGAAAGACAGTCAGGCACACTAAAGCAATGTTATTATTATTTTTTTTTTAGATTTTTTTTTGGTCTTTGTTAATTTGCTTGTTTATTTTTAGTTTACAAGATTCAGTTCCACAATTCCTTGAGTTTAAAATTTTCCCTGCCTTCCTCCACCCCCCAAAATAGAGTATACAATCAAGTATAGGATCTGCAAATACTTTCACATTAGACATTAGTCAGGTTATAAAGAAGGATTGTATTGGATGGAATGAACAATGGGAAAGAGGAAACAAAGCCAAACAAGAAAAATAAAGAGAGCAGGTAGTTTGCTTCAATCTGCAATCAAACTGTTCTTTCTCTGAATGTAGACATCTCTCTCCATCATGAGTCACTAAAGCAATGTTAATGGAGCTGAGAACTTATTCACCTATTCTGAAAAACAATATGGAATAACGTCACTAATCTGTATATACCTTTTGTTCCAGCAATACTAAAGGTGTGCACCCTCAAGTATATTAAAGAAAGAGGGTGATATATGCAAGGATATTTATAGCAGGATATTTGTTTTGAGTACAGACCTGGAAACAAAATAGGTAACCATCAAAGGTGTAATGGCTGAACAAACTGTGAATGAATGTACAGGATATTTATTGAACTAGAGTAAAAGATAAATGTCATGGAGTCAGAAAATTGAGAAAACCTGTATAAAACTCATGCCAAGTGAAGGGAATAGAACCAGGAGAGCAATGTAAATGATGCTCACCAATAGCAATGTGAGGGGAAAAAACTGTGGAAGACTTTAAGAATTCTAATAATTTTATAAAGATCAGAGGGTGAGATTTAGGGCTGGGCCATCAAGTCTAATCCTCATTTTACAGGTGAGGACACTGAAGCATATCAGGTGAGGATGATGAACTAGTGATACAGAACTGGTATATATGTATTCTCAGACATCATCAGTTCTGCTTGACTCTAAGTATCTGTTTTAAGGAGGACATGTTAGTGGGTAGTGAGACATGAAAACAAGACCATCTACAAAACATTTTTTGAAATGTAGAGAATAAGAAAGTACAGAAGGAGGGCATAAATACAAGGCAGTAATATAACTGATATACATATTTCTTTAAAAAAAATTAATGAAATTTTGTACAGTCCTCTTTCCTGTTTGATTTGCTCATGGTCATACTCTCAATGTGCCAGATGTAGGATCTGAACCTCAGCCTTCCTAGATGCCTAAGTTTTGTTACTGTCATATTATATATAATATACACTTTAAAAATTATGTATAAGAGCTGTTTCATATATAATCCTTTTTTCTTCATACCAAAATATCAATTTCTGTTGATTTGTCAAATTTATAACATTTTAAAAAATTAAACTTTAGAAAGATGGAGGCTTTGCCTACATCTAGCAAACTGGAAAAGATGACTAAATATGGGAATGGTCAGTACTAGAGGGGCTATAATAATACTAGTTAGCATTTATATAACGCCTGCTATATGCCAGGCATTGTGCTAAGCACTTTACAATTATCTTATTTGATAATCACAATAACTCTGGGAGGTAGATGCTATTATTCCCATGTTTCCATTGATTAAACTGAGGCAAACAATGGTAAAGTGACTTGCCCAGACCAACTAGCTAGTAAGTGTCTGAGGCTGGATTTGAACTCAGGTCTTTCTGACTGCAGGCCCAGCACTCTTTGCACTGTGGCTGCCTCATACTTGGGAAAAGATGTATTGTTGGTAGAAATATGAAATGGTCCAACTACTCTGTAAAGCAATTTAGAATTACTCTAACAAAATGATTAAAATATGCCTTTTGATTCAGAAATCCCAATTCTAGATATATACCAAGGAGGTTAAAGACACAAAGGTTCCATAAACTAAACACCCAAAAGATTTATAATCAGCATTTTTATGGTGGAAAAAACCAAAAACAAACCAATAAAAAAACAAAACATGTGCCTATCAACTGGGAAACAGCTAAACAAATCTCGATACCTGATTGTAAAAGAATATTACTGTGTTGTAACAAATAAAGAATATGGGGTAGATAACATGAGAAGACTAACTTACATGAACTGATATAGAGTGAAAGAGAACCAGGAAAACAATATACATATGACTAAAACCATATAAATGGAAAGAGCAACAAAGAAATCAGAACTGCATGCTTTATAATTATAAGAAGCTTGACCTCAAATTAGATATGAAATTACTCTTCCTTTGCAGAGGCAGGAGATTCTGGGTATGGAATACCGTAGGATGTCACTGAAGTATCAATTTTGCACCTGTGAATTTCCGCCCCCCCCCCCCCTTTTTGGTCTTTGTTTAAAGAGATGGCCTTGTCAGGAAAATACTGGGAAATTAAGTTTACTGATTATATCAGTAAAAAATTTTCAAAATTGGGTAGCTCAGTTGGTTCCTTAGGATGGAATTTTACACAAATTCTTAATCTGGGGTCTGTAAACTTTGGAGGGGGGGGTAGGGTTTAACTGTACTTCCAGTATAATTGATTTCCTCGGCAATTTTATGTATTTTATACCTTTAAAATATTATTTTGTGAAGAAGACCATAGGCTTCACCTGACTGCAAAAGCAGGCCAAGACACAAAATATTAAGAACCCCTGGGCTAGAAGACCTTCATTCAAACACCCTGCTCTTTCCACTGTAAGTCTAAAGGGAGAAACTACCAAGGGGAAGGAAAGGTATATAATGACAAAAATTTAAATTAGTCAAGGAAAGCTAAAAGTATGCCATATACTTTTTTTTTGGAGGGAGGCAAAGTAAGTGACTTGCTCAGGGTCATACAGCTAGTAAGTGTCTGAGGCTGGACTGAACTCAGGCCCTCATGACTCCAGGGTCAGTGCTCTCTATTCACTCCACCACCTAGCTGCCCCTACCATATACTTCTGTAGATGATGGAAAAATTTTAGCTTTCACAAATTCAATTAATTCAAAAGTTTATCATATGAAAATAACTAAAAAAAAAAAAAAACCACTAGGAAAATCACCAAGTTTCCTGGGAAGTCCCTTCCAACAAATCTCTCAATCAACGTGGGCTTCCTTCTGGGTATGTGACTTCCAGGCAAATCACAGCCCCACCAAGAAAACTTCTCTCAGTCAATCTGTACTTGGGAGAAGATGTGTCCACTCTGTCATTTCACTACATCAATGAAATTAAGAGGTCCTGCCCAAAAATGATTGATAAAACCATATTAAAGGATCTTCTGGGGAAAGCTAGAGTCCAAGAACATCTTCCTTAACCATGTATAGAGTCCACAGTGAATCACCTTTCCCTCCAGAAGGTACACGGAATAGAACCCAAGGCTGAGCCAGAGTATAATAAGAGAAATGATGAGAAGCTAAATGAATGCCCAAGACCCTCACCTAAATGCCAAGTTGCATGGTCTAATGGGGAGGATTTTAGCTTCTGTGATGGGAAAATGCTAACATGAAGGTGCAAGGAAGAAGTGCAATGAGCATTTCTCAAGTTCTGGGTAAGCTTGCTCCCAAAAAGGAATATTCATATATTGGACATATATATATAGGAGGCCAGCACTGGTCTAGCCATATCCTAAGTCTCTTAGAATTTAAGAGTAGGGATGATTTCATGCTTTGTAAATTCAAAGAAATCTCCAGTGCCTAGTTGTTCTTCCTCCTTTGTTCTTGAAAAGGACGAATGACATCACAATGTTGGGATCAGGATAAAGTGTGTATGGAGTGATGTCTTGACTTGCATGTGAACTGGATTTAAATGAAGCAGAGCTGGATGAAGTCACCAGCCAGTGGCAGGACAAAAGTCAAGATGACTGGCAATGGCCCAGGATTCTGTGGATAACCTCTAATCAAGCTCTAAGTGCTCTACAGCACCTGGTTTAGCCACCCTTATGGCCACTGGAACAAAAAGTTCTCATACTACCATTCCCCTGGGGGAGGTCTTCACAAGCTTGGAGTAGACATTGCCCTAACTCAACAATGGGTTTGAGGACCATTGTTACCCTCAATTTGGTTTAGACCATCTGCTGAAACAGTTTCACCTGGGTGTCGCTGAGGCTCATGCTGCAGCTTCTTGGAGCCACAGGTCAGAGCTGAAGTGAAAATGGACACCAAAGATGGATGAGCAGCACTGAAAAGGGCATGACAGGCCCCCACACCAGAGGTGCTAGTTCTCCCTAGACACTAGATACACTCTAGTGCCTAGCACACCTAACATCAGTGTTTGTTGATTAAATCTATCAATGAAATTCTCTTCCAGGAAATAGTCCTTGTAGCTTTTCCATACAATCCTGGTCCTCTTACCTTTGTGACCACTCTTTTCCTCTCTGCTCCCTAAATGTGGGTATCTCTCTGCTCTTCCTCTCTACTAGCAGTCTCATGGTTGAGTACAGAACCATCTGTGAAATTTCCATTCACCACTGCAGAAGGCACCTCAGCTGACTGGCTAGAGAAAAACCAACAGAACACAATGGGGATGTTGCAGACAAAGGATCTTACGGCTAAACTGATTTGGAGCATGACACAAGAACAGCAAATGTACTTCAGTGGTCACTCCTGACAAGGAAGAACAGACTTGGCCATCTGGCTCTTTCCTAGATCCAACACTGCACTGCCCACTCTCAAAAGGGCAGGTGGCATTTCAGCCTCTTATTTTCTTCAATGCTACACTCACTCAAGTGCGATCCAATCTCTCCCACAGAGCTTTCCTGATCCAGCCTGTCCATCCTACCACTGTGAGAACACCAGCTCCTCGGATGCAATGGCTTCCCTTTTGTTGTCTTTTCAGGGTCCCCAAACCTTTGCAAAGCTAGCTCTTTAAGCTGTATCCATGAGGTGGCTAGCTGAGGAGGTACCTCAATACCACACACCAACATGCCAGCACACCCTTCCCCACCCCCACCCCCCCGCCAAATTCCACGAACAAAACCTTGCAATCAAGCAAAAACAGAAAGAATGATGGGCAAAACGTCTCTTTAGGACCCCCTAACAAACAAGGAAGCTCACAAGTCAGACTGCCAGGAGTAAAGTGGAGAGACCTTGTCTGTCAAAAAAACACCTGGACCATCAATCAGAAGGAGCTCAAGACCAAAAATGGTCAGAAGACCATAAACACAATGGGCCAACTTACTCCTTGGACCCAACTATTTAGACAGAAAAAGAAACAACAAACTGTGAGCTACTTGATGTCTAGTATTTAGCAGATTTGTTTATAATGCTCTCCTAGGAGTCATCTCTCCCAGGTAGCTGGAAGACACTTAGATAGTATCTTAGATAGTCCAACCTCTTAATTTTTCAGATGAGGAAACTAAGGCCCAGAGGGGTAAAGGGAGGTGTCTAACATTACACAGCTAGTAAGGAGTAGAGGCAGTCCTCTAATTCCAAGGTTCTTTCAACCATAGCCTTATTTCATGCCAACCAATGACAGATTCAAGTGCATTCACCAAAAGATCTATATGACCACTGTAAATTCTAATGTAAAGTTTTGATAGAAGAAATTAGTGATTAATTGTTGTAGTAAAGAGCCTGGCTTGGAGCCAGAAAACCCAGGCTCAAAGTCCTGCTTCTTACACATGCTATGTGACCCGGGGCAAGTAACATTACAATAAGAAACCAACTGTCTAGGCCTTTAGTTTTTTTTTTTTTTTTTTTAAACAAATACTTTATTAACTTCTGTTTTACATCATTCATTTCCGCCAGATTTTGAGTTACAATCATTTTCCCCCCATTATTCCCCTACCCAACCTCCCAGAATAGCAGTCCCACAAGATATCGCTTCCTCCAATCTGCTCTCTCCCATACCTTCTCCCATACCCCCATCGACTTTTCCATTAGAGGAAGATGAATCTTTGTGTCCCAATGCCTGCACATCTTATCTCCCAATTACAAGCAAAAGAGTATTAATAATAGTATTTATATATATTTGAAACATTTAATTTTAAGACCTCGAATTTCAGATCCATTCCCTTCCTCCCTTGTCACCCATTCCCTCTTGGGGATAAGTAATTCAGTATGTTGTACATGTCTAGCTATGCAAAACATTATCATAGTAGATATATTGTGCAAGGATGCTTATAATTCCCTCCCACTCATCCCACCCCCCACCTGGTCCATTCCCTACATGATCCTGTCCCTCTTCTATAGTGGGTACTTCCAACCTCCCCTCACCCCAAGGATGCCCTCCCTTCCATCATCCCTCCTCTCATCCCCTTTCCCCCTATCCTGCTGCAGGTTGAGATGTCCCATTTAGTATGTATGTCATTTTCTCCCTGAACCAAATTCAATGTGAATGTGGTTTTGCCTTTTTAGCCTTCCTTATTCTCCCCCTCCTTTGCACCCACTTCCCCTACATGAGATATTTTACCCTACCATGTCTCTCCCCATCTCCTCTTGCCACTTTCCTCTCTCACCTCATAATTTCACCCCTTGAGTATCCTCCCTTCCCAACAAATTCAACCTATGCCCTCTATCCATATATAACTGTAACCATATACACACATATTCACATATGTATTCATATGACCACACACCCTTCTTCCATTATTTTCATAGTGAGAAAGATATCATCACTCACAGTTATTGATTTTCCATATAGGAATGTAAGTAGTTCAACTTTGATAAGTTCCTTTTGATTTCTTTTCCCTGATTACCTTCTCAGGCATCTCTTGCTTCTTGTGTCTGGATGTCAATTTTCTATTCAACTCTGGTTTTTTCCTCAAGAATGCTTGAAAGTCCTCTATTCCACTGAATGACCATATTTTCCCCTGAAACAAAATACTCAGTTTTGCTGGGTAGGAAACCCTTGGGTTCATTCCCAGGTCTTTTGCCCTCTGGAATATCATATTCCATGCCCTTCTCTCCCTCAGTGTAGAAGCTGCCAGGTCCTGGGCTATTCTGATTGTGTTTCCACAATAGTGAAATTGTTTCTTCCTGGCTGCTTGTAGTATTTTCTCCTTGATCTGGGGATTCTGGAACCTGGCTATAATATTCCTGGGAGTTTTCTTTTTGGGATCTTTTTCAGGAGGTGATCTGTGGATTCTTTCAACCTCTATTTTGCCCTCTGGATCTAAAACATCAGGGCAGTTTCCTTGAGAATTTCTTGAAGGGTGATTTCTAGGTTCTTTCTTTGATCATGGCTTTCAGGCAGTCCAATAATTTTTAAATTGTCTCTCCTGGATCTATTTTCCAGGTCAGTGGTTTTTCCCATGAGATATTTCACATTGCCTTCTAATCTTTCATTTTGTTTGGATCTGCTTAACAGCATCTTGATTTCTCATAAAGTCATTAGCTTCCATTTGCTCCAGTCTAACTCTGAAGGAATGAATCTCCTCAGTGAACTTTTGAGATTCTTTTTCCATCTGGCAAATTCGACTTTTTAAGGCATTCTTCTCCTCATTGCCCTTTTGGGACTCCTTTGCCATTTGAGTTAGTCTATTTTTTAAGGTGTTGTTTTCTTCAGTCAGGCTGTTGACCCTCATTTCATACTTTTCCTGCATCCTTCTCATTTCTCTTTCCAATTTTTCCTCCACTTCTCTTATTTGATTTTTAAAGTCCTTCTTAAGGTCCTCTATGGCCTGCAACCCACTCATGTTTTCCCCTGGGGCTTTTGGAGCAGGACTTCTGACCTCACAGTCCTTTTCCCGCTCTATGCCCCCAAAATAGGAGTCTAGGGTTGCATTTTTCTGTTTCCTTTGCCTTGGCATGTTGCCACTTAATTGCTTGACTTTTGGGCTTGTTGCCACACTATGGCTTTAAGGCCAGATAGAGGAATTTTCGTCCCGAACGTGTGGGGGGCAGCTTCCGTTTCTGGCAAGCTATAAACCCACCCACAACTTCCACCCTAGATCACAATCCAGATCCAGGGAGGTTAAAGCAAGAGCGATTACCCCCCAAGACTGATCGCTGGATCTCCCCACGATTTGTAGGCTGGGAGCCGGAACTGCCTCTGAAAACTACAAAATGGCGTGTCTCCTCAGCGGCTTCTATCCCCCAGGGGAGGGAGCTGACGCATTCCCCAAATACAGGTCCCAAAGTCCATAGGACACTAACCTCTTACTTTGTCCTAGGCAAGTCTATGTTGATAATTCTGGAATCTCCACAGTTCCTGGTGTTCTGGGGTTCCTCCAGCCGGCTGCTGGCCCTGCCGCCCTGGGGCTAAAACCTCGGCTCACGTGGACCTGGGCTCGGCTCGGCTCCTGCGCTCTGCGCGCTGCCGGCTCCCAGACCACTGCGCTGTTCCTTCCTGCAGGGTGCTGGGCTGACCTCAGCAGGAGGTTAGCTTCTCTGTGTCATTCTGTGGGTGCTGGGGCTCCAGAAGATTTTTAGAGTCCTTTTTTACATAGTTTGTGGAGAATCTGGGGGCAGAGAGGCTTGGACGAGCTGTTTCTACTCCGCCATCTTGGCTCCGCCCTAGGCCTTTAGTTTTGAATTGGTTGAGGGTGTTTCCTCATCAGGTGTTCCTATCAATAAAATGATAGGTTCACAGATCTATAGTTGAACAAGACCCTAAGTTCATCAAGTTCAACCCCTCATTTCAGGTGGTTGATTATGTGACTTGCAGAGGGTCACACAGCTAACGAGTTCCTGAGGCAGACAGGTCCCACACATGATTAAGTTCCCTGTGGCTGGAAAGCTGACTATCCTCAATGTCTCTAGCTCATTTATCTATCTTTAACTTAGGGCTAAGTAATTTAGACACAGACCCCCAAACCCACACCACTTCTGTTCATGGCACAAATAATTATCCTATCTCAAAAATCTCAATGACCTTCAAATTCTTCTCTACCACAAACTATCAATTCTACCTTAATGTTCTCTCCTGAATATTCCTTTTTCATTCTACCACCCTAGTTCAGGCCCCATCACTTCAGACTTGGACTATTTAGAGCAGCCTTCTTCTAAAGGACCTCTCTACATGGATCCAGTATTAGTCTCATCAACCTACTGCTTACCACCCCAAGATTGATTATTCTAAAAGAATCACTTTCATCATGTCACTTCCCTGTTCTGTAAACCTTCTATGACTTGTCCAATACTGTCATGAAGAATTCCTTATTTTCAACCATTCCTTCCTCATTCTTCCTCCATGTTTTTGTTCACACCATTTCTAATAAGTTTTCAAGGGCCAGTTTAAATCTCACTTCTGAAAATCATTCTGATCTCCCCAAAACAAAGTGATTTCTAGCTTCTCTGAACTTTTAAGGCACTCAAGTGCTCCCCTAACTTGGCACTCATTATTATATACTGCCTTGCATAATCAGTTACCTTTTTATGTGTACAGTAAATTCTCAGCTTCAAAATGAGTAGTGATCAAAAAGGACATTGGTATGTAGGTTATTTGGAAAAAGTAATGAATTTTTCTATAGAAACAATGTTATGAATGATGACTGGATTCTGAAGCTAGCACACCAATGTCTATGAAAACAAAAAAATATGTAAACTGAAGTACTGTACACTTGCAATGAAAAAAAAAACCCACATATACAACCATTTTAAAACTAAAAATAATTCAGAGGAATAAAATTTGACCACCTGTACCCATATTTTCACCATATGTCAATAGTGAAAAGGATTTAGTTTGAGAGGGTGAGGCAGATCAAGATTTGGAGAGATTCTGATGGAGACATCTGGACACTTTTGAACACAATTTATAAAGGTTGATAGCAACTTTATTTCTTTGATTTCAAAGCATATAGGTTGATTCATGTGTATCACTAGCACTACTCTCATGCTTAAGAGATTAACACGAAAAGCAGAGGAAAAATAAAGAATACAACACTTGGTAAAGCAAGCAATGACAAAGGGAGGAAAGAACATGGTGGAGAAGAGACATGGAGTTGGGCAATTTTTTAAAGTAATGAAAGAATAAAATAAAAAACACAACAGTACTCACCCAATTAACCACAAGTGGAAGATACATTACACAAAACAGTTAAAAATTATCAGGGGCTATTAGCTCAAGAAAGCTTGTTTGCTGTTTCAAGGCAGGGACTAGCATACAACTAACTGACAGGCTATACAGGGACAAATTAGAAGTCAAATTTTCATATTTTGGAGTATTTTAAATATGTATATATATACATATATCATATAAAATATATACTATGAACATGTCATGTTCCTGTTTAAAAATTAATAAATAAAGCACTTATTAAACACTTTTGGGGGATATAAAAGAGAAAGACAGTACTTTCTCTCCAAGAGCTCACCTTCTAATGGGAGAGATGATACAGAAGGAAGGTTTCAGCTGCAGATAACAAGGAAAAATCTGCTGGTCCTTAGGGTGCAGAGGCAAAAACAGTCAATAATTCCTTTTCCTCGCTGTCATTTCCATTGATAAAATATTATCAGTTTCTGATGTTGAACAATCTGTCAGCTTTCCTTTCTGGATATTTACCCGAAGGAATAGTCATCAGGCTATATCTCCACAGGATTTGCTTCCCAGGATGATGTCCAAGGCACTGTGAGAGAAGCATAAGGCTCTTGATTTTGGGATCCTGGATTGTCTCCATCAGGGTCTGGCCAGGGTGGTGGTGGTAGTGGTTTGACTTGCCTGACACAAGCCATGTAATTTCTTCCTCTCAGGATGAACTGCTGCTTTAGCAAGGACAGGGTGCCTGCCTTCTGTGTGTCAGTCAGCAGCTGGTCTTTCTTCACAGAAGTTGCTCCCCCAGATAACAGCTTTGAGGGCCGGGCTGGAAACAAGCCCAGTTGATCTATGGGTGCTCCCACTTCTAGATCTCCTATGCCCTCTCTGTTAGTGGCAATTGGTCAGCAGTTGTGGCTGGTTATAAGGAAGGTGGGGCCTCTATCCACAATGATTTCTCCCCCCAATGATGGCTGTAGGGGCTGGGTTGAAAGCAGGTCTGTCTGGTCATTTGGGAGACACAGTTATTCACAAGGTCCTGAGCTGGGATCTATCAGAATCAATGGAAAGAGGCTTTCCATAGGTGATTTTAATTTGGGTGGCACTTGTTTCCTTTGGTCTTTAGTGATTGCCCTATTCCCTCAAAAGAAAACATAAACTCTTCAGATTGGCATTTAAAGTTCTCTACTTTTTGGTTCTGCTCTGTCTCCAGACTAATTTCCTATCATTCCCCTTTAAGCACTGTCAAACTGGACTAGAGACATTTTCTTAACCTTACTAATATATTTCTTGTCATTCTGCTTTCACTCATGCCAAGCCTTCTGGGCCTCTCAGAATCGAATACTGTCAAAGCTCAATCCAAATGTTGCTTCTGCGGTGAAGCCTTTTGGGCTGTCCTAGTTATTAGTGCTCTTTTCTCTCTCAAACTATCTTGCTTTTTACTCATTTGTGTATTGGATCTGATAAACTCTAGGAGGGCAAGGGCTATTGTCATTCTTGTCTTTGAATGTTCAGCATGACCTCATCACCTTAAAAGCACAGAGCACAAACATGTGTGCACATGAATATATGAACATATTCACACTTGCACTCCTGTCTATCTAATCACATTATAAGCATCTTGACTTTAGGGGTCAACACTATCCAGTTTCAATGTGCCTACCACAATGTTTGTAACCCTACTAAGGAGTCAAATGCTCTTTTGAGGTTCTGGATGAATTGTTTTAAAAAGAATGCTTGACAGCCAAGTTCCATTCAAGGTTCAAATAAATGAATATTTCAGTGTTCAGTTAAAAGATTGTCTCTTAGGGGCGGCTAGGTGGTGCAGTGAGTAGAGCACCGGCCCTGGAGTCAGAAGTATTTGAGTTGGGATCCCACCTCAGACACTTAACACACACACAAACAAAAACCTAGCCGTGTGACCTTGGGCAAGTTACTTAACCCCAACTGCCCCCCAAAAAGCAAAAAAAAAAATTGTCTCTACAAGACTCTTGAGTGAATACCATATTTTATTACCTCTTGGGCTTATTACAATTTTACTTTGTCAATATCAAGTTTGCAGCTGTGGTGTAATGACTAAACGACTAACTTGTGAGTCAATAAAATGACTTCAAATCAAGCCTTTGCTATATACTGGCTATGCGACCCTTGGCAAATCAAAACCTCACAGGGAGTTTTCTTCACACAGATGAAATCATAAACTTGGTTCAAGATATTAAGTTAAGTAGCTGCCAATATGTGCCATTAAGGAAAACTTGACTATCTCTGACAACTATCCTAACATATAAACAAGTTTCATTTTCCCCAGGGCTTGTATTGTCTAGTCCAAGCCACAATATTTATCTGAGTATACTGGAAACACTTCCTTAATAATATGTTAATCTGATCACCAGCTGATTCTAAACCACAAATTCCTCTGCAGGAGAAACTACTAAAAGAAACTTTCTCTTTTCAGGGAGATAGTCAAGAGAACACACATTCTTACAAGATTGAAATACAGGACTGAAAAACACCATTGTACCTCAGAACCACTGTCTATAAAAATCAGAGAATGAACAACCAAATTTTCACAGTATTTCACAAAGAATGTTATTTAAACACAAAAATAAAGGAGAGATACTTCAAGTCTTGTAGTGAGAGAACCACTACCTTCCAATAGCAATCCCACCCTATTTAGGATATCATTAATTATCCCAGTGCCTGGTACACAGGAAGCCTTTCCTCCTTATACCAAAGTCTAAATTTACTTCTCTGCAGTGTGTACCCATTACTCCCTAGTTCCATCCTTGGGGAGGGAGAAGGAGAAAACATGTCTTCTCTGTGTTTATTCACCAAGCATTAAGCGCCTACTAAGAAGGTAGAGCACTGGTCCTGGAGTCAGAGGAGCCCAGTTCAAATCCTAACCCTGGCAGAAAGCACAAGGCAAGTAATCTCCCTCAGCCTCAGTGGTTGGTTCTCATCTTTACAGTGAGAACACTGGACTGGATTAGATGGCTTCTTAGGTTCTTTCCAATTCCAGATAGATGGTTCTAAAAAGTTTTAAGGGATAAAATAAAATGAAACCATTCTCTCTCTTTTTTTTTTTGGAGGGCAATTGGGGTTAAGTAACTTGCCCAAGGTCACACGGCTAGGTTTTTGTTTGTGTGTGTGTTAAGTGTCTGAGGCCGGATCCAAACTCAGGTCCTTCTGACTCCAGGGCCGACACTACTCACTGCGCTAACTAGCCGCCCCAACCACTCTCTTTTAATCAGCTTAATCCTGTTCTATACTCCTTGAGCTTTGGCCACATGGCAGATCACGATCATAGCTTACCTTGTGGTAAATACAAGTAATAATACTAGGTAACATTTATATAGCACTTACTATGTGCCAGGCACTGTGCTAAGACCTTTCCATTTGATCCTCACAACAACCTTGGGGGAAGGAGGGAGAGGTGCTGTTGTTATCTTCATTTTACAAAAGAGGAAACTGAGGCAGAGGTTAAATGATTTGCTCAGGGTCAGCAATTACGTGTCAAAGGCCAGACCCGAACTTTGGTCTTCCTGACACTGCACCATTTAACTGCCCAAGTAAACTATATCCTTGATCTCTAAGAGTAGTAACCCACTCAAAAAAAAGAAATGAGGTTACTCTAGCAAAATTTGTTCTTGAGACAGCTATGCTGGCTCCTTTGTGATCTCCACTGTCCTTTCCAGATGTTTACTAACCATCCCTTTTACAATATGTTATGGAATTCTGCCAGCAATTAAAGTTAAGCTCATTGGTACAGAGTTTGCAGGTTCTATTTTCATGGATTTTTTTTTTTAAATGAGAAATTTGCCCTTCTCCGATGGCACTTCTCCCTTTTTCTATGATTTTTTTATCCCCTGATGGTAGGCCAGTAATCAAATTTGCCTGTTACTTTTGTACTTGGGGATCTACATACTCTATCACATTTCGTTTATAAGCCTCAAAAAGGTGACTCCCCAAGAACACCCAAGGGACTGAGAGAACTGGTACTCAAACCCAGGTCCTCTGACTTAGTCCTTTTTCCAGATGATTGCTCAGAATCTCTTTCCAGTCAGTATTCAAAAATAGGCACCTCACCATCATAAAGGTCTATAGATTGCCAAAAGAAAAGGAAACACCTAACATACCCTGTCATCCCCTCTTTCTATCTCCCCCAAAATGTTAATAACTAGTTAACCCGGAAGTCCATCAGGACTGGATCGGGCCAGGAAACGGCAGCTGGCTATTCCAGAATCCAAAAAGTGATGGAAAACTTCCTTTCCTCCTCATAGTTTGCTACCTATTTATCATGGGGTTTGGCCATTTGTGTTTTATATTTTCCAGTTAAAAATCATTTTCCTTGGCAGAGACCACAGAAGCAAAACCATTAGTTAGGTAGCTCTTTCCTCTTCTCTGTTTAACAGTGGTCTTCTGTTCCTCTTCTTTCTTCTTTTCCCCATAGAGCTTTTAAAAACAAAACACTTTTTGTTATCCTGAGTTTCAGCATTCCTGACACTCTTCTTTCTTCCTGATGTTAACTATACCTTTAGATGTTCTGGTTTAAAAGTGCCACCTTTTTATTGATTCTTGCATCATGTGTTATTGTTTCCATTTTCTCTGTGTCTCTTAAAAACAAGCTCATCTATGAGTTCTCTACACAACTACGTTAATTCCTTTGGAAAAACCTCTCATCTTCTGGGTGGAATTTATTTATAGCTACAATCTATCCTTCCTGGGATGTCTTTCCCTAAGGAATCGAAAACAAGTTTCATTGATGTCTATGAAAAATCGCATCTTTGAATTAGGATCTGAGTCCATAATTCCCAATGCCGATCCCCCCTTCCTTGGATTTTCAATGAACTTCTGACCAAGTCAGGAGGTGGGATAGTAGAGCTAAGAGAGGAATAGAAAATGGGAACTGGAAGGGCAAGCCAGAGATTCTCATTCTGTCTCCTTAGAGCTTGCCCTATAGAACTCCATTCTACCTATAGAAAGGAACAAATCTTCCCCAGTGAAAAATAAAGTCCAAGATAGAAGAAAATTTATGAGGGAGACAGTGTGTTCTTTATACATTCTACCACCTCCAAATTAATTTGGGTTAAAAAAGTGACTTTTTTTCCCAGGGAAGACATACATATCTATGGAAAAGTAGTCCTAATACTCTGCAAGGTAAATTGTTTATATAAGGGAATTAGGAGTGCTCAAGGTAATTATAGAACATAGGATAGTCTGGAGAAGACAGAAGGGTCTGGGCAAGACGCTATGATGAGAACCTTTAAACAGCCAATAGGAAAAAGAAATTCTGGTGTAGAAAAATTACTTCCAAGATTTAACAACTCTGCCTACGGCCTTTGTGGTATCTGACACTAAAAATTATGCTGGTCAATTCTTTTATAGAAATAAAATAGTTTACTATGTGCTAATTATCAATCATCAATCTAGTCTGAGACTATAGAAAAGTCCCTGTCCCCAGGATTTAGAGGTGGAAGGGTCCCTAGAGATAATATAGTTCAAATCCCTCAAGATTAGAGATTAGGAAAGAGAGGTCCAACAAGGTCACACAGGTAATAGGTAACAGAGTGGATTTTGAAAACAGGTCTTCTAAATACAAATTTGGGGATCATTCCACTATTTCATGCTAACAGAAAAAAAAGATTATAATTTGCTTCACAGTATACCACAGAAATGTGAAGCAATTAAATACAACCTGAAATACTGGTCACATTGTATAAACATGTTAACATATAGTAGCATTGTGTGGTGGTGGTGGTGGAACCACTAACAAAAAACTGTAAACTTTAAGTGAATGAAACGAAACATTCATTCCTGTAAATGAAACTAAACAAATGGAAGTACTCTAAAGAAACAGAATATTAAAAGAAATGATGAAGCAAATCAGAGAAACATAAGAAAACTTATTTAAACTGACACAGTGAAAGCAGAACTAGAAAAACCACGTAGATATGTACAATTTCAATAAGCATGACACTAAAGACATCTAATTCATATAAATTGCAAAGATCAATATTAGGGTGAAGGCATAGGGAATGACTCAGTGTACAAGAGACAGCAATAAAATCTGAACACAGTTGCCCCATCATAATAAAAGAGATCCTATGAACCATCCTGCTTTTGTTAGACATATAACAATACTTTAAAGTGGACTGGCTGTTGTGACTTGATGTATGTTTTAAAAAGGTAGAAAGTATGCTAAATCTGAATCTGAGCTCTGTCTCATGTTACCCATATCACTCAAGTCGCTCAACCACCTGGCTCTTTTTTTTTTTTTTTTTGCATCTATAAAATGAGATTGGACTGTTAAGATCTCTAGTTCATTCTAGCTCTACTAAAATTAATTCCCTATAAGTAATTTTCAAACAGTTTTCAAAAAGAAAGCAAACTGTCAACAACCATATGAAAAAATTTTAAACCACTAATAAGGAAAATGTTAACTGAAACAACTCTGAGATTTCAGTGTATACTTATAAAATTGAAAGATGGAAACAGTCAATGTTGGGAGTTTCAAGGGCACTAACGGGAAGACAAGCACATTAACACAATGATGGTAAGTTCTGAATCAGTATAACTCCAGGAAAAACAAAACTTGGAATTAAGAAAAGTTACTCAATTGTAGCCTTTGATCCAGCCATCCCAGGTTGGAAGTCAGGAGGGGGAGAGAATTATTGGGAAGCAAATGAGATGTTAAAAAAAAAGCACTAAAAAAATTAGATTTTAAAGAGCACAGATTCTTTCTTGGGGGAGGGACTTGGTATAAATTCTTTACATACTAAACAGAAATAAGATCAATGATGATTAAAGCACCATGACAGAAAATACTTGTTGTAACAGAGTGCTCTCTGGGAGGAAGAGGAATACAGGGGGAATCAGGATGATGTAAAAACAAAAGATACCAATTAAAATTTATTTTTAAAAAAGTGCTATGGAAAAAAATTCACTGATTCACCATGAGACTTTTTTTCTTTTTATCCTCCCTGGGGATCTGGGAATGTCCTAAGATACAAAGAAGTAAAATAACCTTAAAGTAAGAAATGTTTTTGTCGCTATTTCTCTATCACTTTCTAATTAGAGAAGTTACTCCCAGTAAATTAAGAAATGTTCAGTAAACAACTCGAGTCCCTATGATATACAGAGCACTGGGTCTACCTGTGGTGGAATACACAGAAACAGAAGGCAGATAGGACTTTATTTCGTTTATAGTTTGGTTGCAAAAGGAATACAACCAAGGGCCCTTATAAACAAAATGAGTAGGGGCAGCTAGGTGGCGCAGTGAGTAGAGCGCTGGCCCTGGAGTCCCGGACCTGAGTTCGGATCCGGCCTCAGACACTTAACCCACACAAACAAAAACCTAGCCGTGTAATCTTGGGCAAGTTACTTAACCCCAATTGCCCTAAAAGGGGCGGCTAGGTGGCGCAGTGAGTAAGAGCACCGGCCTCGGAGTTGGGATGACCCGAGATCAAATCCGGTCTCAGAAAATGAGCACCCACACATAAATAATGACTAGCCGTGTAACCTTGAGCAAGTTACTTAACCCCAATTGCTTAAAAAAAAAAAAATGAGTATTAAAGTGATGAGAGAAACCAAAGTGGAGATGTGATCTGTCAAGTGGGACTAATCATGGGCCTTGGGGAATTGTGAGGGCAGTATAGCAAAGGAAATATTCAAAGTATCAGGGGAACTGAACACAAAAAAAGGACACACAAAAAAGTGATAAATTAGCTAGGAGATGATAAGCAGATTTACTTGGCTTAAATGCAGGAAATGCAGGTAGGACAACAATGAAAAATAAAGTGGAAACTGAAGGTCAACTAGTAGAAGGCACTGAAGGGACAAGCAAAGGAGTTTTAGGTCTAATATAATGGACATTAGGGAGTCACTACAGACTTACCTAATAGGGGAGTAACAATGAAAATGGTGTTTGAGGAATATTACTTGTGCATTTTAAATTCCACATGTGGAAAAGACCTTGGAGGATATATAGTTCAATTTCCTCATCTCATACGAAGAAATTAAGGCCCAAGGTCATAGGACTAGAGGGTGGCAGCACTAGGACTAGGCCTCAAGTTTCCTTCCTCCCACCATCAACAGAACGATTTGATTTACATATTGGGCATGTTAAATAATAGGAGAACGGCTTATTGTTTTAAAAATAAGATTACTTAGTGCCTGGCACAGTGTCTTACACAAAGTAGATACTTGATGTTTATTGATGGCATCAAGTGCCACACCACTTATAATATCTATATGTATGTATGTACATATATGTGTGTGTATATACACACACACATACACATGTATGTTCACTTGATTTACCAAAATGATGCAATTCCAGAAGCCATGTTACAAATTCAAAATTATTGAAAAGAAATCTTTTAAACATACAACGTAAAAACAAAGGTAATATAAACTGAAGGGAAAGCTGAAAGGTTTGGATTTTTTTAAAAAGGCATTTCTACAACCTTATGATTTCCAATACACTAAATACTACAGTATTTTCCTTTTACCTATTTATGCAAACTGTCCTTCAGGGTTTTTCTTCTCCAAAATGTTTCTTCCAACTAATAACATTAGATCTCTCCCCTTTCTCTGAGCTTCGATAGTACTTACATAAAGTTTGACTCCATGGCTTTCTAATGGTATCAGATATACACAATTTACTTTGGCAACAGGATGGAGCACTCTTTGACAGCAGAAATCAAGTCTCTTATAGTCCCAACAATGAGTAATGAGCACAGTAATAGAATGTACGTGGCAGTCAAATACTTCTTGGTGGAGTCATTACAAATAGCTATTCACCTTAAATCAACATCAGATTCACCTTGGTAAAAACAAAACAACCCCCCCCAGGCTTCCTCCCGCCCCCCCCCCCCCGGCAAAAAAACTCAAACAAAAAGATTTTTTAATTACGTTCTCTTCTTCCCAACTACCCCCCCCCATAAAAGAATTAGTCTTTAAAAATTATTTTTCCTTAAAAAGAAAAAAAGCTACTTGTGTACTTCAATGTAGCACAAAGGAAAGTGGCAAGTTCATATTACACATTCAGATGTTTTGTGTGAAAATTCTTTTTTCTAATAGCATCCCTAAGTGCCTCCCTTGGGCTATTAATAAATAATCATCGTTGCTCCTGCCTCCTCAATATTGCTTACAATGCAGTTAATTCCACAAGATAAATGCCTAGGTAATTTCTAAAGTAATCTGAACATTATTACAGTGAAACGAGTTGTCCAAATTAATTAATCTTGTAGGCATTTAATTTGGGACCTGGAAGGACTCTTAGAGATCAGAGTTCTAAACCTTTATATCTTGGCCCCCTCTGGTAGTCTGGTGAAGCCTATGGACTGCTCCTCAGAAAGTTTGTGGCCTACATTCATAATTGAAGGAATGTTAAATTTCAGTGAGAGGCTTATGAATAAAAGATGGAATCTCTTTCCCATGCAAATTCAAAGATCCCCTGGGGTCTGCTGGGTCCCCCAGGTTAGGCACCCTTGATCTAATGCAACTTCCTCACTTTGCAAACATAAACTTCGAAGTATTAAGCAGCTTGTTCAAGGTACCAAGAAAGCTAGTAGTACCTGGGAAGCTACTAGTAGAACTAATATTCTTTCTCTGACAACACACTCTCTTCAGTTAACATTTGTTGTATTAATCACTTACTAGTTTTGCACCTATCATAAAAGATGTGCTTAAGAATGAGAAAAGATCTCAAATAGCTTAAGATATAAAATACCTTCTAAACATACCTCATCCATTCACTTCTGGACAACAGTGACTGAATGTGGCAATGAAATCACTTTTCACAATAAAGGACAAGACAAGTCTGCTTATTACAGGTTATTTTCATGTTTCTGTAGATCTAGTATATGGCTAATAAACTCCTATCCCAGAGAGGTACACCACAGAGGTTTAAAACGAAAACCACTGAATCATATAACTTAAAGGAATGACAAGCCTACATTCTAGTTATCAGTCAGTCAAATACTTATTAAGGACCTGCTATATATGTCAGCACTGTGCTTAGCACTGGGGATACAAAGAAAGGACAAAAGATAGCACCAGTTCTCAAGAAGTTCAGTAATCTAATGAGAGAGACTACATGTAAACAACTAGGTACAAACAAGCAAAATGCAGTATAAAGAGAAAATAATTAAAAGAAGGCACTGGAATTAAGGATTGGAAAAGGCTTCCTGTGGAATTTTAGCTTGAACTTGAACTAAGTAAGGAAAGCTAGGAAGTGGATAGGAAGAGGGAAAATAATTGTCTTGCTTTGGGGGATAGCCAGGGAAAATTAGTAAGGGAGAGAATAGCTTGCTCATGGAATAGTAAGGAGGCTTGTTACTACTGCATTAAAGAGTCCCTGTAGGAGTATAGGGTATAAGTAAGAAGACTAAAAAGGTGGGGAGGATTGAGGTTAAGTTATTAAGGGCTCAGAAGGCCAGAGGATTTTATAATTGATCCTGAAGGTAGGAAGCCACTGGATTTACTATATATTGGGGTGACAGTTGGATCTACACATCAGGAAAACCTGCCATAATAAATGATTGGAAGATGAAGTGGAGTGGGAAGAGACTTGTGGCAGGCAGAAACATCAGGCTATTGTGATAGTCCAGGGGTGAAGAGATGACAGCCTGCATTTGGTTGGTAGTAGTATCAGAGTGGACCTACTCAATACCTTACAAAGGTACAAGTGGGAGACTGGGATCAGACTGGATGTGGGAGAAAGGGGTGGGGGTGAGAAATAGCTGGGAGCCTGGGGGACTGGGAGGATAATGGCATGCTAGACAGTATTAGAGAAGTTTGGAAGGGGAAGGTTTAGGGAGAAATCAATCAATAAACATTTAATAAGCACCTACAAATTGTTTCTTAGGTACAAAGCAATGAGACAAAGAGGCAAAAGACTCTCTCTGCCCTCGAGGAACTTATTAACTAGGGATGGAGAATGTATGGCCTTTTGCCTGAGTCAAAGGTTTTACAGAATAAAAATTAAGGGGATTTGTTCTGTGAAGTTCAGAGTCAGTCTAAGGCCTCAGGTTCCCCACACCTGGAACCTTTCTAAATGAGATGGGATAGTCACAGGATCACAGATTTCAAGTTAGGAAGGACCTTGGAGAGAACTTAGAATATCCAGCCCAGAGTCTTCATTTTATAGGGAAGGAAACAAGCCCAGAGAGGTAAAGGGGCTTTCCCCAAAGTCATAAAGGTAGCAAATGGCAGTGCTTGGGTTCCAATCCTCTGCTCTCTAGATACTGTCTCTACTTTGGCAATAGCATATACTCCCACAACTTCACTGAATGCCTTTGATGAAGATCTAATGAACTAATTCATGTAAGGGGCTCTATAAATCTTAAAAGGACTATATTAAATGTTTAGTGGTATTTATGCATCTTCTAAATGGTTCAAATTAACTTCTAGTTTTATTTTTGTTTTTAATGTCAACTTCTTTTTGAACTTTTCTTGAAAACTGCACTCTACCTCATATAGGGGTCTCCATACTGTACAATGACTAAAAAAGTGAATAGGGCACCGGCCCTGAAATCAGGAAGGACCTGAGTTCAAATCAGGCCTCAGACACTTAACACAAAACTAGCCTGTGTGACCTTGGGCAAGTCACTTAACCCCAACTGCCCTACCTTCCCCTCTCCAAAACAAACAAACAATGATTACTAGGGTCCATGTTTAATTAGTAGCAATCTTTTTGACCAGAGGTATCAAACACAAGGCCTGCTGCATGCAGCTGAACCAGATTTAAAATGCTATTCAGAAATATTTAACAAAATAAATAAAAATACAATTAAAAGGTGTATCTAACATGTGTCTTTCTAAGTTAATATGCAGATTGCAGTGATCTTTCTGTATGGCTTAATGAACCTCATTTCTAAGCTGACACCACAGTTTTATACTTTGCAGCATTTTAACTTTCAGAAAGAGTTCTGGTTTACTGAATTGTAAGCAACCAACAGAGTTTTGTTTTAAATTTATTTTGATACCTTTTTTTTTTAAGTTTTGGAGGGGACAAAGTAAGGAAAACTTATAAGAAAAAAGTCTGCAAAAGAAACTGTTGGGACTCAATCTCTTTTATGTATCAGATATTAGGCTCTCAGACCATAAGTACCTACAGACCATAATTTTGTTGGAAACATGTTGGCTGCCTCCTCTCCATCCCACCCTATAGCAATAACATTGTTATGCCATCATTAACAAAAATAAAAACAGGCAATGTTACAGATGGAAAAGGGAATGAAATAAATCACAGCAAAAGGTCTGGTTCTCGTTCTGCCACTAACTAGCTAGGTAAACTTAGTCAACCATCATTTATTAGGCAAAAACAAAACTTCTTTGACTGTTTCTTAGTCTAAAAATGAAGAAGTTGGACTATCTCCTAAGGTCCCTTCTAGCTCTAAAATTCTCCAAATTTATGAGATAGTAACAATTCAGATAGTCATAACATAAATGGAGAGGAGGCATAGGAAATACGGAGCGGCTAATTCCAAAGGGGCAAAAGTAATTTCTTTGATGCTAAGTATAACCAACGTTCTCTTCACCTACAATCTCACATTGTGCCACTGTCAAAGATGTGACTTCTGGAGGGTTCTGATCTTACTTCTACCCTGTCTAGGAAAAGTACTAAAGAGAGCTTATCTCAGTTCTTCATACTAATCCTCTATCATCATTAGGCTTCAGTCAAACTAATAGGCCTGAAGACTACAATAGTTTTCTGCTCACGGATCAGTAGCACACCCCAGACCACCAGCCTCGTTTTCAGCCCAGCCTTTCCCAGGCATCATTCAGGGAAACAGACCTTATAGGAACTAAGACCTAGTAACTGTTTTCTGCCAGGGGGCTGCAACTCCTTCCAACAGCTACAGCTACTAAAGACCCCGAAAAGAAAGATCTTGGAGATCCTTGCCATGGTCAAATTGCTCAACATCTGTGTATTAGTAAAGGAAAAACAAACAGCTTAAAGACAGAGATGGGGAAGGAATAGGTACTGCAATCTATTTAGTGTCCCTGGAGCATTGGGACAATAATCAGTTTACAGAGCAAGCCAGTTAACAGAGATGCAACTATTTGAATCCCTTTGATCTTAAAACTAGTCAGGTAATTCTTTCATGTTGCACTTGCAGAGTAAGCAACAGTTTGGAAGGCAGATAAGGAACCAAGGAGACCAGGATGCCAGAGAATGTCACAGCAAACTGAGTATTCATGTTTTTTTTTTTCCTTTTGTGCATGGATTGTGCTGTGCATAAGATAAGCCTCTCCTTCCCTTTCATTTGTCCCTCCATCCCCTGAAGTTCTCCTTTTCACAAATTCCTAGAAAGGGTTTAACATTTATCAATTTCATTTCTTTACAATCCATTTACTTCTGAGTCTACCATTCCATCCTCAGAACATAGCAACTTTCTCAATGACTAAATATCATGGTTGTTTCCCAGCCTACATATACATTCTTCTATGGATCCAATTAGACTGCTTTGCTCTGGTTCTCTTCCTCCCTGACTGAGAACTTCTGCCTCCTTTGATGGATCCTCATCCATCTCCTGTCCCCAAGTACTGGTATCTCCCAAGGCTGTGTTCTGGGCAACCCCTTCTACCTCTATTCTGAATTATGATGATCTCATCTCTCTAATCTATCACATCCACATCTGCTAAAATAATATTACTAAGACTTATGCCTAACTTCAACACTCCTCTGCTTAAAAATCTTTCATGGGTCCTAACTCTGCCATTCAAGGTCTGCCACAATTAGGCTCCAAAATAACTGTCCCATCTTATTTGATGTCAGTCCCTTTTAGGCAGTCTCTACATACAAGCCAATGGGATTATAATTCCTTGAGCAGTTACTTGATATTGCCTTATCTGCCTCCATTTATCTGGAATGGTCCCCACCTCTGCCTTTGGTCCCCATCTCTGCCTTTCTCAATATTCTTTCAAAGATCAAGTTCAAATGCCAGCCCTTCCTAGAAAACCTTTGCTGTTCATTTGTGGTTGTTCTAAGTGTTCATATCTCCTCAAATTACCTTATATTTATTTGTATACATGTTAAGCACAGACCCCTCCCACCCACTCCCAGCAAACTAAGCAGACTAACTCCTTTTTCCTCTTTGCCTCCACTAGTAACTTGTCCCTAATAAATATCTGTTGAATTAAGTCATGTGTGTTCAAACTTGGATATGGAGAACTATCTACAGACAACTGTTGTTAAGCTTGTAAATTCAGAGACAGCTATAACTTCAACAGCTTCTCGGTCAAGAACAAAGCACACCTTAATCAGAAGTAGGAGAGACAAATTATGTCCCACTTATCTCTTAAATTTAGATTCCATAGAAAACCCTTTTGGGACTGGGAGTGGTGGGAGGGTGAAGAGCTGGACAGGCCTGATTTGAAGGCTTGCTGGGACAACAATGGGAGCAATGAATGCCTGGAAAGAGGTACTAATGTCAAAGACAAAGGAGACCTCATTCAAAATTATGCCAAGGGTTAGCCCAGGAAAAGGCGTTGGAAACCCATCAATTTCCTCCCCACTCTTTTTTCCATAGCTCAGGTTGCTACTATTACAAGTTCATCTCCATTATGAAGGCAAAAGTTACTTATTAAGCCCTTACTATGTGCTGAGCACTGAGGATACAAACAAAAGAGCAACATAGCTCCTGCTCAAGATTCTGTGCTGAAACATCTTCTCTTCTCCCTCTGTATTACTTCACTTGGTGACTGCATCAGCTCTCATGGATTTATTTAGTTAAATTAATTAATGCTTCTCAAATCTACAGATTCTGCCACCCAATTCTCTGCTAACCTCCAATCATTCATTTCCAAATGCCTTTCGGACATCTTGAACTGGATGTCCAGTATATGTCCAAAATGTACATTATTACCCTTAAACTCTCCCTACCTTCTTTCTTCCCTGTTACTGGAAACTGGAGTGTGGGCCAATTCCTCAGTCTCACAATCTAGGAGTCATCCTGAACCCCTCACTACTGCTTACTCTCCATAGCCAATCTGTCACCAAGGACTATTGACAAGGACTTTGCAACATCTCTCAAATATGGCCTTTTCTCTCCTGTAAAACAATTTTTAACATTCATTGGTTTGGGGGTTTTACATGTAATTGTGGGGAAAAGTAAAATATTTTTTTAAAAAAATAAAGAGAAGACAACATATACTGGCAGTTTCAGTAACAGGGCCAGAGGTCCTCCATCCATGGATAGCCAAAACACTGGCAGGTAGGTGGCACAGTGGATAGAGCACTGGGCTTGGAATCACAAAGACTCAACTTTATGAGTTCAAATCTAGCCTCAGACATTTATTAGCTGTGTGACCCTTGGGAAGTCACTTAACCTCTATTTGCCTCTGGAGAAGGAAATGACAGGAACACTAGGGTAAAGTGATCACTCTTAGAATTTTTGATTAAAAAAAAAAAAAAGTGAAAGTCCCTGCCCCCAGGGAGCTTGCATTTGGGGGCTGCTAGGTGGCACAGTGAATACAGCACTGGCCCTGAAGTCAGGAGGACCCAAGTTCAAATCCGACCTCAGGCACTTAATACAAAAACTAGCCTGTGTGACCTTGGGCAAGTCACTTAACCCCAATTGCCCTGCAAAAAGTAAAATAAACAAATAAACAGATTTTTAAAAAAGATGGTTCTCTCTGACATACATCATAAATTTGGTGAGAGCAGGCTTCAAAATGTTCAGCAAAAAGATAAGGAGGATTCCATGGATTAAAATTCCACAGGGGAAATCAGCTAAGAACAGAAAGGAAGTTTCTCCATAGTGAAACTCAGATAAATAATTTTAATAGTAAGAACTCATCACTTCAACTCAAGTTTTAAAAGAATAGTGTTTAAAAGCACAATTGTGGATGAATCTATTTATCCTGTTTACCTCAATTTCTTCACCTGTAAAATGAGCTGGTAAAACCACTCCAATATCTTTGCCAAGAAAACCCTGAATGGGGTCACAAAGAGTCAGACATGACTGAACAACAATGTAGATGAGATGTTGTTGTTGTTTGTCCTTTGTTCTTGAAGAGGACCACAGCATCAGGGAAGCACGAAAGTAAATTGGCTTTCAGTGAGGAAGGGCTGTGCAAAATCACCAGCCTTATTCCTTCCTCCACAGTCATCTGGGTCCAGTGGAAAGATATAGATGACCCTGGATGAGATGCTAACAATGGAGAAAAGGGAGAGCTCCACACTTTTTTTCCTCTGTCAAGAAGAATGATCTTTGGGCCGGAAAGAACAAAACAAAAAGGCTAAGAGTCCAAAACCAAGATACATAAAGAGATGGAGCACCAAGCAAAAGCTGAATTCAAATCACCAGAGCTGAATCAATTAAATCACATTTTGAGGTACTGGGGGGAAAATGGCATTAAAGGTTGCTGACCTACTGTTAGTTAACTTTTGAAAGATAATGGAGAATAAAAGAGGGGCTTTAAGATGGACAAATTCCAAGCTAAAATGAGGTTTCAAATATAAAGTATAATTTTTGAGGGGTCAACTGTGATTTTACATGTCTGGTACTGAAATTCCTACCAAGACCACTCTTACTCTCCACATAAGCTAAAGTCTCAGAAACTTTAAGCTTATCAGATGTTTACTTGGGCATCAAGAGGACAGGCAGAGGCAGTACTAGAACCAAGGTCTTTCTTTCGTTATAACCCCAATGCAAAATCTCTATTCACCATGTCATCATCCATTTTCTCCATACAAAATTGTCATTAAACACATTTTTAGCAGTGTTTTTTCTTTTATTTCCTTCAGTTGAAGACACTATATTATTTACAGGAAGGGGGAAAAGAGAAAAGGACCAATGGCAGAAAGTTGGGGTAGGGAGGGAATTCCAAGGTGACCAATTCCTGTTGCCCCTCCTACCTCACCCCAGGGTTCTGGAGTCTTTAGTCTAGGAACCAAACCACCAGTGTAAACAGAAAACATGATCCAAATTCATCATTACTGCTTTCCTGCATCCCCATCACGTTCCTAGTCATTCTCTTTTCCCTGATCTTCTTACAATGTCATCTTTATTACCATCTAATATTTTAGATAGAAAGGCAGCATTTTTTAAAATCTTGGAGATATATTCAAGAGATAGTCCTTCCCTCACAATTCTAAGTTATTTAAGTACACAAAAGATCCACAAATCACATCTTAAATCACATATTCTCTAAATATGATACTATGAAAACAATTATATTTATATTATATTTAAGAACCAAACCTGGTTCTTAAATAAGTCATGTTTTCCAGGGCATACCGCCTATATACATATTGGCCCAGCAGCATATTTAAGCCTGACTGAATGCTGTCCTTATAAAAGGAGTTGCGGATGAATAAAGTTACAGGTATTAAATAAACATAATCAACCTTTCCCTTCATTTATGACTACGACACTAATACTTTCACTTGTCACAGAAATGTTTAGAATTCTTCACTTCAGACTGGATAATTGCCAAGTAACACTTAAATATGTCTCATCCTGATGGTATTCCCTCCCCACAAAGTGTCCTGTCCAACTTTTCTTGAAAGATCTTCCCTTCTATTCATCATGTTGAACATGAAATCTGTAA
This sequence comes from Gymnobelideus leadbeateri, assembly GCA_011680675.1. NCBI lineage: Eukaryota > Metazoa > Chordata > Mammalia > Diprotodontia > Petauridae > Gymnobelideus > Gymnobelideus leadbeateri. The sequence continues at coordinate 1,222,017 of WOXC01004614.1, read as the reverse complement.
CATAAATCACCATGTTCAGATTTACTTTCAGATGATCTGGCTCAAAATTATATTCTTTAGCCATTGCTTTAACTTATTATCTAATAATAAAAAACTGAATTTATTTTCTAATCAGCATTGTAGGTGATGGAAGCATTGCTTCATGCATTTATATAAACATTCTTACCTTTCTTAAAAATATCATAAAGGTAAAAAAAACTTCACATTTGCTCTTTATATGAATTCACAGAAACTTAAAAATGTTCAGGTAACTCACTTCTAAGATTTTTATACTCAACACATATTATATTCTTTCCTTAAAGATGTAAAAATGGTCATTTTTATGATGCCACAAAACAAGATGCACTTCTCACTATTGCAGTTACCATTAGTTTAACTGGCCTTAACTCCCCCTCTACAAGTACTATCCTTTTTAAGTACAACACCTGACAAAAGTGAAACTGTAACAAATGTCTGCTATTATTTCTAGTTACCACTAAATTTCAATACTATTATTTATTCACATATGGAAACTTGCTCTAGAGAATTAAAAACTTATGTAACTAATGACTACAAAAAAGTTCCATGTAATTACATAATCTTTGAACCTATTCTCATTTCCCTATTTCTTCTGGGCTTGCTGCTGTCTCATCTCATTTGCAAAGTAAAATGCTGCTGCCACCACCACCATTTCTGCTATTAATGCTTCTTCCAGAACTGACCAGCAATTCTTAATATTTTAGAGGAAAACTGATTACATTTAGACTTTTTGAATCTCATCAACTCTCTTTCTTTTCCTTTGCTGCCCATGATGCACAGTCACTTCTGGGGATTGCTAAGTACTAGGTTTACTGCTGTGAATGGATTGGAGTAGAGAATTCTTTAAAGAAGTTTTTTTTTTCCCCCATTTAACCAAGAACTGAATGCCAATTGCAGAATACAATTCCAACTTTGAAAAATTATGACTTTTTGTAAAAATAGCTAGGAACAACTCATCTGAGTGTATAGATGGGGAAAGTGAAGGGAATAGCATGGTAACATTTAACAGCACCACTGGACTTTTCATGTCTAAATGAGTTACTGCTACATACCCAAATTAGCTCAAAAGGGAACACCAACAGCAAACTTACAGTTAAGATTATATATGTCACTGTATGTCAGCTTCTTAGTCATTTGTTTCTTGTTAAGTTCTTACAAATTTGACCAATTTCAATTCACCCAAATTAAAAACTAAAGTTGGAAGGTTATTTTTTTCTTCTTATCTTTTAAAATATTAGGTAAAGAGTCCAAGAAACCAACAACTTAATGAAACTGGTTAAAAAGCAGGTCACTTCACTAAAAACTACCTAAGTCCTACACCCAAACCTCCTTCATGTTATGGGAGTGACCCTAATTCTTTAGGGCTGGTTAGTGAAGGAAGAAATGACAAAGCACTTACTGCATACAAAGCACTATGCCAAGCTCTGAAGATACAAAGAGTCCCTGCTCCCAAGGAGCTCACATTCTAATAATGGTGGAGTCATCATGTAATCAGAGGTTTTGACTGCCATATCAGATGGGGAAGGTTCATGATCCTTAGGGACCAATGGCAAAGTGGATGGTAATGTATCCTTCAACGGAATTTCCATTTATAAAATAAATTTCTAAAAATGAAATATTTGAGGGGGGCAAAGAACTTTCTTTTCTGGGTCTTTGGTAGCTGGGGCTACTTGCCAAGGCAGTTGAAAGGGTGTATTTCCATTTAGGCTGCTTCCCATGATGATGGCTGTAGGAGCTGGACTGGAAGCAGGACCAGTGGTCTGCTTACTGTTGCCACTCCCAGGCATCCTTTGGTGACAGTTGGCCAGCAATTGATATTAATAGTAGTAAGGAAGGGGGGCTCTTTTCCCCTCGATGACTGAGGGCTACAAAGCTAAAGGTGAAACAGGACCAGTGGTCTGGAGGCCACTATTATTCCCAAGACTTTTGGGTCTAGAGTCTTGGGCTATCTCCATCAGGGTCTAAGGAGAAGCAGAGGCACAAGTAGAGGTAATATGATGACAGACTGTGTCTGTCCTTTCAGAATTAGCATAGTTCCATTTGGAAAGGTTCATCATAATGAACTTTTTTTTTTGGCTATAGTAATTAATGAGGATCATATATCAGGGAATGATTGTGATCTGTACTAATAGAGGGTTCTGATGAAATAAACAAATCCCTGAAGAAGGAAACACAAGTTCAAGTTCCACTTCTAATATTTGTTAGCTAGGTGACCATGGGCAAGACCCTTCCTCAGTGAGCTTCAGTCTTCCTATCTCCAAACTGGTAACAACACTTGTACTATACATACTAAGTTACAAACACAACTCCCCTTTGTATAGTACTTTATTACTACTTCACCAGAAAAGTTAAATTGATTAAAGTTCATTAGTACTTTAAGCTTTACAATTAAAAATAATTTAGGTGTTAAATTGATGGGAAGGTTTTCTCCTTCATATTAAAAAACTGAACCTGTCCAATGAATGAAATTTTAAAATAGGCTCACATTTTTCAGAACCTTATAAATATCAACTGCTCTTTATACCTTGTATCTTTATCAACTCTTATCAATCCTACTTTCATGTTTGGCAAACTCTTTGACATCCTTGGAAAACATCTAAAGCAGTAATTTGTTGGCCAAGAATTGAAATTTATATGGCGTATTTTATCAAAATATGTCTATACTCCAATAATATCAGTGCAGCTACCAAAAACAAACCTTGGTAGAAGAGTAAAAAGGACATGAAGGCAGAAGATTTGGGTTTGGATTTTTTGTGACCCTGGCCAAATCATCTGCCATGTTGGGGCCTAAGTTTTCTCATCTGTAAAGTAAGATCCCTAACCCTAAATTCTGTGGGGCTATAAAAACTGACCTATGTGGTAAACTGTTTCACCCTAAACAGGAAGCAATTCAGTATAACAGAAAGAATCATTACACTTGCTAGTCAGAAGAAACTGAATTCTAGTCCTAACTACACTAATTAGCTGTGCAAGTCATTTTATGTCTCTAGACCTTTCTGCATTTGTGAAACATTACTGTGAGCAAAGTGTTTTGTAAATCTTAAAACATTACATACACAGGGCAGCTAGGTGACACTGTGGATAAACTACCAGCCCTAGAGTCGGGAGGTTTTGTCTTCAAATCCAACCTTAGACACTTACTAGCTGTGTAATGCTGGGCAAGTCACTTAAACCCCAACTGCCTCCCAAACAAAAAACACCACATACATGTGAGCTATTTATATGATTTCTGAAGACCAAAAACATTTTACAGATGCTGAATCCCAAGTGGGTTTTGGGGATCAATGTCATAATGGCAGAGAACTGCCTCAACAGACAAGACAAGGGTGAAATGAGAAAACGGGAAGATCAGCTAAGGAAGACAGCAAGAGGAGGGCAAAATACTAAAACCTCTGCAAAACAGGAACCAGAAAGAATCATTTAATTCGTATTGGATGACTGCATTAGACAATCAGAAAGATGATGATTTCAGTTTATTACTTAACGAATGCTCTGGAAGAAGAAAGCAAAGATTGAGTCGGCTGCAAATCACAGGCACTGATGGGCTCCAAGGAGAAAAACTCACTCAGGAGACACTGGGGAAGAACTGAAGGGGAGAGGTCAACAGCCGGCAGTTTAGATGGCTTCCAAGGACAGTTTTTATTTGAAAGCAAGGGCTGAACCTGGAGGCAAAAACAAAAAATAAACAAATGAAGTATCCCTTAGGGTTTAGAGTAAGTTGCCACGCCTGAGAGAAAAATGTTAAAACTGATAAAAACAGAAGTGTTAGATATTCCAAGGGAATTAAGTAAACTATGAATTTGTAACTTATCAACCTGCAGAGAATTTTAGAGCTAGAAAGACCTCATTTAGCCCAAGCCCTACATTTTGGCAATAAGGAGCTTCAAAGACAGACCTGCTCCAAGTTACACAGCTAGTAAGTGGAGGCAGCTAGAACATGAACCCAGTGCTGACTAAATCCAAGGCTCTTCCTAGTACATGCTGTGGTAAAGAAGCTTCCAACTCTAAAGAACTCAACTAGCAACCAATGTGCCAATAAATTACCCTTCATAGAAACACTCCCTTTCCTATTCATTTGGTTGGTGGCAATGACTGACCAGAGGCTACATGGGGCATCCCCTTATTTCAGGATATTTGGAAAGCTTTGTCAATTCCTCTCATCTTGATCTAACTAAACTGGCTATTTGAACAGACTAATCAAGAGCAAAAAAATTTCATCAAAGATCAAATCATTTTAATAGGTGTAACAGCAAAGCACCCCAGCATACCCAGGATGGCTGCTAGCACAGGTTCTTCGATCTGCTTTTCTAAAGGAAAGCAACTTATAAGGGGTTAACAATCTTAGTTTAATCAAACATATATCATTTATGTAGATCAGGGGGAAAAGTCAGCACCCTGAACTAAAGAGAAAATACAAACAGAAGTTACAAGCAGACAAAAGAAATAGAGAGAAAACAATACAATTAGACAGGGCTTCTAGCTGTCTTACCCTCACATACCTACATAGTTACCAGAGAGAGAAGCACCAAATCTGGGCTGAGGGGCTCAATGGCTTCCCAGAGTCTCATCTGGTCAAATCATACAACTCTTCCTGTAAGTGAGCCCCAAAGCAAAACCTCACCTCAGAGGTTTATATATAGCTTTCTCCAGGGTCAGAGAACATCAAAACCTTCCTGACCCACTGCCTAATTAGAAAATAACAAAAGGTGAGCCTTCCTGTAAAAAAAAAAAAAAAGCCTCCCTAAGCAAGCTTCTCTTGTTGGGCTCCAAGTGAGGCCTATTAAGGTGCAGGAATGATCTTCAAATTCCCTAGGCCTATTAGTGGACAGTGAAGATCTTCAAATACCCTTACCATTACGACTGGTACCATGGTAAGTGCTCCTTCTGCTTCCTCTAGGTCTTGCTTTTTCCTTGAAGCTCCACTTCATCTCGAACACCTTTCTTGATTCTACCAGTTAGGAGAGATTTCCTTTCCCACATCTCTCATACCATGTCTTGACCTTTCCTATAACTTATCACTCTAACTTATAGCTACTTGCATAGTTTTATTTCTCAACTAGACTATAAGCATTGTAAAGTCAATCCCTTGAAAACAGACAAGTTGTTTTTCCATCTTTATTTTCCCAGTAACTATCACAAGACACAAACTGCTGAATTTAGTAAAACTTTTCATCTCTTTCTTACTCCAAAACATAATTCAATTCAAACTCAACTAATATTATTAAGTACCTACTCTGAAGGAATCACAGGCCTACGTGCTACTTGCACTGGGAAATATAACATGTAAATAGATAAAGTGAATGAAACTTAATTTGAGGAAGAGAACATTGACTAGGGAGATCAGGGAAGAATTCCAGAGGTAGGCAGCACCAGAGCTCAGTCATGAGGGAAATTAAGTATATTCCAAGAGATTTGGAAGAAAGAGTGCATTTTGGGCACTTTATCTGATAAAAGCTTCTACAAAGGCACAAGGTAGGAGATGGAATGCTAAGGTCAGGCAACAGAAAGCAGATGAGTTTGGCTAGAAGAAAGTAGATGGGAAATAATTAGACACAGAATTGGTTGGAACCAACAAAGGCCTTTAAATGCCAGGCTGAGGAATTTAGTCTAGAGGAAACAGGGAGTCACTGAAAATTTTCCAGATGAGAGTGATCAACATTTTAGTAAGCTGGGGTATAGCAAGATAGTAAAAAAGTAGAAAATGTGTGGATTCTTCCGCAATTCCAGAGAACATACCCTAACTTAAACAGTTTCTGAGAGTTTGTGTCAAAACTGTTTCATTACTTTTAAAAATTTTTTGGAACACCAATCATAAAATTCAGTTCAGAAATAAGATTCCTCAAAAAAAATCTTTTGAAAAACCAGCATGGGGAAATATAATTAATTAATAATAAATATAATTAATTCCTTCTGTAAAGTTCAGTAACGTATGAAGATAACAGAAAAACAAACACAGCTTGAAAATATGATTATAAACCATAGTATGGAAGAAAGTGTGCTAGACTTGGGAGTTAGGGAAGGGTTCAATTTCCAGATTTCCCACTTACTCTGTGTATGACTTAAGCTCTCTCTGAGCCCTACAAAATAAGGGGTTAGACCTGACAAAGGTCTCATACAGATCTAGAACTTTGAATCTATAATCTCATGCTCCCTAAAATACATGTAAACCTGTGCTGGAATGAGGAAGAAATATACACATTTAGAAAACATTTCCTTTGACAAATTTAATTCAGCAAACGTTAAGTACATATTATTTTTAAATAATAAGCATAAAGTTAGATGCTGTGTAGAGACACAAAGTTTTCATAAAATTCAATCCTTGCCTTCATGAAGTTCACAGATTAGCAGAATACCTAGATACAGTACCCAGAAGAAAATAAGCCATCATTCAAAATACTCTAGGGGGATGAGAAAAAATGGACTGTTTATCTTAGACAATGGTAAAACAAGTTAAGAGATCATATAGTTGTTCAAAGATGTTAGTCTACTGTGTCTGGTATTCTTTGAAATTGGGTTTTTCTTTATTTTTCTTCTTTTAATTATTCAACACCCCAAAAATGTATTAGTGAAAAAATGGCTTGATAGACTGGTTATATGGCAAAAGCAAGGGATGGAGAACTATCAGCCTGTGTACTATGTTGGTGTCCGGTCGATAGCACATTGAATGGACTCCTGGTAGTGGGAATGGGAGGCATCTGGAGAACACTGGCCTCAGAGTCAGGAAAGAGGAGGTGTTCATTCCAAATTAGAACTTTGCTGGGCAAGTCACATGACCCCAAGAAGCTTAGGTACCTCATCTTTAAAGAGGGGGGTGATGACACTAACACTTGTACTTCCTACCGCAAAGGGCTATTTTTCAAAAAGTGGTTTACAAACTTTTTATATGTGGGAGGCAGGAGAAGAATTTAGTCTAGACCCATGATTTTTCCAAGTATGAAGAACTCCCAGCGTGGAAACTCCCTCTATAGACGTTATCCCTCAACTCCATCTACCATGTTCCCTAGCATCCTTTAAGTCTCAACTAAAATCTCATCTTTTATAGGAAGCCTTTCCTAGCTTCTCTCCATTCTAGTGCTTTCCCTCTGTTAACTATTTCCTATGTATCCTGCATATGCTTTATATATCTGTTTACATGGTGTCTCCCTCATTAGGCTGTAAGCTTGATAGCAAGATCTATTTTTTGCCTCTTTATGTATCTCTAGTGCTTATTATTAACATGGTGCCTAGCACACAGTAGGTGCTTAGCAAATATTTATTGACTGATTTACTGGTAAATGTTTTAATAACTGGCTCTCCAGGAGGGAAAATACATGCATGGTACACTTTTAAAGTTTTAAGTTTTATCTGCATTATTAGAATTTTCTCCATTATTTTCTTAAGTCTAGAGTAGATAATCAACAAATCAAGAAATCAAGTCTTGATTTGTAGTTTGCTGATTTCTGCAGTGTAAATGTTCACACTGAAATTTTAACAATGTGCTTAAAAAAAACAGATCCAACTTCAGCAGAGCCCTAAAAAGAAAAAGCACAGGATAAGCAGGCATGAGGGCACTGCAATATACACCACTGGAGATCATACATGAAAACACAGGTATCTTTGAATCAGTAAAGAAAAACACTTTCCTTTTATTTTTTTCCAACCTACTTTTCAGTGGTTAAGATAGTTATCTCTTCCACATCATGGGTCCATCTGTTTACCATATGATAAACGGAACATAGTTTAAGAGAAAATGGAAATACTGGAAATTAAATACTTTATAAAAGCCTACAACTTACATAGTTGGAAAGAAAGAGAAATGAGGAAAGAAAACGATGCATTGCCTAGATGGGAATTATCCTACCAAGACACGTCTAAGATTTAAATAACTAGAACACACTATAGAAACAGACAGATAATTGGAGCCACTTTGCAAACTCAAGTTTGGGTTATAAAAATAAAATAAAAATGACAAAACTAGCTAAAAATCAATTTACAAATTTAGTTACTAAGCTAAATTATCCAGGTGATATTTTTTAAATTAGCAAAGTAACAGAATTCACTTGTAAGAAAAATAAGGCTTAGAATCTCAAAGAAAATAATGAGAAAAAATATGAAGAGAACAACTCAACTCAATCCTTAAAACTATTTAAAACTGGCTAAAAAGAAGCATAGCATTGGAATAGATCATATACAATTGAGAACAGTAGCCCCAGTATTTGATAAATTCAAATATATAAATCACTAGGGAAAGGACTACTCTTTGACAACTGCTAGGAAAACTGGAAAACAGTTTGGCAAAAATTAGGTTTAGAACAACATCTTACATCATATACTACAATAAGCTCAAAATGAATACACTGCCTGTATTTAAAGAGAACAAGATCAAGTAACTTCTCACTATGGCAAAGAGAAAAAATTTTTAAATAGATTTTTGTCTTTTGTTTTTTTTTTAATCACCTATTTCCCAATAGGTCCCTTTCCCTTCTCTCTCCCATTGAGTCATGTCCTATAACAAGAATAAAAAAAGGTATGAAAAACAGTCTAGGAAAATCAACACATCAAAAGAATTCTGACATCATATGCAATATTTTAACACCATAGCCAACAACCACAGGACGGGATGGGGAGGTCAAGGGGAGATACCTTATGATGTCTCTTCTATGTGGCCAAGTGTGGTCATTACAATTTCTCAGCAATTGTTCTGTTATTATTATTTTCATTTAAATTGTTGTAGTCACTGTGTATGCTGTTTTCCTATTTCTATTTATTTCCCTTGGCAATAAAACAAATGCAAAAAAATCTTCCCATATTTCTCTATATTCCTTACATTCATCATTTCTTACAGGACACTAATATTTTATTACATGTACCACAGGGTGGTTAGTCATTCTGGGGGAGGATTCTTAGACAAAGGCCAGGGTTCACAGAACCATTTTAACTACATCACATTAAAAGCTTTTACACAAATAAAATCAACAAGGACAAAATTATAAGGCCATATTTGCATCAAATATGAGTAAAAGTCTGATAACCAAAATATATAGAAGTGGCATTAACATAAGAAAGATAGGATATGAACAATTTTCAAAAGAACTACAAACTATAAATGACCACACTGAAAAGATGCTTCAAAGATTATCACCTGAAAACATTAGGAGATCTGGAGCACTGTAATCATTTGCCCTATCCTGTGTGTGGGCCCAAACATATTCTCCACATATGCCTTATGTGTGGTCCTTACTCTTAATTACTGCTGTGTACTATGTGGGACAGCTCCAGTTTCATGGGGGAGAATATAATAAAGCTAATATATTACTATGATATTTCATTAAATGTGGAAGGGAAGAAAGGGAGTAAGTGGAGAGAAAGAGAGAGGCAGAGGGAGGGAATAAGTTTTTTATTTTTTAAGCATCTACTATGTGCCAGGTACTATGCCACGTGCTTTACAAGCACCTCATTTGATCCTCACAACAACCCTGGGAGGAAAAGATGCTATTATGATCCCCATCTTACAAATGAGGAAACAGAAGCAGACAATGGTTAAGTGACTAGCCCAGTGTCATACATATGCCTGAGGCAGGATCAGAACTTCCAGCATTCTCTCCACTGTACACCCAGTGAAAGAGAAAGAGACAAAGTCAAAGACAGAGACAGAGACAAAAAAAAACTCACTAATAGGTAGAGATATGAAAATTAAAATAGCTGACATTTTACTTTATTTTGTGCAAATGGGCAAAGATGCAAGAGATGGAAACAGTCAATGTTGGAAGGACTGTGGGGAAACAGGAAACCAAAGGAAACTTGTGGATCTGTGAAGTGCTCAACATAGTCCAGACTTTAATTAAAGGGAAATGACTCAATTGGCCGTATCACTTAACAATCCTACTGAAGGACATAAACCCCAACCAAGTCAAAGACAGAAACAAAGGTCCAATAAGACCCCAAATGTCCAGAATATAATTCTTTTAGATGCCAAAGAACTGAAAAAAGTGGGTGTCCCTTGACTGAGGAATGGCTGAAAAAACTATGGTATATGAATATAAATATAAAATCCTACCTTCTAGAGGAAGCTTTTCCCAATCTCCCTTAATGTCTAGTGCCTTCCTTTATATAGTTTATTTATAGAGAGTAGTCTGAATGTGGTTTCTCCCATTACTGTGAGTTTCCTGAAAGGACTTTTTCCTTTGTATCTCTGTATCTCTAGCACTTAGCCAACAGTGCATCCTACCTATTTTGTAGTAAGGAACAACAGACGCAGAAGTCACAGAGAAACAGAAGACGATCTGGTAATAAACTACAGTGAAGTAAACAGAACCAAGATAAATTTCTCTTCTGTTTGCCCTCTTGTTGCTGCCCTGGTGTACCCCTTCATCCCATCATTACTGCCTACACTACTGAAATACTTTTTGGTAGGTCTGCTCTATTCAGTCTCCTGCCTCCTCCACTCAGCTGCCAAATCAATCTTTCTAAAATACAGGCATGACCTCACATTCATATTCTATGGCTCCTTATTACCTCCAGGATCAAACAGAAAATCTTGTTAGGTTCTGAAAGACGTTCACAGACTAGCTATTTATTCCCTTCCTTCCCAAGTCATCTCCCCCCTCTCAGTACTCGACCACCCTCAGACACTGTCCTTGCCATTCTATCTTTCAGTACTATGTCCTACAGGCCTGGAATGCTTTCCTTTCTGGTTTCCTTCAAGACTCTTCCCACATTCAGCAAGAGGCATTTCCCAGATCCCCAGAGATTGTTTCTCATTTACACAGCATCTATCTTTTAGGCACACTTCTTTTCACCCTGTACGCCCCATGAAAATAGGACTAGCTTTTTGTTTTTCTTTGTATCTTTAGTGCTTTGTAAAGTGCCAGGTACATAGTAAACAAATAAATGCTTGTTAACTGACTGTTGCAAATACACAAAATTACAACAATGTACATGAATAGATTACTAAAAAGAAGTTGAAATCTGAGTAAAAGAAAAACCATGAAGGTCCCAGAGAAAAGATAATGAAACTGAGCTCTTAACTCAGTGCAGAAAATAAGGAACTAGCAGGACAGAAAAACCGACTCTGGTCACACTCCCGATATATGTCTGCCAGATGTTTTTGCTTAATTGGTTTTCTTCGTCATAAGGGTGGATTCTATCTAGGGGTGGGAAATGATTATGAAGTAAAGACAACAGGCATCAATAAGATGTTCTTTGTGGCCTTTTTTTTTTTTTTAATTGAAGAAATGGAGAGACATCCTACCATGACTAACTGGGAAACAGTGTGGAATACTCTGCCAAAGCATGGTAAGGAAAAGTTTAACATATTAGGATATTATTCACTCTCTGTCCTACATTACTTCCACCTCTAGTAATGGCATCTTTTTTTTTCCTTTTTGGAGGGGGGAATGTAGGGCAATTTGGGTTAAGTGACTTGCCCAAGGTCACTCAAACAGCTTTTTGTGTTAAGTGTCTGAGGCCAAATTTGAACTCAGGTCCTTCTGACCAGGGCTGCTGCTCTATTCACTGTGCCACCTAGCCATCCCATTGATTTTTTTTTAATGGCATTTCTAAAATAAGATGAAACATACCTTCTTTGTTAGTAGTGTAATTATAGTGAACTTGTCTGGCTTTTACTTAAACTGCCAAAGAGGTATTTACCAGTAATTTTTACTTTATTAGAATTTGTTAGTGATGTTTGAGTACCCTACCAAATAACATTAACTCTGTCCAAACTGTGGGATACAGGGTTATCTTTAACAAACTCCAGTATCATTTTCTGAAAGCCTATCACTTTGATCATATTCATGAATCTAGATCATAGGATCAAAATTTAGAAATGGAAGAGACCTTTGGGATCATCTAATTAAATATCCCCATTTTACAGATGAAGAAACTAAGACCAAGAGAGGGAGGAGAGTGTCTTGCCTAAGGTCATACTCAGTAAGTTACAAAGCCAAGATGCAAGCCCAGGTCCTCATCCTCCAAATCTATAAGTCTTTCCAGGCATCTCAAGATTTCTTGATACAAGTTACATACATTAACATACAAACAAATTCATTCTCTTCCAGGCCAAAAGAAACTGGCTCCCTCTTCTGTTCCCCCTCTCTCAACAACCAGTAGAGCTCTATTTCTTCCGATGAAATGGAGGAAGGCCAGCCCTTATCATCTGGTCAGATATTCCATGCCTGAAGTTAATCCCTTCTGTGTCCTCTAAATCAGCAACAACAAGCATATCTAATGCTCAGTATATGCTCCCAGCAGTGCTAAGCTAAAGGTTGTGGACCTAAAGAAAGGCAAAAACATAGACTATGTCCTCCAGGAGCTTACATTCTAATGGACAAACAGCATATAATTGATTAGGCAAGTACAAAATAAATGAGTAGATAGAAGAAAATCTGAGAGGGAAAGTCATTAGCAGCCAGGGGAAATGGAAAAGACCTCCTGAAGGTAGGGGGGATTTATGAAGTTCAGAAAACTATGAGGGGGCAGAGCATTCCAGGAGGGACAAGACAGCTTGTACTGCATGGATATGGGAGGTGGTGGGTCTGGTTTGAGGAACTGCACACTATAGGCAGGCCAATGTTGCTGTAATGTAGGGTTTGTGAAGAAGAGTCAAGTGTCAGACTGAGGATAGGTTATGAAGAGCTTGAAATGCCAAACAAAGGATTTTATATTTGATCCTTTAGATAACAGGAAACCAGGGAAGTGCACTGAGCAGGAGGGATATTTGCTTTAGAAAAATCACCCTGGAAGATGAGTGGAGAATGGATTAAAATGACTTTTAAAGTAGAAAGATCAGTTAGAAGATCACTCCAGTAGTCCAGGCAAGAGGTCATAAAGAGGGTCTGAACTCGGGTTGTATTGAGCTGAAAAAATGGTCACAGATGTTATAAAGGCAGTCTTGGCAACCAACTGGATATGAGTGGGGGTGAGGAGCTGAGGATAACAATGAAGTTAGGAGTCTGTGTGACTGAGAAGATGGTGGTACACTAGATACGAATGAGGTAGTTGGGAAGAGGGGTAAAAGGCAATTAGGTAGCTAGGTAGCACAGTGCCCAGAGCACCAGGCCTAGAGGCAGGAAGACCTGAATTCAATTCTGGCCTCAAATACCTACAAGCTGTGTGACCCTGGGTAAGTCACTTTACCCAGTTTGCCTCAGTTTCCTCATCTCTATAAAAGAAGCTGGAGAAGGAAAGGGCAAATCACTCCAGTATCTCTGCCAAGAAAACCCCAAATGGGGGAACAAAGACTCAAATATGACTAAAATGACTGAACACAATTGGTGATGTGTGACTAGAACTCAGGAGAGACAAGGATTGGACAAACACATGTGGGAATAATCTGCATAGATGATAACAATGTATGGGACACATTGAGATCAAATAAAATACTATAGAGAGAGATGAGAAGATGACCCCGGGCAGAACTGAGGGGAGTGACTCCCATGGAACACCAGGGATCAGCAAAGACCAATGAGCCGCCGGACAGAAGAATCAAGGGAAAGCAGAGTTGTGAAAACCTAGTGAGGAGGTGATCAACAGTTTCAAATGCTGCCCAAAAGCCAAGAATAAGGACTGTCCAAACACCTGACGTCATCTGACCTACTGATGGAACCTAAGGACCCTTGCACGTGCCAACAGCCCTGCAACTAAATGTTCTTTTATATATGTTGCCTCCTCCAATTAGACTCTCAGCTCTCCAGAATAGATATTCTCAAGTTTTATAATTGTAGCACCAGCATTTAGCATAATGTCTGCACAGAATAATAATCTAATGTTTACATTGTATAATCCCTGTGTTCTAAATTACTAAACTAATTTCCTATGACCACTAGAGATTTTATGCCTAAATCAATAATCAGTCCTCTCCTGCTGCTTCTGGCTATCTTGCATAGGGACGTAATCTTTCTGTCAGTTCATAAAAAATACCTTCTAAGGGGCAGCTAGGTGGCGCAGTGAGTAGAGCGTCGGCCCTGGAGTCAGAAGGACGAGTTCGGATCCGACCTCAGACACTTAATGCACACACAAACAAAAACCTAGCCGTGTGACCTTGGGCAAGTTACTTAACCCCAATTGCCCTCCAAAAAAAAAAAAAACCAAAAAACCTTCTAAGGCAGTTTTCTAAACGAATTTTGCCACAGAAAAGTTTTGAGCAAGAGAGCTTCTGATGAAATCCTAAAATGTTTCTCTGTGGAGTACTGTAGGAAAAGGGGAGTACAAGGGTCTATCCCTTAGGTTTAGATAGAGATCAGGGCAAGTTCACAGAAAAACTGAAGAAAATAACCCTATTTTCATTTTTTTTTAATGGCATGTTAAGTATTTCTGATACAGGTATAAATTTCATATTCCATATTTTAAAGGGGAAAATACTGCTATCATAAAGATTTTTCACACTAACATGTATATACACCACACAGAAGAGTTTAGGAAAAACTGCTCTAGGGAATAAGTACTAAAAGCATGCTCTTAAGGTCAGTATATCGCAGTTAGCACAGATTTAAGTACCCACCAGGCACTCACTGAAATATGATGCAGATTCATTTACACAAACATCTGAGTGCCAACTATATACATCTTGTGACAGGGCATAGGAGACAGGAAGATAAAATAATGCCTGCCCTCAAAGAATTTACAGCTGGGAGTAGTGGGAAGAAGGGGATGGAAAGGTATGAAGAAACACAAATATGATCTACTGGTAACAAGTTAAAGGAAAAATCAAGGAAAAGTTCTAGAGGCCTGTCAAATTAGAGGTAGAGCCTAAGCTTGACCTTAAATGAATTTTTTTTTTTACTGGATGAAGATGTGTTAAGGCACAGCACAGGATATAGATATAGACAGATCTATTGATCTATCTATCTATCTATATATGCCCCTGCTACAAATTATAACAATGATTAGACTTTTTTGAAATAAATTCTAACTTTGACAACATTGTTCTTTATTAAAATTAGACTTTTAGAGTAGCTTAATCAATAACTTTACTGAAACTTTTAAAAGAAAAAGGAAGGTAACCTATCAGGTGCAAAGTCAGACCCATGGTCTGAGGAATATTCTTTAAGAATAGAGTTAAACTCAGAAGTTAAATTGCCTTTCATATGAACCTGCCTAGGGCAGGTTTAAAAGTAACCTTTGGTTTTTAAGGTCATGGTTTAAGAAGGATGCTTTAAAAATCTGTCAGCTTTTTAGTGTAATACTTAAAATTAATGTCACTCATCAATTAACCAAAAAGTTTTTAGAGCTGTTTAGTACTGTGTTAAATAATGGAGGATATAGAAGCTGTCTAAGACATACAAAAAAGAGGTATGTAGTTAAATACCAAATTGTGTGGCACAAATTATAAATGTTTTTAAAATTTTATTACACGACAGCAATGAAGGGTTTAGTATTAAGGAAAATTTTGTGGAACAGGTAGGAGTTAAATAAGGGGTTGAGCAGGATTTCAGTTTCCCCAAGTATAAAAGGAATGGGTCAGACTAACAGATTTCTAAACACCCTCTGAAGGTGTCAGGTAGCCAAGAAAAAGCAGAGCATTACAAGTAAAAAGAACAATATTAACAAAACTATAAAGGTAGAAATGAGTACAAACTATTTGTTAGACAAGAAGCAAACAGAGCCTAATTGGATAATTAGGACAGCTGTGCTGAGTAAGAAATGTGGTGGTCGGGTAGGTGGCGCAGTGAGTAGAGTGTCGGCCCTGGAGTCAGAAGGACCTGAGTTCGGTTCCGGCCTCAGACACTTAACGCACACACAAACAAAAAACCTAGCCGTGTGACCTTGGGCAAGTTACTTAACCCCAATTGCCCTCCAAAAAGCAAAAAAAAAAGAAATGTGGTGGTAGGTGGGGAAGAAGAGTAGGTAGTATGAGATGGCGAAGTATTTGGAGTCAGAGAAAATGGATCTCAATCAGTCAATAAACATTTATTAATTACTATGTCAGGCATTGTGTGAGTGCTAGAAATACAAATAAAGTTTTTGTGAAAGTCCCTGCTCCTGAGAAGCTCAAAGCTTGATGGAGGAAAGACAACATGCAAACAGCTATGTACAAACAAGCTCTATATAGGATAAACAGAAAATAATCCAGAGGTATTAAGGGGGATCAGGAAAGGTTTCCTGTAGAAGATGGGATTTTAGCTAGGCGTTGAAGGAAGCCAGGGAAGCCGAGGCAAACATGAGGAGGAGGCACAGAAGAAGTGCCCCATAAAGAGAAACAGTAAGGAACACCTATTCATGTTACAAAGGAGAGCAGTTTGGGAAACACTATTCTAAGGAGTATAAGCCCCAAACATATTCTTCAGACTACCCATAAAACCTTATGCAGCTCACTCAACTTAAAATTCAGTTTCTTTATACCTACATTAAATTGAGAAGTTAGATAGCACAGTGGCTAGAGTGGGATTTGGAGGTTAGATTTCTAATTTTGCCTCCAAAATTTCCTAGCTGTGTGACCCTGGGCAGGTTACTTTTGCCTCAGTTTCTTTACTGTAAAATGGGGATGATCACAGCACCAACCTCCTAAGGTTATTGTGAAGATCAAATAAGATAAGTAAAATCCTTTGCAAAAACTTCAAGTGCCATATAAATTCTAGTTATTAAGTGATGCATAAGATCTCTTCCAATTCTTAAGTCTTGTGGTTGATCCTAAAGGGCATGTGGGGTTGGGGTGGGGGGGCTGGATCATGGAGGGCCTTGAAAGTCAAGCCAGGGGTTTTAGATATAATGTATTTATTATTATATTGAAAGGTCCTGGAGGTCAGGTACTATGTTGCTTGTTATGTTCTCCAACACACCTCCCACCTCTTTTCTGACTGTCTGGCACATAGTAGGAACTTAACAAATGTTCAAAGGAATGTAGTAGAACAGCGACAGGGTGAAAGAGGTCAAATAAATCCATCTCAACAAAGTTTAAGAGAAAAATTCTTTTAGGAGCTACTCTGACTTGAGGGTAATCTGGTTATCGAATTAAATAAAACATCCTTATACCAAGTTATTGTTAATATCATAGGTAACATTTTGAAGGCACTTAATTTTGGAAACCATAAGTAACATTATTTCCAAATTTATCAAGTCTTTATGCTATTTATGCAAATCTGGGCTGTGTAATTTCAGATTTTGCTAAATCTAGGATCATTCACCATGATGACAAGACACAAACATTTAACAGAAAACAAATGCCCCCAAATCTGAGGAACTATATTGAAAAGGAAGTTGCACTCAAAAATAACTACAAAACGCAGAAAATATCTGGAAGCCAATCCACTGAAGTATCCCCAGTATTTCTACAGCTACAATGACAAAATGGTTGTTAAAGCAATAAAGAATGACTTAAAAAATGAAGCCAATCTGTGCTCATGACTAGGACATGCCAATATGAAGAAAAGACAAAAGCACAACTGAAATTAATTAATATATTTAATGCTATACCAAACTACCAAGGGGACACTTTATCGAACCAAACAACATAACCCAAAATTCATAAAGGACCAAAAGATACAGATTAAGGGAAATAACAATAAAAAAAGCAGAAGTAAAGAGAAACAGAACAAAATATATTACAAATTATTTGGCACAGGTTAAAAAACAAAAAAATGTATCAGTGGAATATACTAATAAATAAGCAACAATCAGAAACAAGTGAACTCAATTCAATTACCCTGTGCTTGATAACCCTTAATACATAAATTACCTAGGAAAGCAGTCCCTATTTGACAAGAATTGCTGGGGGAATCTGGAAAGTAGCCTGGGAAAATTTCAGCTTAAACCACTATCTTTATTTAAACAAGAAGTTTTACTGCTGCTCACCTATATTAAACCCTCCTTTTTAAAGGCAAACAGTCCCAAACAGCCTGCTAGAACTAATGTATCTACCACTCCTTGGCTGTGGTATCCGAGCTCTCAACTTAAGGGGGGAAGTGACTTGCATCATCTCTGGAACCAAAATAGGTACCAGCAATTTTGCCACTAATCTGAGTTCTAATGCATCTCTCTGTTGTTTTTAATCTACACTTTTTAAAGGCCTGGCCTAGTGGGCAGAGTTCAGGATTTGGGAGTTGGGAAGACCTGGGCTCAAACCCTGCTCCAAATACAAGCTGTGTGACCCTGGGCAAGTTAGACCGACATCTTATACACAAACCAGAGTAAACTAACAACAGAAACGTGACCGGAATATTAAAGCTCATCCCATTAAAAAAATCAGAAGAGAACCAGGTCATAGTATGTTTCACAACTATACTAGAGTACTAAGGATTGCATTCTTAACCAAAAGTAATAGAGGCAATCAATCACCAAAGACAAACGAGACAATTTTGATAACATTACATTGAAAAGGTTTTGAATGTACAAAACTAACACAGGGAAGATAAGGGAAGTGATTTGACTGGGGAAACAAATTCCCCAACTAAAAGCCATTTAATAGCAATAATAATGGCATTTATATATTGCCTACTATGTGCCAAGCATATACTATGCTAAGTGCTTTATAAATATTATCTCATTGGATCCTCAAAACTATCCTGGAAGGTAGTTGTTATCGTTACTCCCATTTTACAGATAAGAAAACTAAGGCAAACAGAGGTTAAGTGACTTGCTCAAGGTCTTACATCTAGTCAATGTCTGAGATCAGATTTGAACTCAGGTATTCCTGACCCCAGGCCTGGCACTCTAT
This sequence comes from Gymnobelideus leadbeateri, assembly GCA_011680675.1. Taxonomy (NCBI): domain Eukaryota; kingdom Metazoa; phylum Chordata; class Mammalia; order Diprotodontia; family Petauridae; genus Gymnobelideus; species Gymnobelideus leadbeateri. The sequence continues at coordinate 1,203,368 of WOXC01004614.1, read as the reverse complement.
CCCCTGACCACCTCCATGCCTACATTTCACAACAGGTTAAGTCAAAGGATATAAAAAGTTCTCAAAAGAATTAAAACAACTCTTAAGTTTCATCTCATACCCAGTAAAAACTGGCAAGGATGATTTAAAAAAGACAAAAACAAAACGAAACAAAACAAAACAAAAAACAAAACGAAGTGATTGTTGGACATGTTATAGAAAAAATGGCATGTATATTAATGCATAGTTGGTGGAGCAGTAATTGATGTAACAATTTTGAAAAGAAAAATGGAATTGTGTACAGAAAGGGACCAAATGCTCCTACTCTGTGACTCAAAGATTTTACAGCCAGGCATAGCATCCCATCTCTCCACCCCCACCTCAGAGAGTTTAATGACAAAAGCTAAGGTTCCCAGAACACGATTCATGTCTAGGAGTGGCCAAGAACTAGATGGAAAGGAGGTATCCATTAATTAGAGAATAGTAGAGCAAATTGTGGCACATGAACATAATAGAGGAATACTATGCTTCTATGAAACAATTTTGTTAAATGCAGAAGCAGCATGAGAAGACTCAGATGCACTGATGCAAAGTAAAGGAAGCAGAACCAGAGGAAAAACAAAAAATAAATACCATTTGAAAGGAGAGAACAACCAAAACTTAGTCCCCAAAAGCCACCAGTGACAGTGAGCACCTGCCTCTTCCCTGTCTTCTCCTTCTTCTTTGCCAAGAAGGTCAAGAGAATGATTTGGGTAGAACACTACTATATGATCAGGCTCTTGGTTAGGTCTGCTCAAGGTTTTTTGGAAAAGTTCCCATTTCAACTACTTCAGCAAAAGAGGACTCATCTGGCATTGTATCAACCAGAATTTTCCCATTAATGGAAACTTCCATAACCATCAACTTATACTAGACAATTCCTAGTAGTAATACTGAAGTACATCTTGTGAAAAAAGAGAATGTATGTAAAGCTTGGTGTCTGGCAAGTTACTCTTACTACAAATGAAAGCTTATGTTCAGTAGTTTTAAAATTTATGTATTAAAATGTTATTTTGTTCTAATTCACTGAAAATAGCTAATACACATATTTTATATAACTGTTAGAAAAGATTTTTTAATAAATCACAAGTACCCCTACCTCAACCAAGTCAGAGAATAACATTTATTTTGTATTTATAAAGTGACTAATTCCTCCTTCAAAACAAAACCCTCACGATTTTTATTTATAATTTCAAGGATAAAAGATCAACACCATAAGTGTAAGATCACTAATGCTTCACAAAAACAAAGGTTATTATTTACCACTAAACCTGATTTTCTAGAGGCAGTAGCAGACATGCTGTTCATGACCATTACCTCCCTAGGTCTGGACATCATGCAGCAATCTTAAGACAGTGTTGCCTTTTTTTGCACTACTGACTCACTGAATATGCAGTACAACCAAAAGCCTAAGATGTTCTTCAAGGGAATTAATAATTTTTTTTAGTACAAATCTAAGGCTTTACAGTTATCTCTATTAAATTCCATCTTGTTAAGGTTAGAATTCTAATCTGTCAAGCTTGTCTCAGGCCCTGATACCCAATGTGCTTGTGAATTAGCCTTCTAGAGAAAAGACATTCCTTCTATGCTCAATCCTAATCAGACCACATCTGGATGACAGTGATCAGTTCTGAGTGCCCCACATTTCAGGAAGGACATTGATACTTATAAGGTAAAGAGCATCCAGTAGAAGGCAAACAGGAATGGTAATAGGTCTCAAGTTCATGTCATACGAGGACTGGGTGAAAGAACTGGGAATGTTTAAACATGGTAAATTCAGCCTTGGGGATAACATGATAGCTGTCTACAAGCAGTAAAAAGCTTTTCTGTGGAAGTAAAGGACTTGTTCAGCTTGGCTTCAGAGGGTCGAATCACGAGGAAATAATAAGTTATGAATAGGTAAACTGAGGCCTGATGTAAAGGCTAACAATTAGATCTATCCAAAATAGAGTGGGCTACCTCTGAATCTAGATTCCCCCTTACTCCAGGGTTTCTGGCAATCAGATAACTAACTAATCATTTATTCTATGGAAGGAGGTTTTCTACTCCAGGAAGAAATTAGAAATTTCTATTTCCTAACACTGAAGAAGAGACTAGTAATCATCATCATAAACTCAGAGCAGAATTTGCCTTTAAATATTACATTTTAAAACAAACAGTAAAGTTCCATATTTAGTTTTGAATTGGCTGAATTCAGACAAAGATTTTAACAAAGCTCAATAAATACAAATAGGTGGGTGTTCAGAAAAGAGAATGTATAGAACAGATTTTACAGAAATATTTCTATATGATCAATAACCTAGAGTAGAGCACCATGAGAGCTCTCTCACAAAATCAACACCTAGCCTATGAGAATGACTACATTGTCTGCAAGCATAAATCAATTCTGTTTTAAGCCAGCTATGATTTCTGACATATCAATGTTTCTCTCTAATCTGCAGTCTTCACATAATGTTGTCTTTGGGCTATGGCATGAAACCATCTTCTGAGTGAGACTGAAGGTCATTCTGGAGTATCAATAACTAACATCTCTTGGATGGGCCCATGTTAAAAATGGATCTGCTTTACAATAAACCTGATTACATCAGAGATTTTAAGTATGGCTCCAGTATATTTAGCATCCTGTATCACCAAAGTGAAAATATGTGCCTCTGAAATAAAATGAGAGGTGCTTAATGGGGAAAACAGAAAAGACTTCATTTTTAATAGAGACTAATGACAAGATCGTCCACCTCCTAGTCATTTCATGTACTAGCGTGCAATTACAAGAAATTGGAAAATTCTTGTGTTAGAAAATTCAATCCAAAAGACCAAAAATAGTTTAATATTGCTAAGATGTTCAATCTTATTTAAGCAGTACTTCAAATTTAAGGAAACAATGTACCAATTGCTTTAATTAAAACAAATATAAAAATGCATGTATTTGTTTGAAATGCTCACATTTATATGCCTACAGCCAAACAAAATCTGTATTATACTATTCAATTTGCTCAAGAAATTGATTTTCATTAAGCCTCAGCAAAAATTAAAGGAATATATCTTTGGAGGTATTTTAATTATGAGTAGCATTATCTGTACTATGGAAAGAGATTAGTTCCAAAAACAAATTAGCCAAGTAAAAATATATTCATCCTAATTAAACAGAAGTTCATTTTTTAAAAGCCTTTAAGATCAGACATATAAATCATGTGTGTGTATATATATATACATATATATACATACATCAAAATCAAGGAGACACTGAATGGAAATCTGTTTATTAAATTACTGTATTTATGTCTCTCTCCCAGAAGACATAGATTCCAATTCAGTGTATTCTTCTGCCCATTCTGAAGAGATTTAAACAGTTATCTTCCTTTAAAAGCTACATCCTTTCGATATGAATTACATTCACAATTATAAGTTAACTCAGCACAAGTCTAAATCTCACATATACTGAAGCAAACTACCATCTAATACAATCTGTATCTGTACCTTAAATACTTACAAATGTTTCTTCTAACCCTCCCCCAGAATATACTTATTCAGATTTAATCATGATTTAGTCTTTTTGCATCCTTACTTAGTTCTTTTCTTTAAAGTGTATTTCAATATCTTCAACTGAGAAAAAACTTGAAACAACCAAGCTTGTTTGTCCATCTGTGAAAATGCAAGGATTGCTGGAAAACTATAATGGAACAGTAATACATGTTTAGGAAGAGACTTTTGAAATTATTCTCATCCAAAATGTTATAATGTGTGAATTAGTAAATTATGTACATATATAGACATATTTAGATATAAATTATAAGTAAAAATGTATTTCAACGACAGTACACATAGCTAAAATATTTATCTATGTCCCCAGCCTTAATAAACAGAGCTCATTCTATCCCTATTGCTATCTCCATATTACATAGGTTTTCATTCAATAAACCTCTATTATGTGCTTCTTTTAAGAGCCCTGTGAGCAAGATTATAAATTTTAGATAAGATCAGATACTTGGCCTCATGAAGCTTAAAATCAAATAGGGGGTGAAGACATAAATGAATAGAATTTAATTATGATTTTACTTAAATGTATTAAAGTGTTGTAAAACAAGGTGTTATGAGAGGTCTGAGTGGGATGATTCTACAAAGCATATTATAATGCTCCCCATAATGCACAAGACAGATGAGACTAATCTTCCATATTTATCAAATGACAAGTGTACACTTTTATACATGAGATAAAGACACGGTTGAATAGGTAACTGTGGCCCTGAAAGCCAATGAATAGGGTTAAGATGTATATACGCTGGTAACAAAATATAAAACATGAACTGTTGCTTCATCAGCACTTAGAACACACAGAGTATTTAGGAACTGTAGATATACTATGAGAGTTCACAATATTCCAGAAGCAGTGAGGAAGATGGGAAAGAGCTGGTCTCAGTTGATTTCTGACTGTTTGACCAAGGACAAGTCATTTAACCTCTTCTGAGCCTCAATTTCTTTCCCCTGTAAAATGTGAACAATAACATTTCTTGTCCTGTTATAACCTTCACAAGTCTGTAGGGAGGAAAGTGTTTTTGCACTCTATGTACTGTGATCTATTACTTAAAAATATATAGTGAGACTGATAGTGTAAATTCTAACTCTGGACCTTCCTCTAATCTGGAATTTTAATGGTGATCCCTTCCCTAGCCACCCATTAAGTTTACTTGTAATAAAACTAACAATTTCTAAAACTTAAGCTTAAAATTAAAACTCCCATTTCAGTCTGTAACCCTAAATACTTCACATACTGTATATGGAAAGCATAACTTAGGATACAATTTTAAATAAAACTACTGTCAACTAGATGTTGCACTTGTTAACAAAAGTAATTTTTTTAAATGAAAATTTATGTGGAAATCTGGAAAATTTGTCATCTGGTCCATATGCACATCAAACAACTAAAAAAATCAACTTAGCACCAGTAACAAAGCTGATAAAGATTACTTCTAAAGTATGTCACCTTTATGTTGCAGCTAATTTCCTTTTCTTTTTCCCCCCAAAACTAGTTCACTCATTGCCTCAAAGATTAAAATTAATATGTATATAAAATATACGTAATATATTTGCATATATGTAGATAACTAAACAAACCAAACACACTGCACCTATTCCTATACTCCAGTAAAAAACCTGGCTTAACTAGAATTTGCCACCTACCTACAGGTCTGAACTGCACCTCCCCCTCAATGGAAAGAACAAGGAATAAAAATAGGAACACATTTTAGCACCTATGGAACAAAAGAAGCATTACTTCGATTTATAACCACTTATCTTATGTATATTCACAATGAAATTTCAGTAGTCAAAGATTTTTTAAGTGAAAAAGCTCAATACCACAAACTCAAACTGAAGCTCAATGTCAGTAACCACCAAACACTGACACTTAAAAGATCATACTCGGAAATTAACATTCTAGTTAAAGGAAATTATACTGTCAAGAAAAACACTCAGAAGTCAAGGCATTTTCAGTTAAAAGGTCGAGTTCTGTCCTTAACTCACCCGTCTGTGACTCATTTTTGCAGAGTATACGGTAAGAAATAACAGTGACTGTTCAAGGATCCTTGCAGTTAACACCCAGAGCAAAATCTCAGCAAAAATCCACCCTTAATTAAGCCTAGATCACGGTATGGTCCAAAGCACGGTTTCCACATCCGGAAGGTCCCTGAAGTAACCACGTACCGTAAACCCGATTCAGCTCTTATCTCTTAGCATCAGGCTTCCCCAGCCCGCACCGCAGAGGCGGGCGGGAGCGCTCCCTCGGCACGCCCTGGCGGCCCCGCTGCCGCCCAGCAGCCGCCCCATTCACTCGGGGGCAGCCCCGGCTCCCGTGCGGGCCGCCGGGCCAGCACCCTGGCTTCCGGGCGGCCGAGAACATCTCGCCATGGCCCAGGCCCCTCGTGCCTTCACGTGGCCGGCCCCACTCGAGGTCCGAGCCCCGCGGGCGAATGACAGTTTCCTCGCCGCCAGGCCGCCGGGGGCTCCGGGAGCCTGGCACACAAAGAAAAGGATCCGAGCAGCCTGCCCACAGGTGGAGAGCCCTCGGAGGGGATCACTTCCACAATGGCCTCCGCGGCGCAGGCACCGGGCGAGGCACCCTCCACCAATGAGGGGATCCAGATAACGAGTGACACGAACACAAGTCACACATGTCACTGAGAAGAAGGCGAGGAGTAGGACAAGGGGGAAGAAGCGTCCGTGGCCAGGCGGCCGGCGGCCGGCGGCGGGGGGCACCAAGGAGGCGGGGAGCCCCGCCAGTGCCGGCCCCAAAGCCATCGCCGCACCCCTGTTCCTGCAGCTCCGTGGGCCCGAGGGGACCCCCAAGAGATGCTGGGGGACTGACGGGTGGTCCCGCAGCCCCCGCGCCACCAAAGCCGGCACAGACGCGTCTGTCAGGGAGGGCTCAAGCTACAGGTTCTCCCCAGGAGCGGAGGTTGGGGGGGGGGGAGGCTGCCACCCCAGAATGATGGAGCCTTTCTCTGTACCCACCAAAGCCAAGGGCGCGCGTGACAACGAGAATTAAAGGGGAGGGTCCTCAAATAGACGCGGGGAAGGTTAGAGGAGACAACTTAAACTCCGGCGGCTGGAGGCGCCGGGGGTCCTGGAGCGCCCTCAAGGTCACGGTCTGGGGGTGCGCTCACCTGTCCGGCCCCTGGCCCCACGGCCGCGGGGGGACGCTCCGAGGACCGCCCGCGGGCCAGCGTGGGGAGCAGGAGAGGAGGCGGCGCCCGCCTGGCCCTGGCCCCAGTCCCGGCAGCAGGAGCTCACTGGCCGCCCGAGCCGAGCCCGCGGAGGGGGCAGCGCGGCCCGGCACAGCTTGGCCCGGCCCGGCCCGGCGCGCGCACGCAGCCCCGCGAGGCGGCCGGCCCGGGGCGCGCCGCCGCTGCTGCCCGGGCCGCCTTGGAGCTCTCCGGGCGCGGGGCGGGGCCGCGGCCCCGGGACTCCGAGGAGGACGGAGAAGCAGGACTGGAAAACAAGGCGGGGAAGCAGGGTGGGCGGCCAGAGCGCAGCCCGGCCACCTACCCGGCCCGAGGGGACGGACGCTCACCCGGCTGCCGGCCCGGCGCTCCCTCCCGGCTCTCGGCACACGCACGCGCTCCACGCGGGCCGCCGCCGCTCCGGCTCTGGCCGTCGCCGCCGCTGCCGCCGCCGCTGCCTCGGCTGGGCGCGGTCACGTGACGGGCCCCGAGGTCCGCGCGGGGCGGGGGGGCGGGGGAGGGGAAAGGGGACGGGGGCGCCCGAGATCCGCTCGCTAGCGCCGCTCGGACCGCTGAGGGTGGGGCGGGAGCGCTGCAGCGGAGGGCGGGAGGGGGCCTCCGGGCCGGCGCGCGGAGGCTAAGGGGTGGGCAGAACCACGGAGGGGCGGGGGCGGGGGCCTGGCTCCGCCCTCTTTTCCTTCCCCCTCCGCTTCCTCGCTCAAGCTCCCCTCCCCTTCTCTCACCTCCCCCCTTTCCCACTCGCGACGCCTCTGATTGGCTGGGTCCCTCTGACGTATGTGTTTCCATGACGTGTGGGGGAGGAGGAGGAGGAGGAGTAGGAGGAGAAGTAGAAGGGGGGGGAGGTGTTCGGGAACACGGATGGTGACATTGTCCGGGCTGTAACCGGGGCTCGGGAGCCGGGCAAGTCGGGGGCGTCATGCGGGGAGAGAAGAGTAGCGAAGCGGGGTGCCCTGCGCCTGGGGAGGGGCAGCTGGGAAGGAGACCAGTTCCGAGGGACTCGGCAAGAGCAGACGGTTTAACGGCTACTCCTCCCTCCTAATCCTAACTGGGGGCGTGACGCGCCTGCCGCTTGGGGGGAGAGGGGGGGGTTCCCTTCTTTCTAGAAGGGGGAGCTCCTCGGCTCTGAGGGGGGAGGTGGTGAAGAAGAACGCCTTCCTACCCCCCGCCCCACTCCGCGCTCAGGCTCCCCTCCCTGGGTCTGCCGGCTCGAGCCCTAAAGCGCTGCAGCGCCCAAGGGGTTAAACTCGATCCGGTGCAGTCCCCAGTCTAGGTGCAAATGGGCCGGGCGGAATATGCCCCTGAAATCTCGGTGCTCCATTGTCCCTCTGCCCGTGTGCCCAGCTGTCAGGGTCTGGTGCACTTGTAGCATCTCTTGAGGTCTACAGGGTCCTTTCTTCCTCTCTGAAAAAGGGGTGGGGGTGGGGGGGTGAAACCGCATAGCGTACTGAATTTGGGAGCGATCAGGGCACCTGTTCTAAAAAAATATAACCAGAAATGCAGCCTCCTCTGCAGTTATGAGAGTTTGGGATTAATAGAAAATCACCAGTTGCAAGGGTATTTTTGCACTAAAACATACGTTTTTTTTCTCTCTTGATATTTCTCTCTCTCTCTCTCTCTCTCACATACACATGCATATATACGTACATCTATACATATATCCATCCATCTGTATCTTGTTTTCTATAAAACCTCTACATATATATGTATATATATATATATACATATATATATAGGTTTTCTATAAAACCTCCCCCTCCCCAAGATACTGCATTTTGTCTCATTACCTTTGTATGCACTTACAGTATCGCTGCCCAGGACCTTGTCTTCGGAACTCTCGACAGCAGCAAAAATCGTGTAAGGATGAGATACACAACCCGGTTTTATGAGATCCTGAAGATGAGTTCTGCAGTTTCCTCCTTTTTTTTCCTTAGCTGCAGGGCAGACAAAATTGATGTTGGCAACACCTTCTAAAAAGCTACAGACATAAAGTACTGTATTATCCTCATCTATATAAAAGACCTTTAAAAAAAAAATCAGCTGTGCCAGGCTAGCGTAGATAGGTTAAAAAAATGCCCAGCAACTTTAGAATTTGCTAATGCTCCTTAGGTTTATTCTTTTGGAATAATGCATGTTGTATTATCAATAATTCGGATTTCCTGTTTCACCAGGTTATTCTCCTAGGACAGCACCAGTCTCCAGAGTTCTGCCCTTGACTTTCGAAAATTAGCATTGGCTAGAAAAATATAACCCCCCTTCTCTTTGATCACTTTGAGGAAATTGTTTTGTATAGTCCAATACGTTACTACCCCCTCAAAAGCAATTTCAAAGCTTCTTGGCAGGAAAATAGATTAGTTAAGTACATTGTTGCTTTAGTAAACTTCAGGATTTTTATCCCCTGAAAATTTTTCAAAAGGGTTCAGAGACATTTAAGAATCTTTGGCTTCCCTCCTGTTTTTCTCCAAGGAAGTCTCTGAAGAAAATTCAATTATACATTTTACTTTAATCAAGTATTTGACATTAAAGTTATGTCTGACTCATTGCTTCAATACACTAGCAAAATGGATAATTAGTAAACTAGGATCTGTTCGTTTGTTGGTCTATTGCAGTCCAAATTTATTTATTACATGCACTTGAAGTTCTGTGGTCATGAAAATGACCCAAAGTTCTAATTTTAGAACATGCTTTACATAGAGCCTCTCTTTACTGGTAATCATTTAAGTCTATTACATTTCATGTATATCAGCAAAATAAATATGTGCCTCAGAAAATACTGTACTTTTCATTCAAGTTATTTTTCACAATTTCTTCAGACAACATTGCAAATACAGTTCTAAAGAACATATTAGAATAATCATAGGATTCAGTTAGAGATGCACAATTTTTAAATGCCATATTAATGTTGGTTTTTACTATTGGTATTTTTCCAAATGATTAATATATAAGATAGATCCGTGGTATTTGGTGGCAAAGTGGTTAGAGCACTGGGCTTTGAATAAGGAAGACTTATCTTCCTAAATTCAAATCTGGCCTCATACTAGCTGTGTGACTCTAGGTAAATCACCTAATCCTGTTTGCCTCAGTTCCTCATCTGTAAAATGATCTGGAGGAAAAAGTGACAAACCACTAGGTATCTTTCCCCAAAAAACTCCAAAATGCTATCATGGAGAGTCAGATATGACTGAACAACAATTTTTCTCTACCATAGATTGAGAAAGTAATTCTTTGGCTTAAATTTTCCCCTTGAATACTATGCAACATAGCAACAGCAATTTGAACAAAGTGAGTTAGAAAATACCATATATACATACAAAAATACTACAAATACATAAATATGTGTATCTTCATTATCTTAGGTTGCTTATTTAATTTTATCTGATAATCTTAATACATATTTTGAAGCTGCATAGTCATAAAAATAATTGGGTCTTTAAATATCAAATCAGCTAATATTTTATCAGACTTGATTTTAATTACATTTTTATAACATGACTATCAGAATAGAAATATAAAGCAAGGCTATGTGTACCAAATCATATATGAAAATTCTTTAAAAGCAAGACTATGTGCACCAAATCATATCTAAAATTTTTTTTTAGTGTGTTTGGTTAACAAGTGTGGAGAAACCTAACATTTTAGCATCACTGCTGCAAGTTCTATCAATTCAAGACCAAGCATACTCATATACTCTTAGTCACTGAAGAAAGTTTCCTAATATTCTAAATGTGGTTGAGACAAGGGTTGCCACATTAGGCACCTGACACTGACAGACTTGCCACTGTGTGCCATGTTCTGCCAACTTGAATCTGGCAAAGGGTGAAAAATCAGGAAAACATCAAAGTTCATCCAATATACCAGTAAATTCTTGGACCATATTTTCATACTATCTGATTACTGCCATTTCCTATAACATACATACCCTTATAAACAGGTCATTTTATTTTAGAAAGGTCATGTTATTTTGGAGAACACTGAAGACAATTGATAATATATTAGACGGAAAGAGAGGGGAATGCAATACTTCAGAAGATGACCTACATTTACAGAAAGTTCGACTGGCCCACATCCCTTGGGTGAGATGGCAGAAGCAATACTTTGCTAAAAATAAGGTATAAATGATGATCAATATGTGTCATTGCATCAGAAAACATTTTTTCAATGAATTTAATATCAGGTAGTCCAAAGGTTTTATAGAATTAACATTCAAAAGGAAAATGTTGTGTTTTTACTATTCATTAAAAAAAATTGAGCTCCTAATTGAGCTCCTAAGTATTCACATTAGGACATAAAAGAAGCCTCAGGACTCCACCACACTGCTCTCCCCCTCCCCAAAAGTCCTATATTTACACACAAAGAGTTTGTAATGTAGCCGGGGAGGGGGATGAGGAGGAACAAAACCAAACCAACCCGACATTCATGTCACAGAGAACAATTAAATGCTCAACCATTTGGAGATGTAATTGTTGTTATAGTGCTTGAAGAATATAGCATGAAAGAAGAGAAGCTTGAAGAGTTAATAGGACTTAAGCCATCAGGAAAAGGGAAGATATACAGGAATTAAAGGAGGAGGAATGAGAGAGAAAATGAATGAATTAAAACAGAGTACTTAGGATAATAAATGTGGCACGTTCCCATTCTTATTTTCCACAGAATGATAATAATTGAACAGACACATACACACATACATATACATACATAGGTATATAGTATATATACACATACACGTATGTATTCATATTTGAAAAGTATTTTATATGTGCATATATATGAATGTATAACATTTGCCCATTTTGAATATAAGATTATCACTAGCCTCTTTCCATAAGTGAGACTTTCTTTTCCCACCCCACCCCCAACAGTGGCAGTAACTTGAGTTGTATGCTTTATTTCAATAGAAAGCAAATGGAGAAGTTTTGAGGACTGTGGATAAGTTCACTTACCTTGGCAGTGTACTTTCCAGGGATGTACACATTGATAATGAGGTTGATGCGTGAATTGCCAGAGCTAGCTCAGTGTTTGGGAGTCTCCAAAGGAAAGTATGGGAGAGGAGAGACTGGGGTAGACTGGCTACTAAACTGAAGATCTACAGAGCTGTTGTGCTGGCTGCATTGTTGTATGCCTATGAAACCGGGATAGTATAGCAGTGCCATGACAGGAAACTGAACTGCTTCCATTTAAATTGTCTTAGGAAGATTCTGAAGATCACCTGTCAGGATAAGGCACCAAACACTGAGGTCCTTACTTGAACTAAGCCAAGTGTTCAAAGTCTGCTTCAGAGAGTGCAACGCTGATAGTCTGGCCATGTTGTTCAAATGCAAAAAGACTATTTTATGGAGAACTCACACAGGGCAAACATTCATGTGGTGGTCAGAAGAAGCAATACAGGAACACTCTCAAGGTCTTTCTTAAGAACATTGTAATTGGCAGAGCCAAGATGGTGGAGTAGAAACAGCACTTCCAAAGTGTTCTGCCCCACACCACCTCCAAACAATGTAAAAGGGAAATCTGAACAACTTCTGGAGCCCCAGCACCCACAGAACTACACAGAGAAGCTAACCTCCTGCTGAGAACAGCCCAGCAGCCCTGCAGGGAGCGGCCAGCACAGCGCTCTGAGAGCGGGCAGCACAGTGTGCTGGGTACTGAGAGCAAAGCGCTCTGGGAGCCAAGCCCAGGCCTGCATGAGCCAAGGTTTTAGCCCCAGGGTGGCCGGGCCAGCAGCAGACTGGAGGGACTACAGAACACCAGCAGCTGTGGTGATTCCAGAATTATCAGCACAGATATGCCTAGGACAAAGTGAGAGGTTAGTGCCCTATGGACTTTGGGACCAGTATTTGGGGAACGCATTGGCTTCCTCCCAGGGGGCAAAAAGCTGCTGAGGAAATGCAGCACAGAGGCCATTTTGCAGTGTCAGTGGCAGTTCCAGCTCCTAGTCTGTGAACTGTAGAGAGATCCAGCAATCAGTCTGGGGGTTAATCGCTCTTGCTTTAACCTGCCTGGATCTGGATTGTGGTCTTGGGGGAAGGTCTGGGGTGGGTATCCAATCTGCCAGAGTGGGTGGAGGCTTTACAGAGGCCACCCAACCTCCTGAAGTTGTGAAGACCCCACGTTTGGGACAGAAGCTCTCCTGTCTGGTGGCAGAGTCCTACTGTGGCAACAAGCCCAAAAATCAAGTAATTAAGTGGCAATATGCCTAGGCAAAGGAAACAAAATAAACAGAAATATGCAACTTTAGACTCCTATTTTGGGGGCAAAGAGGATCAAAGCATGGAACAGGAGGAGGACTGTGAGGTCAGAACTCCTGTACCAAAAGCCCCAAATGAAAATACAAGCTGGCTACAGGCCATAGAGGACCTTAAGAAGCAGATAAGAGAAGTGGGGGAAAAATTGGGAAGAGAAATGAGAAAGATGCAAGAAAAGTATGAAATGACAGTCAACAGCCTGACTGAGGAAAATAACACCTTAAAAAATAGACTAACTCAGGGGCGGCTAGGTGGCACAGTGAGTAAGAGCACCAGCCTTGGAATTAGGATGACCCGGGATCGAAACCAGCCTCAGAAAATGAGCACCCACACATGACTAGCCATGTAACCTTGAGCAAGTTACTTAACCCCAATTGCTTTAAAAAAAAAATAGACTAACTCAAATGGCAAAAGAGGCTCAGAAAGGCAATGAGGAGAAGAATGCCTTAAAAAGCCAAATTTGCCAGATGGAAAAAGAATCTCAAAAGATCACTGAGGAGATTGATTCCTTCAGAGTTAGACTGGAGCAAATGGAAGCTAGTGACTTTATGAGAAATCAAGATGTTGTTAAACAGATCCAAACAAATGAACGAATAGAAGGCAATGTGAAATATCTCATGGGAAAAACCACTGACCTAGAAAATAGATCCAGGACAGCGCAGCGCACAGAGCTGGGCCCAGGTCCTTGGTTTTAGTCCCAGGGCGGCCGGGCCTTCAGCCGGTGGAGGGACCCCAGAACACCAGCAATTGTGGCGATTCCAGAATTATCAGCACAGATATGCCTAGGACAAAGTGAGAGGTTAGTGCTTTATGGACTTTGGGACCAGTATTTGGGGAATGCGTGGCTTCCTCCCCTGGGGGCAAAAAGCTGCTGAAGAAACAGCTGCACAGAAGCCATTTTGCAGCATCAGTAGTGGCTCTAGCTCCTGGTCTGCGAACTGTAGGGAGATCCAGCAATCAGTCTAGGGGTTAATCGCTCTTGCTTTAAACTGCCTGGATCTGGATTGTGGTCTGGGGGGGGAAGTTTGGGGTGGGTATCCAACTTGCCAGAGTGGGTGGGGGCTTTACAGAGGCCACCCAACTGGCGGAAGTTGTGAAGACCCCACGTTTGGGCGGAAGCTCCCCTGTCTGGTGGCAGAGTCCTACTGTGGCAACAAGCCCAAAAATCAAGTACTTAAGTGGCAACATGCCTAGGCAAACGAAACAAAATAAACAGAAAAGTTCAACATTGGACTCCTATTTTAGGGGCAAAGAGGCTCAAAGCATGGAGGAGGACTGTGAGGTCAGAACTCCTGCACCAAAAGCCACAAATGAAAATACAAGCTGGCTACAGGCCATAGAGGATCTTAAGAAGCAGATAAGAGAAGTGGGGGAAAATTTGGGAAGAGAAATGAAAAAGATGCAAGAAAAGTATGAAATGACAGTCAACAACCTGACTGAGGAAAATAACTCTTTAAAAAATAGACTAACTCAAATGGCAAAAGAGTCTCAGAAAGGCAATGAGGAGAAGAATGCCTTAAAAAGTTGAATTTGCCAGATGGAAAAAGAACCTCAAAAGCTCACTGAGGAGATTAATTCCTTCAGAGTTAGACTGGAGCAAATGGAAGCTAGTGACTTTATGAGAAATCAAGATACTATTCAACAGATCCAAACAAATGAAAGAATAGAAGGCAATGTGAAATATCTCATGGGAAAAACCATTGACCTGGAAAATAGATCCAGGAGAGATAATTTAAAAATTATTGGACCACCTGAAAGCCATGATCAAAGAAAGAACCTAGAAATCATCCTTCAAGAAATTCTCAAGGAAAATTGCCCTCATGTTTTAAACCCAGTGGGGGAAATAGAGGTTGAAAGAATCCACCGATCGCCTCCTGAAAAAGATCCCCAAAAGAAAACTCCTAGAAATATTATAGCCAGGCTCCAGAATCCCCAGATCAAGGAGAAAATACTCCAAGCAGCCAGGAAGAAACAATTTCAATATTGTGGAAACACAATCAGAATAGCCCAGGAGCTTCTACACTGAGGGATTGAAGGGCATGGAATATGATATTCCAGAGGACAAAAGAACTGGGATTGAAGCCAAGGGTCATCTACCCAGCAAAACTGAGTATCTTGTTTCAGGGGAAAATATGGTCATTCAGTGGAATAGAGGACTTTCAAGCATTCTTGATGAAAAAACCAGAGTTGAATAGAAAATTTGACATTCAGACACAAGAAGCAAGAGATGCTTGAGAAGGTAATCAAGGAAAAGAAATCAAAAGGAACTTATCAAAGTTGGACTATTTACAGTCCTACATGGAAAAACAATAACTGTGTTTGATGAAACCTTTCTCATTATGAAAATAATTGAAGAAGGGTACATGGCATATGTTCACAGGTATACATGGATAGAGGGCACAGGTTGAATTTGATGGGAAGGGATGATTTTTTTTTTTTTGGAGGGCCATTGGGGTTGGGTGACTTGCCTGGGTTCACATAGCTGGGTTTTTGTTTGTGTGTTGGGTGTCTGGGGCCGTATCTGGGCTCGGGTCCTTCTGGCTCCTGAGCCAGCACTCTGCTCGCTGCGCCACCTATCCGCTTCCAGGAAGGGATGATTCTTAAGGGGTGAAGTCAAGAGGTGAGAGAGGAAAGTGGCAAGAGGAGATGGAGAGAGACAGGGTAGGGTAAACTATCTCATGTAGAAGAGGCAAGGGGAAGTAGTTGCAGGGGAGGGGAAGAACAGGAAGGCAAAAAGGCAAAACCTTATTCTTATTATTGGAAGTACCCACTATCAAAGAGGCACAGGATCAAGATAGGGAATGGACCAGGTGGGGGGTGAGACGGGTGGGAGGGAAATATAAGCAGTCTTTTACAATATATCTACTATGGTAATGTTTTGCATAGATATACATGTACCACACATACTGAATTGCTTATCTTCTCAGAGCGAGTGGGTGACAAGGGAGGAAGGGAATGGATATGAAAATCAAAGTTTTAAAATTAAATGTTCCATAAGATGTCCAGGCATTGGGGCTCAGAGATTCACCTTGCCCTAATGGCAAAGTCGAAGGGGATATGGGAGAAGATATGGGAGAGAGCAGATTGGATGAGGGGATATCTAGTGGGACTGCTATTCTGGGGTGGTGGGTAGGGAAAAAAATGGGGGAAAATGTAACTCATAATCTGGTGGAAATGAATGATGTAAACCAGAAGTTAATAAAGCATTTGTTTAATTAAAAAAAAAAGAAAGAAAAGTAGGTAGGTATTTGTCTGCTGGGTATCAGTGTGACTTAATGGATTGTTTTCCTAATTGTATATGTACCTTTATTAATTCATTAATAAAAAGCACTGTTCCTGAAAAAAAAATAAAAAAAGAAAAAAAAAGAAAATATATCCAGGGGAGATAATTTTAAAATTATTGGACTGCCTGAAAGTCATGATCAAAGAAAGAACCTAGACATCATCCTTCAAGAAATTCTCAAGGAAAATTGCCCTGATGTTTTAGACCCAGAGGGGGAAATAGAGGTTGAAAGAATCCACAGATCACCTCCTGAAAAGGATCCCAAAAAGAAAACTCCTAGGAATATTATAGCCAGGTTCCAGAACTCCCAGATCAAGGAGAACATACTACAAGCAGCCGGGAAGAAACAATTCCAATATTGTGGAAACACAATCAGAATAGCACAGGACCTGGCAGCTTCTACACTGAGGGATGGAATGGCATGGAATATGATATTCCAGAGGGCAAAAGAGCTGGGATTGAAGCCAAGGGTCACCTACCCAGCAAAACTGAGTATCTTGTTTCAGGGGAAAATATGGTCATTTAGTGGAATAGAGGACTTTCAAGCATTCTTGAGGAAAAAACCAGAGTTGAATAGAAAATTTGACATCCAGACACAAGAAGCAAGAGATGCTTGAGAAGGCAATCAGGGAAAAGAAATCAAAAGGAACTTATCAAAGTCGACCTATTTACATTCCTACATGCAAAAACAATAACTATGACTGATGAAACCTTTCTCAGTATGAAAATAATGGAAGATGGGTATATGGGCATATGAATACATATGTGAATGGGTGTATATATGTTTACAGGTATACATGGATAGAGGTCACAGGTTGAATTTGGTGGGAAGGGATGATACTTAAGGGGTGAAGTTAAGAGGTGAGAGAGGAAAGTGTCAAGAGGAGATGGGGAGAGACAGGGTAGGGTAAACTATCTCATGTAGAAGAGGCAAGGGGAAGTAGTTGCAGGCGAGGGGAAGAACAGGAAGGCAAAAAGGCAAAACCTTATTCTCATTGAATTTGGCTCAGGGAGAGAATCACATACATACTAAATAGGATATCTCACCCTGCAGGAGAGTAGGGGGAAGGGGGATTAGAGGGAGGATGATGGAGGAGAGGGCATCCTGGGGGAGGGGAGGTTGCAAGTACCCACTATAGAAGAGGGACAGGATCAAAGTAGGGAATGGACCAGGTGGGGGGTGGGAGGGAAATATAAGCAGTCTTTTACAATATATCTACCATGGTAATGTTTTGCATGGCTATACATGTACAACACATACTGAATTGCTTATCTTCCCAGAGTGAGTGGGTGACAAGGGAGGAAGGGAATGGATCTGAAATTCGAAGTCTTAAAATTAAATGTTTCAAATGTATATAAATACTATTATTAATACTATTTTGCATGTAATTGGGAGATAAGATATTCAGGCATTGGGGCTCAGAGATTCACCTTGCCCTAATGGCAAAGTCGAAGGGGGTATGGGAGGAGATATGGGAGAGAGCAGATTGGATGAGGGGATATCTAGTGGGACTGCTATTCTGGGGTGGTGGGTAGGGAAAAAATGGGGGAAAAATTGTAACTCAAAATCTGGTGGAAATGAATGATGTAAACTAGAAGTTAATAAAGCATTTGTTTAAAAAAAAAAGGTACCCTGCAAAACCAAAAGTTCATCTGATAAGAAGGAGGTTTTTCAATGGCTAGCATTATTTTTTTCCAACTTGAAATAATAAGAAGATCCAGACTGGCACCAAAAGAAAATGCCAGCTGAATCTCTTGCAGAATTAAATCAGATATCACATAGTTTTAAAAAAAAAGAACATTGTAATTGATTGTATGACATGGGAGACACTGGTACAGGACCACTCCCCAATGGTGTGCCCACATCAGAGAAGGTGCTGTGCCTTATGAGCAAAGCAGAATTGAGATAGCTCAAAGGAAATTCTGGAAGAGCAAATTTGGAGTATCCACCCCAAATGTTCACATGGACTATTTGTACCTGATCTGTGGTTAAAGCATCCTGAGCTCATATTGGTCTGATAAGCTACAGTCAGACACACTGAAATTTGACTCTAGCATAGTGCATAGTGTAGTCATTTAGGTCCTCTTTGAATACAAAGGACAGCAACCATCAACCAACCAACCAACGAACCAGCTTCTATTTCAACAAACATTTTCAAAGGGCCTACTGGATACAAGGGAGATTTAAGAGCCAGTATGACATAATGAGTAGGGGACTGGTCTTGGAATCAGGAAGACCTAGATTCAAGTCCTGCTCTGACACATATTAGCTTTCTAAGTCACAACCTCTCAGTGTGACAGGCAACTTTCCAAGACTGTACATTTTAAACCATTTGCCAGTTTGCATTGGTGGAAAGATTTCCACACCAGAGAAGTTCCTATACAAATGAAATTATAGACCTAGAATCATTTCAGGCTTATCTGTAAAAAAAAAAAAAAAAGACAATGATGAAAACTTTGCTAGGGATGCAAAGACATTGAAATAATCCATACACATTTATTCTGTACCCCTTATTATTAAGAGTATACATTTTCAAGTATGAGCAAACATTTTTAAATGGTGCTCTGCTATTCTGGGAATAGTCTGATACTGATATTTGTTTTTCCCCCTATGAAGGAAGTTATCTGGTCCAAACAAAAATTGAGTCCATGACCTTGGTTCCATTAATACAATGAAAACTAGCAAATTTCAAATTTCATGTGGACTACCTTGGAATATAGTCTTTCTAGACCACAGAGAGGGGTAACATCTCTGAAAAATGCATCCTACTAGGTCTCAAGCCACTAATCATTTTAGAGGCAGTTCTACATTTAAAACTTAGTTAAAAAGGCCCCAGTGGGCATGTTCATGCTCCATGTGGAGTTGCCCTTAACATGCACAATGTGAAGAGGAGAGCTATGGGAAAGCAAAGCTCTAGTCCAGTTGGTACCTCAGTTTACTTGGGTAAATGAGACAGTTGTGATCTGAGGGAACATGGAGAGTTTCAAATGATTGTTGTACTTTCTACTGGTTGTGAATCAAAGCAGCAGTCAAGCCATTTCCCCCCCCCCCTTCCATTTTTTCTATTTAAGAGGATAGGTATATAATCCAGAACCTTCTTTAAAGATATTTACTATTTTAATTGCTTTTAAAAAGTCAGCTCAATATAGATAAAACACAACCTATTTTAATTGTTTTTGATTTGTATCTTCTTTAATTGGAAACAGAATATCAGTGGAAGAAACAGTGATTGGTTTTGGTATACAGAGATAGAGAAAGCAACAAAATTAAAATCTAAGTCCAAAAATACCAGACTTTCTCCTGAGTGAGCATGAACTAAACTAAGAATTTTATGGTTTGAATTTCTTGGTTATAGATAAACTTCCCTCAAAGTAGAATTTAACTGGATATGAGGTTTTTATTTTGTCCCTTAGTTTAAAATGACTTAGAGTACTAATCTTGCTGTCATAGATAAGACTGGGCTATTCTCCTCCCACTTATATAGGTAAAACTCTCTGCAAAGGTTGAGTTCATGGAGAAAACCAAAAAGTAGGAATTTCCCCTGATGGGAACAAAAAAGATGTGACTCATCCTGGTTGACATCTTCATTCCAAGGGTGGGGGCCAAACGAGGGAGTACTTTTTTTTCCTTTTAGTTCCACCCTCAATTTCACACCCAGACAGATATAAATGTTACATTGGTATATATGTAGGCTTTTTTGATCTCCTTGGGATATAAACTCAGTTGTGTGCATGCTGGGTTTTAGAATATCTGCCCTCAGGTAAGTAAACCATAGGATTATTTATCAAAAGTTAAAAGGAACTTCAGAGATCATCTCATTCAACTTCCTTATTTTAGGCATGAGGTAATTAAGGTCTAGGTGATTTTACTAAAGTCACACTACAAGATTGTGTCAGGCAGAAGTTGAAGCCAAGACTCTGAAACTAATTCTCTTTCCACTTCTTCTCCCCTAGGCTCTTGTTAATAGTTATTGCTTCCCTTTGGGGGAACTCATCATTGAAGCACATCACAATTGGTTGAAATTTTATGCTGTTTCTACTATTGAGATGGCAAGATTATATTAGTGAAGCCCAACAGTGATCATGAACCTGTCAAGCTAAAGAGGGCTAGGAATAATGTGTAGTAGTTGTAGAGAAAGAGATAGGCCTTATCTGTATAAAGAAAAAAGTTCTTACCCATCAGAGATGCTCAAAAGTGAAATGGATAGTGGGTTGCTACTCATTTGGTTCTTTTCAAGCAAAGACTGAGTGAGTGATCAGTTATTGAGAATGTCATAAAGGAAATTTAGCTTCAGGTACAAATTGGAATAGATAGTTTCTAAAGTCCCTTCCAGTTCTGAGATCCTGTGACCTTAATTCTGTAAACTCCTACATTTGTACCTGTTGGACACAATTGAGTGCCTAATTTTATCTTCATTATTTTTAGTTTTTCATAGATGCTTCCTGTATTTGTCTTAACTCTCCAACTGCGCCATAATTTCTTTGTGGATAAGAATCATTCTTTAATACTCCATGTATATTTTATAAAGAGGGGACACAATTTAGGAGCATTTCCCTCTTTGCACCCAGAAAGTTACAAATAAAGTGCCCAGTCAAGGGAATGGCAAGAAAACTTCATTGTTTCCTTCACTAATTTTCTCTTGGAACCAGTATCTCTGAGCAATGTAGCTTCTTGAAATCTGAAAATTAGGGAAAGGATTTCTTATTCAGAGTAAATAGTAGTATCAATTCACTCAGCACATTTATTGATTAGATGGTATGTACATACAAGAATGACTTTACTACTAATAATATAGCTGTACCAATAGTAGCAGACTACTTGGGGTGATACTCATTACTAGGGTCTGAATATCATCCCATCATCATTTTTAGATAGGTACATCCTTTTCTGTATTCTTCCACAAAACTGAGGAATATGGAGGGAGACACAGGAAGAACCATACATAGATAAATGTGTCCATCTTCCATCAGTACTAGCTGTCCCTGATGCCTAGAAAATTCTTCCTTGTCTCTGCAATCCTAAAATCCTTAGCATCCATCAGTGCTGAGCTCATCCTTTCACAATCCTCTCTAGCTTCTAATGTCTTCCCTCCAAATTATCATATCTATTTTGTATAGTAATTGTGTATACCTATAGCTATATGTATATATACATATTGATAGGAAGAAAGAAAGGAAGACAAAGAAAGGAAGGAAGGAAGGAAGGAAGAAAGAAAGAAAGAAAGAAAGAAAGAAAGAAAGAAAGAAAGAGAAAGAAAGAAAGAAAGAAAGAAAGAAAGAAAGAAAGAAAGAAAGAAAGAAAGAAAGAAAGAAAGAAAGAAAGAAAGAAAGGTGATATGGGTCTGGGGAATCTTGCTTTTCCCCTCATAATTCAGGGCCTCTTGAATTCTTGATTCTCATATGCTACCCAACTGCGTTCAATAGTGAGAGAGCCAAGTCACCTAAAAGAAAGGTGCCTCCTTTTTTTCATATGCTTTAGATTATTATATAACTACATGGGAGATCTTGGGAAAAGTTACTTAAAGTTTACATTTAACTCATGTCTGGAATCTACTCAAAAAGAGAGGGACAATTCATATGATCTAATCCAACTTTCTCACTTTTCTGAAAATGAAACAGACCCAGAGAGGTCTCTTGGATAAGCAGTAACTTGCACAAGGTCATAAAGATTATAAGTATCAGATAGAGTATTTGAAACCCAGTCTTTTAAATCTAAGTTTTTCTTTGACATCACACTGCTCCTCAAAAGGAACAATGTCCTGCTGTGACTCAGATGCTACATTGTAGAAAACATCTTTGATGTTAATGTGACCCCCTTCTTTCTCTCACTGCTTAGAGCAGTGGAACTTTGACTGGAACTGGGAAGCCAGAGAGTTGGTATGCAAAAAAAAAATTATGAGATCTGGCAAGAAAGGAGAGGTGCCTTAGGCATGTTGACAGGTCTTAGAAGGATGGAAAGGGACATATTTCCTGACAAATGGAAGAAGGAACTAGAGATATCAAGAATATATGGTAGTGGCAGACTTCTTTTTACAACCCATTCCCCCTGACCTATAAGTGATGAGCAGTGAGTAGCAGCCAGAGGCCCCTGCCCGTGATAGGACAAGGAACACCAAAGTACTAGATACCAAGTCCATGCCCTTGCTCTGAGGAAGAGCTGAGAGCTTGGATCCAGAGTTTCTGATTCTTTATCTAAAGACTGGTCCTGCTGGATATGCGAGTTGAACATCTATTGCAAACTATTTTTATCATCTATATTTATTTTTTTCTGCTTATTGGAGGAGTAGCCCTATATGCTAAGCAAACTGAAGTTCATTTGTTAGATCTCCTGATATTAGAGTGGCCTATGTACTATCTGGAAACTGCCTGGATCTGGGAAAAGCTATGGGTATACAACCATATGGTGTTTTATTATGTATTATACTGCTTTTATTGACTCTATGCCAAGAGTAAAACATTATATACAACTTAAAAAAGAGTAGAAACTCACTATAAACTATGAATCAGGTACTGGACAGCTATTCATTTCCTCTTCACAAAAGGAATGTTTAACATGCATAATAACTTTAAGCATACATTGACAGAAAGACTTAAAACATGATTCACTGATTCATAATTACTGTTCTACTTTCCTGGGAGGTTGAGACTTAAAACCATCATAGCAAAGTCTTGGTGGCACTGCAAAATCAGTGCTTCACATTTCACCTTGGCTCTGTACTGTCTAAAAATTCCTTTCAGGTCCATATATCTTGGCAAGGCAGAAACTACCTCTGCTGCCAGTCAGTTCTAACCAAGAGACCCAGGACCATGAAATCTCTCACAGCTCTAACTGATGGATCACAATAGTACTTTGTTTATATTGTTGCCACAAAATTCTTGACTGTAAATAAACTTTTTCAAGTGTTTTGAGGGAATAATGATTACATTTCTTTGGCCAGGCTTCCTTCTTGCTTATCTGCCATTATTCTAAGTAATTTAATTATATACCTTTCTAGATTCTATAAACAAAGATTTTGGTGTTCCTTCCATTCCAACTGCATTATTTTGTACATATTCATGGGTCTTCATTTTGCTTCTTTTGTTGATTATATAGATTTTTTTTCTCTCCTTCCAATATTTATATAAACTTACTTTTGTTTACATTTTTTCTTTTTCTTCCTAATTCATATCTATTCTATCCTGTTTGCAGTTTCTTTGTTTTTGCTATTAATATAATGTTGGATGTTTAATTGGCCTCATATCCTATTTTTCTTCCATCTGACCAAGTATCTTCTTTTACAGTCTAAGTTGCTTTCCCTAGAGGAGTAAGAATAGCTTTCTATTCATTTATTAATTCAACAAATATTGTGTTTTATATGTGTAGGGCAGTTTGCTTTCTCCATTTGCCCTACAATTAGTGTTGATATGCATTGGTCTCCTCCAGACTCTTGGCTTTCTTCAGAGGGCAATTAGTAACTACTTGTCATTCACAGCATATCGATAACACTGGGAAAAAGAAATGAAGGAACTGGGTTTGTTATTTTTAAATGTTCATTTCTGTATACCTGACCTTAAAAATTATATGTTCCTTCCATGACTTTTATTTTACATCATGTAACTGCAATGTTGCTGGTACCCCTGGTACCAATGTCTTCATTCTTTGCTTTACCTTGTGCTAGCCTATTTTGTATACATGGAGGGGAGAATAGGATCACTAGGTCTATAATAAAAGAACACACTTTTAGTCTTTTTAATCATTTGGTATAATTAGGCAAAATGGTGGATTTCTAGTTGCTAATTGTCAGTTAACAAGCATCAATTTGAAGAAGTAGGGATGGAGACTGATGGAGGAAACTCTTCAGTGAGGAAGCACTTTCTCATCTTAGAGAGCTGCCTAGAGCAGAAGTATCAAAATCCTACCCCAACCAGATTAAAATATAATTGGTAAATATTTAACAAAATAAATAAAAATACAACAAAATATAGATAAAGTTAATTTGTGATTTTCTAAGTCAATATGAAGCCTATAGCATCTGTTTCTATTTGTATTTGAGATGACTAGCCTGGAGTATTTTAAAAGTAAGGTATTTTGCAAAAGATCAGTCTTTAGGTTTCAGAAACAAGCCAGGACTCAAGATCTCCTTGGCTACAAGGCCTGCTCTTTAACCACAACACCATGCTCCTTCTCTTAAGTAAAATGACCATTTATGAAAGAAAAGTCAAATTAATTATCTTTCTTTGCCTAACAATATTCCCTCCTCTTTCTCCTTTCTGAATTACTCTTTCAGCCCCCAGCTTGAACTGGAACAGTGGGTTGCTAGAAGGTGGCTAACTGCTCCCCACTAGAATCCTAGAGGTAAGCCTGAGGGATGTGGTTTCCTACAGTGTCACTCATGAACTCCCATCCTGTGTGGTCCCCCAATATTGATTAACCCATTGTATCAGTTTGCTTTGACAATGGAGTTTTTACTCAGATAGTGGAAAAAGTACAGAAATATAAAACATCTTCCCTTACCTCCAAACTAAAGATGCGCATTCCCCCAGGAAGAGTGGGCACAAGTTTAAATTGGTTGACAAAATTTGCCCCTCTGTCCTGGGGTCACACTCTGTCCTACACAGAAATAAGATCCCTGAGAAGAATGGATTCAAAGTAGAAGCACACATATAGGGAACACAGGTAGTCAATGTATACATGCTTTTTGGCCCTTAGAGCATTTTTTCTCCCATCAAGAAGTTCCCACCAAGTTCACTTCTGGGCCTGTGATAGTCTCCTCAGGAAAGGTTCTGAACAGGGCTTTTTACAGGGCTTGGGTGCTGTGGCTACTAGTAGACTCAGTTACCAACTGCAGTTGCTAGATGTCTGATAGTTCTTCAAAATTTTTGAAGTTCACAGGGTTATGACCTGGTCAATGTCTGAATATTCAGTCACTTATGTGATTAGTAAAGAATAAACACAAGAGGCAAAAGAAACAGGTGCCATGCATTCATGGATAGCCAAGCATGAGATAGGACCTCCCTACCCTACTTGGTACCTACCTCTCTTCCACATTCAAAAGGTGCCTGGGATGATAGTGAGAGATCATCTTCTCCCACCTCTTTTATGCGTGCTCACTTCTATTGAGTTATTAGTTCTTTCAGCTACTTGATCAGCCAGAAAATTTTTAGTCATCACGTGGCCACTCAAGATCCCTCAATCACTCTGGCCAGAAATTGACTTCCAAAATCCCAAGTGTTGGACTGGTAGCAGGCAGAGAATATTATGCCTTCCCCAACAGGTAGGGCATAGCTGTGCATGCTCTATGGACTGGCCCTCATCTTTTACAAGTGTATAACTAAGAATCACATTGATTAGAGGTCAATAATGACCACCAATAATTTAATATGTCTTTGGATTTGATAAGTATATTGGACTTTCATAAATCATTTATATAGAGAAACAAAGATAATTTAATATTTTCATGTGTCAAAAGTTGATCATGAAATAAGGCAGTTAGCTTAAATAGCTCTGAAAGAGAAAAAAAAAGCATCAACAGCAGTATAATTCTTTACTTTGTGAGTTGTGCTTTTTTGCTATGGACATCAGCCTGTAATTGTTGTTTAGGTGCCAACTCTCCTCTGTTATTTCCATTCTTAAACCCTCATGATGAGCAAGAGAACCCCCTCATTAGACACTAATCAGGTATATTCTACATAACCAAGCCTGGAGTTACTCTCTCACCTTGAGGGGTTCTCTGAGTCAGAGAAACCATCTTTCTTACTATTTGACACCCTTCACTAACACAAAGGAGAACCTACACTGATTCCATATGACTGTTTGCTATTGGAGGTAACATGTCTTCTTTGTCTTATTGTTAGTATTTTTACTCAGTGGAGAATTTCTATAAATTTTATTTAAAAATAAAAATTAATTCAACAGGTTTTAAAATTTAATATATATGCTATGTAAAACATCTATTCCATTCAATAGTTAAGTACATGTTGTAGAAAGAAGGTTGTTTTAATTTATATTTTATATGTATTTTAAAACTACTGACTCACAAATTTTCTTCATAATCCCTAGGCAGTGCATTTGCCTTCTTTACCTTGCCTCTTTACCTGTTCTCTGTTCTTGACTTGTTATCAACAATTTGTAGAATTTGCTGTAATCTGCTAGAACTATTTAAGCATTGCCAATATGTCACTTTAGGGAATATACAACGAAAATATGTTTTTACACAAATTAATTACCATTCCCCTTGCCATCTACTCTACCACTGAACTCTTAGGACTTTCTGAGTCTTTCCATTGTCACTATAGCTGAACTTTCTTTTATGTGGTGTCTCTCTCAATTAGATTATAAGGTCCTTGAAAGCAAGTATTATCTTGCTGTTTTCTAATATATCCCCAGAGCTTAACACAATGCTTGGCACATAGTAAGTACTTAGTATTTTTTTTTTTTGCATTCTTTCATTCATTGGGTATTATTGCTAGTTGAGGAAAATTCAAGTTATTTTATGTTTTTCTATGTTTAATTATTGATCTGCCAAAGTGATGTCCCAGAAAATTAGCACAAGATCTAATAAAAAAAAATCTTATAATTAGGGACATATGAGCTTTCCTTTTTTGTTGTATGTAGCCCTCGGAGAATATTATATTTTGGGCCATGCTGTGAATTTCCTTAGGCTTTTGGCACAAGAGGATTTGGCCATAATGAATCTGTGCCACCATGTCAACAATAACAAAAAACAAGACCACTTTAGTGAAGGGGCTTTGAAAGTCTCTAAGTATCCCAGGTTAATAGTGCCAGCTTCATGTTCAGGTGTAGTGATTGAGGGGGTCTCAACTAGCCCGATCAGTGCTATGGCTAACAATGGCCAAAGCTGGACTGAGTTATATCAACATTATGAGTGTGCATAGCAGGGAGATTTAAAGGGCAAGGACATTGGTGCCCCTAATTAGACAGACTATAACTATGGAACCTTTTGGTAGATTCAGTTGTTGGCAGACAAATTCAGACCCAGAGAAGCTTTCAGGGCTCAGGAAGCTTGTGATTCTTTAGGATGCCCAGTCTACTTTCCTAATGTGGATGTTCCCCTGTGGGTCTCTCCCAGTATGTTGGACCATGGGAAAGCAGTCAAGGAAGATGTGTTATGATCAAGTTTTCCCTGTCTATGTGTATCTTGTGTGCTGTGGCTCTGCTTGGTGGCAGCTGGGTATGTTGGACACAACTCCACTTTCCCCTTCCCTTCATTGATTTGTAA
The DNA here is from genome assembly GCA_011680675.1 of Gymnobelideus leadbeateri. Lineage (NCBI taxonomy): Eukaryota > Metazoa > Chordata > Mammalia > Diprotodontia > Petauridae > Gymnobelideus > Gymnobelideus leadbeateri. Next base: position 1,175,878 of record WOXC01004614.1, on the reverse strand, counting down.
AACAGAGAACTCCACCTTCCCCTTCCCTTCATTAATTTGTAAAACAGACAACTCCACCTTCCCCTCCCCTAACTGTTCTGTAAACAAGCGAGACCCCTATCCCTTCTTTTCCCCTAATTGATCTGGGAGTCTCAGCCTAGGGTTTTTGCACTGGCTGGCAGGAAATTCAAATGTACACTGACCAATCGCTGTAGTTTCAGCTTATATCACTGTAATTTCAGCTTATGTAACCTGGCTACGGAACCTCTAAAACCGGCACAATGTCTGTGCCAAAGCACTGTCTGATTTGGGTGACCATGCACCCCGACGGTGCCTCAGAAATAGAATCCACTTTTTAGATTTAATCTTGGGAATCTTCTGTCTTGCTTTATTGGGGTACAACAGGTAGTTATGTCTAAACCTCACCACACAGTTGAGTCTATGATGCTAAAAGCTTTCTGGGGCAGTCTTCCTGCTGTTTGTCCTTTTTTTTCTGGAAGAGGACTATAACATCAGGGAGGTGATTTGGATTTAAGTGAATTGGATTTAAGTGAAGGAGGGCTGTGCAAAGTCACCAGACTCACTTTCTCCTCCAGAGTCATCTGGGTCCAGTGGCCAGATATGGATCAACACAACTTGAGATGGCCCAGGATGCAGTGGGGGACCTTGACCTTCTCAAGCTAAGGTCTCTAATAGGTCTGAGTTTGACTGAGGCAGTTCCCATTCAGTGATTAAAGCTTAATAAAATTAGGCAAAGAATGGCCTCTTTAAAAAAATAAAATGGACCTGGGAGGGAAAGACCCTCAGGGTTTCTGGCCAAAGTGAAACAATTGTTATTTACATTCATTTTGAGCCAATCTGGGCCCAGTGACCAAGTAGGGTTTAGTCTGGGACTGGGGTGATTTGGGATTATGGCAAGTCTTTAAGAGGAAAAAACAAAACAAAGTTCCAGAGATTAAAATTTATGTTCCCTTTGGTCAGAACACTATCTGGTAAGGGTGTGATGCACCAGCCTCACTTTCTCCTCTGGAGTCATCTGAGTCCAGTGGCCAGATACAGATCAGAACAACCTAGGACAGCCTAAATTGCATCTCAAAAATGACAACTCTGAGATTTTGCCCCTTCAAACTTGGAGCAAATTTAGGAGCTCTGTATATAACACATAGTATCTAGGATGAGAGCATTTTGTCAGGGCAAAGGGACTTCAAAAATTATTCCTTATTTATTAATTTATTTATTAGTTCATTCATTCATATAGCAATTGGGGTTAAGTATCTTGCCCAAGGTTATACGGCCAAGTTATTTTTGTGTGGGTGTTTTGTGTTGGGTGGATCTGGGTCCGATCTGGGTCCTCCTGGGTCCTCCAGACTCAGGGGCCAGCTCTCTTACTTACTGAAACCTAGCTGCCCCCTCATTCCTTATTTAACAAAAGAATAGGTTGAGCCCAAAAAAAGAGAAGCAACTTTATCTAGGACACACAGCAAGTATAGGCTACTTAATTCTATGTTTGATACCATAAGAAAATCATGGTAGTTCAGAAGATAGCAGTGGTTGCCAACATCTCTGACAAGGATATTAGCCTATGTCTCATTTGGGTACTGACTGCACCTAGCAGATAAAAGCTGAGAGAAGAAAGACTTCCTGGCTGATGTTCAATTAGATCCAATTTAACAAATATTTATTATGTAATTACTATGCGCAGAGGATTGTGATACAAAGACAAAAATCAGACCTTGCCTACCTTCAAGGAGTGCCTATATTCTACTATGGAGACAGCATTTATCCAGATAAATAAATACAAGGTAATTCAAAGAGAACAGAAACACCAATGTTTGGGAGGAGGCAATCAGGAAAGATGTTACTTAGGAAATATCACCTGAGCTGAACCTTGAACTTCTGAGGAGCAGAGGTGATAACTGGGAAAATAATTGTAATGGTCTAGGTGAGAGAGGATGAGAGTTAGAACTAGAGGTGGTAGCCACCCTACCCTGATCAGACCATGTTTAGGGTTGTATTCAGTTTGGGGCAGAATATTTTTGGAAGTTTAATAAACGGGAGAGTGTCTTGAGGGGAACTTTGGAATAATAAAGAGTTTTAAGATTATACCATCTGAGGAAATTTTTAGCCTGGAGAATGAATGTAAGGTGGGGCTTGATAGACAGGGATTAAACTTCTGCTTGACTCTAAAAGGCAGAACCAGAGGCAATAGCAGGGAAAGTGCTAAGGGAAAGATTCAGGCTTGAGATCAAGAAAAGCTTCTGAACAATTAGGCAATGAGGCATGTGCTTTCTCAAGATGTAGTGGGTTCCCTCTTATTAAGAGTGTTCAAGAAAATAGTAACAGCCATTCTACATAGTCCTTTAAAGTTTATAAAGTGCCTTATCTAGCACTATCTCATTTGAGCCTTAAAACCCTGAGGGGTAGAGGCAACAGGTATTATAACTCTCATAATATATATGAGGAACTCTGAAGCTCAGAAAGGCTAAGTAATTTGCTCATGACCATGTAGCTACAAAGTGGTGAACTCATCTGCCTGACTTCCAAATCCAACATTCTATGCAATAGTCTGACTACTTTTGGGATGTATGATGGATGGATGATTATTGGAATGTATAATGAATGAAAAAGATTATGGTTTATGAACATAAGGGACTACTTTTGTGCTGTAAGAAAAGATGAAAAGGATTGTCTCTGAGAAACCTAGGAAAACTTACAGGAACCCATGCAGGGTGAAGTGAATAAGAACCAGGAGAACTATTTATACAATAACAACAATATTGTCAAAACAAACACTTTAGAAAGGCTTAAGAGCTCTAATCAATGCAAGGACCAAGGACAAGTTCCAGAGGTTGGATGAAAAAGAGGAATGTCACCAACTTTCTATGAGTGAGGATGGATTCAAGATATAGAATGTGACATTTATTTTTGGACATGGTCAATGAAGAGATTTGTTTTGCTTAACTGCATATGTGTTATAAAGCTTTTGGATTTCTTTTTTTTCCCCAATGGGGAGGGAAAGTTAAAGGAAGAGAAAATAAATAGTTCTTTATTTTTTAAAAAGTTAAAAAAGTGGATCCTTGGAAGCATCTTAAATATTCTCTACTCTCTTGGGTTAGAGGTCACAGTTCTATGGCATTGCCATTCATTCATTCAGAAACACATTTATTAAAACCAATCAAGTACTTTATTGGTCATTCCTTTTTACCAAATGTTAGAAGGAGGAGAAGGAATAAAATGAGGGGAAGGAAAAGAAGAAGGAGGAGGAGGAGGAAAAGGAGGAGGAAAAAGAGAATAAGGAAAAGGAGGAGGAGAACAACAATGAAAATGAGGAGGAGAAGGAAGAGAGAGAAATAAAAAGAAAGAAGGAAAGAAGTTTAGACTATATTCCTGACCACAAGGAGCTTGAAAACGATGGGGAAAGAAAATACACACACATGGATCAATTATAGAAAAGAATTGGGGACTACTGCACGTGATAAAGTGCTAAATTTCACAGTTCAGATAATTAGAGAACGGCAATATACAATAAAGTACTAATTGTGTGGTACAGCAGGTAAGTGAAATAAGGGTTAGAGAAGAAAAAAGATCCATGTGACTTTGGAGTCTCTGTGGAAGGCTTCACAGAAGGAGGCAGAGTTTAGGTTGGTAGTGGAAAAATGGACAAGATTTATAAAGGAAAGGAGAGGAGAGAGTATTTCACCTCAGGACAGCACAGTTTAAAGTCTGGAGAGACAAATGGACTTAGTATGTGGGATATACAGTTGGAAGACTGTCCCAGGTTTAATCTTACTATATTCATAGTGTTGCTCTGGGATTATAAAGGAAGTAGAAGACATAGTTCTCTGCCCTCAAAAAGTTGACAGATGCAGTTGAGAAATTAAGACCTTAAGACTCAAAAAGACCAAAGATGAATCCCTAGCAAATGTGTGTGTGTGTGATATGGACTGTAATAAGTTAGCATGGGGGAAATTTAAACAAAGTGAAAGATCACATGGTTACTTCAGAAAGTCTTCTTGGAGATGTTGAGACTTGACCTGGCTCTGGAATAAATTTTAACAAAACATCTCTGGATTATATAAATCCCCAGGTTGTGGAATGACTCTGTAGTCAGAGGCTTGAGCTTTAATCCCTCCCCATCTGATACTTATTACCCATATGACCTTGGCCAAATCACTTAATTTCCTTGGGCCTCAGTTTCCTTATCTGTAAAAGAAGGGGATTGGAATAGATAGCCACTGAGGTCCTTTCCATCTCTAGATTCCCAATCCTTCAAGCCCCAAACTAAGGCCAAGGACAGTAATTTTTTTTTGTTGTTGTGTTTCCAATGACTAGCCTTATAATTGTTAAATGCTTAACAAATATTTTATTAAATTGACCTTAATTGATTAACTATGTCTGTTTAGAAGTTGTCATATTTCCAAATTTTTTTCCATGTTCCATCATGACTATGTAGAAGTCATTGCATTTTCTGTTATATTCAAAATATAATTCATTATGACAATATAGAAAAGAAGTTTAAAATTAACACAGTTTAGAAGGAACTAGTTATATACAGATAACTCTTAATTATGTTCACTGATGAAGTGGGCACTTGAAATGCTTAAGGGATCTATTCTATTCTGAAACAGTGAAGAAGCTGGGACTGGAGCCAAATCCAGATAATCTAAGTAACTACACAATGGCACACACAGTTGATCTGGTTATTTTGTCCATCATAGTGACCCAATAGGATGGTTCTGTCTAGGCAACCACTACATGCACATGCATAATTTTAAACACCTGGCTGCCCATGTTATAACCATTTCGGTTCATTTCCCAGACAAGACAGCAAATGTATCATTGGTGTTGGAGAAATGGTCAACAGTAAGACATGTGCTCGTTCTTAAAATCACCTAAGGTAGCATTTTCTTAAGAAATTAAAATGACCATTGAACACAGATGCAAAGCCCTGAATAAAGAATCCACCCTCATCTCTACCCCCACACCCCCAAAAGAGGCTGCATTGTGGACTAGGAATGTTATCCAAGCAGTGCAGCTGCTAGCTAATTAAACAACCCAGATCACAAGGCTGAACTTTTAGTACCACATTTATAGAATTAATTCAGAGAACATGTTATTAAAGTCCTGGGTTTATCAGAAGTAGACAGCCTTTTTTTTTTTGAAAAGCATCTTGAAAATTAACATACAGGATAAGCTGCTTATTAGAGACCCAGGTCTATGAGATTTCTTGTAAAGATGCAAAAACACAGCAATGAAATTCCAAGTAAAAATAATGAGGTTGTTACATTGTGACACTAATAACTAAAAATATTAAATTTGCTCTTGTGAGAATGCTTCCACAAGTAAATTTCAAGTCTTTAAGAAAATTATTTCTTAAGACCCTAAAAGACCTTTCTTGATGGCCACTAATATGTTGAATGGTCCTTGCACAACTCCTTGGTTATGTGGCAATTCCAAGTTTAATTAGTTAAAATTAGTTAAAAAACAAGAACTGGAGTATGTAAAGGGAAATTAACTAAAATTATAATGCAATGTGCTATCGTTTACTTTCTGTCTAATTAAGCTTCCTAACTCATCTTCAAAATTCACACCTAGAAATCTGAACAGTAAAATAGAAAAACAGGTTTTTTTTTTCCCAGCAGTAAGTGGTGAAAGCTATCATGGTTTAGGTTATAGAGATGTGAAAAAAAAGATTGCTCAATGACCAGAAACATGGTTTTTAGAAAAATCACAGGTCATTAAGGAATCTAGCCTTTGTGAGACAAAGTCGTTGTGGTCATCAGTGCTGTTTTTATTTCATTTGCAGTCTTTATTTACAATTTTAAAAATAGATACTCTTTCTACCCAGACGACTAACTCTGATATAGTAGTTCCATGAAATTTGCCTAGGAGAGACAATGTTTTCTAAGTCTTTTTAGACTATGTGGTATGCCTTAAAAAGTAATTTGGAATTCATCAGATCTCACTTTCAGTTCAAACCATGAACATTCTCAGGTTACCAGTACTATTTTATTTATGTATCTATATCTATATGTACATACATATGTATACATATATACATACACATATACATACATATATTCTTTTTTTAAATGTAACATACCTCTTGTTTGTTCATTTTTTAAAAAACAACAACATCGATTTAGTCAAACAAAACTTAGGTTTTCAGACTCTCCTTGAAGTATCTTTTAAGTGTTTTGAGGTTGTAAAAGATTCTGTAACAGATTCAAACATAAAAACCTTGCTTAACAAGTTCTGAGAATAAGGGTCATCTTGCCTAAGGTTCTCAATGGTATAATGGAGAATGTCCAGCAAGACTCCAAGTAGATGGATTCCGTAGATTTGGATTTCTTGGCTTCTGGATGACCTTATGTTGATTGCATCAAACCCAGGAAAACTATAGGGCTCATTCAATGAGATCCATATTTGCTTGAAAAAGATGGTGGCATAGCCATCCATAGGGGAAAAAATGGGGAAAAAAAGTACATTCCACGCTGGTATATTGAGTTGGGTCATTAGGATACAAACATAGCTAAAGATTTGGGCATAAATCTAAATGAACATAAAATCAGAGATATAAACAGATGTAGATAGATGTATAATTATAAATATGAAGAAAGATTGTTGTTATTACCTCACATACAAAAAAAAAGTCTTCTTTATTCAGGAGATCTGCTAGCTCTAACACAGATGTTCTCTAAACAAGAAATCTGCCTAATTTAACACTCTCCAGAGTGTTATTTTAACTGACCCTTGTAAACTTTTGCCATAGTTTCCAAAAGCTTTTTCAGACTAGTTCATGTTCCTTAAAAGAGTAATTTTGAAAGTCATTCTTTGCATGTGATCCCTAAACCACAAAGATCTCTCTCTTCTCCCAACTCTTATTGATCTAATTCTCTGAAACACATGATCAAATGAGACAGCCTGTAAAGAATGCTTTGCAAATCTTAGAGCATTATTCAAATGATGGTTGTTGTTGTTATTCTTATTCTTATTCTTTATTGAATATTGTCATTCTCTAACATAACTATCTATGAGGTAGGAATAGGAACTAGACATTAACACAGGAAACTATGCATTATTTAGGGAATTAAATAGAAATCAGCAAAAGGAACTACTAAATGAGGAAACTCTTTTTCAGTAAAGTATCAGCAATTTATCTATAGTTTAGCTCCTTAGAGAGTTGCCTAGAGAACTGGGAGGTTCAGTGACTTGGCCAGGGTCATACAGCCAGTATGTGTCACAAGCAGAACCTGAACCCAGAATCTGGACCCTGAACTTCCTGGTTGCAAAGCTGGTTCCCTATTCACTATAACATATGTCCTCTGTTATCTATCCATATCCACATCCATATGTATACCTTATATGACTATCTTACCTATATCATCTATAGATTTATATCAATATCCATACATCATCCATATCTATATCTCTACCTATATCTATATCTTCTATTTATCTTACTCTTATGTGTGCATCTATGATGAGAGATAGATGATATAGACCAGGGGTGGAGAACCTGCGACCTCAAGGTCACATGTGGCCCTTTAGGTCTTCAAGTGTGACCCTTTGACTGAAACCAAACTTCACAGAACAAATCCCTGTAATTAAAGGATTTGTTCTGAAAAACCTGGACTCAGGTTCTCCACCCTAGGTATAGACATAGACATAGACAAAGATTTAGGTTTCCCTGTCTCTATACTTAAATATCTATGGGAGGGGTGGAGGGAGAGAGAGAGAGAGAGAGAGAGAGAGAGAGAGAGAGAGAGAGAGAGAGAGAGAGAGAGAGGAAGAGTACAATAGATTGATAGACAGATTAATAGTCAGATAGATAGATGTGATGCAGTGCATAGAGTCACAGGTTAGCTATCGATAAGACTTAAGTTCAAATACCACATCAGATACTTACCACAGTTATCCCTTCCACATTATGGGGATTGGGGGCATGGTACCCATGCTACCCTGAAAATCCAAGTAAAAATTTTGTCCCTCCCAAGAGAAGGCCCTAGCAGAGAAGAAGGATGCATCTTTTATTTTTCTTTTATGGACTGTTTACAGTACCTTATTATGAAATTTGGGTTGATATTATGCAATACTATACATATATTTTACACATTTCTGAGTTTCTAAACTTTTTCTCTGTTGTCTGCTGGCCTTCACATATCGTCCATGACTTGTACAAAAGTCCCCCTAAATTCCTATTTAATTTCTTATGCCGACCTACAATATATAGAAACCAAGATGGGGAAAGTAGCAATGTGGAAGAAATAACTGTAATTATATGACCCTGGCAATTCACTTTAACCTTGTTCAGCCTCAGTTTCTTCATCTCTAAATGGGAATAATAATAGCTATCTCCCAGGATTGGTGTGAGGATCAAATGAGATAACACAATTTAAGCACTTTTTGAAACTTCGTATGTTATATAAATGCAAGCTATTATTATTGTTCTTACTATATCCACATTTTAAACTATATCTGCATATTTATACCTGCATCTAAATACTTATCTATTCCTATATTTATATCTACACATCTCTACCCCATCTCCCTCTCCCTAGCTTTACTTTTGATAGGTACTGCAGGTGTCAGACATTGAAGTGGGACCAGAATTGCAAATGAACAGGCAATCTGGTGGCATCATATCTGTGAAATTGCCTATTGTGGTCAATGATCCCCAGCTGCTCACTTTATAAAAAACAATATTTTACTGTTAACACTGAATATCTCTGAGTCATAGGACATGATCTCAGACATGATAAATTTATAGGTCAACCAAAAGGCAATGGAAAGATGGAACATGAAGAGAGGTGTTTAAGTAGTCTTCACATATTTGTTAAAGTGATTTGTATGTATAAAGTGGTATAAGAGACACACATGACTAAAACAAGATGATTTGGTTGTCTATTCAGCCAAAGTGAGGAAGAACACATGGACAGTACTAAAGAAACAGAAGGTCTCTATCATTGCTATCACCACCACCACCACCACCATCACCACCACCATCACAATCATTACAACCATCATTGTCATTGTAACTACTAGCATTTATATGACTGTTTAAGATTTCTATAGCTCTTTTGTTATATTATTTCAGAGTATCAGATAGATCTTTTATAGAGAAATACGAACAAGAATCTTAAAGGATTTGGAGTGGATGGCTTATGATTTGCACTGGAGGTGGAGGAAGTCCAGCCTAGGAGAAAGTTGCTTAATTGCCCAAAATATAGAAGAAAGTAACCTATTATGATATAGTTTTATGTTTCATTTTTTTATGCTCCTGTTAACACACTTAAATATATGTTGGTTTCATTTTGTAATTGCAAACATATTTTTCACATTTGAATAAACTACAAACAATTTACTATTTCATCATTAGAAAGCAAATGGAGGGGGTGGCTAGGTGGCACAGTGAATAGAGCACCAACCCTGGAATCAGGAGGACCTGAGTTCAAATCTGGTCTCAGATACTTGACACACTTACTAGCTGTGTGACTTTGGGCAAGTCACTTAACACCAATTGCCCTCCAAAAAGGAAGAAAAAGAAAAAAAGAAAGCAAATGGAGTTAATGAGGGGACTGCCTGCCTAAGACATATTGTAAATAGAAGGTTATATGGGACTCTTTCACTTAGGAAAAAATGGAATAAAGAAATACAAAAACTTATATCACAAAATAATGTTAGGGTGGAAGTTGCTAGTGCACAAAAGTCAATCTTATGACATGAAATCTATGAAACACAACCTTCAGCTACATTTGGAGAAGTAGGTTTTTCTGATTAAGGGAAGTAAAACACCCTTTACCACTTCTGGTATTAGCTTCTTAGTGCCACATTTTAAGAATATTAACAATATAGGGTACATGCAGATGAAGATGACTATAATTTCAGGGGGTTATTTTGGGGCTGGGGATGGTTAACACATAAAATAGGAAACTTAAAAGGAATATGATAATTTTTAAACAAATATCTAGGGTAGTTAGCATGTTCCATTGGTGCCAAGAGATTTCAATGAAGGCCCCCTAGCATGCCGGGGCCTCCTGTGATGAACTTAGGAAAAGACATGGACAAAAATTGCTCAGGATGAGTAGATAGAATGCAATCCACATAGTAGGAGGAAATTCTCATACATTCATTGAAGTATTGAAGAATTGTATCAAAGGGAAACAGTTTTATTTTGTGGGCCACAGGCTGTAGAACTATAGGAAGGATGTGGTAAAAGTCATAATGAGGTAGATTTTTTTTCTCAATATAAAAAGAACTTTCTAGCAGTAAAAACTATTCAACTGTGAAAAAAACTGCCTTGAGTGGTGAGTTACCCAGTATTATAAGTATTCAGTCAGAATTTGGGTGACCAGCTAGGTAGCAGTACAATGGATAGAGCTCTAGATTAGGAGTTGGAAAACCCAAGTTCACATCCCATCTGAGATAGCTACTAGTTGTATTATCCTTGACAAATGATTTAACATTTCTGTGTCTCATTTTTCTCACCTGTAAAATGAGGGAACTAGACTGGGTGATGCCCCAAGTTTCCTTACAATTCTAAATCTATGATCCTCTGATTTCTCCAGGGTGGTGCATAGCAGAATCATGCATTATATAGGAAATTTGGAGCTTGATAATCTTGAAGGCTACTTCCAACTTTGGTACTCTCATTCTTTTTTTTTTAAACAAATGCTTTATTAACTTCTGTTTTACATCATTCATTTCCGCCAGATTTTGAGTTACAATCATTTTCCCCCGTTATTCCCCTACCCAACCTCCCTGAATAGCAGTCCCACAAGATATCGCTTCCTCCAATCTGCTCTCTCCCATACCTTCTCCCATACCCCTTCGACTTTTCCATTAGAGGAAGGTGAATCTTTGTGTCCCAATGCCTGCACATCTTATCTCCCAATTATAATCATAAGAGTATTAATAATAATATTTATATATATTTGAAACATTTAATGTTAAGACCTCAAATTTCAGATCCATTTCCTTCCTCCCTTGTTACCCATTCCCTCTGGGGAGATAAGTAATTCAGTATATGTTGTACATGTCTAGCTATGCAAAACATTATCATAGTAGATATATTGTACAAGGCTGCTTATAATTCCCTCCCACTCATCCCACCCCCACCTGGTCCATTCCCTACATGATCCTGTCCCTCTTCTATAGTGGGTACTTCCAACCTCCCCTCCCCCCAAGGATGCCCTCCCATCAATCATCCCTCCTCTCATCCCCCTTCCCCTTATTCTGCTGCAGGTTGAGATAACCCATTTAGTATGTATGTCATTCTCTCCCTGAACCAAATTCAATGAGAATGTGGTTTTGCCTTTTTTGTCTTCCTATTCTCCCCCTCCCTTGCAACCACTTCCCCTTGCTTCTTCTACATGAGATAGTTTACCCTACCCTGTCTCTCCCCATCTTCTCTTGCCACTTTCCTCTCTCACCTCATAATTTCATCCCTTGAGTATTCTCCCTTCCCAAAAAATTCAACCTATGCCCTCTATCCATATATAACTGTAACCATGTACACACACATTCACATATGTATTCATGTGACCACACACCCTTCTTCCATTATTTTCACAGTGAGAAATATATCATCAGTCACAGTTATTGCTTTTCCATATAGGAATGTAAATAGTTCAACTTTGATAAGTTCCTTTTGGTTTGTTTTCCCTGATTACCTTCTCAGGCATCTCTTCCTTCTTGTGTCTGGATGTCAAATTTTCTATTCAATTTTGTTTTTTTCCTCAAGAATGCTTGAAAGTCCTCTATTCCACTGAATGACCATATTTTCCCCTGAAACAAAATACTCATAGGTGACCCTTGGGTTCATTCCCAGTTCTTTTGCCCTCTGGAATATCATATTCCATGCCCTTCAATCCCTCAGTGTAGAAGCTGCCAGGTCCTGTGCTATTCTAATTGTGTTTCCACAATACTGAAATTGTTTCTTCCTGGCTGCTTGTAGTATTTTCTCCTTGATCTGGGGATTCTGGAACCTGGCTATAATATTCCTGGGAGTTTTCTTTTTGGGATCGTTTTCAGGAGGCAATCGGTGGATTCTTTCAACCTCTATTTTGCCCTCTGGGTCTAAAACATCAGGGCAATTTTCCTTGAGAATTTCTTGAAGGGTGATTTCTAGGTTCTTTCTTTGATCGTGGCTTTCAGGTAGTCCAATAATTTTTAAATTGTCTCTCCTGGATCTATTTTCCAGGTCAGTGGTTTTTCCCATGAGATATTTCACATTGCCTTCTAATCTTTCATTTGTTTGGATCTGCTTAACAGCATCTTGATTTCTCATAAAGTCATTAGCTTCCATTTGCTCCAGTCTAACTCTGAAGGAATGAATCTCCTCAGTGAACTTTTGAGATTCTTTTTCCATCTGGCAAATTCGACTTTTTAAGGCATTCTTCTCCTCATTGCCCTTTTGGGCCTCCTTTGCCATTTGAGTTAGTCTATTTTTTAAGGTGTTTTTTCCTCAGTCAGGCTGTTGACCCTCATTTCATACTTTTCCTGCATCCTTCTCATTTCTCTTTCCAATTTTTCCTCCACTTCTCTTATTTGATTTTTAAAGTCCTTCTTAAGGTCCTCTATGGCCTACAACCTGCTCATGTTTTCCCCTGGGGCTTTTGGAGCAGTACTTCTGACCTCACAGTCCTTTTCCTGCTCTATGCCCCCAAAATAGGAGTCTAGGGTTGCATTTTTCTGTTTCCTTTGCCTTGGCATGTTGCCAGCTAATTACTTGACTTTTGGGCTTGTTGCCACACTATGGCTTTAAGGCCAGATAGAGGAATTTTCATCCCGAACGTGTGGGGGGCAACTTCCATTTCTGGCAAGCTGTAAACCCACCCACGACTTCCACCCTAGATCACAATCCAGATCCAGGGAGGTTAAAGCAAGAGCAATTACCCCCCAAGACTGATCGCTGGATCTCCCTACAGTTTCGCAGGCCAGGAGCTGGAGCTGCCTCTGAAAACTACAAAATGGCGTGTCTCCTCAGGGGCTTCTAGCCCCCAGGGGAGGGAGCTTACGCATTCCCCAAATACTGGTCCCAAAGTCCATAGGACACTAACCTCTTACTTTGTCCTAGGCATGTCTATGTTGATAATTCTGGAATCACCACAGCTGCTAGTGTTCTGGGGTCTCTCCAGCTGGCTGTTGGCCCTGCCGCCCTGGGGCTAAAACCTCGGCTTACGGGGACCTGGGCTCAGGTCGGCTCGGCTCGCCACGCTCTGCCCGCTGCACGCTGCCGGCTCCCAGACTGCTGCACTGGTCCTCCCTGCAGGGCTGCCGGGCTGTCCTCAGCAGGAGGTTAGCTTCTCTGTGTCTGTGCGTGCTTGGGCTCCAGAAGTTGTTCAGAGTCCCCTTTTACATAGTTTAGGGGGAATCTGGGGGCAGAATGGCTTGGATGAGCTGTTTCTACTCCGCCATCTTGGCTCCCTCCGCGGTACTCTCATTCTTTAATAGCAAAAACTTTGTCTAAAAATACCTGTAACACTATAAAGAAATTCATTAACTAACACATATTTAAATCAAAATTTCATTTGCACATGGAATATTATTATTTCCACATCTCACATTTCCTTAGTGACTAAGAAGGGATGTACAGATGATTTCTAGTCAATTTTGCTAACTTCTAACATGATTATCAATGATACAGACAAGTTAGTGTACTTGTAACTTGAAGAAGGTAGGGGAAACTAGCCCATGGGGATCCAGTCCTCAGAGTATATTTGGGGGGCTTTATCTGGTACCAATTGATGTGGGGTGGGGGAGTTGGTGAGCCTACTACTGGAAGTGCACTATGATGTGTTAAAATATGAAAAAGTTTAAAATTTTAAGTTCAAGTTCTTAGAGTGATGAATGTTCTTACATCAAACCATAAAGATGTATGTTAAAATATTACTTAGATCTGAGCTGACATAAATCTATATAGATTTAGACATTAAATCCATGCTAACATGGAAGCTGTCACTCTTAGTCAATAACTATTAATTGTGATTAGTAAGACATGAAGGAGGAGGTGAAAGAAAATGCCAAGTAGGCATAAGACACTTATTGAAAGGAAATGAAGCATTCTTGAATGAATAGGCAAACATTATCCAATGAGCAGTAAAAATGGCCTGTTCCCTAAAATAAATAAGGTGAAAACAGAACAAGATCTGCTATCCATTTCCTGCTTAGCCTAGCCCTTGAGCAAATGTTGCCAGTGCCTCTCCATTTTGTTCTATACACTTGTGATTTTTCTATACTTCACCCTTGGTGCCTAGTGGCCACATGCTATCTACTTGCTGGGTCAGGGCTTTCCTGTCACACTCCACTGGATCCAACCTTCCTAACAGCACTTTATGCTCTAGACTTTTTTTTTCCTGGTTCATGCAATAGAATTTATACCCTACTCTTTTATATTTGAAATATCTGCTACCTAATTTGGCAAACTAATTCATGCTCAGTTATTAATGGCTAGTGATGACTTAGTTTTTTATCCTCTTCATATTTTCTTTACTGTGATGAACTATAGAAATGACTTTTTTTGGCTAAAAAAGATAATTTCAGAAAAAATCAAAGCTATCTACAGTCAAATTTAAAAAATGCTCTAAATCACTATTGATTAGAGAAATGTAAATTAAAACAACTGTGAGGTACTATCTCATATCCATCAGATTAGCTAACATGGCAGAAAAGGAAATGACAGAGGGAATATGAAAAAAAATAGGCACACTAATGCACTGTTGGTGGAGTTGTGAACTGGTTCACCCATTCTAGAGCTCATTGATGCCCAAAGGGCTATAAAACTATGCATACCCTTTGACCTAGCAATACCACTACTAGGTCTGTACCACAAAGACTTTAAAGAAAAGGGGGAAAGACCCGTATGTACAACAAATATTTATAGGAGTTCTTTTCTGTGATGACAAAGAATTGAAAAATGAGAGGATGCCCATCAGTTGGGGAATGGTTGAAGAAGCTGTGGCATGTGATTGTAATGGAGTACTATTGTGCTGCAGGAAGTGATGTAGGGGGTGGTTTCAGAAAAACATGCTAAGATCTATATGAATTGATGCAAAGTGAAGTGAGAAGAATTGGGAGATTATTGTACACAGTAAAAATAGTGTTGTAATGATGGTCAACTGTGAAAGACTTGGCTACTCTGATCAATAAAATGATCCAAGTCAATTCCAAAGGACTCATTCTGAAAAAATGCTATCCATTTCAGAGAGAGAACAGATGAATGCTGAGTACAAATTGAAGTGTAATTTTTCTCAATTTCTTTTTTCTTTCTAAAAAAATTCTGAGTAATATGGAAACACATGCATACATACATATAAACACTTAATAGAAGACTGTGACTCTCTTGTAAGTCCTTAGTCAATGGAAGGCTTGTACAGTAATAAGACATCAATTTTGAAATTATACTATATTTACATATCTGTTATCAATAGTACTATTTTCATCATCAAAGAATTTTCTTTCTGCAATGTCTTGAAATTGTTACTACTACTCTATTTTAGATGTTAGATTGCTTTTGCTTTCTCAAATAGATGTAATAGGAGCTAGATTTGTTAAAGTATCTTTCCCCCTTTTCATTATTTCAGGGAAAAGTCTTCCAAAAGATGCATATGAGATCCTATGTAGAGTCCAAATGAAAGAGGCATTCCATATGAGTGGTAATGTCTATAAATTCTCCCGTTTACAGATGATTTTGCTGATTGCATCACCCTCTTTAATGGGATCCCTATTCTCACAAAGAAAATCAGCCTTACAATGCACATAGGAAAAATAAATTGGATATGAACAGTTTTAAAAATATTTACAAGTTATAAATGACTCCATGAAAACATGTTCCAAATCACTAATAAGAGAAATAGAAAGTTTTAAAAACTCTGTTTCATTTCACTCAGTCCAAATTGGCAAAGATGACAAAATCTGAGAATAAGTCAATGTTGGGGGACAGGCACACTGAGACAATCAGTGGAGCTGTGAAGTGGTCCAGTTGTTCTGGATTTTATTTGGGAATTATGCAAGAACAGTGACTGAATTGCCTATCCTTTGCCCCCAGAAATCCCACTCCTTGAAATATACATACATACAAAAATATGTATGCATAACCCAAGGATGCCAAAGATAGAGACAAAGGTCTCCTAGACAGCAAAATATTTATTGTAGCACTCCTGTGATAGCAAAGAGCTGGAAACAAGTGGGTGTCCATAAAATGAGAAATGGCTAAAAAAGACTGTTGTATGAATATAACAGAATATTATTGTGCAGCAAGAAATGACTAATATAAAAAATTCAGAGAAACATGAGATTTGTATGAATTGATGCAGAGTGAAGTAAGCAGAATCAAAAGAATAATATAAACAATGGATAAAATAATCCAAATCAAATAATCTCTAAAATAAAGTTGAATCCTGAGTAATTGGAGAAAAAATCAATGAAGGTCCTGGGGATGAAAACAATGAAACATAACTCATACAGAAATGGGAGGTCATTAAGACAGAACATTTGTATAAATTGTCAGACACAGTCTATGTATCAGATATTTTAGCTTATATATTTTTCTTTGACAAAAGGTTCAGTTTGAAGGAATGGGGTACAAAATGACTCTGATGGAAGGCATGAATAAAATGAACTAAAAATAACAATAAATGAATGAAAAATACTTTTTGCTCATTTATTCATTCAAGATGAATTGTGATCTTCACTTCTGAAGGGAGTAGCCACATTTCGTAGATCAAATGAAATATTCACATATGGATCAGTTAACCCTTTGGATCCATGTTCTCTGGTGGAGTGCTAGATGCTAACAGAACCAGGTACAAATGGCCAAGCAGAATCAAATATAAAATGTTCTATTTGGCTAAAATGTAGAATATATGAAGGGAAGTTGTGCTTTTCAAAGATCTTGAACTGGATGCCCAGTAGACATCTTAAACTCAATAAGCCCAAAACAGAATTCATTATGTTGTATATATATATTCTACAGGCAAAAGACAGTCCCTGCTCTCAAGGAACTTACAATCTAATAGAGGAGACAATATGTAAATAAATATATAAAATGCAAGCTTTATACAGGTTAAATAGGAAGTAATTAAAAGATGGAAAGCACTGGAAATACATAGTAATTTTAGGTTCTAATAAAAATACATATGTGTATATGTACACACAGACACATATCTACATATGTGTATTGTGTATACATATATATATATCTTTGAACATGAAAAGTCATTATGGATTTTTTGTTTTGTTTTGTGAATGAGAGAGCATGTAGAAAGATTGTTCTAGGCACTGGGGTTACAAAGACACAAAAATAATCCTTCACCTTAAGGAGCTTCTAATCTACTGGGGGAAGTGCTCTAGCACAATGCCTGGCAAAAAGAACTTGATAAATGCTGGTTGATTGATTGACTGACTGATTGCTTAGCAAGAGGTCCACTTTAAAATCACATTTTTAACTAGTACTTAAATGGCCAGAGATACCTCTAAGGATGCTTCAAAGTGCCAAAAATTAAACTCATCATTTCCCATTTTAAATCTGCCCCTCCACCTAACTTCTGCATGTCTGTTAATGGCAACACCTTTATATTAGATATAATTTTGTATCTAGCTTTTCTTGTTCATGTCCTCTTCCTCCAATAAGATGTAGGCTTCTTGAGGGCAAGGACTATTTCCATTTTTATCTTTGCATCCCTAATAGCTATTAGTGTTTGACACACAGGAAGCACATAGTTAAGGCTTGCTGACTTGAATTAATTTGAGTATCCTAACATGTACCCTTCAAATTGCCTTTGATTTTATACCCTCCTTTTATCCACACACCCAATCAGAAGTATGCCCTTTCTATCTCAGCATCTGGTCCTTCTCTCCACTAGCACCTAAACAACCCCAATTTGACTCCTAACATCTTATTACCCAGACAATTATAATAGCCTCTTAACTGTCCCTGCCTCCAGTCTGTACTCTGTTCAATTTAATATCCATGCAAATATTTAAGTAATCTTCCTACTGAACTTGCTTGAAAACTTTCAGAGGTTACACATTGTCTACTCTATAATCAAGCTTTAGTCTACCTTTCCATTATGGGCAGGACAGGTAGGGGAATCTCATATTACTTCAATTGATAAACGTTTATTAAGTGCCTACTATGTGCCAGGCACCGTACTAAGTGCTGGAGATACAAAAAGAGATAAAAGACAGTCCCTGCTCTCAAGGAACTTACAATCTAATAGAGGAGACAATATGTAAATAAATATATAAAATGCAAGCTTTATACAGGTTAAATAGGAAGTAATTAAAAGATGGAAAGCACTGGAATTAAGAGGGATTATCGAAGGCTTCCTGCAGAAGGTAGGATTTTAGTTGGAACTTAAAGGAAGCCAGGGAGGTCAGTAGTCAGATGGAGAGGGTTACAGGCTTGGGGGCCAGCTGCAGATAATGCCCAGAGCTAAGAGATGGAGTTCCTTATTGGTGGAACATCCAGGAGGACATTGTCACTGGATTGAAGAATACTTGTTGAGGAGTAAAGTCTAAGATGACTGGAAAGATTATGAATGGCTTTGAATGCCAAATAGAACATTTTTATATTTGATCCTAAAGGAAATAGGAAGTCATTGGAATTTATTGTTTGTGGAGGGTGGGGGTGGGGTGGGCAGGGTGGCATGATTGGACCTGAGATTTGTAGGAAAACTACTTCAGTATCTAAATGAAGACTGGATTGGAATGGGAGAGACTAGTGGCAGGCAGACTCACCACCAGCTTATTGCAGTAATCAAGGAGTGAAGTAAGGAGAGCCTGCACCAGAGTGGTGGCAGTAAGGGAGGAGAGAATGGCATGTATATGAGAAATGTTACAAAGATGGGAATAGCAGGCTATGGCAACAGTGTGGATATGGAGGAATGAGAGATAGTGGGGAATCCAGGATGGCTACTAGGTTTCAAGTCCTACAGATTGGGGGGATGGTGTTACCCTATACCATAATAGGGATGGGTGGGAAGGGTTTGGGGAAAATATAATGAATTCTGTTTTGGGCTTATTGAGTTTAAGATGTCTACTGGGCATCCAGTTCAAGATCTTTGAAAGGCACGATTTTCCTTCATATATTCTACATTTTAGCCAGCCTTAGCTACTCTCTGTTTTTTCTGTCTCCATGTTCTTGCCCACTCTGTCATTCATACTCTGAAAAGACTCCCCCTGCCCCACCTCAACCCTCAGTTTCCAAATGTCAAAGACCCTTCCTTCCTTCAGAGGGTGAGTGGGATATAATTTCCTGGATGAAGGTTTTTCTGATTACCTTAGATCAACATGATCTCTCCCATCTCAAATTTCCCATACCCCTTTGCCCAGATAATCTAATCTGCATTTAACTCATTTCCCTTAATAACTTTGTTATTTGTATATTTGTCCCACCCCCCCTGTAAGATTATAAACCCCTAGGGGGTTTCCAGTGCTATGGTGGTGCCTTGAACAAAGGAAGTACTTAATAAATATTTGTTGAATTAAATTTCCAATTACACTGCTACCCTCTCACACTGATATTTGTGACTGAAGCAGAGCTCACACAATAATACTTGAGGGCACATTTTTTCTTTTATTTTTTAAATTAAATTTTCTTTTTTTTTTAGTGAACAAGCATTTATTTTCTCTTCCTCCCACCTTCTCCCTCTACTAAAAAAAAAAAAAGAAAGGAAAACAAAGCTCTTGTAATGAATATGCATAGACAAGCAAAACAAATTCCTACATTAGTCATGTCCAAAAATGTCACATTCTTCACCTTGGGGTCATCACATTATCTGTCAGGAAGTGAGTAGCATTCTACATCATAGGTCCTCTGGAATTATGGTTGTTCATTGTTGATCAGCATTTTTAAGTCTTTCAAAGTTTTTTATTTTTATATTGTTATTGTAGTATAAATTGTTCTCTCTCTATAAATATCTTGACTTCCTTTTCAATTGTAAATCAATAGGCTTCCTAAGCAAAACCAGTCAACATGCTGACCAAATCTGAAGAGAGTGACCTGCCTGGGTTGTGTTTGGGAAATTGAACATAGCACTTTTATTGATCCCAAGTTGTCCCATGACACAAAAATTTGCCTTTTTCACTCCAATATTCTTTCTGTTGTGCTTATATAGATGTGAATCAAGGAACATAAAATTTTCCAAAGAATAAAAGCTGTGGTTGACCCAAATGGCAATAGAGATATACATAGTGGGCATAGGTTGGAGTCCATTACAAATGAAAACTTTTATGTCAGAAGTGGCATAAAACCTAGTAAGTGTCTGATCCTAAAGGGAGTTGAGTAGACCATGTAGCAAGAGTGAGGGATTATAGACAGCCCTTTTGTATCCATGAAATGTGTCAAAATATTGCACTAATCCACATAATGAGAGTAATAGTATAATATATAGAATGTTGGCAAAAAGATCTGAGTTCAAATATTGCTTCTGACACTTACTAGTTCTGTGACCATAGGCCAGTCACTTACCTTCTCTTGAGTCTCAGTTTTCTCTTTTGTTAAATCATGGGTTGGACTAGAGATCCTCTAAGTGTCTTACAATTCTAAGAGCTCAAAAAGCTAGAACACTGGGCCAAGTCTATTAAAATGATTTTTTAAAGTCTAAATTTGTTATTTCAGTGGTGGAAGGAATTCCTAGTGAGAAAAATTCCTCTATTAATTCCTCTTACAGTCAGGGGCATTGAGAGATTAAGTGATTCACCCACAGCCATTATGTCAGAACTTGAAACCAGCTGTTTCTAATTCTTAGGATAGCTCTCTATAGACTATACCACCCTACTGATGTAATAGGGATAAATAATGCCCTACACTTGAGTCTAATACATCAACCATAAATACAGAAGGAGGAGGAGAAGATGGTGATGATGACAAAGACAGAAATAGTCAATACTGAAATGCCAGTGTTGGTAGAGCTATATATTGTTTTAGCAATTCTGGAAAGTGATTAGAATTACAATATGTGAAGAGAATAATTAAAATATCCATGTCTTTAGCTCAGAGATAGCACTGCTAGGAGCTTGTTCCAAGGTGGCTAATAAAGAAAGGCTCTATATAAACTAAAATGCTTATCACAGCATATTTTGCAGTGGCAAAGAACTAGAAACAAAGTAGCTGCCCATTAATTGGGGAATAAATAGACAAGTTGTGGCATTGTGCTGTAAATATGAAGAATACAAAGAAGCCTGGGAAGACATGTATGACTTGATGCAGAGTGAAATAAACAGAATCAAGAAAACAATATACATGAGTATAGCAATAAAAACAGAGCATTACAACAATGAAATAATCAAAACTGAATGCTACAAAATTATAGTGACCAAGCTTGGTTCCATAGAAGAGGTAGGAGAATGCACCTATCCCTGCAGAGTTGGGTACTCTGGCTATGGAACATTGCATACAATATCAAACTTGTTTGATGTTTTTTAGTTCAACAACTGTTTTTTCCCCTTCCTATTTTATTCTTTGTTATAAGTGATGGCATTATGGGAGGGGCAAAGCAGAAGGTTGCAATAGGAAATGTAGGTGATGTAAAAAACACAAGTTATCATTAAAATTTGTTGGAAAAAAACAAGATAGGGAACATGAATTTAATAGTAATAATACCCAGGATTTATATAGCACTTTAAGATTTGCAAAGCACTTCACAAATTTCTCATTTGATCCTTACAACAACCCTAGGTGGCAGGTGCTATTGTTATCCCCATTTAACAGATGAGGAAACGATTAAATGGTGGTTAAATGGTTCAGCCAGGGTCACACAGTGTCTGAAGCAGGATTTAAATTCCAGTCTTCCTGACTCCAAGTACACTACTCTACCCTCTGTGACATTTAGTTGCCTGTAATTCTTTAGGCCCAGTCATTTGACCAACTCTTAGCCCATATAACTAAATGATCAGTTTGTCCATAGATCTTCATCTTGGCCCCAAGAATATCAAGATATTAGCACTGACTTTGTCAAATACTTTGCTGAAATCTAGCATCTAGAGCATTTTTCTTTTTTCTTTTTCTTTTTAGATGGCAATTGGGGTTAAGTGACTTGCGCAAGGTCACACGGCTAGTTTTTGTGTTAAGTGTCTGAGGCCGGATTTGAACTCAGGTCCTCCTGACTCCAGGGCCTGTGCTCTATTCACTGTGCCATCTAGCCGTCCCTTCGAGCATTTTTTCTTAATTACCAGTCTAGTAACTTTAATAAAAAAAAGGAAATTAGGTTGGTCCGGCACAATCAATTTTTGTCTAATCATGCTACCACGTTTTTTCTGAATATTCACCAATCAATACAATAAAACTAAAGCTTATTGGCCTATGGTTCACAGGTTACACTTGCTTCCCTTAAAAATAAAAAAAAAATCAGTGTCATATTTGCCATTATTTAGTCATAGGGATCAATTTCTCAATCACATCGGCCAATTCTTTGAGTACTGTAAGATGCAGTTCATCTTGTCCTTATCTCTTGAGAACCTTGAGGGTAATGAGGTAGATATACCTTTTCATATTTACTTCTCACCATCTCTCCTCCATGAGTACTACCAGGTATATACAGTTATATAGTTTCTTGTTTACCCTCTCCTCACATTTCAATGACTTGCATGTTCCCCCCTACCTTTGCTTTTTTGAGTCTGAAATCTATAATCCTTGGTATGGAAAATAGAATCAAAATCAGATTTAAATAGTTCTGCCTTGCCTCTTGACCAACCATTATCATCATCCCTACCACCCTGAGTCATGGTCCTGCTGTTTTCATTTCATTTCTGTTCTCCACATAGGACACTTCATTTCTCCTCCATCCTTTCGCTCTTGCCATCCTGAATGCTTGGAATAAACCCTGTTCTTATCTCCACTTCATAGAGTCCTGTCTTTCTTCAAGGGACAGCTCAAGCACTACCTTCTGCTTGAAGCCATTTCTGATCCTGCCAACAACGAGTACCTTCCCTATCAAACTACTTTGATTTTAACTCCTCTGTGTGTGTTTGTGTCTGCATACATGTCTACATATACACACATATGTATGCATTAATTAACTTTTTAAGTTATATATATTTTTGCGTGTACTTGTTATTTCCTCTATTAGAATGTTATCTCATTGTAAAACCAGAAATTGGTCCGTTTGTTGGACCTCAAGCTTCCTTAATGCTTAGTACATTGTTAATAATGAATACTTGTCAATTGATTGGTTTCTTTTGCCATAGCCTTAGCCACCCACGGTACACATCTCTAAATCTCATATCTTAATACTATTCATTTAGAATGTTGGCTCACTGTGACCTTTCTTCCCTGCTTCCCCCAATCAAATCAATTGATCAACAAGCATTTATTAAGAGCTTATTTTGTTCCAGCCTCTATGCTAGGGTCTGGGGATACAAAGACAAAAATAGAAAAGGCCCTATCCTCTGAAAGCTTATATTTTATTGAGACACAACATATATAAACAGAATGGCATATAGAAGGAGAAGGAAGAGATCCTGAATAACTAAGGGTATCAGGAAAAGCTACCCATTAGCCACCTAATTCTATTAGTCAGAGTAGTTCAACCTTAACCAACATCGACCAAGTAGAAACCACCTGGGAGGTTTTAAGGAGAGGATGTACAAAGCAACTGCTTTCCTCCACACAATGCCATGGACACTTCCTTCTCAGATATACCCTCTTCTACTCTTTTGAATAATTTAAGGATAAAATGACATAATAATTGTAAAGAGCTTACACAGCACTTGACACATAGTAAGTGCTATATACATGTTAACTATTATTAATTGCAATTAAAATGAAAATCACAGCAAGAAAATAATTTCTTGCCCCTCCTTTCTAAAGGGACAATGGTGGAAGGTGAAGTACCCTTCCCCTCTCCTTTTGCTCCCCTTTATTTATCTACCTTGAGCTCTCTCAAGAGTCTCATAGCTTCCAAGCCTCCTGCTTCCTCTCCTCAGCACTCTGGAATCACTAATCATGGCTCAGTGGGTCTTCATGATGGGAGACTACGAGCAGAGGAAGGATTCTGAGGAGTCTGAGGGGAATAGAACCTTTTCTTCTGGTACAGCAGGAAGTGCCATCACCAGAGAATAAATTCCTGAAGCAGAAGAGCCTTTTTGGCTGTGAAAACAAATTTCTTGCCTTTCCTTCAACTGTATCACACCAGGTAGCAGTCATTTGTGTAGTCTCTGGTTGAACTAACCTCATCCTCAAAATTGTTTTGTTTCTTTGGAAAGAGATGGAGTTAAAGTTGCTTGGTTAGTTGATGTACATCTGGTTGTTCCTGCCTCAGAAATAAAACTAGCCCATCTTTTAATCCTATTAAATCAAGGCAGTTAGGTAGTGCAGTGGATAGAGTACTAGCCTGTAGTTAGGAAGACCTAAGTTCAAATACATCCTCAGACACTTACTGAGCCCTGGCTTCTGAGCTCTTACTGACTCTGGCTTCACAATTAACTTCTGTTTGCCTCAGCTTTTGCATCTCTAAAATGGGGATTAATAATAGCACCTCCCTCCCAGGGTTGTTGTGAGAATCAAATGAGATAATACTTATAAAGTGCTTGGTATATAGTAAGTACTGTATGAATGTGAACTATTATTATTATTACCCTATTCTTCCTTTATTTGTCTCTTGCCTTATACCCTTTGATGAACTTTATGTCACAAATTGGTTTTTTTTTCTTTGTCTCTTGAAAATTTCAATCAGTTTCACTTTGGACTCAGAATATACCGTTTTAGAAAGGTTTCTCCTTGTTGTCTACTATAGTTAAGGGCAGGGACTCCATTTTTGCTTTTCTTTATATTTCTAGAGCTTAGAACAGTCATATAGTCAGGGCATAATAAATGCTTTTTGATACACTAGTTGTGGACATGAAATTGAGGGGAGATAGAGAGCTCCCCAGGGTGGGGTGAAAGGGGTTATGTGATGACCGAGAAGTGGAGTTGGGTGGGGCCAAGTTTCAAGGCTGTGCTTTGATACTGCAGAGGAAAGTGCACTGGCTTTAGGTACAAATCCTACTACTTGTGCAACCTTGGGCAAGTCACTTAATTTCCCTGGGCCTCAGTCTCCTGATCTGTAAAATGAGGGGATTGTTCTTATTGGCTTGTAAAGTCTCTTGGTTCTGGTCCAAGATCTACCATTACTACCTATGATACTCTTGTTGGACCTATGTTCTCTTCAACATGGGTACTCCCTCTAACCATGACAAAAATAGCCCATTCCCATCTACTCAGTTTGTGCAGCTCTTGTCTATGGGTTTCTGCATATCTGCTGTTGTTGATTCACACAACTTGTTGGGGACCTTCACTTGGTGTGACCATGGATGGTTTGGAATAGGAGATAGGTTTTTGGATTTGGGGTCAGGAAGAATTGGGTTCCAATCCTACCTCAGCAGGTGTGTGGCCCTGGCCAAATCCTTTCACCTTTGTATGTGTTAATTTCCTCCTTTGTAGACTGAGGGTGTTGAGCTGGATGGCCTCCAAACTCTCAAATGATCTTATGAAATCACTTAATCTCTCTGGGTTGATGTGACGTGGTTTGGGGTCAAGTTCCTTCTAGCTCTGAAATTCTATCTTCCACTTTTTGTGTGTGTCTTGGTTTGTCCCTCTTGAGCTCTATTTTCTTCCTTTACCCTGCTTTCTGAAAATCTACCTCTTTCCCCTTGCCCATCTAAGAGAAAGGCTTTGGAAATGTCAAGGTGATTTTTACTTTGAGACATTTGAGTCTTTCAGTTCATGTTATGAAAACAGAGTACTCAGGAGGAAGTACATATAGGTAAAACTTAAGGATATCAATTCCATATCCCCAACAACTTTATTGGTGGCAAAAGTGGTGATGTCAAGAGATCACTGAGCCTGGAGTTAGGAAGCTCTGAGTTCAAATCTGGTCTCAGACATTTACTAGCTGTTTGACCTTGGACAAATCACATAACTTCTCTTTGCCTCAGTTCCCTCAACTGTAAAATGAGGATTCAAATAGCACTTAATTCCTAGAGTTCTTATGAGTATCAAATTAAATATTTGCAAAGTACTTAGCACCGTGCCTGGCACAGAGTAGGCACTATATAAAGGCTAGCTGTCTTTCTTTCTTAAATGTGGTCTGATTATTCTAAATCACTTTTCTTTATTGATGACACAATGTGCCTGCTGAAAAAACTTTGCAAAAATAAATGGGTCTCCCCATCCCCACCCACCCGCTTTCCTTTTTTTTCTTGATATGTGCTAACCACATTTTAGCATTGTGGTTTCATGTAAGCAAGCTTACACATTCTTAATGTGCACACTAGAAAAAATGTACTCAAGATATGGAAATAGACGAGCAGGGATACCCTGTACTTCAGAAAACACATATTTAACCACTCAAACAACCCTGATGTTCCTATGGTAACACCTGAGGTCATGGATTTTCCTTTACAAATGCTCTAAATGATTTCCTATTGCTACTTCCTCCCTAACCCCCAGCTGTTCCAAAGCAACTTCTGTTTGGTTGGTTGTTGCGTAGTTACTGTATCAATGCTGCTCTTTGAACTTCTATAAAGATTAAAAAAAATTACACTGATTCAATTTGTCTCAAATTGATTTTTAATTGCAAAGACTAATATCAAAATAAACCCTCTCATTTATCACTTGACTATTCAAACAAGAAAACAACCAGATAAATACATGAATATATGAATGAGTGAACAAATAAATAAACAATGGTAATAATAATGAGGGATCAATTATCAAACTGTTAGAAAAGAAGATATCAAGGACATAGAAAGATCTTAGACAATTATTATTATTATTATTTTTAAAAAGGTTAACTAGGAGAATTTGAGTAACTACCAACCCCACATGCCTACTTTCCTGTCTTTACAATGAATGAGAGAAAAATAATTTATTAAGTGCTTTGTAAACACTAAATACTGTACTAAGCAAAGTAAATCAGGCTTCTCTGTTCTTAAGGAACTTCTAATAAAAGAAGACAACACATATTGGGGAATGTTAGCTTATGAGGAGAGAGATAGATTAGTTAGAGTGAATGGTGATTGAAATAATATGGTAATTGATTGGCACAGTTTTACTGGGAATTGTTTTGTTCTCTTAACTAGAGTTGGAAGGACCTGGGGAGGAGATAAACACTAAGACAGGACATGGAAATGGACAGGAAGTAAATGTGGTGAACTTGAGACCTAGACAAATAAAGTAAAATGCTCACAATCAGAGTCTAGACTCACAGGGGTGGGGCCATCAGTATCAGGTCAATATGAAAGCTGGAAAACATGAAGCATGGTTTGGAGATGACGTGTCTACAAAATATTTATGGAAGTGATATAATCAAGCATGGACAGTATCCTTGATGAAAATGAAAAGAAAATGAGTAGGCATCCTCAAATGCTATTCTGGAATAGAAAACAACTTTACATGATTGACCAGAAGACATAAAGAATACATCCCATTGTGTTTTATTGTTTGCTGACTATAAAAATAATTGGATCGATAGATAGCTCATGCTTATATAGGCCTTTAAGTTCTGCAAAGTGCTTTGCATTTCAGGATATCATTTTACATGCTGCACTGTAGATTAGGTTAGATTAGGTCCTGTTATCATACTTTTATAGGTGAGGACACTGAGGCTCAGAGGGAGAACAGAGATAAAGTGACTTGATGTGGTACTCACAACTAGTGTCTGAACTAGAATGCAAACCCAGGTTTTCCTGACAGTTGCTATCAATCACTGTGATTAGATAGTAGGATGTAATTTTCAATCTTTTTCCCTTAAAAGCATCACAGAAACTTAATAGAAACTTAAATGCTTTATTTTTGTCTGAAGGCAAAAGAAAAAAAATCTGACCTTTATTTAAATTTACTTTCCTGACCCCAGATATCAGCATGCATGCAATTTTTAATGCATTTTAACTAATGGTCTTCCAGTCAAGTGATATTTTATGCAATGGGATTAGAAACAGTCTCTTGTACTTTTACATTAAGAGCACTTAATATTTCATTTTAACATCCATATATTAATCAGCATCATGACTCAGATGCCTTGATTATCTG
The DNA here is from genome assembly GCA_011680675.1 of Gymnobelideus leadbeateri. NCBI lineage: Eukaryota > Metazoa > Chordata > Mammalia > Diprotodontia > Petauridae > Gymnobelideus > Gymnobelideus leadbeateri. The sequence goes on along the minus strand of WOXC01004614.1, from coordinate 1,147,887 downwards.
TAGTTTGATTTTGAAAGCATTGAGTCTGTCTAAGGCCTTGGAAATTCCAAAACCAATGGTAAGGATAAGCAACTGAAATCTGTTGTGTTCTCCTTCCAATATCTGGGACCCACATCTTTGGAATTTCAGATCTTGTTAAGAAAAATACTTAGCAAAAGGTTTGCTGCAATTCTGTTCAGAGGCAACTGCTATGTCACAGGACATTTTACGTTGCGATGGTTTTTCTGCCAAGGAAATCAGAGCTTGTGGCATGTGAATAGCCATCAAAATGGATAAGAAACTGACAAGATGTCGCAAATGAGAAAGAACTAGGAATCACAGTTAGGTGCCCTATGATATTCCTTTCAAGAAAAAAATAAGTCAATTTTGAAGATCTTTTCTGTTGTGGGTCCCTATATTATTATCACATGTAGGACAGAGATGTAAATATCATGCTTAGATAGTCTACACTATTAATGACAGAGAGAATGTTCACCAGACGCTAGTCATCTGGGAAGGAAGGTTTTAGGCAACAGAATACCAGTCAAATAAGCTCATGCTGTTTATGTCAAAGCCATATGTCCTATGTGTATAGATCTAATAACCTATCTCTCTCTTATTTTCTAGTGTCTTCCTCTTAGTCTTTTGTTTGCTTTTGGAAACTGGGTCTCTTCTCTCTCTTTCTCCCCTCTCTCTCTCCCTCTTTCCCCCACTTCCCTCTCTCATTTTACACAGTACAGAGACCAAAGCAAAGATGGGAACCCATGTCTCCTGACTCAGGTGAAACACTGATTCATCCTTGGGAGAAAGAAAGGGGACTTGGAAGCATTATATTTAAACTATTAGCCAGAGAAGTTGCATTTTGAGTTAATAGAAAGAGAAAAAACTCATACTGTCATCTCTCATAATCATTTCAGCTTTCTCAGATCAGCTGATCAATAAGAAAAAATGTATTGAAAATAGTACTGAATGCCCAAGGATTTCATTGTGTGATTTCTAGCCTTCGAGAAACTCTGGAGCTCCTGAAAGAAATAAAACAATGACTGATGAATACCTAGACTTTTTTTTTTCCTACCTGGTAGCCAATATCTCTGTCTCTGACTCTTTCTGCTTCTCTTTCTCTGTGTTCTGGATTAGGACTTAGCCCTTTTACTGTCATGGACTCCTTTGGTAGACTGGTGAAGCCTATGGACCCATTCCCAGAATATTTTTAAATGCATAAAATAAAACTGTAAAGGATTATAAAGGAAAATATATTGAAGTATGGATGCAATGTCTTCCCCAAAAGTTCACAGACTTGAGGGACACTTTGGGCATCTGAAGACCCCCTTGGTATCAATTACCTTTGAGGTCCATTCCACCTCTAAAAGTTATGATCACTATCATTATTCACGAACTGTCTAACCATGGACAAGTCATTTATTTTTTCAGAATCTCACTTTCCTACTTTGTTTAATGGGATTAAGAATACTTGTATGACCTACCTTACAGAGTGACTGTGAAAAAGTGGAACATAAAGCACTACAGTATCTTTCCCTCCAAGGTTAGGTTGAATCTGCTTTATTTTGGTCTTGTATACATATACATATAAAATTATGTGATTACATATACTATTTATTATGTAAGTATACAATTATATACTATATAATCATATAATAGTATATAGTATATACTATATAGTATATATAATTATGTATTTTATATTATATATACACTTTATTATGTATACTTATTATGTATACTATATATTTATATATAATTATATTATTATAAATACTATATATTAGATAGATAGATAGATAGATGATCTCTCAAGTTATAATGTAAGCTTCCTGAGGACAGGTCCTATTTTGCTTTTCTGTACTCAGCACAGTATCTGGCACATAGTAGATATTTACTAAATGCTTGTTGATAAATTAATCAATTCATCAATCAGCAAGCATTTATTAAACCCTTCCTATGTGCCAGTCATTGTACTAATGGTTGAGGACGCAAAGATAGAGAAAAACATTCCTTGACCTCAAGGAGCTTGTGTTATGAAGGGGGAAACAATATGTTTAAAAATAGGTACATGCTGCTTATATAAAGAATAGATGGCATATAATGTTAAAAGGGCAGGTACTAAAAGATGTGGAGTCTGGAAAAAAAAAAACATTTGAACTGATTATTGAAGGAAAACAGGGATCTGGAGAAGTAGAGATGAAGGAGAACATTCTGGAAATGCAGAGACATGGGGATAGGAGTTGGAATTGCTTTGGTGCATTGATTGGGCTACATGGAGACTTGAGGTCCCTTCCAACTTTTACCTATTGAGGTTCTGTGATTCTGAGTGACAGATGGCAAGTAGGCCAATAGGACTGCTCACAAAGACTGGAAAGGATGAGAAGTTGAGAAGAATTTCAAATGCAAAACAAAGGATTTTATAGTTGGTCTAAGGGATTCCTGGATTGTTTCAGTTTCCTCATCTAGAAAATGAGAGAGGTGGACCTTTCTAGCTCTAAATCTATGACCTCTGTGATACTATGAACAAAGGACTACAAACCTTCTAAGGTAGGAAAATGTCTCATAATTCCACTAGCAGAAATTTCCCTTAAGTTGAAAGAGTTGAGAAATAGTTGGTGGAGAGAGCGATTCAGTTCCCAATCCAACTGGAAATTGGTGCCTGGTCCCTGAGGTTTCCCATATCTCTAAACAGGTTAAACCAATGGTTGATCAGACTTCGGGCAAATGGAAAATTGAATTGAATTGACTCTTTGGAAGCTGAATTTCCAAGGAGTCTCAGGGAGAGTTACATTCAAAGGTTGGGTTGGTTTGCATGTGAACTATGCCTGGAATTTACCACTGCCCAACTGCAGAGCAGATTGCCTGGAGGTGTACATAGCTAGGAATGAAAGCCTTTTTTGTAGTCCCCTGAAGCAGGGATTTGCTCCTCTTGGTGGTCAAGTCCTTCTTATCGGGGGAGCACATTTTTAAAAGTTTCTATTGCAAAACCAGAACTATTTCCGTGCTGAAGAAAGCTCACTAAGGGACTATTTAGAGACTGTTTATAATTTTCTGGGGGAGCCACCAGCCAGTGAAGAGCTCTACTGTGAATTATTTCTTCTCCAAGATGCAAATCTAGACAGAAATAACTCCTACCTGTTAAACTGTTTTAAAATGGCCCATTAAAAAAAGCTGAGCTACTTTGTGGGAGAGGGTCCCTATTAAGTAATGACTGAGACCTCAAAAGAGATCTTTCATTTTGTTTTCTCTAAGGCTGCCTGGGTAGGGGTAGGAGCTCAAAAATGTATTCTATGGACAAAGGGCTGGACTTCAGCTCTTTAGGATCAAAGCATGAAGCACGTAAAAGAGAGGAGCTAAGAATACCGTTCTCTTTCTGTGCAGAAAGCTGCATAACAGGAAGGTTTCTTTTTCTTCTTCTAACAGTAATAAGGGTAGAATAGAATGAAGGTTAGAAGGAAGGATCTTTAGAGATCATTTTATGCTCTGGTGTCTGACCCCTCCAAAACACTGATGGTTGATATCAAAGGACTTACCTCTAACCTGGTCCAGATTGGGAGAAAAAAGATAGGCAGTTGACCTGTCAGTCAATAAATGTTTATTATGTGACTACTATGTGCCAGGTACTGTGCTAAGGTTCAAAGAAAGGCAAAAGACAGTTCCTATTCTTGAGGAGCTCACAGTCCTATGGAGGGGGAGGCAGGGGTGTTAGTGGGAGAGGGGAAGACAACATGCAAACAATTATGGAAGAACTAGACATGTACAGGGTAAATTGGAGATCGTCAGTAGAAGGAAGGCACTAGAATTAAGGTGGGGTGGGGTTGGGCAAGGCTAACTGACTAACCATGGATAAATAACCTCACCTTTTTGATCCTAGGTTTTCTTATCTATACGTTATGAATGAAGATATTGGCATATATGCTATTTCTGGATTCACCCTGCACATAGTCACGTAAGGAATTTTAGGAGTGCCTCTAAGGATAAAGCTAATGATTCCTCTTTTTGAAATTTTTGGCCCTTTTCAATCTTGTTCTGGCCTACCTTTCCGGATTACTGTAACTTCTGTAAATAGTTAAGCTAAAATAGCCTATTGAATGATCTATCTTCTGCCTCTGCACCTTTGTTCCTTGTCTCTCCCTTCAGAAAGTAAGTGCCTTGAAGGCAGGAATTATTTTTATCTTTCTTTGAATCCTCTTTTGTCAGCATGATTGGCCCAGAGCACCTGTCTCCTAAATCTGAAATGTGTGTGTATGTGTGTGTGCACACAGTCACACATTACACACATACATGTATATGTATGTGCATGCATGTATGTGTATATGTGTATACACATCTATATATATATAGATACACACATGCACACACACACATATTTCTACTGAAATTCCTTTCTCCTTGGCCCCAACTCAAATGCAGCCTCTTTTGTGAAGCCTTCTCTCCCTTCCTCCCCACCCCCCATCATGGGACATTTGTTCAATTGGTATTGTAGAGATAATATATACTTGCTAAAAGACCATCATGAAAATAACTCACTGAATGGACCAACATTTGTTGCAGAGAATGAGATGATAGAGAAATGCTCTAAGGGACTCACTGAGATCCTACAGGTTGAATCAATAGGCACTTGAATACTTGGCAAATTCAATGCAAAAACAGGTGCAGAAGAAGATGGTGAACAATATATTATTGAAAAATATGGCTCTGGATTAAGAAATTAAAAAGGTCAAAGGCCTCTACACTGAAGTCTCATGCTCATTTATCACGAATGTCTTCTTTAGGAAGAATTGGAAAGAACTAGATGTGGTGAACACCAAATCACAGCAGTGAAATTGATTATTTTATTTTAAAACTTTCTAATTACCACTTTTGTTTTTATATATCACATTCATGTCCACTTAACATGGATGAATCTTTCACTTCTTCATGTAACAAAGAAAACATTTAAGCAAAGCCAACTGATATAGGAACTGTATTTAACATTGCATTCCACACCCACAGTCCCCACCTCTCTATTTGCTCAAGGGTCTGAGAAGTCATAATGGCATAGGGAAGATTCAAACCTAGATGCTCTTTTTTCAAATCCATGGCTCTTTCCATCCAGTCCTTCAATCTATTCCTGCTAAGTCTATCACTTTTATTCTGATCTCACTTGTGCCACTTGAGAGTCATGATCCTTTCATTATCTAGTTCATCCTGAAATTATTTTTGGCTCTAGAATCCCCAGACCCCTAACCTTCCACTGTTCTTCCCCAGAGGCAGAAGTCAGCACCAGATACAAAATTTGAACCTGGGACCTTTGATGCCTAAAACACAAAAGAGCTAAGAGATTTGTCAAAAGTCACACATAGGATTGATGTACTAGGGTTGGAAGGGATGAAATGAAAATAAATAACGAATGACCTTCCTGGTATATCATCCTGCCCCACATCCCAGTCTAGTCACCGACCATCTCCATTCATACCACCTAGCAGATGAGTGAGAAAGGGAGGAAGAAGAATCTTTATCCCAACTAAATGAGGGGATGTAGCATGGTGGACAGAACACTGGACTTGGAATCAGGAAGACCTGAGTTTAAATTCTACCTCAGACACTGACTACCTGGGTGATCCTGGACAAATCACTTACCCCATTCTGGCCCTCAACTTCCTCATCTTTTAAATGAAGGGGTTGGACTCTGTTCTCTAAGGTCCCTTCCAGCTCTAAACTTATGGCCTTACGGAATCTATCATCAACACTGACATTATCTTTGCCATCCACTTTATTATATACTCCGGAAAAATTGAATGTTGCTATAGGAATTCACTGAAACATGCTGACTTATTATACCAGAGATTCATATGATCTGATCTCAATTTGGCCCCTGTGGTGACATGACAACCCTTTTATTTATCCTCAACTGAATTTCTTTTTGAAAAAATTATTTTTATTGCTATTTTTAAATTTTACTTTGCCTAAATTTCCCCCAGTATCCTTCTCTCTCCTCTAATCAGAAAGCTATTCCATATAATAATGTTTTTAAAGAAAAAGGAAAAAAAATCTGCAAAACTAATCAATACACTAAAAAAAAAATTCTATAAACATATTCAGTGTTCCACACCTCTGGCCCTCCCACCTCCTTAAAGGCTTAGGGAGATATCCCTTTTTATTTCTCCTCTTTAAGGCCATGCCTGCTTTTTAAAAACTATTTTCAGTTATCTTGTCATTGTTCTTTCAATTTATTGTCTAGTTGTGTACAATTATTTTCTTGCTTCAGCTGACTTCACTCTGTATCAGTTAATGGAAATCTTTCAATGCTTCTCTGTATTCATCATATTCATAATATCTTATGAGACAGCAATATTCTATTATGCTCAGGTACCATAATTTGCTTAGCCTTTCCCTAATCAATGATCATCTATTTTGTTTGCAGTTCTTTGCTACTACAAAATGTGCTGCTATAAATAATTTTACATATATGGGTATTTTTCTTATCTTATTCTTATTTTTCTTATACCTTCTTGGTATTTGTGCTGGCAAATATTTAACAATTGGATTTCTAGGGGGAAAATGTACTCATGACACACTTTTAAATTTAATCTTCATTATTTTAATTTTCTCCATTACTTTCTTAGTCTACACAATCAAAGGGTAAGTAAAGCCTTGATTTTCAGCATTGGCTGATTTCTGAGGTATAAATGCTCAAATGAAAATTTAACAATTGGCTCTTGAGAGTTGTATGGGCTAAGCTAAGCATATCCCTGGGTGTACACAGCAATATCCACATCTAGAAAGGCACTGGGTCAGCTCCACTGACTTCTATGCCCTTACCTAGGATGACAACTCCATATTTAGAGCTGGATGAAGAAATGAGACTCAGCAAGTTGTCTCCAGAACACTCTGAGGTATATGCTTACTAGTAGAATCTCTATCAAAACATATGGTAATTTTAGTCATTCTGTCTGTAAAACTCCAAGTCATATATGAGGGATGGTAAGCAGGTAAAATGGTTGGGCCGTGGAGTTAGCTATCCGGATGAGTACCAAATCCAACCCTCTCTTGAGCTCTGATATATCAGATCCAACTTTAGACTCAACATACATAATGCTAAATTCAGCATCTTCCTCCCTTTTCCAAATTTCCTTGTGTGGGGATAAAAATTATCCAACCTACAATAAGAGAAACTGAGGCAGAGCTCTGAGCCAATGGCACTTCATTAAAGGTTCCATGGTGCCCTCTAATGAAGTGGACCTCAGATCTTCCTCACAATATGAGATGCTAGTTCTTTCCCAGGCCCTATTTTTATGGAATTAGATATATAAACATTCAAAGACAGCTATACCAGATACAGAATAATTTCATTGGTTGACATATGACACAAGCTAAAATAAGCAAAGCAATATATCAGCAGGATCACGAGTTGGGCAAAACAAGGAATATCTCCACTGACTAGGTGGTCATAAGGTAGTCACAAGATGGAGACTTGCTCTTGTTGGCCAAGAGAGAATGGTCTGGAGGTACAAAAATAATTTTGGGTGACTTTCCATGTAGTTGAGTCACCTCTGCCACACTGGGCTTGGTCACCACAAGGAAAAACAAGGGTGGAGGGCCTCCAGTCAGCTTTCCATGATTATGTAAGTCATCTTACCATCTGCAGCTCACAGCTCTGGGGTCAAATATACAGAACTTATAATCATATCAAATTGATTGATTCTGATTGGAAGAGAGTAAGATTCTTCAGTGAATAGACTTCCTCATTTGCTTCTGCTGAAGCCACCTCTATCCTCCCAGTAACCCAGTTTTATATCCTTGGACTTGTCTTTGTACCTTCCTTCTCGGTCACCAGCTACCCTATCCCTTTCACAGCCAATTATTTGATAAATCCAGTTGGTTCTATGCACGCTGAGAACCACTTCTCTGAGAGTTACCACTCACTTTCCTGAATAGTCTGCCTGCCTCCTGTCTCTAATCCACCCTTGGCACAGCTGCCAAAATAATCTCCCCATGGGTTGGATCTGGCCATGTCATTCCCTAGCTCAAAATCCTTTTAGTGGCTCTCTATTGCTTTTGGCATATTAATAAATAATAGCATTTTATACAGTGTTTTAAGGTTTTCAAAGTGCTTTACAAGTATTGTCTCATTCGACTCTCATAACAATCCTGGGAGACAGATGCTTTGTTGTTGTTCAGTGGTTTCAGTTATGTCCTACTCTTTGTGACCCCATTTGGGGTTTCCTTGGCACAGATAGTGGAGTGGTTTGCTATTTCCTTCTCTAATTCATTTTACAGAGGAGGAAACTGAGGAAAATTGGGTTAAGTGACTTGCTGAGGGTCACATAGCCAGTAAGTGCCTGAAGCTGGATTTGAGCCAGGTCTTCTTAATTCTAGGTCCATTACTCTAACCACTGTGTCACCTAGCTGCTCCTCCATCCACTACTAAGACAATACATAATTGGACTCCAACCTACCTTTCCAGTATTGTGTCACATCACCCTTTCCTTCTCCCCTTTCAGGTACTATGCATTCCCTAGTGGACTCCTAGCTGAGCCCTGAACTCAACACCATTCCTTGCCTCTATGCATTTGTGTAAGCCTTCCCATATGCCTGGATTGTACTCCCTTCCTTTCAGAATCCTCATCTTCCTCTGGTCTTAGGTGACTTCTTCCTAGGAAGACTTCTTGATACCCTCAAATTATTAGGGTTCTTTCTCCCCTTACATTTTCTTAGAGTACATTGTCTGATCTTTCTTTCCCTCTTCACTTTCTACCTAGAGTAAGTTATTTATCCAAGGTTGAAGCTAAACTCCTTGGGGATCATAGGATTACCAGATTGTAGATTTAGGACTGGAAGGAAACTTAGAAGGCCTATCTCTTTATTTTACAGATGAGGAAATCAAGGCACAGAGTGGTAAATGATTTGTCCTGTCTGAGGCAGAATTTGAAGCTCAAGTCTTTCAGATTCCAAGCCTAGTCTCTTATCTACTACCTAGGGACTGGTTCCTTTTTTGTCTTTATATCTGTGGAGCCCAGAAAAATTCCTGGTTCACCCTTAGGCCTGACTAAATCTTTGTTAAATTAAATTAAATGCTCTGTCTACCAGGTTACATATTCATTTAAATAGGAGGTTTTACGGTAGGTGATCTTAAACTAGGGTCCATGAACTTGTTTTTGAAACATATTTTGATAGTTGAATTTCAATATGTTTAGTTCTAACCCTATTGTTTTGTTATGCATTTAAGAATATTATTGTGAGATGGTCCATGGGCTTCACTAGACCTCCAAAAAGATCCGTGACACAAAAAAGATCAATGGCTCTTGCTTTAAAGCCTTAATTTAAAGGAGTGAATAAAATGAAAGGCCAGACATTGTGCTAGGGCTGCTGGAGGAGATATGCATGTAGAGCCCAAGAAGATTTCAACCTCTCAATAATCTTCTCAAGGCATTGAGAAATCAAGTGACTTGTCCAAGGTCACACAGCCATTGTTTGCCCATTTTAACAGTCCTATCTACTCATCAAAATCTCCACTTTTCATTGACAAATGTCAGTCTCCAGAAGGCTAACTTATTATGCATTAAACAGAAAGGGCATAATTTGTTCAGTAAATGTAAAGAAGAAAGGAATCTAAAGTCTGGAAAATGCAAATAGGAACTATATTCATAAGCCAGAAAGGTAGGTTGCAAAAACAAAATGACCCCAAGTGGAAAAGCTTGTACAAGGTCTTATACCCATTTCTTGCAGTCAAGAGAAAGGTGAATAGGCCAATACTAAAATGGAGAGTTTCATGAAAGACATTTAGTCTGGAAGAATTTTCTTTTTTTTTTATCGTTATTACAGTGAAAATGCTTTAAACCTTCGTTCTTTCTGAAATATCAGGTGGAAAGCAAATTATGAATATTTTTACACCTCCTCCATGGGTTTCCCAAAATAGTAAACCCAAGCTTTTTTATTTTTCCTTTTTTCTTTTGGTGGAATTTTGTTTAACTCTCCATTCTTAATGAGAAATCTGTTAAGCAGTTCCATTCATTCTTCTTTCTATTTTTATTAAACATCAGGGAAAAATTTACACTTAGCAGATGGTTATATCCAGGGAGCAATATCAGGGAATCCATACATGTCAACAATCTCCTGAAGAAAGTGCACCAAAGAAAGTGACTTCAAGTAGTAATGGTATTGCTATGGACTGCAGAGTGGTCTAATGAAAAGAACATTGACTCTAGAGACCAAGGCTCTGATTCAAATACCATTTCTGGCACTTACTACCTTTGTGATTTTGGACAAGTCACCTGTGCCTTAGTTTCCTCATCTGTAAAATGAGGGGGTTGGACTAGGTGGCCTGTGAGACCCCTTATAGCTCTAGAACTATGACCATTTCTTAAGCAAATAATGTAGCTTTGTAAATGCAAATCTAACTGTCGGAATGGGTTTTTAGTATTTTAAATATTATCTGGGGAAAATTACAAAGTACTTAGTACACACAAGTAGCTATACTTGAACCAAGTCATTACCCCTGTACATTAGAGTCCCACGTGAAGAAACCTACCATCCTGTCTAAATTGAACTCTTTGGAATCTTGATCTTTCCTTGGAGTTAAAAGCTGTATGATTTTTTAATGCAGGATACTTTAGACCAGTGGTATCAGACATAAATAGAAGCAAGAGCCACTAAACTGTACATAAAGATCCCTTTGGGCTGTATGTTGACACTGTTAAAATGTAATGCTATCTATGTTCTTTTGCATATTTATTTATTTTGTTAAATATTTGCTGATATTTTAATCTGGTTTGGGCTCCACTAAGAACATGTGGCCCATAGTCACATATTTGACACCTCTGTTTTAGATTATTTGAAAAGTTAGCATATTACAATTACTATTACAATCCAGACCCAGAAAACAACATGAGACTTTTCCTCACATGCAAACACTCACATAAAACTTTTTTTTCATTGGGCATTCATATCTAAGATCCCATCGAAAATTTCAAGGAAGATCACAGGATCATCTAGCTAGTGCTGGAAGGGGCCCCAAAGGATACTTCCTTCAAACCCCTCATTTTAGAGATGAGGAAATGAATATAATAGTTATATCAATGAGAATAATAATAGGTCAGATTTATATAGTACTTTAAGGTTTACAAGCTTCTTTACACATTTTATTTCATATGAGTCTCATAATAGGCTTGGGAGGTAGGAGATGTTATTATACTCATTGTAGGATGATGAGGAAATTGGAACTCAGAAACTGGAGAAGTTTCTAATGAGATGGGTTTAAGAGTGGAAAATTAGCACAAATGAATAAAAGTTATTGAAATGGAATTAAATATTTTGGCCAAGAGATGACCTAATTAGATGTATTAGAAGATGTGAAAAATTATTAGAAGCAGGTGGCAATGGTGACTCTTTACCATCTATACTAAGAACAGAAAAGAAAATGATTTAAAATTGTAGTAAGAGCGATTTTAGGTTAGGCATCAGGCATAATTTCCTAATTTAAAAAAGACTATTAATTGCTGGAATGAATTACTTAAAGAAAGTCAGAGAATATCTTTCCTCCTATATCTTTGAAACTAGCTATTTGCCCAGGATGATTTAAGAATAGTATTATGGAATCTTAGAGTTGGAAGAAACCTTATAAAGGCCTAGTGCATTTTCCTTTTCTTAGAAGTGGAATGAATTCCCTTCAAGGAAATGACTCAGGTTAATCTTTCCCAATTGTTTCTCCCCCCCCCCCCCACTTGTCTGTCTGAAGTACTGGCATTTGTCTTAACCACCTTTCCTAGGAAAGGAGGCAAACCAATGACAGATTCAATAATACTCAGCCATACCTTGTCACTAAATCTATGACCTTTTAATATCTCTTTTAGGTCTAATATTTGAATTCTATGCTTTAACTATAATTTATCAACCAAATTCAATCTGTAATTAAAAAAAGAAAAGATAGCTTAAAATTTACTTGAGTAAGTGTTCTGATCCCTGAATACAGGAAGTCCCAGAAATCTTAGTGTAGTTTTAAGCTTAAATAGTATAACCATGAATTCTTCTCCCCTCCCCCATAGAATAGAATACTCCATCTTGGATTAAAGAGATAAAGGAAAAGAAGAATGGCATAGCCATCATTCCTATCAAAGGCACAGATCACCAAGAAAAACAACATTTCTCATTTTATACAGACTTAGTTGCATACAATTGGAGTTGGATTTACTGACTCGCATGATGATAAATTTAGAGCTAGTAGGAACCATATAGATTACCAGTTCTAGTATACTCATTTTACAGATGAGGAAATGGAGTCTTCGAGAGGTTAATTGAATTGTTCAAAGTCACACAGGCAATAAGTAGCAGAGCTGGAATTCAAACCAATGTATGCATATTTTCTCTACACTGTATTGATTCCTTTTAAGGATATCATAAATAAAAGGATTATAATTCATTTGACTTGTAACTTTCAAAGTGTCATCCTTGCCTTAGTTTTGTTCTGGCCTTTCTTTCTTCTGTGTAATTAAAAAAATGAGATGCTTCAATGACCCTCTTTTCTTCTTTTTTCTTTCATATTCTCATCCCCTTTCTCGCTCCCACTTTCCTTCCTCCACTAGACAGAAAAAAGGAAAAACAAATCTTTTGTGACAAATGGGCATAGTCAATCAAAATAACTTCTGCCTTTGTCAATGGCCAAAAAATATGGTAGACCCTTTACTTTTGAAACTCAATGATGATTGAAAACCATCTTTTAAATGTCCCAAGTCATTACAAGGTTTCTTTTATTTGTATTTATTTGTAATATCCTTATGGTACAGAGAATCAATATGGTGCAGAGAAAACACATGCTTTATCTTTCTTGTATCAGACCCAAGCTCGAGTTCTCACGCTCTTTTATGGAAAGAAAACTAAAGAGGTTACAAATTTCATTTCTCTTCTAAACTCTTTCCCGTTTTCATCTGTAGATGAATTGATAGACTAAAAAGAAAAAAAAAACATTGGTATTTTAACATTTTAAAAAATGGCCAAATCATTGGGAAACAAGTAGTAATGAACTTAAATTTTCTTTTCTTAAAAAATGAAGCCAAGAGGGAAAAACCACAGTGATAAGACTCACATCAATCTCAGTAGTCTTCTTCCATTAGCTCCCTGCTCTAGCAAGTAGCTTTGCCTTGAAATTCATATTCTTGACAACTGTGTTGGTCCCCAGAATGTCCTGGACTAGAGACTGATCTCTTAGCTATCAAATGACACTAAGAGAAATATTTGTTTATTTTTTTTTTTTACTGAGCTTTTTGTTTTTCTTTTGAAAATTCCTTGGAATAACTAACTGGGCAGGAGAGAAGGCAGAGAAATAAATCACAGACTATCTATGCCCATTGCAGGAGACTAGCCTAGTTAAGTTTTCATTGGAGGGTGGGTCACCAAATGTTGATTGATTTTTCTTCAAGTATCTGTGCTTTACCTGTTTGGCTGCTCTTTCCACTGAAGGTAAAAACAAAAGGTTCTAATAAAGAACACATTGCCATTAGTCAGAGATGTCCCATTTATGCTACTCAAAAGGCTAGAATCTTCAACCACGCCACTGTCTCCTTGTGTCTCTTATGCTATTATTATTATATTATTACTATTGCTTCCTGAGCTTGAGCTGTTGTTTCTTAAGGATGTGCCTTCAGGAAAACAAAGTTACTGGCAAAATGAACCAATTGGCATCTTTAATTGACTGAGTTTTTCTTTCAACTGATCAGTTGTTAGGACAGCATATAGGGGTAGTCTCACTCTTTTTCTTGCCTTATCTAGAATTCAAGTACTAGATTGTCATAGAAGTGTATGCATTTTTTTTTTTTTGCGTATACCTCTAGAAAGTGACACCATGGCATCATTGAGAGTGTTTAAACTCAGAATCAGGAAAATTTCGGTTTGAATCTCAACTCTTGACATTTGCTATGTGACCTTGGTCAAGTCACTTGTTAAATTAAGCCTAGGGGATTCAAAGAATCATCTAGGCTAAGTCTTTGAAATGTTTAAGAATTATATAAGGGGCAGCTAGGTGGCGCAGTGAGTAGAGCACTGGCCCTGGAGTCAGAAAGACCTGAGTTCAGATCCGGCCTCAGACACTTAACACACACAAAACAAAAACCTAGCCATGTGACCTTGGGCGAGTTAGTTAACCCCAATTGCCCTCCAAAAAGCAAAATAAAATAAAATAAAATAAAGAATTACATAAGAAAGGTACCCTTAAAGGGCAGGACACATGAGCAAATGTTTATGGAAAAAGTAGTTTTCACTTCACTTCTCTGTGACTTATCTGCTAAGTTATAGATGGGTCACAATTTGCGTCAGTATAGGGAGTTCCCTCACCAAGAGCTCACAGATCCTAGATGTATTGACGTAAGTCAGTGAGTTCCACAAGGCAATGGTGTTATGTAATTCTTACATGGAATGTAGGTTCCTAGGCACAATGTGCAATGAAAGTGTATGTAAAAAGAATAAATAGGACTTTATTTTTTATCCCAATTTTGGCATTTAAAAAAAAACACACACACACACAACAGGATGTCAGCCAAACAAATAACACCCTTGGTCCTATTAAATTTAGAGTGTTTCACTAGTTTTAATTTACTTCTTTGTCACATGACTTGATATTGGTGTAATTTCCTCTAGTGAGGAATTAGCCCAAGGGGACCTGTAAATGAGCTGAATATGATTTCCTAAGATGCATCACTTGGCTCTACTCCAGAAAAAAGAAAAAAATACTACTTTCATTTCACATTTGCTACAATTTTCTTTGAGCTGAAGTATTTGGGTTACATTCATGTGTTCATGGCCTTGCTCCTTATCCCAACATGAGGATCAATCTGGGTTTTCATCTCTAGGTGGTTTGAAAGGATTAGGAGAGTTCATTTTCCCCTTGAAATTTTATTATTAGTGGTTTATAGGATTGACAAAGAGGAAGAGAGTTCAGAGATCATCTAATCTAACCCATTCCTGCATTGGAAGTATACTCTTGTGCTCAAAACCATGAACTCAAGGCCCTCCTTATTGTCCTTAGAATATATTTTTAGCTTCAGTCTATTCTGAGCTATCAAACTCCTAAATCTTAGATCTAAGGTTGGGTGGGACCTCAGAAATTACTGAGTTAAATCTCCCTTATTTTATAAATAAGGAAAATGAGGCACAGGAAAATTAAGTGACTTACTGGAGGGCATCCAGATAAAAAGAGTCAGGGGCAAGATTTGCGCTCAGGTCCTCTGATTCTAGAGGCATTGCTCTTTCTAGAGTATCACGGACATTTCAGATATGTTTTCAAATCTAAACTGGTCAGTGAGCATCCATTGTGAATTTATTTTCTTTGTCTTTAAACAATGCCCCCTTTTCTTCTTCAATGGATTTTTCTTTTTTTTGCATTTCTATCTTCATAGTTTCATTCTTTAGAACTTTTCATCCTTTTGGGGGTGATTTTCTCTGCAGAATTTAGTTAACCACATGGGTCTTAACTACTTTTTCTCTAAACTCATTGAAATTTGTTTTCCCAAATCTAAGGTGCATGGCAGACTGCAACCAACCCCCCTTCCTTTTTTATCAAGAATTCAAAAGTAGAATGTTTGTTTTCTCTCAGTGTTCATTACTGGCCAGAATTATGTCCCCAAAAGCATTTCCTCATGTCATGTCCTTTACCTATAGGAGGTGGCTATCTCTTCTTTCATCTTGTGTCCTTTGTCTTAGTTGAAGGTTTGTTCAATTCCAACCTAGATGTCCATGAGGCCATTTTTCCCCATAAACATGCACCTCTTAGTCAATTAGCTTGTATTTGACATCCACTGTATTTGCTACATATCAAAATGGAAACCCCCTGAGTGCCAGGTGGACCATCTGTCCCATTCCTTCACAACCCTGTGTCATCTTCATTAAAAAAAAAAAAAAGTAGTAGTTTGGGAGTGGCTAGGTGGCTTGGTGAATAGAGCATTGGCCCTGGAGTCAGGAAAACCTGAGTTCAAATCTGGCCCCAGACACTTAATACACACACACACACACACACACACACACACACACACACACACAAACAAACTAGCTGTGTGACCTTGGGCAAGTCACTTAACCCCAATTGCTCTACCTTCCCCTCTCCAAAAAAACCAAAAGCATAAAAAAGGTAGTAGTTTTGCTTAGGGTCACATGAATTCTAAGTGACTTGAACACAGCTATTCTGATTCTCATTTTTTTTAATAGCTCTTTTTTTCATGGTACTTTAAGACTATAAAATTTTTTCATATAAAATCAAATAAACTCGAGAAATTTTTTCCCATAATTGTTTACTCATCTGTCAATATAACCCTCTAATCTTTTAGACCCAAGTAAATATCAAGTCTACTTAGTGATATTATTTATTAGCACTAAAATAGAAGACACAAATAACTATTTCCAATGTATCAGCTATGAGAAAAACCATAGCCAAAGTCTCCCTTATCATCACTAGAGCTGCTGCCTTCTCAAATCTGGAAGCACAGTTCTAGCCATTAGTTCTCTTAGGGCTCTTTGATTAAATTCAAGTCTCTTTTCAAGAATTCTCTTCATATTTCTTTGAAAGGTGCAGACAGAACTCAGTTCTTTCAGGAGAGTAGTTTTTTTAGTCCTCTTTCTTTGTCATCTCTTAAGTTATCACAGTGTGATGAGAAGCATGGAAGTTAAAAGTGGTAATCATAGCTAACATTTATATAGTTCTTTGAAGTTCATAAAATGTTTTACAAATATTATCTTATTTTTCTCTTCACAATAACTCTAGAAGGTAGGTTTCTATTTTAAAGATGAGGAAACTAAGGCAGAGCTTAAGTGACTTCTCTAGGCTCATATAGTTAGTATATGTCCAACAACTGATTTGAACTCAGGTGTTCTTGACTCTAGGATCATTACTCAATCCACTGAGATACCTATCTGCCTCTCAGTCTCCTCACAGACTCTTTTGAGAATGATAATTAAGCTATAACTTTCTGAAATTCTCTTGCATCTTAAGGAAACAGCAACAGTATTGACAGGCTCTGGGGAGAGGTTATTGAAGCTGTTGCTATATGCCTTATCTTATTAGAACCCCATAACAGTTTTGTGAGGTAAGCAGTCTTTTTTATAGATGAGAAAATTGAGACTCAGAGCAATGCAGCTAGTAAGTGGCCCATATGACACTTGACCCTTGGTCCTCCAACACCAGATTCAGTGTTCTTTCCCCCATACTAAAGTTCATTATGTTATTGACTTATTCTAATACCTTCAGTGGCTCACTGTATCCAGCCTTCATCAATTTGCCTGACTTTAAGGGTCTCTATAATCTCTTCCTTTCCTATGCAATTTTATTTTGCACTAATATACCCATTCAGTCAGTCTCCTCACTGTCCCACAAACATGCCATGATGATTTTCTTTATGACTCTACTTAACATTGCTCTCTTTGTCCAGATTGCCCATACTCTTAACCTGTATCTGAATCTTGCTCATTCTTGAAAGCCTAGATCAAGTTTTCTTTCATCCAAGGAGACTTCTAGGGCTCTACATTCTTAATGGTTAAGTAGTCTATACCAGTAACATATAGCATTTAGTGAGAACCAACCTTAAATTGTTTGCTATTATTTCTTGTGTGCAAGTTTTAGTTCCCTAATCACATTGTCAACTTCTCGAAAGGCTAAGGAATCAAATTTGATTCATTTATATCCCCAGCACTTATATCCTATGTATGTATAACATGACACCATTTATACCAAGCCCTAAGATACTGCAGAGACTCTTAAACAATAGCCATAAACACTCAAAGGGGTTTACTCTAGCTATCTACAAAAGAAAAACCAAATGGATGAAGAATGTCTATTGTTCAGACTATAATATGCAATCGGATGGACAGACTATAGAACTTATTCACCAGTAAATATATCTTGTAGGGATACTGTAAATGGACAATGGGTTGGATTTAGAATTGAGTATAAGGAGAGTGGTCTGAATTGCCTTTAAGAAATTGTAAAATGGGGCAGCTAGGTGGCGCAGTGAGTAGAGCGTCGGCCCTGGAGTCAGAAGGACCTGAGTTCGGATCCGACCTCAGACACTTAATGCACATACAAACAAACAAAAAAATACCTAGCTGTGTGACCTTGGGCAAGTTACTTAACCCCAATTGCCCTCCAAAAAAAAAAAAAAAAAAAGAAATTGTAAAATTCCTTTATTGATCCCAAGCTTCTCTTTGAAAAGGGGGGAGACTGCCTCTTCCCCTTTTACGCCAATGTTCTTTCAGTGAGAGGTAGCCTGGTATCATGGATAGAGGACCAGCCTCAGAATTAAGAAGAAGACTAATGGTAGCCATCTTGGGGGGGGGTGGGAAAGAAAGAAAAAGAAATTTACATGATAACTTTATTGTATATTTAAAAAGAATAACAAGTTGTACATAACAGATTTGTAGTTTCATGTGCAATCTTTTTCTTATACTATGTTATAAAAATGCTTGTTTTATTCCATAAATTAAAAATAAAATTTAAAAAAGGATCAAGAAGGGGAAGTTCAAATCTCATCTCAACACAAACTGTCTGATGCAAGACAAGTAATTAAATCTTTATTTTTTGTCTTTTTTTGGGGGGGGGGAAGGGCAGTTAGGGTTAAGTGACTCGCGCAACGTCACACAGCTAGTTTTTGTGTTAAGTGTCTGAGGCCGGAGTATGAACTCAGGTCCTCCTGACTCCAGGGCTGGTGCTCTGTTCACTGTGCCACCTAGCCACCCCCCAAGTAGTTAGATCTTATTGACTCTGAGCAATTCTCTAAGACCATTAGCTGAAGAGCAGATTCTGACTTGGTTTGATACAGGTGAAGGTCCTCATTGGTAATTCCCTATGATGAATAGGCTACAACATTTCATATATAAGGAATTAAAAATGAGGATAAGAATTATAATTTCATTGGAATAGAGAACTCCAGAGAGAAGAAATTCCCCAAAACCTTCTTTTTAACTCAGAGTCTTAGAGAGTTACCTGCTGTTGTGGGAATGGGAATCTGAAGATCTTCCCTGCCCCTTGGCCCCTTGATAGGCTTAAGAGACTCTGAGAACCTTCCCTTATTTGAAAATATACTCTGCCCCCTAATGGGCTGAATGTGGTCACATGGATCCTGTAGCAAGGAGCTTGTTTTTTAGGAATGCCCACACCTTATTACTTTATGATTGGGCAGTGGGTCAAGAGGATTGTGATATTCTTTGACCCAGGAGAAGGCTATATATACCCTGATGTGAGGTTTTGCTTTGGGCCTCACTTTGGGAAGAGTTGTGTGATTTGGCCAGATGAGACTCTGGGCAGCCATTGAGACCCCTGGCTTTGAAAATCCAAATGTTGGTACTTCCCTCTCTGGTAACTAACTAGGTATGGATGTAATGGTCAGGCAGCCAGAAGCCCTGTCTGCTGCTCTGTTTCTCTGTCTGTATTTTTTTTTTGTCTGCTTGTAAGTTCTGTTTGTATTCTCTGAAGTTCAAGGCGCTAACTTTCCCCCCTGAACTAGGTAAATTATATATATATATTTGATTAAAGTAAAATTGTTAACCTATTTTGAGTTGCTTTCCTTTAGAAAAACAGATCTAGGAACCTATGCTAGCAGCCATCCTGGGTATGCTAGGGTGCTTGATGCTACACCTACCAACTTGATAGGTTAATTGACTCATCCAGGGTTACATGGTGTTGAAATGAAAATTGAATCTAGATCTTTGCGACTTCAAGATCAATTTCCTATCCATTATACCACACTGCCTCTTAAACAAAGAATTATATAGGAAAAGTGATGATATGATATCATTCTAGAAATATATGAGTAAAAAATAAGATGGGCTGGACATATAGCATGAGCAAGGGATGGAAGCCCATGAACTCCATTGACATTCCTGAGGCATCATAACAATGGATGGATCCTTGGAGGTACTGATGGGAGCACATAAATGAGAGGTATACAGGATAGACACGAGTGGAAAGAGTTGTTATCTCCATAGCTAGCAGGAATGCTCCCTTTAGTGAGATCCCAGATCCTTTGAGGTCATATAGTAGCCATCCTTAAGGTCAATTTGCTAATTGTAGCCTTTAAAGAAAATTGGTCATTTCCAGATTTGAGAATTATAAATTGTAATGCTGTTGTCTATAACCAGGAGTATGTTGGTAAATGTTTAACAACCAGTATGCTGCCCCATCCCCCCAAAATGTACTCATGTCATACTTTTAGGTTTAATATGCATTATTAACATTTTCTCCATCACTTTTTAGAGTCTAGACAGTCATTAAAAAATAAATCCCACCTTGAATTTGTAATGTTTGCCAATTTCTGAGTTATAAATGCTCACACTGAAAGTTTACCAATTGCTCATAGGGACTGGTATAAGCCAGCTTTAGCACACCTCTACCTATAACTATTAATGATTATGGACCATAAGAACATAAGTTTAAAGTTGGTAGGACCTTAGAGGTTCCCTAATGCAATCCTTCGATTTTACAGCTGAGGAAACTAAGGCTGAAAGATAAAGATAGGTTAAGTGATTTGTCTAGGTTCAAACAGTTAGAGGTGTCTGAGGTAGAATCTGAATCTATGTCTTCATGGATCTAAGTCCAGTCCTCTTTATAGTTCAATATGACTGTATTTGGCATTATAAAGTGATGGGGTAAATTTATACCAGGTTTATATTCTTAGACACTTCCTTAAAAAACTTCAAAAGAGAAGAAAATTAGAATCTACTCCTAGCAAAGAGAAGCACACTTGAAGAGACCAAATATCATCTATTCTCTGTCATGGTGTTAATGAAAATAAACACACTTTACCTTCAGAACTTGGCTAAGGAGCTGCTCCCCACTGGAATGTGGGCTGTGATCAGAGGAAGGCCCCAGCTAGTAGCACACTATGTCGATATCCTGTCTGATGAGAGAGGAAAGAAAGAATGCTCAGTTTGAGAATGAGGCCCGAGGTATAATGTTCGAGTAATGAAATTCCACAAATATCTACAGAGAAGGTGTTCTTTGAAAATGAATTTCACACATCTTCATTTCCATACTTGGGCATATTCAGCAAGCGACTCCTGGACCTCAGGGATGGTCTGCCATGTATTCAGTAGAAACTTTGCTCTTGGCAAAGAGGGAAATGATTGAATCATAAGATAGAATATCCTAGGGCAGTTAGGTGATGCAGTGGATAGAGCAGTGGGCTTGGAATCAGTAAGATTCATCTTCCTGAATTCAAATCCAGGCTTTGAAACTTACTAGCTTTGTGACCATACGTAAGTCACTTAACCATGTTTGCCTTAGTTTCTTCTCTGTAAAACAAGTTGGAGAGCGAAATGACAAGCCATTCCAGTATTGTTGCCAAGAAAATCCAAATGAGTTCATGAAGAGTTGGACATGACTGAAATGAGTCAATATCAAAAAAGGAAATCCTAGATCAGGTTTGAATATCAAAAGGTCTATTTCTCATCTGGAAGAATGATATTTCCGAGCTGTTTGCAGAAAGATATACACTGAGTTTTTTCTAGTAGTGGTAATGGGTTATTTTGTGCTGATTGTGCTTTATTCCTTCTTTGTCTTTTGGCAAATGGATATACACGGACGTTTAGCCACTGCTAGAGGCCAGGCTAGTGTGGTAGTTCAGAGTTGAATCTGGAATGAAAGGGCACATTTATAAATCTTCTAACAGTTAATAAAAAGGGAATGATAGCTTAATAACATTTAAAGAACAGGTCAACAAACAAAAGGAATAATCAACAAACATTTGTAACCAACTATGTGTCAGGCACTGTGTGCTAAGTACTGGGAATACAAAGAAAGGTAAAAAAGACAGTTCTTCTCAAGGAACTTATAATTCGGTGGGATACTCAGCAAGAATACATTATTGATTTGTACCCATCAGGATGGATCCCCCTCATTTTCATGCAGAAATATTCATGGTCTGTGATTTATACAGTACTGGGATATCTAGGCGACATCTAGCGACATCTAGGACAGGTAGGGAAAGTGATTCCTCCTAGGTTGGCCTCTTTTATGCCCATAGGTGATCAGGAACCATGTCACTGTCAAACTTTAGCTCCCACACAGACCACTGAAGTCTTGGAAAAGCTTTCTTGTCTTTTAGGGGGAAAAATGAGCCTAGTCCATATGGTAGAAGCCTTGGTAGATAATGAGGTTACCACAACTACCATGGATTTCCAGGGCATTTTTCCTATGGGATATGCTTCCTCAACTCAGTTAAGTTGGGGAGAACTTGGATGCACAAAGGGTTACCACAGAGAAACAATGTATCTCCTTCCCCTATATAGCTGCCCTGTTGGTGAGAAACGTGTCTCCATGACCATCATTACATTCTCCCCATACAATGTTGTACTGATAAATGTTTTAACAACCAGCTCCAAGTTGCAAAATGTACTCATGGGTACAATGTGTCCTCTGGTATACCTGTTCCATAGGCAAAATCTTTCCTTCATATTAAATCTTTTCTTCTCTCACTCCTTTCATCTACTAGCTCTTATTGAAATCTGACTCCCCCTGATGACACAGCTACCTTGGCCACTCTTTCCAGCACTGCGTGCACCTTTACTCATTCTCCTTGGCTCACTGATCAAGGCACAGAGCTGGAATACTTCTTACTGCCGTCCCACCCCCCCTTGCCACTTCCAGGTTCTCGCCCTTCCTTCATCATGTCACCTTT
Organism: Gymnobelideus leadbeateri; assembly: GCA_011680675.1. Classification (NCBI taxonomy): domain Eukaryota; kingdom Metazoa; phylum Chordata; class Mammalia; order Diprotodontia; family Petauridae; genus Gymnobelideus; species Gymnobelideus leadbeateri. The sequence continues at coordinate 1,125,274 of WOXC01004614.1, read as the reverse complement.
ATTCCTACATGTGTGCTACTGAATGAAGGTAGGGAGAAAATTACATAATTATTCTGACAGGGTCCACTACAAGTTTATGTTACACAACTTCAACTAGCCCCTTCCTGCTGGTAGGCAATACTACTATTCTTCCCTTATCAACTTACTATTCCACTTTCTACATTGGCTCTTCCAAACCACACATCAAGTCATATGGGGGCTCATGATTGACATTACTAGAATCTCCATTCTTTTAAGATTACCCCCAAAATCAAAGAGACAAGTAATCAGTCACCCTCTAGGGACCCAAGCTATCAGTGCTGGTGAGAGTTAGGGAAGTAGCCTCCAAGAGAGTGTTATACCCTGAAAAGTTCACTTTATTTCTCTGAATCTCAATTCCCTCATCTGTGAGATGGGTTGGCATCTCTGTTACTTTCTAACTCTAAAGTTGCATGAATCAACAACTCCTGTGTGTTTACTTATCTTTCTAGAAACTCACTGTCTCATTAAAAAATATGAGCAGGTAGTAGCTACTCTTACTGTTGACTTGAAAAACTTGTCTGAGGTTCCCTGAAAGCAACCAGGGCTAATTACACATCCTAGGGAACATGAAAGGGGAATAATGACATGTAGAAATTCCCTACTTTTCTGGAAGGGGCCACACATTCTCACTTCATTTAAACCTTAGAGAGGTACTATAGTATAGTACATAGAACACTGGTCTTGGAGTCAAAAAGACCTGGATTTAATTCCTGGGCCTTACTAGTTGGATGACCTTGGGCAAATCAATTAATGTCTCTGAGCCTCAGTTTCCTCATGTGAAAAATAAGGAGGTTGTATTCAATGACCTTTAAGGGCATTTAAGGTTGAAATCTATGGATCTTAGGATAAACCCTGGGCTCACTCTTTTTTTTTTGGCAGAAGAATCAGACTCTTAGCATTATTGAAATATCTCTACTTTACAGGAAGAGAACATAAGCTTAAACCATAGATAAACATTCCCCAAGTGAGAGGAAACACTCCCTATGAGAAGATTTGCTCAAACTGAATATACTGCTCACATTTTAATATAGTTACAAGCTTTTGAATAAGTACATAGAGGGGACAACAGAGATGGTCTTCTTAGTCACAATTTCATCCTTCAGGAGGTGGGGGAACCAATGGGAAGTGAGTGTTCTGGATATGATTCTCACCAATAAGGAAGAATTGGTTTCTGGGATAGAAATGATGAGAATCTTATCAGGGATACAGAAGAATGACTACAATATCTTAGAATTTTTGCTAGGAAGGGAGAGGAAAGCCAAGTCAGTAAGCATTTAAGCATTTACTATATCCAGTTGGATGTAGTATTGGACCTGGATTTTGGAAGACCAAAGTTCAAATCCTGCCTCAAACACTTGCTGGCTTGTGACTCTGGGGATTTAATGTCATTTTGCCTTAGTTTCCTCATGGGGATAATAAAAAAATAATAATATCCACTTCACAGGTTCAAATGAGATAACATATATTTAAAGGGGTTGGCAAATCTTATGGAATATGACCACAAGCACATTTCACTGTCCTATAGCATAGTGCTTTGACTTTAATAAGTGCTTTTTCAATCATTCATTCATTTATTCATTCAATCGTCCTACAACTAATGTCAGGAGTTCTAAAGTCAAGAGTGAGCTGAGGCTGACCAGCAAGCTCAAGGCTAATCCAAAGATTTTTTTTTAAAAGCTATATAAAGGAAAAGAAAAGTATCATAGAAGAGACAGTACTACAGCTTGGGCTGTACAGGCTGATGATAATGGGTGACAGAAAATACAGAGCTACTCATTCACAGAATGACACCAAGCAGAGTTGCTTATTTTATTTCTGTTTCCTCTGCCAAAGAGAAAGAGCTTTGGTCAGGAGAGCAGAACAAAAAATGACTAATAGGAAATTGCTACCCAAGATGAGAAGATGCAATAAAAGAGAACCTAGCTGTCCTTAATACGTGCAAATTGCCCTGCCTATATGAATTACACACCTGCACACTGGAAGAATGGGCAGATGTGAGTCATTGTCAGTGTTCTCTGAAAGATCATGGAGAATGGGATAAGAGACCACAGGCTTGGATAAGGACAAATGTTGTCCCAATTTTGAAAATTTAGAAAGAAAGAGAAGTTTGCAAACCACAGATACTGATTTTGACTATTGACACAACTCCAGAATGTCTTATGAAAGTTATGGTTAGTTAACATTTAGAAGAGGAAGTGTTGATTACAAAGAGCCCACATAACTTCTGTGAAGTTAGGCCAGGCTAATCCCATTTCCCTTTTTGATAGGATTTTTTCTTCTTCTTTCTCCTGGTAGACCTCTGGAATACTGTAGATGGTATTTACCTAGTTTTTAGTAAAGTATTTAACAAAGTCTTATGCTATTCTTGTGGAAAGGATAAAGAGATAGAGATGAGATGATTATAAATTTAAGTGAATTTGACATTGGTCAAATGATCAACTTAAAGAGTAATCATGAATACTTTCAAATTGAAAAAGGATCTTTAGTCAAGTGTCTCAGGGATCTTGTTAGGAATGTGTTGTATGACATTCTTGTTGGTGCATTAGGCAAGGAAAGCATACTTATCTAATTTGAGATTTAAAAAAACTAGAGGTGATAGCTTACTTGTTAAATGGAGAAGTCAGACTCTAAAAGGCCTTGACTGGTCTTGGTTGAATCAAATTAGAGGTAACTTAAAAAAAAAAGATAAATATTAGTTCTTACATAAATATTAGTTCTTACATTTGGGTTCAAAACATCAACTTTCAGGGGTGAATAACTAATTTAAAATCATTTTACCACTATTGAATGTATACAGTGTGGATATAAATTACTCTCAAGCCACTTGGGGCAAAGCAAAAATCACTGAAAAGGTATTCAAAGATCTAGATTCGAATCCTGATTTTACCATCATTATCTATTAGATGTTAGACAGAAATATAGCTAGAAATTTTGAAACCTAGATAAAAAGCGTAAAACCCATGTGAAATCAACATTGCAATCCATAACCATAATGCAAGAAATTAAAACAAATTTATATGAGTGGAAGAGGGTAAGGAAGAGTTATTATAGTGTCTTCAAGTTGCTGAAGGAGTTTGTGGGTTAAATTCTTGTACCCTCTAAAAATTCATGCCGTAAGACAAAAACCCAGCTGTTCTGCCCTAGGAATAAATCTGTGGGCAAATCAATTGACCTTTCTAAATCTCAATTTTTTTTTTTAATCAACAAAGCAGGGACAATAACTCCTTCCCAACTCTTAGCAATGTTGCCATCAAAGGAAATGATTGTTTGAAAAACTGGAAAGGGTGAAATAAATGAAGTGTGTTGATGTTTGCATTTAAGAGGCAAATTTTATACATACACACATATGTATGTGTGTACATATGTATGTATGTGTGTATACGTATGTGTGTGTATATATGATCAGTTCTCTTTTCAGGATATGAGTTCTTTAGAGACAGTGGCTCTTTGATCTACAAAGTAATAAAGATGTCCTAAAAGCTTCATAAAAGCTAGAATAACACAGTTGCCACGCTACTGTTGCCTTCTTCAAACTGACTCTTATGAGGCTAAGGATAGGGCCTAGGTTTATGATTTCTTTGATATAGGGAATTCCCAGGTAAGGAAATTCCCTTGAGCTGCCTACAGCATTGAAAGATTGGGAGCCTTGCCCAGGTCAATATGTTCAGAGGAAGGTCTTAGATCCAGGTCTGCCTTAACACCCTGTTGACAATATAATCTATCTCACCTCCCTCTTTCCTGATAATTTCTTTTTTTAAGCATATTTCCATATTAATCATGTTGTGAAAGAAGAAGAAGAATAAAAGGGAAAAACCATGAGAAAGAAAGAAAAAAAACAATCCATAAAAAGAGAAAATAGTATGCTTCGATTTACATTCAGACTCCATAGCTCTTTCTCTGGATATGGGGAGCATTTTCCATTATGAGTCTTTTAGAATAGTCTTAGATTGTTGCATTGCTGAGAAGAGCTAAGTCCATCAAAGCTGGTCATAGCACAATGTGGCCATTACTGCATCAGTTCATGTAAGTCTTTCCAGGTTTTCTGAAGTCCAGCTGCTTATCATTTCGTATAGAACAATAGTATTCCATTACATTCATATACCACAATTTGTTCAGTCATTCCCCAACTGATGGGTATTCCACCAATTTCCAATTCTTTGCCACCACAAAAAGAGCTGCTATAAATATTGTGTGTGTGTGTGTGTGTGTGTGTGTGTGTGTGTGTATTGGTCCTTTTGCCCTTTTCTTTGATCTCCTCAGGATATAGACCTAATAGTAGTATTGCTGGATTAAAGGGTACAGTTTTACAATCCCTTGCGCATAGTTCCAAGTTAATAAATAATATAAATGACTCATTGTATCAAGATAGTGCCAAGTCCATGCTCTCCAAAGTTCTCTCCTGCCCCTAGAGACTTTGCCTTCTAAACTCTCACATTTCTCATTAGATGTTAGATTTTTTTAAATTGTTTGTTTTATTAGTTGATTGGTTAGTCTTTGGGGAGGGTGGGGAGGGAAAGGAAAATTCCCATGTTCCCATGTTCTAAAGACATATTGAGCTTATATTCCACCGTTTCCCTTGCCCTTCTTAAGAGGAATAGCCATGCCTCCTATATCTTGTACATGGGAAGTTGATGTTTGGAGGAGGGGGGTGTTTGTCTTGGGGGGATTGGGTTGGTTTTTTGTTGTTATTGTTTTTTGGTTTTTTGCTTTTTGGAGGTGGGAAGGCAGGGCAATTGGAATTAAGTGACTTGATCAAAATCACATGGCTAGTAAGTAGTGTCTGAGGCCAGATTTGAACTCAGGTCCTCCTGACTCCAGGGCCGGTGCTCTATTCACTGTGCCACTTGTTCCATTGACTTTCAGGGTTACATCTTTCATTTGAACAAGGAACAAGGTAGTACTCTGTATATTTAATTTCTTGGATTTAATTTATTACTTTTTAAAAGAGGAAAGTATTTTGTAAATCTTTTTTATTTTTTTGCTTTTTGGAGGTGGGAGGGCAGGGGAATTGAGGTTAACTGACTTGCTCAAGGTCACACTGCTAGTTTTTGTATTAAATGTCTGAGGCTGTATTTGAACTCAGGTCCTCCTGACACCAGTGTTCTATTCACTGCACCACCTAGCCATCCCTCTTGGATTTAATTGAAAAACTAGGAAAAGGAGGAAGTGTGGTGTAATGGAAAGGGACATGAGTTCTCCCAGCTCTTCCAATTATGGCCTGTGTGACCTTGGGCAAGTCATTTAGTCTTTCTGGGTCTCAGTTTCCCTGTCTGTAACTAAATGACCTAAGGTCCCTTATAACTCTGCATCCATGATCCTGGGAAAAGATGCTTGTAATGCAAGCTATATGGCAATACTATAGTGTAATTATTACTGCATATTGGGAAAAAGGTTAAGGCAGAATATCTAGGTGGCTCAATGAATAGAGTGCTGGGCCTGAAGTCAGGAAGTCTCATCTTTGTGAGTTCAAATCGAGCCTCAGACACTTACTAGCTGTTTGACTCTAGACAAATTATCCAACCCCATTTGTCTCAGTTTCTTTATCTGTAAAATGAGCTGGAGAAAGAAATGGCAAACCACTCCAGTGTCTTTGCCCTGGATGGGGTCATGAAGAGTCAGACTGAAAATTACTGAGCAACAAAACTGGTAAAAATGCTCTCACTAACTCTCACTCACTCATGGCCCAGGACACCCTGAGGCTCCAGGCTCACATGGACTAGGTGGGATTCTGGAGGATAACCCCATGTCCCATAAAGAATCATTCTCTTTTCAGCTCATTGTCTTCACCTGGTTTTGAGCCAAGAAAATATCCTTCTATATTAATGCTTTTTAAACTTACTCTAACTTTCTCTTGGCAGAGGGAAAGTAATAATATCTAATGTGCTATTTTCCATTCATACAATTGATAGCATTTACCTGCTTACAGAAAATATGTGGTCTAAGTCTTTTTAGAAGTGAAATTAGGTTGTTTTGAGCTGATAGTGCTCTCTTTCCTGGTCTGTCTTTTATAAGTGTCATGCAAGCAGAGTCTTAACTACCAGGGCATATTCCCAGGGTGCTCACATTGGGGAAGAGTCCTGCTTCTTCATGGGGGAAATCTTAGATGTAGAGAGAATCCCCCATGTTGATACATTTCCCTTGCCATGCCACACTTTAGGGCCCTATCACTTCTCTCCTTCTCCTCAAGGTCTCCTTCCCCCTGCTGCCACTCTGGCATGACTATATCCAGATTTATATTCTTAACAGATGAACATATAAAGCCTTGAACTCCAATATTTTTTTTCTCTTGAGTCTTTTGTTCCCAAAAGTGCTTCTTCTGCCTCTGTGCAGGCAGGATCGAATTCAAATCTATATGTCCTGACTTACGTAACACATGTAATATAGACACTTTCCCCTAACTAATTCCAATTTCTGCTCAACTGAATTTAATTCAATCTTCCATCATTTTAATGATATGAATTGAAAAGTTGATTTGACATAGATTTTCTGCTGCTTGCCCTAGTCACCTACATTTCTGGTTATATCGCTGTCAAAGGTCATGTAGCTACTAAATGGCAGAGAAAGGATTAGAATCCAGTTCCTTGGATACCAAAATGGATTCCTACAGCAAAAAATTTCCTTAGGGCTTTCAGGGTAATCATGGAGAAAGCTGAGCCCTAAATGAATGCTTTTGAATGGAGGAAAGAGCTCTCAAAACCATAATTAAATTATAGGTAGCTCCCACATTGCAAACTGATGGTGTTGCAAGTCCTAGGGCTGAAAGAGAGCACTATTTCTGCCTCCTTTCTGGGAATAGGGATTTCTCCTTCTGCTCTCTTCACTTGTTGGGTGATATGAATGGAGATTTTCCTGGCCTCAGGCCATTGGTGATGGCATCCCACCTGCAAGTGAGGGGTTGATTTAGGTAACCTATCTTGGCTATTGGAAAGTACGCATAGAGATAAGTGATCTATCTAGGTTTTTGGAGGGAAAGAGCTGAGCACCTGGGTCCCCTTGCCAGTATAAACCTCTAGGGATACTCATCTGTCCCAGAAAATTCCCCAGCTATCTCTCTTTTATTCCACAACCCTTGGGAATACAAATAAGATCAACCCCTTCTCTTTCATTATTATTGCTCTTTCTGACCTTATTCATTCTCCTTTCAGGCCCATTGTTGAAAATAGAATGCACACATACCTGAAAAAGACTTTCCCCACTTTATTACTGGTAAACTTCTATGCAGAATTTTTATAATCTGTGTTCCCATATTTTTCTGCATCTAGTAATAAGCTCCTTGAGAGAAGGGCTTCTTTTTCTTTTATGTTATTACAGTCATTGTATAAATTGTTCCCATGATTCTGCCTGCTTCACTATGCATTAGTTCATATAATTCTTCCTGGGAGATCTGTGCACTCCTAATTTCTTATGACATAAGGATTGTTTTTTTAAAAAATTCCTTTCTATGTATTCCTTGCACTAAGCATAGTGCCAGGCACATGGGGTGCTTAATAAATCCTCATAAAATTGAATCAATTTCCCATTTTTCATTGTTAATAACCTGTTTAAATGAGACAGGCTAGAGCTTTTTAAAAATTGTCTGGCATATCTTTTTCTCATTTAAAAACTTTCTCCTATCCTTGTGTTAATTTTGATCTAGTGAGCAGTGGAGGAAAAGGAAGGATAAAAGGTTTCCTTTTTCATTCCTTGCTTTCTCCCTACCCCCTACCCCAAGCCACAGATGCCCCTTCTTGGAAAGACAAAGTCACCCACAGGGGTGCCAAAATGGAACACAAAGGACTAAAGCAAGATGTATTTACACTTCAGAGGGAAATACTCTGTCACAGATGGTAAAGACTCTGAGATGAGGAGCAGGTGACTCTGGGTGGGGAGAGAGGAGATTGGATGGTGCCTGGGGATGCTCCTTATGAGATACATGCTGTAATTGAGGGACTCAGTGGTAAGACTAATAATAGAATGAAATGACAATAACAATAACCCACATTTTAATAGACCTTTAAGATGAACAGAATGCTTTTTATGTCAACAGCAGAAGGTAGTTAATATGTAAGATCTATATGGATGTGATTGACCATCTGTAAGGTCATTGGTTAGCCTATATATTTTATCCATAGAGTATACATAGATATGATATGGGATCTGAACAATCCCAAAGGAGGCTATGAGGATCAGGAGGAAAGCTATGTGTGCCCTGTCAGTAATCTACTGGGGAAGGGGAAGGAAGTATCCAGGATCACACTGGATGGGCCATCTCTCCTTCATTCTACTATCTCCAAAAGGGAGGATGGAGAAAATCATCAAATCAATAATGCAAAAAATTAAAAAGCCAACAAATTAATAACTTGGACCCTAGTTTTTAGTGTTTGCTGAGTTTTGAGGTGTAAATGTTCACACTGAAAATTTAACAATTTTCTCTCAAGTGCTGATAGGAGCTGATTCCAGCAAACTAACTCATTAGATATTTAGCTAAAGTTATATGTATATACTATACCTCAAATATTTTTGCTCCCATGGGTAGGAGAGGTTCAGAATAAAAGGCAGTTCTAATTGTTCCAAAGGGGACTAAAACAGTTACTTTATACTTGATAGCTTGGTTCCCTCTCACCAAACACTAGTTACACAAAAGATTATCATGAATAGTTGACATAGTAAACTTCTTTGTCAAATTGAGTAGTAAATAGAAATTGTGGGAGTTATACAACTTAGAACAGACCAAATTATACACGAGAGTAAGTAGGCTCTTTGGGAGCAAGATAATAGATCAACTTGGCAAAGGAGAGAACAATCTCATGAAGAAATAAGAGTCTGCACTTAGCAGTCTCTAGGGTTGCAGGTACTGGAAATCAACGGATATATGGGAGTGGGGCAGCTTCCCCATATGGCTACAGCAACAGGAATACTTCTCGTCCATCACTGAAAAGTTCTAATTTGCCTTTCCTCACTACCTCTGTAGAAATAGTTCTCTGAAGTGTGTCTACCTTACGCAGAGCCCCAGTTCACATTGGTCTTTCCATCAATCAAGAGTTATGCTCCCTTATACATACATAGCACAGTATTCAAGGTCACAGGACCATCCTTCATGAAACTGCCCAACCTGTGAGGAATAGAACAGATATTTTTGGAGTTATTAACTTAAGGGTGGGAAGTTAGGTAGGCCCAGTGGATAGAGTACTGGGCTTGGAATCAGGAAGACTCATCTTCATGACCTCAAATTCAGCCTCAGATACTTGATGTTTGACCCTGGGCAAGTCACTTTACCCTGTTTGCCTCAGTCTCATCTGTAAAATGAGCTGGAGAAGGAAGTGGCAAACCACTCCATCATCTTCAGCCAGAAAATCCCAAAATGGGGTCATGAAGACTAGAACAGGACTGAAATGAGTCAACAGCAACAAAACCTGAGTAGAGGTAGAGGGGAAGTAGGGTAGAGAGTGCCCTCTCTTCTTTTTCCTTCCCCTTTACCCTCTTTAGTTCTGTCAGTGACCTCCCCCATCCCCATCTCAGACCAGTCTTAGGGTGTAGTTAGAAGCAGAGACAAAGGATTTGGTGAGGAGGAGGAGGATGACCCCAGGAAGAAGCTTGTGTAGACTGAGAGGAGGTAGAAGACATAGGAGGGCAGGGAAAGCCTGAACAACTGTAGCTAGGATGGAAGGCGAATAGTTGGGCATGCCTATATTTCCAAGTTTTCAAGGGACATGTATAAATTGGGTGTCACTAAGTCAGTGATTGTCTGTATTACTATAACATAGTATTTCTATATGAAAGAAATGGTGAAAGGCATGTGTGAATACAGGAAGGATTTTAGTAGGATGGGAACCACACCTTTTGTTAGGATGGGAACGCCCTTCTCTAATATCAAATAAATCATAAGTCCAAGGGAATTGCACAGAGAGGTTAAGGAAAAAACTCAGGGTCACACAGTTAGTTCAGATGGAGGAGGGAAGAGACACATTTATTAAATACTTCCTATATGCCAGGCATTGTGCTGAGCACTTTATGGATATTACCTTTGCAAGTATTATTTAATAGTAAGTCATAGGATCATAGATTTTATAGCTAGAAGAGAGACCTTAGAAGCCATCACATTTAACCCCATCATTTAATAGATGAGAAAACTGAGGGCATTAGAGTCTAAATGACTTTTCTAGAGCCACAGTTAGCAAAGATCTGGGGCAAAATGAAACCCCATTCATTCTGACTCCAAGCCTAGTACTTCACTCATTACAATAAGGTTGCATCTTGTACATGATCCCAAGAGAAGTCAAACTGGCTGTGTACTAAGAATAAGGGGAGACAGATGGACAGCTTAAACTGGTCATGTAGTGAGTGTGAAGGATGACAGATGGACAGTCCAAGTTTGATAGTTGTCCTCATGAAATGCAAAAGGACTTAAAGGAAGGCCCCTAGTACTTTGGATACTGTGTAGCATGTCTAAGAGAAGAGACACAAAGACTGAACGAGATATGAAAGTATAGATAGATTGCTGTCTACTCAGATGGAGGTGGGAGAATGATGGAATCCTGGATCCACAGTGCATTCTAGCAGATTCTATAAATCTTCAAAGATCTCCCATCCATTTTCTGTTCATTATTCCATTGGATGCTGATAGTGATAGCTGTTCTTTTTTACAGATCTCCCACAGTCATAGCAGCTGGTTTTCTATAACCAAATAGCTTCTGCCTCAATAGATGTTAATAGAGACAGAAGAGAATAATTTCCTCTTTTAAAAACATGTGACATACATCTAATATGTACCAAATTTCCATGAATATAAGAATGATTGAATTCAATGAGAATTTATTAAGTACCTACAGTGTGCAAGGCATGCTGAAACTCTCATGCACTTATTTAATTATCAAATGACAGCTAGGCAGAATGGTGTAACGGGAAAATCTCTGGACCTGGAGTCAAAAGACTTGACTTGGGAGTCCCAGCTCTGATATGTGCTAGCTCTATGACATAGAGAGAGTTACTAAAACTCTTTGAATCATTGCTTTGGAATAATAACATAGGGGTCAGATCACAGGGTTGTTGTGAGAAAAACAATTTGTAAATCTTAAAGAGGTATATAAGTGATGAAATGTGCTACTCATCTTCTGTTAGAGGAAGGATGAACATACATTTTAAAGCATGGTCATTGTGTGAATTTGATTTACTACAGAAGAGTTTTTTTTTAATTTGGGAAAAATTTGGGAGGAGGATAGTATTAATGATGCAACAATAAAGAAGAAAAGAAATCATTAAAGTAAATAATCACTCTTCAACATCTTTTCCATTTTAGTTGTTTTGATAATAGATACTTTACATTTTCTTCTATTTTTAATCTTTTGATTTTGTTTGGATATTTCTTGTTCTTTCATGTAGTCATTGAGTTTTGTTGTCTCCATTTTATTTTTAGGGATTCGCTTATTTATGTAAGTTTTTACATGTTCTAAGTTATTCATTCTCCTTTCAATTTCCCTCTCATCACCCCTGCCATTCTAATTTTGTTTATAATTTCATTCTGTAAATCATAATTCCATTGTGTTCTTCACTGTGTTTGGTGTTTTCTTCTGTTTACTGATAGTTGAAAGTTCAATTCTTGGATTGTGATTTTTGTGTTAGGACCAGTTGCCTCTGATTCTCTTTGTCTTCTTTTGCTGGCTTGATTACTAGTTAGGAGTTTTTACATCCCTTATTATGCTTTGATAGGCCCCAGTTGGATCATGCTGGTCTCAGGCTTCCTGCACAGTCCTACTTTTACTGATACGCACTATTGAATTGGTCTTGTCTTCTGTTGTAGTTCCCAGTACTTCTGGTAGGGTGTGACCTTATTTTCCAATGACCTGTGGGGTCTGATTCTATTATATCTTTCTGTTCTCACAGGCCAGGGCCAGGATCTGGCTTTAGGTCTCTAGGTATGAGTTGGCACTGTTTTATGGCATCTCTATTTTGAGAGTTAGGTGGCTTTAGGTCTGTTTGTGGAAGCCCAATAGAGATTACTCTCTTTACCTTTTCTGCCTTTTAGCTTATTTCCTAGAATTCAGATTGACTTCCCTGATGTCACCTTCCTATCAGTCTATACCAACTTTTGGTAATTTATTTTATGCAGTTCTAGACTGGAAAAATAATATTATTTCTAATTGTTGGTTTTTCTTTACCATTGGTCTTTCTAGATCCCTTTTAAGTATTTGCTGGGGTTTATATGGGAGAAACGGTCTTCTCTCTGATCTTACACATTCTCCTCTTTTTTTCTTTTTGGAGGATGTAAGGCAGAGCAATTGGGGTTAAGTGACTTGCCCAAGGTCACATGGCTAGTAAGTATTAAGTGTCTGAGGCCAGATTTGAACTCAGATCCTCTTGACTCCAAGGCCAGTGCTCTATTCACTGTGCCACCTAGCTGCCCCACACATTCTCCTTCTTAACCAAAAGCCTTCAGTGAGACACTTTGAGGAAGAATAGGGAGTAAAATATCAAAGAAATGGATGCTGGGAGGAGAAGATGGGCAGTTCATGTGGTAAGGATTAGGGATGGCAAGCAGACAGCCAGAGCTCTCTACTGTTGCACCCTTGCCTTATCAGAAGAAAGCAACCAGCACATTGAGTGGATGCCCTATGGCAAACTTAAGAGAGAACATGGACAAGAACAACTTTAGATGGGTAGGCATAAATATGTAATTATTGAAAAGAACTTCCAAATCAGTGAGATCACAGATCTATTTAAATATTTGTAGTATTTGATTATATCCAGTGCCAAGGATGTAGTAGACAATAATTGCTTGTTGATTTGCTAATTGGTCAATAAAACTCCCAGAAAAACACAAATACTACACAAGGCATTTACTGACTGTCCTTCCATATGTGGAGCAATGGGGTCATGTAAAGCAATACCAGAATGAATAATGGGGTGAAATCCGAGACCACAATGAATGAATGACTGCAAACTTCTTGTAGCATTATCTGATGTCCAACTCTATACACCCTCAGATGTACACAAAAACCCTTACAAAGACTGAGTCATCCTAACCAAAGAAGAGTAGCATTGAAGTCAGTGCAGACCTGATTTAAATTCTAATTATATGCAAATAGACACCCCAGTGCATAGAGATAACCTGTCTTATCCTTTTCTTGTGTTTTCAATCAAATATATATTTGGTGTACAGATAGACCGTTTTCACAAAGCTTTAATAGAAATGAAAAAGTAGGTATATAGGCCAGTAGTTCCTGGTGAATTCTCCATTAATCCTCTAATCAATCAATAAGTATTTTTTAAGTACCTACTATGCACCAATAACTATGCTGGGTGCTGAGGATACAGGTACAAAGAATGAACCAATCTCTACTTGCAATGAACTTACATTCTAATGGCAAACACAGGAAGGGCATATATACTATATGGTTTATATCTTTTTGAAATCTTATCTACCTTTTTGTTATTTTAATAATTGGTCATTTAAAAATTATGTCACTTCTTACATGGACTTTTTTCTGTATGTATTTAGTCAGGTCAACTTGTTTTTCCTTCCTTTATATTAGACATTGTTGCCATTTTCTTATATACAATATTGGGTACTCAAGTGGTGGGATCTAAAAATAGTCTTCTATTCCTGTTACTAGTGACAATAGATAGCTGGAGAAATATCAGCAGTTCTGTTCCATTTTATGCCTATTTGTTTCTCTCTTTCCAGTTTAATTTTTGGTTTATTAATTTTTAATTTTCAGTTCCAAATTATCTCTTTCCTTTTCCCTGACCCATCAAGAAGGCAAGAAATCTGATGCTCATTATACATACGAAGTCATGCAAAACATTTCTTCATTTTTCATGTTGTGAAAAAAAACCCAAGAAAAATGAATAAATAAAATATGCCTCTTTCTGGCTCCAATGACAAATTCTATCTAGTTGAAGTTACTTACTTTTGTCTCAGGTCAAACTTTGTGAAAATTCTTTTCTTGCATGAATTTCTTTTCTCTGGTCAAATGATGCTGCTTCTATCAAAAAACAACAGGTTTTAGAAAAGGGGGACAGAAATGGGTCAGGCTACTAGACCAGGAAAGTGATTTTCTATTGTTAACAGAGTTGAACCTTCCAGGTTTCAAAATATGATCTATTTTTTTTTTAATTTTTAAAGGCAGCACTACCAGTGATTCTCAACTCTGACTAAGAACTTGGGAGTATAGAAAGTGTGATTTTGTCTTCACTTATCAAGAGGAACTAAGAAGAGTTTTTGAAATTCTAAGAAAATTAATGGCCAGAAATAACCAGCCTGGAAATTGGTGGAAGAACTTGGGTAAAGAGCACACAATGCTTTTGTTTTCTTTCAGGAGTTTTCAATTTGTTTTTCTTACATTCTACTTGAGAGACTACATTGCCCTCTTGGTCTCTGTCTCCCTTCTGGAAGCTTTTTGTATTTCTCCTTTCTGTCTTTTGGCCTGAACTTTCTTGGGAAATGAAAGAAGCTCGTAGAAGCAGAATTTTCCCTTATTTATCTGGCACCTTTATAGTTACCTTTTTTTTTCTCTTTTTCCTGGTGCCATCTTTCATTTCTGATTAGAATAGCAGCCAACACCAGGATTGGCAATCTAATTCCATGTTTTTTTTTTTTTTGCAAGAATGTCTGTGTCTCTGTATCTTTTGTATTGTTGCTAAGAATGATTTCTTGAATCTAGGACAGACATTTTTATAATTTGCTTGCTTGTATTAAATTAGATAGTTTCTCCCAATCTGTGAACTTGCTAATATATCTCTCAAAGTTGTATCTGTTTTATTGAGTCAGAATCAGTCAACCCTTTGCTCAACAGCTACTTGCTAAAGATACCAAGAGCTGTTGTCTGGGAAAGGGAGTCAATTTTACTCCTTCCTGGAGCAGGGCTGGCAACAGTCAGGGCAGAGAATGCTGGCATAACATTTTTATTGGATTGGAATATTGTTAGGTTGCTAGCAAGAATTCAAAGATTGAAGAGAAAAGAAATCAAGAGCAAATTAATTATGTTGTAATATTAAAAAATGACATGTTTCCAGGACAAAAAGTTTTTATTTTCCCTATAACTGTATATATATATATATATATATATATATATATATATAGAGAGAGAGAGAGAGAGAGAGAGAGAGAGAGAGAGAGAGAGAGAGATAATATCAAGCACAGAAGGAATAAGGTAGCTAGTAATGATAACTAATCCTTTTTTCAGCTTGCATTCATCAAATTTGGGATTTTTTTGTCATAATATTTGAAGAGTATACTAATTTAACTGATCGTGGTTATTTTTCCTTATTTGTTCCATGTTCTTTTCCATAAAAATCCATTTTATGTTAACATTTAGCATTTTAAGTAAAGATTGTTAATGTGTGTGTGTGTGAGAATGAGAATGAGAGAGAGAGAGAGGGGGAGAGAGAGAGAGAGAGAGAGAGAGAGAGAGAGAGAGAGAGAGAGAGAGAGATAAGACACAGAGAGAGCCTAGGTTGTCTAGAGGGTTCATTCATCAATGGACACAGTATAACATGAGGCTTGAGGATTGCTACATTGAACTTGTCTCCTTGTTGTCAGTATCATGATTTGATAGTCTGTGTTCTCTGGCTTATGTAAAACAAATTGGTGTTCTCAGTCCAATTCCTAATGGGATGGTGTTTATTTATGTTACAGTTGGCACTGATAGGCACTCTGAGTATATATGCCAAGAACAGCACCTCAATAGAGCCTAAATTACTACTACAGCCCTAAAGATGCTCCTTTTAGGTCAGGATGGAAGCCAATTAGTGGCACCATGCACTGGAATGGGCACTGCCACTGACCATATTTCTTTCACCTGGTCTTTGGATTGAAATGTCTATCAAGAATTGGAATACTTGAAAAGAAAATGCTAGGAAGAGAGATTCCAAATAACTATATTGTCAACAACAAGCACTTATTAAGCACCAACTATATGTCCCATTAAATGCTGGAGATACAAAGAAAGTCAAAAGACAGTCCCTGCCCGCTCAGGGGGTTTACAGCCTAATGGAGAAGAGGACATGAAAACAACTATGTACAAACATGCTATATGGAGGATATACTGGAGATCATTTCAGAGGGAAATTAGATAGTTTCTAAGATTAAAATTTCTGAGATTAAGGGGGCCTGGGAAAGGCTTCTTGCAGAAGGTTGGACTTTAGCAGAGACTTGAAGGAAGGACTATTGGACAAATTAAGTTTTAGCATTGTCTGTTACTTTTTTTTTTTTAAAAGCAATTGGGGTTAAGTAACTTGCTCAAGGTTACACGGCTAGTCATTTTGATTTATGCGTGGGTGCTCATTTTCTGAGGCCGGATCTGATCTCGGGTCATCCAAACTCCGAGGCCGGCGCTCTTACTCACTGCGCCACCTAGCCGCCCCTTTAGGGCAATTGGGGTTAAGTAACTTGCCCAAGGTTACAAGGCTAGGTTTTTGTTTGTGCGGATTAGGTGTCGGAGGCCGGCTCCGAACTCAGGTCCTTCTGATTCCAGGGCCGGCGCTCTATTCTCTGCGCCACCTAGCCGCCCCTGTCTGTTACTTTTAATCATACATACTAACCCTATAGTTTTCCTACAGGTAATTCATAGTTAACTGTGTATATATGTATGCATATACATATATATTATATATGTATACATCCTCTCTATTCTACTTATTTATCTGTCTCTATCTAGTCTGTTTCTCTATCTCTGTCTCTCTGTGTGTCTCTCTGTCTCTCTTCCTTCCCCTCTCTCTTACAAGTAGAATCATGCAATAATAGACTTTTAGAATGAGAAGGAACCTTGGAGATCAGATAATGAAGAATGGTGCTTCCTCTCAGTAGAGAGGTAAATGAAGGTAAAAGGGGGTGGGAGCTATGGATGCTTGGGCTTTTGCTTAACTATTTTTCTTATAAGGGAAAGTTCAATTGAGGTATGATTATATCCAAAAAAAGAGCTCATTTGTAAGAGAATGAACGATGCCAATAGAACAATTTTTAAAAAGAATTCATAATTAAGAAAAAATTGGAAGTGACCTTAGAGCTTCTTAATCCAATGTTATCATTTTACAAATGGGGAAAGTGAGGCCCAGAAAGGTTAATCAATGTCCAAATCCCTATGGTTCTACAATTTTCTGCTACCATAAGAAGAGAGGGAGACAGAAAACTGATTGAATGATATTGTAATTCTGCTTGTAGTCATGTTAATGAAATCTATTGGCCTAAAATTTGTCAGTATCTGGTTCTGTTCTCACTGATGATATACATGATGCTTGCTCCTGAAGGGCACAGGACTAGTGCAACAGTAGACTAGTGTTCCCCCCCTCCCCGCCCATTTTCAGTAACATTTCTATTTACCCCCTGCCTCATTTCTTTTAGTTCTAGCCTAATTTCTTTTTTTATAGCCCTTTACCCGTGGCCTTAATCTACGGAACGTGGCCCGATTATACAATATAGAAAAGCAAGTGAAAAAATAGAAGAGAACCTCATACTTAATGAACTTTGGACTTCCTTAAACAACAGTTTTTTCTAGCAATGCAAACCAACCTGCTGGTTTAAAGCCCTGGGGCTATAACTTTGCTTCCAAATAGAATGTAGGGGACAGAGGCAGAAAAGAGGATCAGCTGATTTACAGAAAGTTTTATTTCTGCTATTCTGTCTGAAAATCAAACAGCCCCAAACAGAGCAAAGGCAAGGAGAATACTTTCATGTTTCTTTAGACTTCAATCTGATTCCTTCCTACTAGGATGAGAGATCCAGAATGGGAAGGGATCTCATTGGTCATCTAATCCAACACCCTGATTTAACAGATAGGGAACTGAGGCCCAGTGAGGTTGTGAGTTGCCCAAGGCCATACAAGTAGTTAAGTAAATTTAAACTCAGGTCCTTTGACCCAAGTCAGACATTTTTGCCCCTCCACTGTACTAGAGACACCTTTCTGCTGAGCTGCCCAGCCTTGTCTCACCTCAGGCAAGATGAGACAAGCACAATATGGTCTGCTATGGACTTACCTCAAGAAAATGACAATTACTCCCTTCCAGAAAATGCAAATGGGAAAATAACTTAAAAACAAAAAAGAACCCATAGCTGTGATCACCAAGATTTTAATCTGAGACTGGTACAGAGTTAAGAAAATCCATATCGTCAAAGGAGTGAAATGAGGCTGCCTAGATGAAGTCTTCCCCAGTGGTGCATGGGAAGCCTTAGAAACAGGTGGTACTGACCTAATTCCAAGGGGGAAAAAGTCTAAGTCTTATGTGGAGATCAACACTTTGGGTCAAATCGACCTGGGCCATAGCTGCTCCAACTAGATCATAGATTCATAGCTGGAATCCAGGAATCAGTAACAAAGCAAAAAATAAAACCATTTATGGACTAAACACAACCATTGGCTCTTAGTAAATACTTATGGAATTAAGCCCCAGGAGTATTGATATAACTGTCAGTTTGATTCCCCTAGATGAAGTCTACAATGCAGCTTGTAGCTTTGAATTACTTTAAACCACTGGTGATAATACAGTGCCTGGAAATATGTTCTCACTCCTCAAAGGGAACTGATTTAGATATGCCCTAGATATTTTCTGCCTGCCTCACTTGTCTTATCAACCAGCCTTCCATCCAGTCAGGCTTTTAACTGGTGATAGTGGGGCCACTATTGGGGTCAGTTGCTAGTTGGATCCAGAGAACAGTCTGGCTGTCATTAGCACACTGTTGATAGGGAGGCCCCATCTTCCTCATTATCTCTCAGTGACTGATCTCAGCTGTTTAGGAAATGCTAAAGATTTTCAGGCCTAAGGGCAAGATGTTTTATCTAGGCCCTGGAATTTACTTGTCCTGAGACACATTCAGTTTCCGAATAAGATATTTGCTGCCCCTCAGTAATTCCAATGGTTCTTGAAAAATACAGTTTTGGGTTTTTTTTTTTCTTTTTGGAGGGCAGTTGGGGTTAAGTGACTTGCCCAAGGTCACACTGCTAGTTTTTTGTGTTAAGGGTCTGAGGCCTGATTTGAACTCAGGTCCTCCTGACTACAAGGCTGGTGCTCTATTCACTGGGCCACCTACCACCCCCCAAAATACAGGTTTTTAAAACCAAATGGATTTGAATAGAATTATTTCTTTCCTAAAACTTATTTGTTAAATAAAACAGATCAAATTAAAAGTGGCCAGTTATTTTGAAAAGCCATTATGATGACAAGTGGTGGGGGTCACAGAGTCAAGAAGGTGTTCTTATTGTTATTCAGTTGTGTCTGACTCTTAATGACCCCACTGGGGTTTTCTTGCCAAGATATTTGAGTGGTTTTCCATTTCCTGATCCAGTTTACTTTACAGATCAGGAAACTGAGGCAAGCAAGATTAAGTGACTTGTCCAGAATCACACAACTATTAAGTGTTTAAGACTAGATTTGAACTCAGGCCTTCTGACTCTGGTCCTGTAATGGTAATAGGAATTTGAAGATCTTCCCTGCCTCTTAATAGGCTGAATGTAATTATATGGAGCCTGTGGTAGGAGGAGTTTGCTGAAAGGGTAGAGCAGGAAGGTGGAGTAAAGCCTGGAGGAAGCTGGGAGTCAAAGCATTTAGAACAGAGGGAGGAGAGGACATAGGTAAAGAGACAGGCTTGTGAGTATTTGTTTGTGGGAAGACTTTGGGATGGTATTGCTTTCTACAGTAATAATATGTATTAACTTCTTTTTTGCCATGATGGATTCAGTTTTCTGGTGCTGGGATTTGGCTTTCTGGTATCAGAATAAATGTTTTGCTTCTGTCTTTTATGTGGAGACTGTTATATTTTGTGATTCAGAACTATGATTGCATATTCATAGTCACTGTCAGTACTGTGAATACCCCTTTGGTGATACAGGTCCTGGCACACTATCCACTCTGCTATCCACTGCCTTTGTCAAGAAGTCTTGGGTTTAAAACCTGCCTCTGCTATTTTATAGCCATGTGACCTTAGCCAAGTCACTTAACATCTATTAGCCTCAGTTTCTTCATCTATAAAATAGTAATGTAAGGGGAGTCTGGTGCATGTGAAGACCTTATTAGCTTGCTGAGTTGATACAACTACTCTATAATTACACTATCATTCAATAACTTTTCTCTCCCTCTCTCTTTTTAGGGTAGCAATAGATTACACAGTCCTATGACCTTGGATGTAAATGAACCTTTCTGTATCAGTTTCCTCATCTGCAAAATCATGAAATTGAATTAAATGGTTCTTAAGTCATAGGTCTGACAACCAGTGGTGAATGGGAGACTCTTTGATTGTCTGCTGAGGCATTTGAAAGGCCTTAGTGGGCTTCAGCCCTGATTTTCTGACTTTAGTCTCTTGGGGCTTGGATCCCTACTGGTTGTTTCCATTTATCTATCCTTACTCCTTGGGGCATTGCTTCTGGGTTGGATGTGAGATCCAATCTCAACTCCTGATATCCAGATTTCTGTGTTTCAATCTTCTGATCTTTAGAAGTTCACAATGTTGGAGACTCTA
Organism: Gymnobelideus leadbeateri; assembly: GCA_011680675.1. Taxonomy (NCBI): domain Eukaryota; kingdom Metazoa; phylum Chordata; class Mammalia; order Diprotodontia; family Petauridae; genus Gymnobelideus; species Gymnobelideus leadbeateri. The sequence goes on along the minus strand of WOXC01004614.1, from coordinate 1,104,828 downwards.
CTCACTTTTCCTAGAACAGACAAGAAAACAAACAAACAAACAAACTCAGACACCTATTTCTGGGAACCACATGGCCTCTCCCCTTACCACCTGGTTTATCATTGGATAAGTAATTGAACAACACAGTAGCTGAAAGGACTTAGACCAGAGCCATGACAAAAACCCAGAAAGGCCTCTTGGAAGTCTCTGCAGACAACCAAATAGCCTCCCATTCCACCAAGTGTTTAGCAGACCAGACCCAGACAAAATGTCTATGTATGTTCCATAGTGTCTCCAAGGTATTGCCCTCACATGTCATTATGGCTCTCCTGTAAACAAGCTGCTGAAATGCATCTGTGGCACAAACTACTGATTGGGCTATCACAGGCACAAGGAGGTTCTGAGATAAAGAGGGTCAGGGTGCAGTGAAAAAAGGTTCTAAATTGGGAGTCACAGGAAATCATCTTTACTGACAAAACAGGTTTTCCTTTTGGCTTTTTCTGTTTCTGTTAATAATGTTACTATTCTCCTTGGCATCAGAATAGAAATATTGGAGTTTGCCAAAACTAATCAGCTAACCAACACATTGGTTTGTTGTTGTTGTTGTTGTTCTTCTTCTCCTTCTCCTCTTCCTCCTCCTCCTCCTCCTCCTCCTTCTACTACTACTACTACTACTACTACTACTACTACTACTACTACTACTACTACTACTACTACTACTACTACTGATAGCTAATATTTATATAGTACTTATTATGTGCCAGGCACTATGTTAAATGCTTTATAATTATTATCTCATTTGATCCTCACAACAAACCTGAAGGTAGATATTATTATTGTCCCCATTTTATGGGAGAAGAGGCTGAGAATGAGAGAAGTTAAATGACTTGTCCAGGAACATGCAGTAAGGAAAAGTACTTAAGGTGGAATGCAACTCAGATCTTTCTGATTCTGAGTCTAGTCCTCTCTCCATTACATCATCTATCTGCCTTTCATCATTCATTCATTTATTTATTTGTGCTTCCATGCATAGATTTATTCATTCACTCGTTCATTGATTTGTTTATACTTGTTTTTATTATTACAGCTGCTTACATAATATTAGTACCATTAGTTTGAGCTTCCTTAAAGAAAATATACACATATGAATTCCTATCTGTGGTCTATTGCATTGTTTTGATTTTAGTCACCATTTTGACATAAAGCATCGCCTTCTGCACAGTAGAGTAAAGAACTGGAAAAGATGAGCAGTACCAGGAAGAATGAAATAAAAATAAAATATTTGAAATAAAAATATTATAATTGTTGTTATCTCATCATTCTTCAAGAAAACCATATTTTACTGATGTGATATTAAAAAATGCAGTAGGAGAATATGGATGAAACACAGAGACTGATCAGAATCTAATAAATTGGATTTAAGAAAATGTAGTCTCAGGCTTTCTACCAAAGGATTTATTGTGAAATTGACCATTCATCTGATAATTTATGGACATTAACTTTGCTATTCATAGACTTCTGAAGCGTATTCAAGTGTGGTTTTCCTGTATTCTAGTGATGTTTGTGGTCCCTAAAAGCTTTTCACCATTTCCCCATAAGCGTGGTTTTCTTGTCTGCTATAACACTTCCATTACCAATGGCTCCACTCAGCCTCCTTCCTTAATCTCCCTGAATAGTCTTATTTCCACCCTTTTTTTGTCTTTGACAAAAAATGCTTGCTGAGATTAGTGGGGAGTTAGACTAAGTATAGGGGAAGCTCTTAGAGTTATCTTGTTTTTTAAATTTGCTTTCAATGGTCATGGTGATATGGCATCTGAAGAATGGAACAAAATTTAAGACTTGTTTTTAAAATTTGTCTAATATATTAATCTCTTGCAGTCTTCAGAAGAAAAACATTGTATGTGAGGGTCAATAATTTAAGCATGTCTTCATAATCATTTATTTCAGAAATGGAACAAAAATGTTGCAAACCTTATGTTGCAGAAATTTTAAGCACTACCTTTACAGACATAATAATGAAGGCAGGAAAAAAATAATGCAAAGATAGATGAATGTCTTTAAAAGTGAAAAGTCACCATTAGTTATTCACTTTCCTTAGTAAATTGAACCATACACATTATTATTATTCAACCAAAGATAGGTGTTATACTCAGCTCCCCATACTCCATACACAGTGGCACTATCCTCTTTGTTATGCTTCACACAAGACATTCCATCTCCCAGATCAGGACATTTATACTAACCATTTCCCATGCTTTTCTCATCTCTGACTGCTGACTTCCTTAAGGTCTAAGGCTAAAGGCCCACTTTCAGCAATAAACATTTATCAGTCCTCCTTAACACTTATGTCTTTCCTCTGAGATTATCTCCAGTTTATCCCTTCTATACCTAGTTTGTACATAGTTGTTTGTTTATCATCTCCTCAAATAGATTGTAAGCTCCTTGAGGGCAGGGGTTGTTTTTGCCTTTCTTTGAATCTTCAGCACTCAGTACAATGGCTGGCACATAGTAGGTATTAAATAAATGCTTGTTGACAATTTTTAAATAGAGGAATATGTTGCATGAGCTAAGAATTAGTCCTTAGATGTCACCATCTAAGGCTTTTCTTGCATCTGTGATGCTTAATAAATTCTATAATAGGATAAATTACATCTGTCCTCCATCAATGATTAGCTTTTCTTATCTAACCCAAGGCAAATTATTCTTTTTAGTGATTCATTGCATCAGAAAATGGGACAATATTTGAAGCAACTGCAGTTGTTTAAAATATCCAGTCTTCCATGAGTCTTCTGCTAGGCCAATAAATTTTATCCTTTATTTCTATTGTAAGATCATACTTTACTTGAGAACATAAGGACACTACTCAGGAGTCTAGAATTACCCGAGGATAGGAATATAAATAATGAGAAATGTTATAAATATTTGTTCCCCCCTATAATTAATAGGGAAAACATTGTTATTGGTTTCTCATCTTGGAGTTTCTCTCCTTGCCCAAATCATTCAGCCAATAAAAGCAAAATAGAGGTCCCAATTTCCTTCCCACTAGAATGTCTGAATGAAACAGATGTTTTCCATGTTGGCACCTATTAAGAAGAATCACAATGAAGATGATGAAGATAAAGAGAGTTCTTTAAAAACATTCCTTTCAAAAAGCCAAGTCTAAATGTAGTGGTGGTCCCTGAAAGATCCAAGAGGTTAAGAGACGGATTCTTGTATTTCCATGATGAATCTGTCAATCTGATGAAGGGATCACAGCTTTAGCACTGGAAGGGCCCTTAGAGGTCAATCCTTTCATTTAACAAGCATTTCATATATAGATGAAGGAACTGAGACCTAGAGAGGTTAATTAACTTGCTTAAGGTCACTGTGATAGGACAAATATCTACCCTTCCCCCCTTTCTCGATGTTGTTTAAACTAAAATTTCCCCCGAAGGGTACAAAGCTGGTATTTGATACAACTTGATGCAACCACCTTGTAATTTGGCTGTATTTATGTTCCTCCCTGGTCACCTAAGGACATAGAAAGGTTTATCTATATGGGCTGACACCTGTAAGATATGATAGGTTAACACAAGCTGTCTATGATCTGGGTTTACTAAAGCTATAGGCTGCTGTATCATTGTTGAATATCCTTGCTACATAGGGTTAACTATACCTCTTTTTATAAGTCGTTCAGTGACCCATGAATGCCTCATTTCATTCCAACATCCAAATCGGAATGAACAGTATATCAGCATCACATCTGCCCCTAATTACAAAAGATATTTGTTTTCAATGAAAGAAGTAATACATGTGGCCTAAGGACTTTGCTATATATACTAACTTGTGGATTTGGCTGTTTGATTTTAGTCTGATGCCTATGAAAAAAATTATTGTTAATGCATCTGATCAAAGGAATAGCTTAACAGTGGATATGAAACCTCATTGACCACCTTGGGAAGAGTAAGGACGTGCTCTGGAGAAGAAAAAAAAGCCTTTTCTACTCAATTATTCCTTTACTTGCTGAATCAAACAGCAAGAATTTATTACATTTTCTCCCCTGTTTTTTCAGTCATGTCTGACTCTTTGTGATCCCATTTAGGGTTTTCTTGGCAAAGATACTGGAGTGGTTTGTTATTTACTTCTTCAGCTCATTTTACAGATGAGGAAACTGAGGCAAACAGGATTAAGTGACTTGCCCAGGTCACATAGCTAGTAAGGGTATGAGGCTGGATTTGAACTCAGGTCTTTTCAGGTGCTACATCCACTTCTCCACCTAAATGCCAGCTACTGTGCTAGACTCTGGGGATACAAAGATATAAATGAAATAATGAGTTACATATAAATGGATTAGTGCAAATAAATTAAGAATCAGGAGAGAAGGCATAGAGAATTTTTTTGATTTGAGGAAAAATAGAATTTACAAATAAAAATCTTTAAAGTAGACTAATTCTTCTGGCTGGTTTAAAAGGAGATGATCTCCTGGAGAAAAAGTAGAATGAATGAAAAAGACTTGCTCCTAGTAAACTCTTACAGAATTGGCAGGTCTAGTCATGTCCATGGTCAACTGAGAAGGAACTCATATACTAATGATGGATCAGCTGTGAAACTAAATACTTTTGTTACCCAGGTTACTATCTCAGTGGGCATTAGTGCTTGCCTATACATGGAGAATGATAGGAGGCATAATTGAGTACATATGCCTCAATGTAATTAAAGTTTTCTTTTGCCTAGCCAAGACGTTTTCTGTAACTGTAAGCAAATTATTTAACCTATCAAAGTTTATCAGTTCATAGAATGGAAATGGGAATTTCTTCATTTTGGAAATGCCTAGACACTTGTTAATTTTGGATTAACTAGAAATACCTAGCCCAAGGTCATGTCAATTTAGCTATATAGATGTTATTTCATATCAAGTGAGATAATATGTGTAAAACTTTACAAACCTGTAGTGGTTGTTTTGTCAATTGTGTTTGACTCTTTGTGAACTTATTTGGGGTTTTCATGGCAAAGGTGCTGGAGTGATTTTTCTTCTCCAGCTCATTTTCCAAATGAGGAACTGAGGCAAACAGGGTTATACAGCTAAGTGTCATAGATCAGATTTGTAATCATGTACTCCTGACTCCAGGGCTGGTACCTATTCACTGTACCACCTAGGTGCCCCTTGCAAACCTTACAGAACTCTCTAAATATTATTATTATCATTTTGTGTTATATAGCTACTTAGTAAATATCATTCGACCTTTTCAATTGTTGCCATAGAAATGGGTACTATTGTCAGTGAAAGAAGAGTACATATATAACTTGTGCTGAAAATACCTTTCAAAAGACTTGAGATGTCTAAAAATAACTGACTAGAAAAATTCATGATAGCCCCTTTGTAACCCAAAGAGTGCCTTGTTTTGTAACTCTTCAAAGTGTTTTAAAAAAAATGCTACTGATTCTTTTTATTTATATATCTGAATATAGATTACCACCCTCTTCTCCCTTCCAGTCACATTGAATCCTTCCTCATAAAAGAAAAAAAAACCCCACAGTTAAGTGAGACCAATGATACAGTGACTATTATCTGACAATATATGTAGCATTCTGCCCAACAATTACCTGCTTCTTTGACCAAGAGGATCATAAGGACATAGGTCTTTTTTCCAGGACCAAGATTCATTATTAGACTTATTCAGGGGTTGACTACATTTTAGTGGTCCTTTCCTTTATTGGATATACTTTATCTCTTAATAATAGGTATTAGAGTTACCTGCTTAGGTCTTATCCTCTTATAAAATGTGAGCTCCATGGACACATGGCCTGTGTTTTATCTAAACATTGTATATCCTTTAGCAACATTGTCCAAAGGAGGCATTTAATTTGCTATGTTGTGAAGAATTACATTGTTCTGTGTTGTGTTATATTGCATTTTATTACTGTTTTCTCCTCCTGGACAGTCTGACATTCCTCTGGTTTTTATTATAATATGAAGGTAAGAAACAAAACTATCTCCATGCTGTGGAAACCCTCATAATTCTCCGCAGCTTCCTTGAAGACCCAAAGAACACACATAAGGATACTTTTAGACACCCTCTGTCTGATTTCCTTTTGGCTCACTTTGATTTTTTTAAGGTACTACCCTTGGGGCCTGTTCTTATTCTCATGGCTCCCATAAATGATGCATTGCAAGCATTACAGTATTTAGAAATCCAAGTACTCTGTCCACTGTGGCTCTGTCCTTACATGGTCTTCTAGACATAGACACTAATGATAAAATAAAGCAGTGCCTACTTCCCATTTATCAGAAAATGAATCATATTTCCTCTCTTTCCTCCCCCACCCTCTTTTATCCTCTAGCTGTGGTTTTTGACTCAGAGATAAAGACAAAACAAGGTAACTCATCTCGTATTCAAAAGTTATCAGTGGGATACTTTTTCCCTTTGAAAGCTGAGAATTTCCTTCTGAGCTTTTTTTGACTTTGCAAAAATCACTTGCTTGTATAATAAACACTGTGAATCCTAGTCAACAAATCAATTAACTAATAAGGGCCTGTTAAACAGATCTTTTGGGCCTAGAACTGTGTTAGAAATTGATGGTGGTTACATAAGACTTTGCCTTTCAAAGGCATATAATAATCTTACTGGGGAGACAACATACACAACTGTACCTGTAAAACACACAACAGGTGATAAATATTGAATTTCCTTAAGTTCTAGGAGAGGGCTGTATTGCTAATACCACTGAGCTTGGATTGTAGTGTTTTATTTTTCCAAAACCTTAAAGTGCTCACATTCAACATAAATGTTGGAACTAGGCTGCAAAACAAGGGTACTACCCTGACTTTACAGTCTGTACTTTTAAAACATATGCCAACATGTTCCTTTCCCCCTCCAGTCCTCCTACATAGCCCAGATGGTGTCAATCCTGCTCTGTCTCAAAGTTCTGTTGGCTTCTTTTACTTTTGCATTCCAAACGTCTCCTTCCTGGGTGTGGATTATGAAGAGCTGAGGTGCCCTGGTAATAAACCCAACTCAAGACACAGGTGTTCAAATATTCCAAAATATTATCAGCTTGAACATGCTAACTTTGTTCTTTTCACATCATCTAACGTTGACATGACAGCACCTGCAGTAGATTGGGCAGAGTTGGTTTTCACCTCCTTTGAAAAGCAGTTATAGGAAGTCACTATAGGAAGACAACACATGTATTTTTTTCATTGCTCTGTATAGTTGTCTGAGGTCTCTGAAAAATGGTGTCCCTACTTGACTGCCCATATCATTTAATGTTGTATCATCTTGGCTATATTTTGACAATGGATCCAAAAAGATTAAAGTAACCTTTCAGTCACTATTAAGTTTTCAGTTCACTGACTGCTGAAAAGTAATAGAAACATGGAATATGCTTTGGAGTACAGTGCAAAGAATGCTAAATTTGGAGGTCAAAGGGCCTTGGTTTTAATCCTGACTCTCACTTGTGACCTGCATAATTGCAGAGAAATCACTTAAATCTCTGGCCCTCAGTTTCCCGGAGGGATTAGACTAGGTGATCTCTAATTTTCACAAGTATGCTGGAGGCAGCTCTAATCAGCTTTTGAGAACCAGTTGCTAAATTAACAGCAGCAACATTTACACCTTGGAAATCAGCAAATGATACAAATCAGGATTCAATTTATTGTTTTGTTGACTATCTAGACTTGAGAAAGAAATGCAGAAAATGTTAATAATATAGATTAACTTAAAATGGATCATATAATCAACTGTGAATGATTTAGCTAATTCTCAGTAATAGAGATCCCAGGCAATTCTGAAGGAGTTATACTGAAAAATGCTATCCACCTCCAGAGAAATAACTAGAGTCTGAATGCAGATTAAAGCATACTTTTTTTCCTCTTTCTTTCCTTTGTTTTCTTCCTCCTCCTCCTCCTTTTTCTTCTCCTCCTCCTCTTCTTCCTTCTCCTTCTCCTTCTCCTTCTCCTTCTTCTTCTTCTTCTTCTTCTTCTTCTTCTTCTTCTTCTTCTTCTTCTTCTTCTCCTCCTCCTCTTCCTCCTCCTCCTCCTCCTTCTTCTTCTTCTCCTCCTCCTCCTCCTCCTTCTTCTTCTTCTTCTTCTTCTTCTTCTTCTTCTTCTTCTTCTTCTTCTTCTTCTTCTTCTTCTCTCTTCTTCTTCTTCTTCTTCTTCTTCTTCTTCTTCTTCTTCTTCTTCTTCTCCTCCTCCTCCTCCTCCTCCTCCTCCTCCTCCTCCTCCTCCTCCTCCTCCTTCTCCTCCTTCTTCATGGAAATGTTTTGCATGACTGCACATGTATAATTTATACCAAATTGCTGCCTTCTCAAGGAGTGGGGAGAGGAAGGAGGGAGAGAATTTGGAACTCACAATTTTAGAAAAACAAATGTTAAAAATTTTTGTTTACATGTAATTGAGAAAAAAATTTAAAAAGAAAAGAAAAAATGTAGCATGCATACATTTCCACCCCTGGAGATTTGATTGTTAAGCATTACTAGCACACTCCTGCCTCTGAGGTCTCTTTCAGCTCTTGATCTATAATCCTATGATGGTTCCTCTTGATAGACAGGTGTTGGACAACAGATAAGGAATGAGGTATACTGCTGATAGCATGCTTAATTGTTTCACTTTGTTACAAGGGAAGTCGCACAGAATGGTAGCAGTATAGAAAGGTTTGTAATTTAGAAACAAAAAATCCCTTTTAAAATAAACTTAAAAAAATCAAAACTTTAAAATAATAAAGTAAAATAAACTTAAATAAAAATAAAAAACAGAAAAAAAGAAAACTTTCCTTATTACTTCTTTGATCCAATAAAATATAAGTTCCTTGAGGCAGGGACATTTTTTCTCTTTCATTTTTATCTTTGTATACACATGCTTTCTGAATTGATCTTAATTTAATGCAGCTCAGCTTGCCTTGACTATACTTATCTTTGAGGGTAAAATTTTTTTTATATCAATTTCTACTCAGATGCTTCTCCAAATTTCAGTTAGTCAATATAAGGAAGATCAATACGTTTTTCCACAAATCAAATTTGCTTCTATCATCTTTTAAAGAAAAAAATCCTAATAATTAAAACCATTGAATGCTGAGTAGTATTTCTAAGACTAGGGATTTGGGAAGTGGAGATTCACATTGCTTCTGCTCAAGTAAGGACAAGGACAGAACAAATATATGAAACATCATTCTTCTCAATTGGATTTATCTTGGAGAGTTCTGGAATTTGCCCAAAACACATGTCCCATAGAGAAAAGAAATGATATTTAACTGCAAGATGCATTCAAGAGAAATGGACCATGAATTCGATAAGAAAAAAAAAATTGAGTACCTATTATGTATCTAGGTATTGTGCTAAGTACTGAATATACAAAGAAAGGCAAAAACAGTCCCCATTTATAGCAGCAAGCACCCTAGTATACCCAGGATGGCTGCTAGCACAGGTTCTTAGATCTACTTTTCTAAAGGAAAGCAACTCAAAATGGGTTAACAATCTTACTTTAATCAAACATATGTCATTTACCTAGTTCAGCGGAAAAAGTCAGCACCCTGAACATCAGAGAATACAAATAGAACTTACAAGCAGACAAAAAAAAAATACAGACAGAGAAACAGACCAGCAGACAGGGCTTCCTGCTGTCTGATCATTACATCCATACCTAGTTAGTTACCAGAGAGGGAAGCACCAACATCTGGGTTTTCAAAGCCAGGGGGCTCAGTGGCTGCCCAGAGTCTCATCTGGTCAAATCACACAACTCTTCCCAAAGTGAGGCCCAAAGCAAAACCTCACATCAGGGTATATATAGCCTTCTCCTGGGTCAGAGAATGGCACAATCCTCTTGACCCACTGCCCAATCACAAAGTAACAATGGGTGCTCCTGAAAAACAAGCCTTCTGCCACAGGCTCCATGTGACCCCATTCAGCCTATTAGAGGGCAGAGTATATTTTTAAATCAGGGAAGGTTCTCATATTCATTTAAGCCTATCAAGGGACCAAGGGGCAGGGAAGATCTTCAGATTCCCATTCCCATTACACCATTCTCAAGGAATTCACAGTCTAACAGGAGAGACAACATGTAAAAAACTATGCCCAAATAAGATATATACAGGATAAATAAGAGGGAAGGCATTAATGTTAAGAGGAAATCAGGAAAGGTTTTGCCTCAGTTTTCTTCTCTGGTACTCTTTGGTTACCAACAAAGCCATGTATAACCAAGGACCTCCTAAGTAATATGAATGAAAAAAAAAGCACTATTTTCAGTAGAGAGGCTTCCAGCTTTGGTTATATAAGGGGGGAGGTGGATTTTCTATGACTCTGACAGAAGATTACATCAGCTTTTTTTGGTCTTCCTTTGCAGGTGTTTTTAGTTCCTTCTTGAGACTTCAAAGGATTATGCAGGGTCTAGTATTAGTCATTGGAAGGTATTATAGGAAGGGAAAGGCAAGTTGAAAATGTTTCAGTGGGCATCCCAAGTCTTAAAAAAGTCTGGATGTGTGGTATTGACCACATACTAGTCATAATACCTGAACCATGAAGTGGAGGTGGATGGAACTCATCGAGAATTATGGTCTGAGGACCTTTCAATAAAGGCCAAATTATTCTTCTTTACATTCTCCGTGTCCCAACCAAATTTTATTATTTTCTATTCCCCAAACTGTACTTTCTGTCTCTCACCTCCATGTCTTTGTATGAGCTGCCTTCACTTCCATGCCTAGAAGGCACTACTTTCTTTCTTCTGCCTCTTACCATCATCACCTAATTTCATCACAGCTTGGCTCACATGATACTTCTTATGAACGACTTCTGCCAGGGTCTTCATGACTCTGTCTCCCTATCTCTTCTCTCCTTCATGGATAAACTCTTCTAGAAAGGGTTTTTGACTTTATAATCAGCACCTCTACTTCCACTCCTCTCACTTCATTCTAGACCCTCTGAAATCTAGTTTTTGGCCTCATTATTTGTCTGAAATCATTCTCTCTCAAATTCCACTAATGATCTCTTAATTGTTAAATATAATGACCTCTTTTCAGTGCTCATTCTTCTTAACTTTGCAACCTTTGACACTGTTGTTCACCCTTTCCTCCTGGATATTCTCTCCTTTCTAGGTTTTCACAATGCTGCTCTCCTGTTTCTTCTCCTACCTACCTATCTGACCCCTCCTTTTCAGTATCCTTTGTTGATTTTTTTATCTACCTCATTTCCTCTCCACCATAGATGTCCCCAAAGATTCTGTTCTTGGTCCTCTCCTCCCTCTATACTATCTTGCTTGGTGATTTCATCAGCTTCCATGTATTCAATTATATGCTCTATACTGATGATTTCCAGATCTATATATTCAGCTCCAACTTCTTTCCTGATCTCCAGTCTCACATATACAATTGCCTTTTGGACATCTCAAAACTAGGATTCCCATAAGCATCTCAAACTCAACATGTCCAATGCAGAACTCATTAATTTTACCCCTAAACCCTCCTTCATTTCAAACTTTCTTATTACTGTTGAGGGAACCAGTATCATCCCAGGGATCCAGGCATGGAACCTCTGTGTCACTGACTCCTCTCTCACATTTACTCTACATCTATTCATTGCCAGATATTATGGTTTCTACCTTTACAACATCTTTTGTGTTTGTTTTCTTCTCTCTGCTCATACAGCTGTCACCCTGGTACAATACTTCATCCTCTCATACCTAGACTGTTGCAATAGCCTGTTGGTTGTTATGCCTGCCTACAATCTCTTCCCACTCCAATCCAGCACTCAGCTGCCAAAGAGATTTCCCTAAAGCATAGATCTGACCATGTCACCCCATTATTCAATAAATTCCAGTGACTCCCTATTATCTTCAGACTCAAATATAAATTCCTCTGTCATATTTAAACACTTCCCAACCTGTCCCCTTCCTACATTTCCAGTTTTCTTATACTTCACTCCCCTCTAAGTACTTTCTATTTCTTTAATACCTGTCTTCTTGCAGTCTCTCTCACATGATACTCCATCTTCCAACTCCTTGCCTGTACAAAATTTGTCCCTCATATTTGGGATGCTCTTCTTGCCTATCTCTACTTACTGGCTTCCCTCAAGATTCAGTTTAAATCCCACTTTCTGTGGAAGACCTTTCCTGGTCCTCCCTACTACTGGTGTCTACCCTTTGAAATGACCTTCTACAATAAAATATTAGAATATAAAAAAAGAAATGACCTTCCATTTACTCAGTGTATGTCATATAGTTATAATCATTTGCATATTGCCTCCTCAATAGACAGCAAACTCAATTTTCTTTGCATGCCCAACACTTAAGATGGTACCTAGTACACAGTAAATGCTTATAAATATTTGTTGACTGACTAAAGATGATATGCCTTAATACCTTAGTAAGGTATTACTGTGATCAATCAAGTTTACAAAAAAGAAAAATTCACCTTTGTTCTTGACAAATTTTTTGAATGTTACTCCTGAAAATACCTCCCATTTATATAGTGTTTAAGATTTCCAGGATGTTTTCCATACATTCTTTCATTTGATCCTCCCAACATTCCTGTGAGGTTGCTGTCATCCACTTCTACAGATACAAAAACTGAGGCAGATAGAGAGTGAATGACTTGTCCACATTTACACTTAGTAAATATCTGAGGTGGGTAGTGTGGAGATGGGTCTTCCTACTTCCAAATCTAATTTATCCTTTATGTTATGCTACCTCTGTAATGAAACCTATTAGAATTTTAAAATAATTTCTCTCATTTTAAAACTCATTTATAGGGGGTGGCGAGGTGGCGCAGTGAGTAGAGTGTCGGCCCTGGAGTCAGAAGGACCTGAGTTCGGATCTGGCCTCAGACACTTAACACACACACAAACAAAAACCTAGCCGTGTGACCTTGGGCAAGTTACTTAACCCCAATTGCCCTCCAAAAAAAAAAAAAAACCGAAAAAAGAACCTCATTTATGATGGGCAAAAACAATTGTTATTTCCTCAACTGTTTACTAAGCATCTAAGAAGGGCTGTTTTATGTTTATTTTTCACATTTTCCATGGCTGCTTACTATGGGAAAAGGTCTCAGGGTTCTGCAACAGACATTTTTGCATGGTCGTGGTTAGAACATGTGAAAAATGTGGCATCTTAAGCCATCAGTCAACTGGAACCTTTTCTCTCTGTCATACATAACAGAGAAAACAATTCAGTCTAACTGTATCCTGAGAAAGGGAAACTGATATCATGTACAGTCGTTTCTCTAAGATAAGGTTTCATGCCCCTCTTTGGTATGGGATGAAGCTAGGTCTCACCAGACATCATGGAGTTTTGTGATTTCTATAACAGTTGGTTTTCAAAATATAAATGAAAGGGATGGCAGGAAATCCAAAAGATGAGAGGGGAGACATAAGCCTCCAAATATCCCATTTACTTAAATAGCCCTTTTAAAAATTTAGATACTGGTTGGTCTGTTTTGACTGTTGGCAGAGTTGAGGCTTAAGGTGTATATAATGGAAATGTTAATTAGTAATTGGAGCAAGACTGAAGGTTATTTGAAAGACTCAAGATTTCAAACACTGCTCAAACAAACTGTGTACTCATTTACCTAAGCTCTGAGTGTGCTAAATGCAAAGACCCAAAGGGAACACTAAAGTCTGGACTTATCTTTAAGGACTGATTAAAAAGTAACTACCATCAACTTAAAAGTTGTGTTAATTAGTGTCCAACTAAATGGTGAGAGACATACAAGTAGTAAGAATAATGAGGAATACATTTTCATGATCAATTTTATTAAAAATATTCTCTTTGGAATATTTGAGACCTTTTTGTTTTCTTGATGATCAGTTTTGCCCTAAAGGGTGCCTATTTTTCTTTTTGGTCCTTTTCTTATTTATGATTTGATATTCTTGACTCAACAGTACCATAGTCATCATAACAGCCAGAGTGGAGTTCATTCATCCTATACTGTATGAGAGTTACATAATATGTCAAGTAGATCCCTATTAAGACTTGCCTATTTAATTATAATGAGTCCAACTCCTTGAAGAACACATGTTTCTGTCTCATGTAACTAATTAATGAAGACTGAAATAATTGATGGTGAATGTAACAGAAGTATTCCAGTAGATACTGAAGTTTATCTCCCTTTTCACCATTGATTCCTTATCTGTGGTACTGATATTAATTGAGTAATTTGACAAATCAAGAGGTTTGTTTGCAGTTTATCCAAATGGTGAGCCATTTCTACCAACCACCATTGACTACATGACTGGTGACTCTAAATTTGTTTTTTCAAAAAGGAAATCTGTAAATTCTGGTAGCATCGAGTGTAGCAATTATGTTCAACATAAAAATGGTCATTTCTTTAATCTTTTTCTCAGCACCTTAGATTACAGAATTCTGTTTTTCTATTCTATTTTTATGATTGAGAAAATAACTAGAATTCTTGTTATAAATGCCCAAAGTAATGCTTCATTTTTAAATGAATAAAATATCTGCTTTCATGGCATGCAAATTGCATTGATTTATCTTTATGGAAATGGAATAACTTTGACTTTCATGACCTAAGAATCTAAAGAAATGTGGAAAACTCCCTTGTTCTCCTTAGGTATACTTTGCAGGAGCAGAATAATGCCAATTAGCATTCCTGAGTCTATCTGTTTTCATATAATAATAACTTTTTGGAAAAAAAAGTTTGACTAAGTTAAAAAATGACTTTGAAGTAATTTTATTCTTGCCTTTTGTTCTCAAAGTCATTCTCTCTTACCTAAGAGCATACTCCCTTGTAGTAAATACACACACACACACACACACACACACACACACACACACACACACGTATAAGCAAAATCAAACAACAAAGTGACCACCTCTGATAGTGCATATACCACACTGTACATCTACAGTCTTTGAGAGAAAGAAGTCATGGTTCACCATGGTTCATCATTTGTCTTTGGGAGCTAAAATTTTTTTTTTTTTAGGTTTATTGGCTTTTGGAGGAATAACATTTAGAACTGAGATATAGAGAAAAATAAGAAGTTACAACATACAATGGCTAGATGGGAAAGAAGGGTGAAAGAAATGTTTTGTGGGCTGAGGAAAAGGATTGTAAAGTCATATTCAGCAAGAGGTCAGCAAGAGACCTGGAAAACAAGGGGGGGGGGCATAGTTGCTTGTAGAGGAATGTAATAAAGGTGATATTCTTGCTTATTCTCTACAGAGCAATGAGAAGCCACATGGACCAGTAGCAGCAATAAGATCTCCGCTAGCAAAGAATGTTGTTCTGCATTTTTTGATAATGTGACTCTTAGTGAGATATACTTCCGTCTTTTATATTTGTTTTTCTCCCCTCCTCTTCAGCTCCTTGATAAGGAAACCATATTTCCTCAGGGACATTTAGGCTTTCCAAATCCTTAGCCTATTGATGACTCAGAGCTTTATGCAAAGATGCCACATTATTACAGAAAAACCAAGATGCTCATCTTAAAATTACTGTATGTCATGTTGGGATCTCTAACTTTCCTCACTATTAGATTGGCTTGGATTTTTCAAAGTCATGCAATAATTTGAAATAAGAATCTTTTTTATGCAAGGAAAACCTTTTCAAAGATCTTTCAGAATTACGCTGAGCTTTTCTTTTATCTACATTAGCATCTCACCATTTTGTCATTTTGCTCTCCTGTATATTTTTTCTTTTATGAAAATAGACCAGTCTCTCTCCCTCTCTCTCCTTCTTTATTCTTCTTTCTGTCTTCTCCTTTCATCCTTTCTCCCCACTTTCTCCCTCCCTCCCCCTCCTTCTTTGTTTCATGCCTTCTTTTTCTCCTCTTTTTCTTCCTACTACTCTTTCTCCTCCTCCTCCTCCTCCTCCTTTTCTCCTCCTCCTCTCCTTCCTCCTCCTTTTTCCTCCTCCTTTTCTCCTCCTCCTCTTCTTCCTCCTTCTTTTCTTCCTCCTCCTCCTCTTTCTCTCCTTCCTCTTCCTTCTTCTCCTCCTCATTCTCCTTCTCTTCCTCTTTCTCTTCTTCTTCCCCCTGGGGAAGATATGAGAGTTTGTACATTTGTTCCTTGACTTACAGTACAAAGATGATGGATCATTTTTCCTGACTTCACTTTTCAAAGGCAGCTAAGAATAAGTAGTCAAGGAAAGTTTCCATTAGACCCTCATAGAGATATATGAGGATGCACAAATACATTTGTTGTGGAAAGCAGTTGCTAAAGTTAATTGCCACACTCTAAAGAGGATGTCTAGTAGGGAGGAGAGTAAAGGAAAGCCTACATTAGAGATGCATATATTGAACTGGAATTATTAACCTAGAAGTTAGATGGAAAAAGAGCCTGAAGCTTATTTCAGATGTGACTTGGTTTGTAAGCAACATAGATATCTGAACTTATGTCCTCAGATTTTAAATGTGTATTCTTAAGTGGTTCAGTAAATTCTCAGGTTCCCTATTATTGAAATTGTGTATAACAAAATAAATTATGCAAAACAAAGTGAAATAACAATAATAACAAAAGCAAAACAAAACAAAACAAAAAAAAGCAATGAGCCACAAATGCTAAATGAAGCAAAGATTTACTGGGAATCTACTATCTGGGAAGCTAGGTGGCAAAACAGATAGAATTGGGCCTAGAATCAAGAAGACCTGAGTTCAAATCCAGCCTCAGATACCTGCTAGCTATGTGACCCTTGGCAAGTCCCTTAACCTTTCTTTGCCTTAATTCATCAGAGAAGGAAATAACAAACTACTCTAGGATCTTTACCAAGAAAACACCAATGGGGTCATGGAGAGTTGGACATTACTGAAAATGACTGAACAATAATAGCTATAGGTGTGTTACATTGAAAAGGGTCACTGGATTCGAAGTCACCAGCCCTGGGGTTGAATCCTGACACTTTCTACCTGTGTGACCCTGGACTACTGAGTTTATTTCTCCCAATCTTGATGTCCTTACTTCTTAAATGAGGGATTGCACAAAGTAACCTCTGAGGTCCTTTCCAATGCTATATCTATGATTTTATGATCCCAAGGATGTGGTGAGAATTAGATAAAAAGCACAAGAAACTGTAAAGTCTTTGGAGTTCCCCAATACACCCACATTTAATGACTATTGGATTTACACTTACATTCTGCACATGAATTACATATTATTTTTAGTCCAAATTTCAATTCACACAAGAACTATATGCAGTGTCATGGTAGGTAAGTTGCCTGTTAATTTTTTTTTCCAGGTCAGTTTACATCCTGTAACCAAAGCTCTATTTTATCTACCTTTAAACTCAGTTCACCCAACAGTAAAGGATCTGAACTGGTAACACTGCCTAGATAACAGATAAGATTGTGTCTGTCACATGGTATAAATGGAGGCTTCATTCTTTTTTTTTTTTTTTAAAGAAACCTCTTTAGACAGGCACTTGACTCAAAGCCATTTTTTTCTTTTTGCATGCTGCATGCCCAAGGCATAGAATATAACTTACCAGAGATAAAAATAAGTCATCTCAAACTGAGAAACATTTTCTCATGCAGCAGAAAGACTCTTTTATTCCTGGGTGAAATACCCTAAGGATGGATTTCATAATCACACCACCCATTACTGTAGCCATCCTGGAGCACATAACATCTAGCTCCAATCAATGGATGATGAGCACTAGAAAAGAGAATAGAAAGCCAGCTAATGGGGCAGTGAATGATGTAGACTCTCGTTACATTGGTAGGGTGAAAAAAATCATGCTTTGTGACTCCACTGGAAAATCTCAAAGTGCTTTAGGGGCTTGAAGTTTCTCTAGACTTGTCAACTAGGTAAGTGAGTGTATGTGCCTGTATTCTTCCTTTGTTTCTTGGTATTTTCTGGGGGAAGGAGACTATATATGGCAACCATTGAATAATAACTAATAATCATAAATGGAAAGCATATGTTTTGCTCCCTCAGGAAAGGAAATGTCATGTTTGAATTTGCATTTTATATTATGGCTTTTGGATGGGGACCATCCATTATTTTGTTTCTGCAGTACCTACCAGAGTTCAGTAGTTTGAATCTACTGGAGGATGGACTAGAAATTGACCTGGGCTGTCTCAAGTTCTTCCAGGTTGTTGTCAATCATAGTCAGTCAACAAGCATTTATTGAACACCTACTATGTGCAGGCACTGGACTATGAACTGGGGATACAAAGAAAAACAAAAGACAACTCCTGCCCTCAAGGAGCTTACAGTCTGATAGAGGAGACAACAGGAAGCCAACTGTGTATAAACAAGATGTATTCAGGAAAAACTGGAGATAGTCAACAGAGGGAAGGCATTAAAGTAAAAAAGATTAGGAAAGACCAACTGAAGTTATCAAAGTTAAAAAATAACAGATGGAGCACAAAATTGGTATAGAAGCATGTATTTGGGGTTTGTGAAAGTATTATGGTAGCATGGGAGTCAGCATGGAGTAGTTGGAAAAGTCCTGGCTCTGTAATTAGAAGAATTGGGTTCAAATCTTGCTTCTGATGCTTATGATCTGTGTGACCTTCACCTCTTTGGGCCTCAGTTTCCTCAGCTAGAAAATCAACCTCTAAGTTCCCTTCCAGCTCTGGACTTTTGATCCTATACTTGGATTCAGATCCATACTTAGCTATTTATTGCCCATGTGACCTGCGACAATTTCTTTTGCCTTTCCATGGCACTGAAATGTCCTCATCTATAGAATGAGAGAGACTAGATGATTTTTGAGGTTCTTCTTGCTGGGAATCTGTGATCCTAATGTTTTATGATTCAAGTACTTAGGAAACGCAGTTTAGCATAAGAGTCTCCTTGGGTGCTTATGTCCTTCCTTCCTTCCTTCCTTCCTTCCATGAACATGAAGGGGAAATTCAGCATTCTCTGCTCTATAGGGCTATGACACTTCATTTTACCCTTATACAGTCTTTATTTTTGCGAATCATCTTCAAGGGTTATGACTTAGGACAGAGAATAACAATTCCGGTGCTGCAGGCCCATTTTTCCCCCATCAGGTGACAAGCATAAAATTGGATAGAGGGGAGAATGGTGAAACTGAAAGAAGAATGCTTTTCTTGGAACCCAAGGGAGTAAATAATAAACACCCTCTTTGTCTTCAAAGAGAAAATTTAGTTCATGTAGGCTGTGTGAGAGACTCAGCATGAAAATATTTGGTCTAATCTTTCAATTCATTGAAAAAAAAACCAGTCAGTTCAAAAGATTGTCACTGTGCGTATGTGTGTGTGTCTATATATGTGCGTGTCTATATATCTCTTTCACATCTGGATTATGGATTTTTGGACTGCTTTCCTAAATAAACCAGCTGTTTTAGCATCTTGTATGTGGAGCCTAAGGTAACAGTAACTAATCAAGGTAAATTTTTGGTTTTTTTTTTTTTTTGGATGGGACCTCTGACTTCATGGGCAAAAGTAACTCACAATGAGGAAACTTTCTACCAATGCAGATCTGTGTCTGTACTTATAATCTTAGAGTGTATATAATTTTAGAGATAATAAATTAGATAGTTTATAAGAGTTTGTAATCTTAAATTCACAATCTTAGAAAACTGCTTGGGATACTCAGAGGTGAAATAACTTACCCAGGGTCATACTGCCCATATGTGTCACTGGCAAGACTTGAACCCAGGTTTTCCTGTCTGAGGCCAGGTTTCCAAATGATTACACAATACTGCCTTCTTTAGTGTTAATAGAGATGAGGGTGAATTCTCCCTGTAGATCCCATGATGACCACTGACATTTATATTAATATGCATTATTTTATTTGCTGTTCACCACAATCCTTTGAGTTAAATACTATAGATATTATCATCCATCCCCATTTTGTAGACAGGGAAATTGATATTAAGATTAATTGATTTTTTCCATGTGCCATTCAAGTGTCAGATAAAGGATTCTATGTCAGAATTTCCTTCCCTCTCTCCTTCCCTCCCTCCCTCCCTTTCTCCTTCCCTTCTTTCCTTGATATTCTCTCTTTTTTTTTTACATCATTGTAATTTCTCAGTGGCTTTCTTCTCCTCTCCCACACCTTCCATCACCCCCCAACTTTGACTTTTAGCAAAATAGGACATTTAAGCAAAGTAAATAAACATACTATCTGTGTCTGACAAGGTATGCTTTATTCTGTACCTGGAATACACTACTTCCTGCTAAGAGGTGGGAGACATGCTTTACCTTCTGTCCTTTGAAATCATTTGATTGTCACTGCTTTTTCAATATTGCCTTGCTTCACATTATCCTGGTCATTGTTGAAGTTGCTCTGGTTGTGTTTCTTTTTTTCTCTATATTAGTTCAGATAAGTCTTCTCAAGCTTCTCTGAATTCATCATATGCATCTTTTCCTATGAGGGAAAGGAAGAATATTGCACACCACAATTTATTAAGCCATCTTCCCATGGGTCACTACCCACTTTCCTAACAATTATTTACTGATAAAAAAAATGCTGATTTAAATGTTTTTGAATCTTGGTGATCTTTCTGTATGTCTTTTACTTCCTCTGGGTCAATACCTAGGTATGGCATCACTATTCTAGTATAATTCCAGGACAGAACACATGGGGAAAATAGCTCAGGACTTAAAATTGAATGGCGGTAACGTCAGATGAGGTCCATACTATTTTACGGTTTCATAAATCTAGAAACCATGACATGGCTTTTCAGAATTTAAACAGCCACAAGGCATTACCCAACTTGCAAATGGGCTGTTTTAAAAATTCATTGTCAAGTCAACTGATTGCAACTTTGAAATGTGTTTTCCCATTGAAACCATGCTATAAAAGGTGGTTAAAATCTCAGGCTAACCTCCAAAAACCTATTTCAACCCTAATGCAGTTGAAGCACAGTAATATGGCCATAAAGATGAGTGAGAAATTATGTGGTGGCCTGCTTTTCCCCCTTTTTAACATAATAAAATTTACTTAAAGATAGGGATAGGCATAAGGACTTGACCAGTGGTTTCATTGGGATAGGGACCTCCCAGATAAGGAAACTCCCTCTTCCAATGCAGGTTGGCACCTCTTCTGTAACTTACAGTTTTAAAAAGTTGTCTAGAGCATTGAGAAGTTAAATGATTTGTTCAGATGCTTAAAACTAGAATATACAAAAATGTAATTAAGGTCATACTAATTTCCAAGCATGTTGCCACACTAGTAATTTGATAAAAATGAAAAGCAATGTAATTGAATAAGAACTAATTTTTGAAATGTTGAAATGTTAATGGAAAAAGCAGGTTTAATTAGGTGAATGAAGAAGATGAAGATGAACATGAAGATTCTGATTGGAACTTCCAGTCACTTTCATGGAGGAAGACGGAATTGATTGATGTGACAATTTTGCTTTCAACCTTCAACAAATTTTGAAATGTTTATTTATTTATTTATTTATTTTTGCTTTTTGGAGGGCAATTGGGGTTAAGTAACTTGCCCAAGGTCACATGGCTAGGTTTTTGTTTTGTGTGTGCTTTAAGTGTCTGAGGTTGGATCCCAACTCAGGTCCTTCTGACTTCAGGGCTGACGCTCTACTCACTGCACCACCTAGCCGCCCCTGAAATGTTTATTAAGGATGTAGCTCCTATGTATAATGTTAAAGGCAGTATGACATAGTAGATGGACCTTCATTTTAAAGAGCGAGGCAAACCATATCATCATTTCTCTTTAGGCCAAATTCTTAGCTCTTCATATAACTTTTTCTACCATATTCTCAGGCTAAGTACCTTCATCCCCTTCTCCCTTCTCCCCATCTACTTTTCAACTCCCTTTAATATTATCTTCTTCCATTTGAATGTAAGTTCCTTAACAGCAGGGGATGTTTTTCTTACTGCTTGTATTTATATTCCCAGTGACTGGCACCTAGTAATCATTTAATAAATGTTTGTTGACTTGACTTGAGTAGATAACCTGATTTTTGAGTCAGGAAGATCTGCTTCTGACACAGAATGGCAATATGGCCCTATAGTGGCAAGCACCCCAACATCCCGAGGGTGGCTGCCAACACAGGTTCTTAGACCGGCTTTTCTAAAGGAAAGCAACTCAAAATGGGTTAACAAGCTTCCTTTAATGAATCAAGCATATCGTTTACCTAGTTCAGGGGAAAAAGGTCAGCGCCCCGAACTTTAAAGTATACAGACAGAACTTATAAGACAGAAAAACAAACAATCAAGCAGACAGGCTTCTAAACTGTCCAACCATTACATCAATACCAAATCATAGTTGCCAGAGAGGGAAGCATCAACATCTGGGTTTTCAAAGCCGGGGGGCTCTCAACGGCTGCCCAGAGTCTCATCTGGTCAAATCACACAACACTTCTCAAAGTGAGCCCCAAAGCAAAGCCTCAGTCAGGGATTATATAGCCTTCTCCTGGCTAAGAGAATGTCACAACCCTCTTGACTCACTGCCCAATCACACAGCATCAAGGTGTAGGCATTCCTGAAAACCAAGCCTCTTGCCACAGGCTCCATGTGACCACATTCAGCCTAATAGGGGGCAGAGTATATTTTCAAATCAAGGAAGGTTCTCAGAGTCTCTTAAGCCTATCAAAGGGCCTAGTGGCAGGGAAGATCTTTAAATTTGCATTTTCATTACAGGCCCTGGGCAAGTCACTCAACCTCTCACTGCCCCTGGCAACTCTTGATCAATCAATTCGAGAGAATTTATTAAGTGCCTGCTAAGTTCCAGGCCCTGTGCTAAGTGCTCTAAGATTCAAAGTTGTATACCAAATGCCAAACTTTATTGGTGAAGTAGTTTTCCCATCAGGAATTCCAATGAAATCTCAGGTCCATTCCTAAATAAAAATTGCAAATCTTGGTATTAGGCACTAGGGATACAAAAATGAAAAAGAAAAAGTCAGAAAGAGCTACAATTTACTAGGGGGATAAGGCAGATACTCAAAACATCCCAAAATATTAGAGTTTGACAGTAGCTAATGGAAAGATCCTTTCAAATATGTTAGGCTGTAAGCCTCTATAAAGTAGGATAGTTTTTTTTCTTTGTACTTGTATCCCTGGTTGGTTGGTTATTCAGTCTTGTCCAACTCTTTGTGATCCCATTTGGAGTTTTCTTGGCAAACATACTGGATTGGTTTG
Organism: Gymnobelideus leadbeateri; assembly: GCA_011680675.1. Taxonomy (NCBI): domain Eukaryota; kingdom Metazoa; phylum Chordata; class Mammalia; order Diprotodontia; family Petauridae; genus Gymnobelideus; species Gymnobelideus leadbeateri. The sequence continues at coordinate 1,081,851 of WOXC01004614.1, read as the reverse complement.
CCATTTCCTTCTCCAACTCATTTTACAGATCAGGAAACTGAGGCAAACAGGGTTAAGTGACTTGTTTGGGGTCACACAGCTAATAAGTGTTTAAGGTCAGACTTGAACTTAGAAAGATGAATCTTCCTGACTCCAGGGATGACAGTCTATCTGCTGTGCCTTCTAGCTGCCCTACTTGCATGTATACCTTAGTATGGTACCTGGCACATAGCAAGCATTCTAAATATTTGTTAATTGATTGACATATGTGTTTTTCTTTTTCCTCAATGCAGAAGTATCACCAGGGCTATTCTTCGCACATCAGTCTTGCTTAGTGTAATGAAATGAACAAAAGCACACTGTTTTCCCCAAGAAAGCAACAAAATTTCTATTACCTTCCCAAAGCAAAACTCCTTTCTTAGTCTGTTTTGTATTCTTTCTTTTTATCTGAGTTTCAGTCATTATTATTTCCACTCTGTGTTTTTCTCTTTGATTCAGTGTCTCTTGCTGAAGAATAAAAATGAACAGTTTTACTGATAACATGTCAAGGAACAAATGTCCTTTCCTTTCAGAAGAAGGAAAGATATTGTGAATCCAAGTGGTTTCCCACCTGAGTAACTTTAATGTCCTTGCAAAACTATTATTTTAGGCCAGAATGTAGCGGCCTGGTTGTCAAAATTATTGCCTCACTGTTTAGCTGAACCCTGATAGAGGCTTTTGTCTAATTCTAGCAATGTGGCCCACAGGATCTGTGTACTTTTTGTAGACGAAGGCTCTTTGAAGGCAGAAACGCATTTTATTATGCCTTTGTATCTCCAGTACCTAGTAAAGAGACTTATACATAGTATAAATGCTTTCTAGATTTTTTGCAAGGGTCATTTCAATCAGATGGATTAGTACTCAGTTCCCCAGGCTAAAATCTACACTTCACAGTTTCTAGAATTGGCAGGGTTGGGGAAAGGTAGGTGGTGCAGTGAATAGAGCATTGGCTCTGGAGTCAGGAGGACCTGAGTTCAAATATGACCTTAGACACTTAACATTTACTAGCTATGTGACCTTGGGCAAGTCACAAGCCCAATTGCCCTGCTTCCCCCACCTCCAAAAAGACCAAAAAAAAAAAAAAAAGGAAAAAATAGAATTGGCAGGGTTCCTCAGCTGATGGGGATGCATAAATATTCTGCTTAAGCTCACTCTTAATGCTAAAAAGTCCCCATGTAGAGTGGGTAGGTGCCATACAATTTTTAATTCCCTTTGACACACCTGTCCCCAAACCCTTTGGGTCAGAACTAGGACTATACCCATTACTTAATTTTCAGGATGGTTGAAGTGGGCCTTAGCATGCAACAGGGGCTCTGATTTTCACTCCTCCCACTCTCAGAGGTGTGTCTTTCATTTGGGAGAATGAAGAGTAAGAAAGTAAGAGTTCAATAAGAATGGTGGAAGTGAGTAAGTCTCATGGACAGCCATTTGGCAATGTTTCTCCAATTTGGCCAGCAGGCAGAAGCTAGGGAGGGAAGAAGCAGGAATCCCTAGGGACAGGACAGGCAGGGACAAAGGGGAAAATTCTGTCATGACATCTTCTAAGTGAGATATTCAGAACACTGAATTTATTCCTGGATATTTTGATGACCAGGGTTCTCATCAATGTAGATATTTTCTTCACTTATGCAGATTATGTCCCAGACATATTTTCTCTCACTGTGTGATTCTTGTCTATGTCCTCCCAATAAACCATTCAAAGGAAGTCAACCCAACCTGTCTGGGGAGATTTTTCTAGATTTCTTGGCATTGTGTGAATAGCAATGGAAACCACAAACTCTTTACCCATTATCCCATTACCATCTCACCTTTTTTTCCCCATCATGCATCTTTCTGATAATATCTTTGTTGGCAATGTGATATAAGTATTTTTATAGCCACTATGCACCTCTCCATTTCCCCTGGGGTTAGCTATTATTGTCTACCTGCAGTGCTTATCCAAGATAAATGTACTGATGGGTTAGCTCAGTGGTCTTTTCTTTCAAATGCAAAGGTTGACTACCTGAACATAAAAATGGAGGTTTCTGTTTTCCTCATTATGGTTATTTTTGATGGTCATCAGATTTAGGACTAAATTTTGCAAGGTGATTTTGGGATGAAATTCCACCAAGTAGAAGAGTTATGTGCTAATTAGACATGTAACATATATGACATTACTGCAAATAAAATGTAATATGTCAGCTAACATTTATTTTAAATTTTAAAAGAACTTTAAATTTTACAAAGTGCTTTGTATATTTTCAGTTCAAAATTTCCTTCCCTCTGCCTTTTCCCTGACTCATTGAGAAGGTAAGAAATACAATATTCATTCTATCTATCTATCTGTCTATGAAATTGTGTAAAACATGATGTTAGCCATGTTGACAAAAAGCAAGAAAAATAAAGAGAAAAATGTTTCAATCTGTATTTAGAGTCTATATCTCTGGGGGTAGATAATATTTTCCATAATGAGTCCTTTGGAATTGTCATTGTATTGATCAGAGTTGTTAAGTCTTTCATGTCTGATTATTGTTGCAAAATTGCTATTACTGTGTATAATATTCTCTTGGTTCTGATCATGTCACTTTGGATCAGTTTACATATATCTTCCTAGGTTTTTCTGAAACCATATCCTTCATAATTTTTTTACAGCACAAAAGTATTTCATCACCATCATATACCATGACTTTTTGAGCCAGTCATGAGGGTTGAGAGTATTCCCATGTTTTCCAGTTCTTTGCTAACACAAAAAGAACTGCTATACATATTTTTGAATATGGGTCTTGCATATATTAACTTATTTGACCCTTAGAACAGCACTGAATGTTAGGTGACATCATTACCCCCATTTTACAATTCAGGAAACTGAGGCAGACAAAGGTTAAATGACTTTCCCAGAGTCACATAGCTAGTAAGTGTTTGAGGCTGGGTTTGAACTCATATATCTTCCTGAATACAGGGCAGCTAGGTGGCATAGTGGATAGCATGCTGGTCCTGGAGTCAGGAAGACTCATTTTTGTGAGTTCAAATTTGATATCAGATATTTAATAGCTGTGTTACCATGGGCATGTCACTTAACCCTATTTGTCTCAATTCCTCATCTGTGAAATAAGTTGGAGAGGGAAATGACAAACCACTCCAGTATTTTTATCAAGAAATCTTCCTTCCTTCCTTCCCCCCTCCTTTGACCTCCTGAAATCATTCTCTTTCTAGAGAGAAGGGGTATGACATTCACAGAGAGCAAATAACTCATTCACTGTTACACAGACAGTATAGAACAGAGCTGGAATTTGGACTTAGATACTTCAGCCACTAAAATAACCACTTACTCTGAAGGGGAATTGTATTCCCTACCAATTAGATCCCCACCATAAAGAAAATACTTTAAAAAAAAAAAAAGGTCCTACTGAAAAGTATATATCAAATTTGGGTATGCCTCAACGACAGTACTGTAAGAACTGAATTTATAGCTATCTAAAGTTGTTTTGGCTTAATTTCATTTTTCAAGACTTACAGGTCTTTTCACCAATGGGAGCTATTCTTCTGGGTTTAATCTTGGATTCAGCTGCTATGGCTCATACTACCTACTCAATATTAGCTTTGTCAAGTTCAGAAAAACCCTGCCATTATTGTTTTCTGCCTGGAAGAAGGGACTATTTCATTTTTGTATCCTTAGTGCCTTGCACAATTCCTGGCACATAGGGGGTACTTAATAAATGCTTATTGGTTGAATGATTGATTTCAGACTCTGCCTGCTATTGTGAGATAGGGCCTCTGAAACTTTGTTGACCCCATGAAGCAGTGGATATTTCACTCTACAGTATACATCTAGATCTATACTTGAAATATCTTGAGGGTAACTATGATGAATATTCATTAAAGATTCGCTTTATTTCCTTCCATTCACTTTAATGTACTTTCTGGCCCAGCACCCCATGTTCTGTTAAGACATTATGTTATGGACAGAGGCCAAACTTTGAGGCTTCCTTAAAAAAAAACAAACAAACAAACAAATTTTTCCCTTTGCTTTATTTTGCCCACACTGAGAATTTACTATGGAATCTCAGAATATAGTCAATATCTATGTCCCCAAAGATATGGGTAAAAGAGTCTCTAGTTCCTGGACAAGTGTAATGGAAATGCAGATTTGAAGATCTTCCCTGCTCCTAGGCCCTTTGATTGGCTTAAGAGACTTTGATTGACTTAAGTGACTCTGAGAACCTTCTTTAATTTGAAAGTATATTCTGCTCCCTAATAGGCTGAATGTGGTCACATAGAGCCTGTGGTGGGAGGCTTGGTTTTTAGGAATGACCACACCTTGATGTTGTGTGATTGGGCAGTGGGTCAAGAGGGTGGTTACATTCTCTGAGCCAGGAGAAGACTATATAATCCCTGATGTGAGGCCTTGCTTTGGGGCTCACTTTGAGAAGTGTTGTGTGATTTGACCAGATGAGACTCTGGGAAGCCGTTGTTGAGAGACCTCCAGCTTTGAAAACCCAGATGTTGATGCTTCCCTCTCTGGTAACTGTGATTTGGTATTGATATAATGGTTGGACAGTTTGGAAGCCTGTCTGTTTGATCTGTAAGTTCTGTAACTCTGAAGTTCGGGGTGCTGACCTTTTTCCCCTGAACTAGGTAGTGTGTGTTTGTTTGATTAAAGTAAGCTTATTAACTGATTTTGAGTTGCTTTCCTTTTGTAAAGCAGATCTAAGAACCTATATTGGCAGCTATCCTGGGGATGGTGGGGTGCTTGCTGCTACAACAAGCACCTAAGGTAAAAGTATATATGTATTAAAGGATAGTATTTATTCTATCCCAAAGAAAATTTAAAAACCACCTATAGGAATCACACAAGTATTTTAATGGCTTTTTATTGATAACATTTTTATCACCTAGATTTCACCTTACATACCTTCCCTTCCCTTTCTCAGAAAGCCATCCCTTATAGCAAAATACTTTTTTAAAAAAAAGAAAAAGAGGAATGAGAACAAATTGAGTAAAACTGATCAAAATACCGCAAAAACTTATTATATAAAATGTTCCCTACTTATGGACCCTTGCCTCTTTGCAAAGGAGTGGGTGAGGTATCTTCTCATATCTCTTCTAATGGGACCTCACTTGTTCTTTATAATTTTATAACATGCAGTTTCAGGTTTTTTTTTTTTTTTAATTCACATTGTTGCAGTGGTTGTGTATGTTGTTTTCCTGGGTCTGCTTGCTCCATTCTTCATCAGCTTATGTAAATCTTTCTATGCTTTTCAATAAACATCATATTTGTTTATTTTTGGGGTAGACAGGATGTTCAGAGAGAACTAGCACTTCTGCAGTGAAGGCTTGTCAAGCCCTTTTGGGAGCTCCTCTTCCACCTTTGGTGTCCACCTTTCATCCAACACTTACCTGTGGCCCCAAGAAGCTGTAGCATGCACAGTGGCCACATTCCAGTAAAAGTGTCTCAGCAGATGGGCTAAACCAGGTTGAGGGTAATCTACAAGCCTCAAACCAGTCAGTGAGTTAGGGGAATGTTGACTCAAATTGTGAAGACTTCCCCCAGCAGATTGGGCAGAGGAGAACAATTTGTTCCAATGGTCATTGTGGCAGCTAAAGCAGGCACTGAGGAGTACTTAGAACTTGGTCAGATGTTGTAGATACCAAGGTCATCCACTCTATCCTGGGTCATCTCCAGTCATCTTGACTTTCATCTTGCCACTGGACTTCAACGATTCTGAAAGAGTGAGTGAGGCTGATGACTTTGTGCAACTCTGCCTCAGTTAAATCCAATTCACACGTGAGTCAAGACATCATCATGTGATATCATTGATCCTCTTTGAAAACGAAGGATGAGCAACAGTATCTTATAAAAATTTTGATTTTTAATTTATCAAATAAGACAAGCATTTTCATAACAATACAATAAAAAAGATGATTGTACATGAAACTACAAATCTATTATGCACAACTTGCTATTCCTTTCAAATATACAACAAAATTATCATGTAAATTTCTTTTTTTTCTTCCATTTTTCCCACCCCCTGCCCTAGAAATGGTTGCATTAGACACCAATGGGTATATATTTATTCTATACATACTTCTATTTATCAGTTCTTTCTCTGAATTGCAGATAGTGTCTTTTTTCACATTCCCTTTATAGTTAATATGGGTATTTATAATAATCAAAATAACTTATTTGTTATTGCTATATAAATATTCTCTTGTTCATTTTACTCTTTATTATTTTGGGCAAGTCTTTCCATGTTTTTCTAAAATCTTTGAGCTTGACAACAATGATATCTTGACTGTAGTCTCATCCATGCTAGAAAAGTATAAAATTCAGGCAGCATTTTTTTTTTCAAAAAAGTTTGCAATTGCATTTAAGAATTGATTAGTCATATTCTGGGACTGCCTCTCTATCGGTGGTCGCATAATTCATGAAACAATGCTTTAGTTTCTGTTGAGTTCTAAATTTTCCATGGAGCCTTATGCAGTTCACAGACTCAGAGTGCTATTCAATGTTTTGTATATCCTTCTGAAGTGAAACCAACTTGGGATGATACTCTCCTACCCCAACATTCAGTTAAGTCTCACTGTTACCATATATAGACCTCCATTTGTATTTTACTCCACTCAAATCCAATTCACTTGCATCACCTCCTTGAGAACATGATTCTCTTTGAGAATGAAGGACAAAGAACAGAAATTACTACCCTAGGGACTTGAACTTTTTCCTAGGAAGAAAGTGAACTTGGGGTTGCTGGTTAGGCAACCTGCCCTCCATAGACCTGCACTGTCCAAATTGCTCTGGATAGTAAGAGGGCAAAGTTCAGGTATTTTAATCCTCCACTTTACGGCAGCTGATCTTCAAGTTTCAGGAGCCTTCTGCATTTTCCTCTTCTCTTTAAGAATTCCCCCTCTTGTTAGATGGCTGTTTTCTGGAATTCTCTAGGAATTTTCAACTCTGCTCCAGAAAACTGGGTTTGAGGAACTCCCACCACTTGGTCACTTGGTCTCTCTCTCCATGGCTGCCATCCTTTTGGTTGAAAAATTATTCTACTATCTTTCCAAGTCAGTGGATGGGAACTCTCCTTTTGGGATATGCAAGTAAAAAAAATGTTTACCATATGCTTCTGCCCTAAGTCATCCAATGGTTGCTCCCAGGGAATGGGCTACTGTAAGTACACATAGGCTTTCCCCCTTTGAGTCTCAGTACTGCTCTTAGCACTGTTGCTCTTTAATCTCCCTCCCCACCATATGGGGAGAAGGCAAAGGACCCTGCAATGAAGACTCCCAGGCACAGAAGGATTACTTCAGTTCATAAGCTCTGAGCCAACTGATCCACCCCCAATCCATCCACAATGGCCCAAACCAATTATTTCATTCTCAGTTGATTACTCATTTTCAATAAGGTATGGATATAACTCTGTAAGAGTCAGTGGGAAGGTTCACACTTTCCATAGGAAGGATCAAAGTCCTAAATAAAAGTGTACCTTCCCATAATACCCCTTCCCCAAACACACTCAAATGCTTATAAACACCTACTATGTACCAGGTGCTCTGATAATTTTGGAAATGGTAAAGACAGTTAATATCTGGGAGACATGTTTGTAACTATTAAGTTGCTCTCTTTGTGCTGGTGGTTTCAGAAATCAGAGCGTGAAGCTATTTTAGACATGACAGCTAATGGTTATTTGTGCAGAATTACCTCTGAAATATTGCTTTGTTCAGAAACCCTTGCTAACTGTGTCATATGCCTGGAATATCACACTCTACCCTGTATCTTGCCCTTTAAATCTTGTAATGACCTTTGTCAAAAAAAAAAAAGAAATAATACTGGACTTGTTCTTTGACTTATGGCGTGGTGTAATGAAAATAACATTAGACAGCTGACATCCATAGAGAACTTTCAGGTTTGCAAAGGGCTTTGTATCATTCAGTGACACTGGCCTTCTTGCCATTTCTCACACAGGACCCTCTCCCTCCCTCCAGACTCTGGATCTGTTCAGTGGTTTTCCCCCAATCCTGAAATTCTTTCACTCTTCACCTTTGCCTCTTAGCTTCCTACAAGACTCAGCCTAAATCCCACCTTCCAAAAAAGAACTTTCTCCGTTCTCCTCCCATCACTAGTGTCTTCTATTTAAGCCTATGTTCCATTTACTCTGAATATACCTTTTGTGTACTATACATATACAAACACACATACATATATTCATATACAAATGTATACCTACATATATGTGTATATATATTATGATGCAATATATGATAGGTTGTAATGTAATATAATATGTGGAGAGAGAGAGACAGACAGACAGACAGACAGACAGAATTATATGTATAAGAGGAAGCTTAGGCTAACCAAGTCATCATCCTTCTTCAAACTGTATCCATGACTCATCTCCATAAAGCAAAATTTCTTGACCATGCTCTATCAAAGGGCACTTTATACACCCCATCCTTTTCAGCCCCCTTTTATATATTGTGTTCCCTCATTAGCTCTTTGAGGGCAAGAATCTTTCTTTCTCCATATTCCGTATTCCAGTCTCTCAGAACAGTACCCAGAAGAGTGTTTAATAAATACCTGTTGACTTAACACACACATACATAAACAAATGTATATATCCACATATATGTGTACTTGTGTGTATATTAACTCTGTATATAGTCGCTTATATATTTATTTCCCCTATTAGAATGTCAATTCTTGAGGGAAAGGACTATGTTTTTGTCTCTTGGTATTCTGAGGATTTAGCACAATGTCTGGACTACAGTAGGCATTTAATAAATGCTTGTTGTTTATGAAGAAAGTATTTGATAGGACATCTAGGTGGATCATTGGATAGAGTACTGAGGCTGGAGTCAGAAAGATCCATCTTCCTGAGTTCAAATCTGGCTTCAGACACTAGTTGCATGACCCTGGCCAAGTCACTTAACCCTGCTTGCCCCAGTTCCTCATCTGCAAAATGAGCTGGGGAATGAAATGGAAAACTACTCCAGTATTTTTATCAAGAAAACCCCAAATGGGGTCAAGGAGAGTCAAACACAACTGAAATGACTGAACAACAACATAGCATTTGGTAGTGTAATTTTAATCTTGATGTGGAGTACCTTTGGGTTCTAAAATTTACATCAATGGAACTTGGGCTTTCTCTGACCCAATCAGTGTGGACAGACTATGAACACAGGCATCACTCCTGACACTTTCTGTTAGTTTTCCAAAGACCAGCCCTAGAAAGCTCAAGTGTGGTAGATTTTTTGGTTATAGCTATCATGGAAAACTGTTTACAAAAGCTTAAAGGCATTGGAATCTTTTTCAATAGAAAGGATGGTGAATTTTTTGGAACAAGCAACTCTCAAAAGTATCTGTTGGTATTGTTCAAATCTTAGACACCTCTTAGAAGGGTGGTAGATTTATTTGGCAGGAAACAAAAAGCAGGGTATCCATACTTGTGAAATGACAGTTTTGGAGCAATCAATAATAATGGTATTTAGCAGTTATGTAGAGTTTTAAGGATGGCAAAGCAAATTGCAAATACTATGTCATTTCATCCTCATAGCTATCCTGGGGGGAAGGGATAGGTGCTATTATTATTTCCATTTTATAGGTGAGGAAATTGAAGCAGACAGAGGTTAGGAACTTGCCCAGGGTCATACAGCTAATGAATATTCCAGTCTGGATTTGAATCTTGGTTCTTCCTGACTTTAGGAAGTGCCTTATCCGCTATACTATTGTTGTTGCTGAGTCATTTCAGTCTTGTTCAACTCCCCATGACCCATTTAGGGGCTTTCTTTGCAGAGATTGGAATAGTTTGCCATTTTCTTCTCCAACTCATTTTACAGATGAGGAAACTGAGACAAACAGGGTTAAGTGATTTGCCCAGGGTCACATAACTAGTAAGTGTCTGAGGCTGGATTTGAATTAAAGTCCAGGGCCAGTGAGTATTCTATCCACCATTCCACCTAGCTGCCCTATTCATTGAACTGCCTAGCATTTATTAAGACCCTATTATTTTCTAAGTGTTATTATTAGACTTAGGATACAAATACATGCATACACACTAACATATATATGTATATGAATGCAGGCATACATATATACACATACGTGTGTGTACACACACACATACATATGTACACAATATGGCATTCTGAAGTTAGACACAATATTAATAAAGCACTGGACAGAAACAGTCAGAATAAACTCCTGTAAAGATTCCATAATGTAGTAAGATAATTTGCCTCAGAAATGATAGTCCTCTAATGGCATCAGAGTCTGTCAGAAAGGAAGCTACTTGCATTCCTGGACATATATGTGATCTTTTTGAAGAAAGAAAGAAGCATTTGTTTTCCTGAAACAAAATTGTTCATTTTTGTTTTTCATTTGTCACTCTAAGTTGTCACTACCTTTGGTGGTTCTTGATTTGTCGCACATCCCTAACTCTAAGAGTACTGCCAGCTCTTCAGATACCCATATGCCAGTAACAAATCCCTGTATTTTAAAACATGACTTCTGGAAACATGGATCTCTTCTACTCTGAAAAAGTCTCACTGAAATAAGAAGTTCCATTTTGTGTGTCCTTTTCCACATTTCTTTATGTTTTACAATTTCAATGGACTCATCTTCTCAATGCTGTGGGCATCCCTCCCAGTGGTGGAGATTGCTACCCACCCACAATGCTTATTGCGTGTGATTGTTGCCAGTGTTCTTCCACAAATACTCCATAGGGGATCTACCCAATATGCCAGAGGCCTTCCTCTAGATTTCTTTCCATTATGTGGGTATCAAGCCAGAACTTGGGCTATCTATCTATCTGTTATTTCTGCCCCTTGCTCCATGACTGATCCATCTCTTTTTTCCACTGATTGATTTTTGTGTGTGTGGATGATTTCTCTTATGTCACTTACTCTCTTTAGGCTGTTATTGGAAAACAAACAAACAAAAATGCTATAGCTCAGAGGTATCAAATATCCTGTCTGTAGTTTCAGGCAGCCAGCAACTCCTGGATGCTCCAGAAACCAGATTAATTATAATGGCAGAGATTGGAGTGGTTTGCCATTCTCTGCAAATGTTTAACAAAATAAATAAAAATACAATAAAACATAGGTTATGTTAATTTGTGATTTTCTTTTTTTTTAAATGCTTTATTAACTTCTGGTTTACTTCATTCATTTCCATGAGATTTTGTGTTACAAATTTTCTCCCCGTTTTTCCATTATCCACTTCCCCAAAATAGCAGTCCCCCAGGATATCCCCTACTCTTATTTCCCAATTACATGTAAAATAGTATTAATAATAGTATATATATTTTTAAACATTTGGTTTTAAAACTTTGAATTCCAGATTCATTCCCTTCCTCCCTTGTCACCTACCCTTACTGGGAAGATAAGCAATTCAACATAGGTTGTACATGTGTAGCTAATGCAAAACATTACCATAGTAGATATATTGTAGAAGACTGATTATATTTCCCTCCTTCCTATCCCACCTCCCACTTGTTCTATTCTCTACTTTGGTTCTGTCCCTTTTCAAAAGTGTGTGCTTCCAACTTCCCTCCCCCCCAGCCTTCCCTCCCCTCCATCATCCCCCCTCTCATCCCCTTCCCCCCTACTCTCCTGTAGGGTGAGATACCCTATTTATTGTGTATGTCATTCCCTCCCTGAGACAAATTCAGTGATTATAAGGTTGACCCATTCCCTTATGCCTTCTTGTTCTTCCCCTCCATTGTAACCATTTTCCCTTGCCTCTTCTATATGAGATAGTTTGCCCCATTCTGTCTCTCCCCATCTCCTCTCATTATATTCCTCTCTCACCTCTTAATTTGACCTTTTAAGTATCATCCTTTCCTATTAAATTGGTCCTGTGCCCTCTATCTATGTATACCTGTAAACATATATATATGTATATATAAATATACACTCACATATGTATTCATATGCCTATATACCCTCTGATAAAGACTATATATATATATATATATATATATACATACATACATACATACATATACACACGTATTTCTATTGCCTTCAACTATTTTCATACTGAGAAAAGTTTCATCAGTTACAATTATTGTTTTTCCATGTAGGGATGTAAATAGTTCAACTTTGATAAGTTCCTTATGATAATTTATGATTTTCTAAGTTAATATGTAGCCTACAGGGATTTGTTTCTGTTTGAGTTTGACACCAGTACTGTAGCTTATTTATCCTCATTATTTGTGTCTTCATTGCATTTTAGTTCACCCACCACTGTGATTCATTGGAGTTCATGCACAGTGACTGGGTCATAGTTGGCACTTGATAAGTGATTGATTGTGGTATTCCCAGGTTCACAACCATATAGCATCAGAATCTAATTCCTATAGAAACTAGGAGCTGTTACTGTTCAGTTGTGTATGACTTTATGACCCCAGTGACCATAGCACAAGGTAGTCCATGCAGTGGTTTGCCATTTCTTTCTCCAGTGGATTTAGGCAAATAGAGGATCAAGTGGCTTGCTCAGTGTCTTGTCACATAGTTATTAAGTGACTCAGGCTGGATTTGAACTCAGTTCTCCATGACTCCAAGCCCAGTGCTCTATCCACTGAGCTATCTAGCTGCCTCCTAAAGGAAGAACCAAGGAACTAAGAGGGTCTTCCTTAAAATGTGAAGATAATGTTCAGAACCATTGTCAGAAAGATTTGCATTAGATTGAGATGGCACCATCCATATTCTCTCATCTTGTTTCCCTTGTCAAGATGGGTATTCATTTGCAAATTGCAAATGAAAAATTTGAAATGAAAAATGAAAAATCTAAAAAATTAGATTAGAGTCTAAGGCACAGCTGAGGGTTATGAGATGGTGTCTTCTCTTTTGCTTTCCCTTCTGAGTGCATTTTAGGAAAGATATTGACCAACTGGAATATATTTACAATAGGTCTACTGGGAAGAGGAGAGGATAGGAAACCAAATGAAGATCACTTGAAGTTCCTGCATATGGATATTTAGCCTGGAGAAGAGAATGGAACACGAAAGTTTTCTTTTTGGAGGCTTTCATCAGGAGAAGTATTAAATTCATGCTCCAAGGAACAGAGAAATGGGTGGATGTTGCAGAGGGGAAGACTTCATCTCAATGTAAGGAAAAGTAGAGCTGTCCAAAAGTGGAATGGGGAAGATGATCCCTTGATTAGTGATGGTATGAAGGAATTAATTTTCATGCATAGCTTGGACTAAGTGATTTCTGATGTCCTTTCTAACTCTGGGCTTCTATAATTTAGACAAATGGAGATCAAACCCTGGTGTCATTAATACTACTTATAGTTCACTTTAAAAAAAGTATTGATATATCTTATTTTAAAATCACTGTCCTTTCTGGATATCTCCCTTCCTGTTCTACTACCAAGCAATCTGCCCTTTGTAATGTAGAATAATTAAAGAAGGGAAAAAAATCAGTTCAGCAAAATTTATTAACACAGCATTTGATTCTGACAGTATACGTGATGTTCCATACCCATAGTCTCCCCCTCACTACCTACTCCCACCTGCAGAGAAGGGAGAAAGGTATATTTTCCCTCATTTCTTCAGATCTAGATTGGTTCTAATTCCACAATATTCAAATTTTTTTCTTCTTTTTGTTTGGTTGGGATCATTATGTGTATTTCCTTTTAGTTTTGCTTTCTTTACTTTGTAATTAGTTTATATGTTTCTCTGAATTCTGCACATTAATCACAGTAAAGTTATATTCCATGACATTAATGTCTTGCAACTTGTTTAGCCACACATTCACGTATTTAGCTCATATTTACATGGTGCTTTGTAGTTATAAAGGACTTTACTTATTTTATATTATCTGATCTAGATAACAACTCTTTGAGTAGAGAGTGAAATGTTATACATGCCCCTTTTATAGATGAAACAAACAAGCCTCAGAAAACTCAAGTAACCCAAAGTAACACAACTGCTCAGTGTAAGAACTAAGATATGAATTTAGGTCTTCTGTTGCCCTATCCAGTGCTCTTTGTATGCACAATCCTTCAGTTCACAAGTTTTTGTTCCCAGGACTCCTTTACACTCTTAAAATTTATTAAGAACCACTCCAGAAGCCTTTGTTCATGTGGATTACATCTATTGATTTTTCATAATAGAAATGAAAACATCTTAGCATTATTATGAAAATTATCTTGACCTTGTAGACCCCTTGAAAGAATCTTAGGGAGCTATAGAGGTCCCTAGATCACACTTTAAGAGACAGTGCTTTATACCACTGAATGAAAGGGAGTCACAGAGAGGGCTAAACCCTCTTTTCATTATTCATTTGTACAATTCTCCCCTCATATTCTGTCCCAAAATTCAAATACTAACTCTTCTCAAAGGCAATGTAGCTTGGCAGATGAAATGCCAAATTGAGAGCTATGATCTCTGAATCTGTTTAGATTATAGCTTTAGAGGGCAGCTCATCTGGAAAATAACAGCTTAGAGCTCTAATCCTGCCCTGGCCACTAATGTATTGTGTGGCCATGAATAAGTCACTTTTTCCTCTCTCCCATCAATCCTTTTAACTATAAAGTGAAAATCACAGTACAAAAGTTGTTTCTGGAATAAGAGTCATTTTCAAGCATTGGGCTAAGCCACCTCAACACTTCCTCATTGAAGTGATGATAAAAAGTGACCAATCTTTCAAGAAAGCAAAAGAAACCTAATAACTCTATGCAATTTTCAAAATGATTGTTTAAAAAAAATAACACTTTTGTTCTATAAGAAATGATGAAGAGGTGAATTTCAGAAAAACCTGGAAAGACTTACATGAATTGATGCTGAGTGAAGTGAGCAGAATCAGGAGAACATTGAACACAGTAACAACAACATTGTGTGATAATCAACTTTGATAGACTTAGTCTTCTCAGCAATGCAATGATCTAAGATAATTCCAAGACTCATGATGGAAAATGCTAACCACATCCAGAAAAAAAACCCAAAACAACAACAACTATGGAGTCTGAATGCAGATCAAAGAGTACTATTTTCATTTTTTTTGTTTTTTTCTTTCTCATGGTTTTGCCCCCCCCCGCCTTTTTTTTTCTGATTTATCTTTCACAACATGACTAATGCGGGGATATGTTTAACATATCTTAGATTGCTTGCTGTCATGGGGAGGGGGGGAGAAAAAATTGGAAAGCAAAATCATATAAAAGTGAATGTTGCTAACTATATTTATATGTAATTGGAAAAAAATAAAATACTATTAAGTAGAAAACAGCAACAACTTGTTTTTGAGAATTTGTAAGGTAAGTAAGCATGAGCAAGGAACCCACCTGACTAAATTTCAGAATTCTCATTTCCAAAGGGGTTTTTAAATGTCAGCTCCTCTGGATCCATGCAGGTTCTCAGGGGGATAGGCATTTCATTTTTGGAAAGTACTTTGTAAATTGTCAAGTGGCAGCTAGGTTGCTCAGTGGATAGAGACCTGGAAAGTCAGGAAGACTCTAGCTCAAATCTGGTCTCAGACACTAGCTGTGTGACACTGAGCAAGTCACTTAAGCTCTCTTTGCCTGCCTTTCTTCATCTGTAAGTGGAGATAATAATAGCACCTATCTCCCAGGGTTGTTTTGAGGATAAAATCAGATATTTGTAAAATGCTTTGCAAACCTTAAAATAATATGTAAATATTATTTATTTATTCAATTTAATACACATTCATTAAACATATTCTTGACAAGGAACCTAAGAAGTAGGTAGAGGAATTTAGAGTAGAGTGGGGAGGAATTTCAGACATCTTCTAGTCTTTCCCACTCATTCTACAGAGGAGAAACTGAGGCCCAGAGAGAGGTCAAGTGACTTGCTCATGGTCACATAGCAAATAAATATTTGCAGCTAGATTTGAAGGCAGGTCTTTCTGACTGATTGAGCACAGGCTCAATCCAATATGATCCTCAATAATATGATTCTTCCCAGGTGACAGATGATGAGGTTGCAAATGGTTGCACCTTACCTGTCTTAGTTATATTAACTATATAAAACTAATATGTGGTGATGCTTGGGCCCCAACTCATGTCCTTCCTTCTCTAATTTCAGAATGCTTTCCACTATTCCAAGATACCTTTCACAGATATAGTACACAGCTGGAAATAGGGAAAAGTGAAACTCCAGTAAAGTCTTATAGAAAAAGAAATAGGTTCTCAGGTTAAAAAAAACCTTGACCAGAAATCCTATGCAACACCAGGTGTTTAATATTGGTTGCCTAATAAATCCAACTTTCCTCCTAAGCAAAATGTGATTGCCACAAAATATAGTAAAAAGAGCATCTTCTAGGCAGTCCTGTTCAGTTGTTTTTAGGTAATGTCTGATGCTTAGTTACCTTATTTTGGGTTTTCTTGGCAAAGACATTGGAATAGTTTGCCATTTTCTTCTCCGGTTCATTTTATAGATGAGGATACTGAGGCAAACAGGGTTAAGTGACTTGCCTAGGTTTGTACAGCTAGTATTTGAGGTTGGATTTGAACTTAGGTCTTTTTGACTCCTTTGTACCACCTACCTACCCCTCCATATACTTCACTGCCTCTCAAACATGATCACCAAGGATAGAATTTGAACCAATAGCATGAAGAGCATGATGGAATAGCAGTCTGTTATTTTTTTTTTAATTCAAAAAATTTTTGTCTTTATTAATTTGTTCGTTTACTTTTAGTTTACAAGATTCAATTCCACAATTCCTTGAGTTTCATATTTTCTCTCCTTCCCTCTCCTCCCTCCCCCTGTGACAGCATACAATGAAGTATAGGATCTGCAAATACTTTCACATTAGACATTAGTCAGGTTATAAAGACAGATTGTATCAGATGGAATGAAAAATGGTAAGGAGAAAACAAAACCAAACAAGAAAAAGAAAAAGAACAGGTAGTTTGCTTCAATCTGGATTCAAACTCAGTTCTTCCTAGTTCTTTCTCTGGATGTAGACATCTCTCTCCATCATGAGTCTTTTGGGATTGACTTATATCACTGCATTGCTAAGTAGAGTCCAGTCTATCAAAGTTGGTCATCACACATACGTTGTATCTGTTATTGTGTACAAATTTCTCCTGGTTCTATTCTTCTCACTTAGCATCAGTTGGTATAAGCCTCTCCAGGTAAATATGAAGTCCGTCTGCTCCTCGTTTCTTAATTGCACAATAGTATTCCATTACATGCATATACCAGAACTTGTTTAGCCATGCCCCAATTGATGGGCACCCCCTTAATTTCCAATTCTTTGCCACCACAAAAAGAGCTGCTATAAATATTTTTGTACATATGGCTCTTCCTCCCACTTCTATGGTCTCTTTGGGATATAACCCTAGAAGTGGTATTGCTGGGTCAAAGGGTATGAAATTATTTATAGCCCTTTGGGCATAATTCCAGATTGCTCTCCAGAATGGTTGGATCAGTTTACAATTCCACCAGCAATGCATTAGTGTTCCAATTTGCCCCCATCCACTCCAGCATTTGTCATTTTCCTGTTTTGTCATCTTAGCTAATCTGACTGGTGAGATGTGGTACCTCAGAGTTGTTTTGATTTGCATTTCTCTAATCAATAGTGTTTTAGAGCATTTCTTCATATGCTTATAGATATCTTTAATTTCTTCCTCTGAAAACTGCCTGTTCATATCCTTTGACCATTTATCAATTGAGGAATGACTAGCAGTCCATTATTTTAATCATTCAGTTACCTTTTCCCTAACTCCTCAGCCTGATGAAGTGACTCGATTTCCCTATCTCTCATTTTACTTGTTTATAAAGTGAAGATGTTGAGAGTTCTCTAAGGTCCCTTCCAATTCTAACCTTCCATGAGTCTATGAGTCACAAAGTATCTGCAGAGAGTGCTAGATAGGGGCCAGGATGTCAAGAGAAGCAATGGAGTAAAGCTTAATGATTGCTGGTTTCAGAGTCAGAATCAGCCTGAGCCTTGTCTCATGGACAAGTTACTTGCCATTTCTGGGCCTTGATATTCTCATTTCTAAAATTAAGGGTTGGATTCATTGACCCCCCCCTCCAAGTCCCTTCTCACTCCAAAGTATGAACCTATGAATCTGTGTGACTTGCAGGCAAAGAGAAGGCTTGTAGAACCAGTAAGTAGAATCACTTACTGGTAATTTAAATTGGAAATCTTTGAGATGAAAAATTCCTCGTTCATGGGGTTTCCCTTTTGTTTTCTTCCTTAATCTAAATTTTCCTTTGTAATATCATGAATGGTGTCCTTACAAATGGGAATTTAGTTTCAGTTATTCTGTTTTTACAGTGCTAGTGTATGTATATACAAGTACTTAATAAATGCTTATTGATTGCTTTGCAAAGATTTTCCCCAGATTTCTTTGGTGGAGACTTATGAGGCAAAAGAAGTGAGAAAATGCCACAAAAAAAATACCCTTCCTGCTCTGGGAGTCTCTGACACTTAAAGATAATACTAAAACTGTAGCCACATAGATTAAATAATGAAAATCCAGTCAAAGTCTTCTATTAACAACTTGACCTTTAAAGGGTTGATATTTTAGTTCATCAACTTCCCAGGTCTCTTAATTAAAATTACAAATCATATAAAAATAGAATATTACAACTTAAAGGATCCTCAGAGGTCTAACCTGTTCATTATGTATTTAGGAAACTGAGGCCCAGAGAGATTAAATTCATTACCTTAAGGCCAAACAGATAGTGATTATTACTTCATGAAATTACAAAATTTCAGGGTTAGCAGGGACTTCAGTGGTTATGTAGATTAAACCATACCTAAAAAAGAACCTCTCTCCCTCTCCCCTCTCCTTTCCTCCCCCTCCAACTCCCCAACAGTAACCAATATACCAATTGAATAATTGTCCAGCTTTTGTTTCTTTGTTTTTTAGAACCTCAGTAAGGAGGAACCCTTATTACTTTTGGAGAGTTCTAATGATTATTACGTTTTTTTTCTTAGTAGGGATACTGGACTAGGAATATAGGGAACTCTCTGATGAGGAATCTCCTTCTGCCAATTCAGGTCATATTTTCTCTGTGAAATTGTCTTGGAAAGTTGCCTAAAGCATTGACAGGTTACCAGGATCCCATAATCAGCATGTGTCATAGGTGGGATTTGAACTTAGGTCTTCCTCACTCCAAGGCCAGAAGGCTATCCATGGTGCTACAGCTGTTTCTCATCAAATCTCAATTTGCCTCCTTGTAATTAGAACCAATTATTCCTAGTGCCATCTGCTGAGGTCTTCCTTAACTGGCCCAATGTCTCTTCCATACTGTATGTATATTCTTAAGATACCTGAATGTAGCTAACCTCATCTTTCCTAAGTCTTTTATTTTCTAAGCTAACCATCTTTAACACATAGCAAGTGGACCTCATAACTTTTACCACCTTGGTGGATCTCCTAAAGGACCTTCATTTCTTTATCTGGTGATGGCATTAGACAAATAACACCATTAAGCATTGGTAGCTTCCACCTACACACTCAGCCTATGTATGACACAATTTCTATTAGGGCTTTGGAGAAACAGGAGGTACAAAATAGTAGGGCTTCTAGATTTTACATACTGTATATTGAAGTAGATGGATCCAAGAGCTCTGTGTGGGCAGCCTTGTGAGTGGGTATTTTAATTTGAATATTTCTCTAGTTGCTATAGTAATTGTCACAACTGTGTGGTTTATGCGGTCTCTGATGTGCTGAACACTTATTAGAAGCACACGCCCTGTAGTAATGCCTACTTCATGTATTTGTATTGCACTTGGAGAGGGGAAAAAGAACCAGGCAATCAGATTTTAAGTGGAGATTTAAATTCTAAGGGCTATTCACCATTTAAATATATTTTGGTTAAGTATTTTCATTTCAAAATTCTTTTATTTTAACCAGATTCCCCCCTCCCCCTTAGCTTAAATATAACTACATAATCTAACTCAGGATGCTTTTTTTTTTTTTTTTAGTTGTTGTTTCCTCAAGAAAGTAGAGGCTCTAGAAACCAAGGTTACCAAACTCTTTATATCGAGAACAGGAAATTCCCCCTTCTGCTCTGAATGTGTCAAGTCAGCATCAATGTTGATGTGACACTGAAATGTATATGGATTTGAAAAATGTCTATTTATAAACTACTGCCTTTTTAAGCTGTTGGGTTCCCTGTGATCACTGATCTTTTATTTATTCCCTGTGGGTATCTTGGGGGGTTAGTTCTAAAGATGGCTTTCCAAGGGATTGAGAGGTATTTTTTTATTCTTTGTAATGGAAAATCTGTAATTATCTTAATATTTATCAAAACCTCAATGTCAATGGCTGAATCCTGCTCTCTTTTTAGACCTCTTCACAAAAGCACTTACAAAACTCCACCTGATCACCCACCTTCATAAATTAAAATGTATATGAATTATAAAATAGATTCACAATTAAAAATTAAGCTGGACTTCATTAAAGTTTTTTTAAACACACATTTAACTATAACATATTATATAGTACATAATTTGATAATTAAACATGTAATTATATAATGTATAATTTTATACCATTATATATGTAAAATTGTTCACTAGAGGCAAGTGACCTGTGGGAGGTAGTAAGTTCCTCATTAGATGTCTTCAAGAAAAGGCTTGATAGTCATTTGTTGGTTGAGATGGAAAGGAGATATTTGAGGTTGGTTGAGTTGTTAGGGCCTTTCCAACTGAGATTCTCTGACTGCAATTTGGAAGCTGAAGTCTTGGTTCGGTGACGCCACAGACTTCAAGAGAAGTACAATGACAGAAGAAAAAGCTATGGCTTTGACCTCGGTTTGGACATCATGTAGGTTTTGCATGTTATGGGAGGGGCCCTGTGGGTTAGAAGAGAAGAAAGCCAAACTTCCTGATTACTGGGCAAATCTTCCATCTAATTGTTTTAAAGCATTTGGAGTATCAACAGCCTGCAGATAGGGTGTGAAACTGATGGGATTTGTCCAATTAGAGTTTAGATAGAAGTGATGTTTCTTGGCCTCTGTGTGTGTGTATGTGTGTGTGTGTGTGTGTGTGTGTGTGTGTATGTGTGCATGTACATACGTCCATGTGCCTGTGTACTTTGTTTCTGTTGGGCAGGTGTGGAGAATTAGCAGAGGTGCAGGTGCATGGGGCAAATGCAAAAAAAAAACCCAAACCTGTAATGTTTGGTTACAAGAACTGACAGTTACTATAGATAGACATTCTTCAGACATATCCGTACACTTTAAAAAAATTTTTATAAATGCATTTTAATATAGTTGGTTTCCTTTGCAATTTTCTGAATTTTATTTCATACATTTAAAAATCTTCTAAGAGGTCCATTGCTCCTCCAGATTGCCAGAAGGGTCCATGATTCAAAACAAGGTGAATAGGCCTTGAATTGAAGACCAAGGACTTTCATCCAAATCCTACCTGGACTACTTACTACCTATGTAACCTTGGGCAAGGTTTTTAACCTCTCTAGGCCTCAGTTTCCTCATCTGTAAAGAGAGAGAAATACATTAGATGATTTCTAAGGTCCTGTCTACCTCTCAATCTGTGATCTAGAAAACTTGGACATGTGAATGAAGAGAGTGGCTTAAGATAATGTATGTGAAAAATGTTGCTATTTTTAAATCTACCACATAAATATTTTTTATTATTATGAAAGCCTGCTCTCTACCAACACAGTGGTATCTATCTTGGGTTCTTAGCTCTCATTCTTTCTGGGTCTTTCTTCTTAGAGTCTATGGCTTGGTTAATAATTATATTAGCTAACATTTATTTATATAGGGGGAAGGATATAAGTATTTATATAGCATCTACTATGTTTCAGGCACTGTACTAAGGACTTGGCAAATATACTCAAGTTAATCAACAAGCATTTATTAAACATTTACTTTGTATTATGTATCAAGGTGCTTAGCACTGGCAAAAAAATATAAATAGAAGGAAAGTCAGCCCCTGCCCTCAAGGAGCTTACCTTCTAACAAGAGAAGATAACACACAAAAGGTAGCTGGAAAGGAGCTGAAGGGAGAAGATAACCCCTCTTAGGGATGGTGAAGAAAGCCCAGAAAGTCAGGAGTGGATCCTGGAGAAGAATGAATGTCCTTCAAATATTTGCAAAGTGTTTTTAGGTACATTATCCCACTGGATCTGGACAATAAGCCTGTGAGGTAGGACCTCTTGCTACCATCTCTTCCCCACAATATAGAGTGAGAAGGCTGGACTTGTCCAGGATCACACAGTGAGTAAGTATCTGAGAGAGGATTTAGACTCAGGTCTTCCTAACAACCAGTCCAACCTTCTCTCCAGTTAGCTCCATCAGTTCCCTAGATTCCCTCTGGACTGGTTTCCAGGTATGCTATCCCTGCCAAAAAGGCTGTGCCATCGCTTGATTGGCCAATGTTTTCTGAACTGCCCACTTGATGGCAATATGGCCACCACTCTTTGCCTTAATTTTCTAATGTTACAAAACACCTAGCATAGTGCTTTGAAAGTAGTAAGTTCTTAGTTAACTATATGTTGAACCAAATTGAATTTATAGCTAACTATCTGCCAGAATTTGTGTTCAGATGTGTTTTTTTTAGGACTGAAACTACTTTGAGGTAAGAGAAGGTACTCAGAGAATTGAAAGCAGGTCATAAAGACCTGAGTTTGAGGCCCAACTTTCACTTATTTTGTAAGTGACCCATTTTCCTGGTCAGGGCTCATTTACTAAAACACCGAGTGTTGGACTAGGTACCTTCCAGTTCTGATAATCTGCAATCCTGTGAAGGTCAATCTTCTCTTCCTAAGGAGCTGAATTAACAGTAGGAAATGACTCTGCATTTGTAAGGGAAAGCTCATAGACCTTGTTCTTTTAGGGAGATCCTTCCATGTTATTTTCTTGAAGGAAGGATGAAAGATTATTTCCATTCCTTACTTGCATGACTATAGCAAGAAAAATTGTACAGATTAGGTAAGGTATATTGTTCCAAAGATCTTCTTGGACTCAGAAAAAAAAAGAAACATGATATCAGCAAAAATATGTATAAAGTTACAACACTAACATTAAGTTTCCTAATGAGTCATTATTCTTTTCTAAGTGTTTATTTTATGTTTTTATTGATAAATTTTGCTTTTTATATTACATTCACATCTCCACTCCTACTGGAGAACTGTCTCATAATGAATAACAGAAAAAAAAATGAAAGATGTTTGGAAAAACTAACCAACAAATGGAGTTTGCCAGCAGATACCATGGTCCATACCCATAGTCCTCTACCTTTGGAAATATGGGGAAGAGCTACATTTCTCATTGCTTCTTTGGGTCCAAGCCTGGTTATTATAATTGTACCATATTCAGTTTTGTGTACACACATAAACCATTGGGTTTTCTTTCTGTTTTCATCATTAAGGTCATTGTATATATTATTTTGCTGGTTTAATTTATTTCATTCAATATCATTTCAGAAAAATCTTCCCATTGTTTCTCTAAATTCTTCATATTCATCATTTCTTTTGTTATAGTGCCCTTCCATGACATTTGTATAGGATAATTTACTTACTCATTCCAATTTTTTGTTTAGTCATTTCTAATTGATGAACACCCCTGTTGTTTCTTTGAGAAATCAATCTATACTAGTGAGGAGAGTCTTATACAAAAGGGGCTGAACACCTGGTCACATTCACAATTTCAGAAAGCGGTTGCTATAAATACATTCTTCCTTTTCTAACATTGGTTCAGGTTATGGATATTTAGCTGACATAGTGGATAGAGTATTGAGCTTGGGTTTAGGAAGACATTCATTTGTCTCCTACCTTTCATTTGCTAGCTGTGTGACCCTGAGCAAATCACTTAATATCTGTGTACCCCACTTTCATCAACTGTACTATAGGGATAATAATAACACCTATTTCATAGGGTTGTTGTGAGGATAAGAGGAGCTAAGATGTAGAAAATGGTCTGTAAATTTTAAAGCACTATGCAAATGTTTATTGTTATTATTTTTAGGGAAGTTGACTTCAATGATAACAAGACTGGTAATGGAGAAGGGAACAAGAGGTGACATGGATATAAATCTATGATTATCTCTCTCTCTCTCTCTGTGTCCTTTTGGCTGTTTCTGTTTCTTTCTCCCCATTTCCCTGTCTCTCCATCTCTATCTCTCTTTATCGCTCTGTATGTTTATCTCTGTCTCTGTGTTTCCATTTCTCTATCTCTAGAATAGGGAAACATGGGAGGGAGTCACTCATACTACAACAGAAAGTGTGAATTTCCCATACTCAGGATTATCCATTCTGGATTATTTTCCTGGAGGTAGAGATCAAAGGATTATAGATCTAGATCTCAAATATCAGATCTAGTCCAATCCCTCTAACTCCTATTCTAAGGTCACCCAGGTAGCAAGCTTCAGGGGTGTTATTTGAACCTAGGTCCTCTGATTACAGAGTTGGGCCCCTTTACATGGTACCACAATGCTTCTCTGTGATAGGGCCAATATCGACCAGGGTTCCTCCATTGGTCTTATCACAGTTACCATTCATTCTTATTCATATATCTCCTTTATGGATTAGGGAGGAATTCAATGATTGCTAATACCTAATAGTTTTTCCTAAAGGGATATAGCAAATGCAAAAAAAAAAAGATTTTAAAGTTATACTGAGTTATTTATTGCAAAGGCTTAGGAAACATGGCATAGGCACTTACTGATTTTTAAAGAAAGACCATGACTTAATGAATCAGATTTTCTTGATATGACAGTTCTGGTTTGAGAAAATGAGACATAGTTGGAATGTGGCCTTTTTAATCTATTCTTACATACTTAGTATCAAAAATGAGAAGCAAATGCTTGACTGGGACATGGTATAGTAGTAAGAGTACTGGGTTGATTTGGTCCACTGGAAATTCATGTTATCTAATCTAAACTGGGCTTTCACTATAGCCAGGCAATCCTAATGGATTTTCTGCCCCACTCACAACAGAAGTAATCTCTCGCTTGCCCCACCCATTCCTACTTTCTCAGTTAAGGACCTTGTTTTTATCAAGCTGAGACTATTTGTTGACAACTTCTGTTCCACTTCTCCTCATCTCTGTTACCTCCAAAATCATTTATCACTTTTCCCTCTTTTACTCCAGTCCCTGATGGAGAGAGATTGCTTTTCTCCATGTCAAGGTCAAGGCCATGGCAAGAAGGTACCCTTGATCCTATCCCCCTCCCCACACTGCTCTCCAGCAGGTAGGGTCTGTGTCTGCCTTTTCTTTTTATCCCCATTGTTTGGCACAGTCCCTGGCACAAAGTAAGTGATTAATAAATTCTTGTCAATTGATTAATTGGTTGATTGATTTGGAACCATAATATCTTGGTTCAAATTCCAGCTTTGTCATTTATTACCTGCATGGCCTTGGGCAAGTAACTTGGCATCTTTGGGATCTAGTTTTCTCATCTATGAAATGAGAGAACTGTCCCTTTCTAACTTAAAGTCTATGAACCTCTAGAATGAGAATCATGTGAAGGCATTGGGGATATTAAGTTTGAAGAAGGGAAGACTCAAGAATATGATAACTGTGTTCAGACAAGGGATTAAACTTGTGCTGTTGGCCCTCAGAGGGAAAATTGCAAAAAGACTAATTTAGACTTCAAGTCAGGAGAAATTTATGTTTTTGGTCTGTTACCACTTGGAGTGTGGTCATTTGGTTACAGTGGACAGCTGTAGGCATCTGAGCACAAGTGTGAGGAGGTTACCAGCAGGGGCCAGGATATATTCAGTGTTAACTCTCATCCTTCTCTGGTGCCTTACCATCAACTAGAAGGGTTAGGTGAGGCAGGAAGAGGCTCCCACTCTAACAAGAACTGTCCAAAAGTGGAATTAGATTGTAAGTTCCTTGAGGTCAGAGACTGTGCCCAGCACATAGTAGGTGTACCTAGCATGCACTTAATAGTATTTATAGATTGATTGGAATGTACTGCCTTAGAAGATGGGGGGCTCCTCCTCACTGGGTGTCTTCTAAGAGAGGCTGGATAAATGGTGTATCCAGTATACTATAGTGGGAATACCTTTCAGGTATGGATTAGGTGCTTAGATAGTCACTAAAGTCCCTTCTAAATCTAAAAATTTGGTGAAAAACCTATGCTGGGAGGTACCTCTTTGAAGGATTTCGGTAAAACATGGACGAGAATTAGAAGATGAGAAGGTAGGAAGGGCTTCTGATCTGGCCTTAGTAGAGAGAAGGATGGAAGCGTGATTTTGAAAGAGCCACCAATCAGGAAATAGGAGCAATATCCCCATTAAAACAAATACAATTTAAAGGGCATCCAAAGTAGCACAAAGTCCAAGCACACCAAAGTTTACTTTTTACCTGATGCAGCAATCAGGGCTCTATCCCTGGAGCCAAGGAAAAGTAGAACTTATGACATAGTATTATGCTATAATTTGGCTTGCGCTACTGGCAAATGGGGGAGGCAGCTTCCCCTATCCAAGCTTCAGAGAACTGCCCAGGCATTTTCAAATGGATTTGCCTCTGGGTAGAAGTTGGCCTTTTCAGTAGGTGTTGTTAAATACTAAGATTTCCATCTGGGTCATTTTCCCAAGACACTCCCATCTAAAGGGATCCAAGCCCAAATAAAGGTACAGCAGGTATTTATCTAGTACTCAAGTATCATCTATATAGATACTTTGGATTATTTGAATGACTGCTTATTGGCCTTCATCATAAAGTATGTTTCCAATGAATTATCTTAAATTTAATTGTAATGGCTTCTAAATTGTACTTAAAACACCAGAAGAAGCAGCCTAGGTATAGATAAGCTTTACTACTTCAGAAAGTTGGATAAAAATGTGACCACATGCATTATTCATGTATGATAATTATAGCTTCTTCCTCTGAAGTCTTTTCAGATGCTTAAATGTGTGTTTTGGGTGACTCAGGGCTCTTGGAGGCTAAGCTCATAGAAAGCGTGTACCAGCAGATCCTAAGAAACTGGAAGGTCTTGTCAGGGGTTTTAGAGTATGGGAGGGGCCATGAACTAGATATGGATCTGTTCTAACCTTTACTGACTGGTTGAGGGGGTGAGGTTCTATGAAAGGCATGTTAGATTTCAAGGCAGATAACCTGGGTTTAAATCTTGGCTTTACTACCTGGGTGATATTAGGTAAGTTTCTTCACCTCCTTGGACTTGGTTTCCTTATTTGTAAAACAAGGGAGTTGGACCAAATAGCTTCTGAGGTCCCTTCCAGATTTGCATATATGGTTCCATGATTCCAACTTTAACAAATTCTTGGAAGACAGTCAAGAATTTTTCTGGATGTAGCAGCTCATAGAAAAAAGTTGTGGAGGGGTTACAACATCTTTAGCAGGCTAGTAGAATGTTAAAGTGAAAAAGTTTATTTTGTAGGAATCACAGGACAGCTAGGTGGTTCAGTGGACAGAGTGATAGAGCACCAGTCCTGAGGTTAGGACCCTTACTAGCTGTCATTATTAAGTCACTCAATCCCGATTGCCTTTCAAAATACACATATGCATGCACACACATTTATAATTTAAATAAGAGACAGTTCTTTTACCCTTCATATGTTTACAATCTAATGTCAGCTGAAGGCAGTGGTGGAGAGTGGGGAGGGGGAAGAATAAGCCTTTATATAGTGCTTACTTACCATGTGCCAGGCACTATACTAAATTTCCTTAGATTCTCATAATAACTCAGTGAGAGAGGTGCTCTCATTATTCCCTCTGTTAATAATTTCCCATTTATCTTGTATTTAGTTTGCTTTGTATATATTTGCATGCTATGTTTTCTGTAGGATTGTAAGCTCCTTGAGGGCAGAGATGGTCTTTTGCCTCTTTTTGTATCTCCCCATAGCTCAGCTCAGTGCCAGAAACATTTGTTGTTTCAGTAGTGTCTGACTCTTCATGGCCCTGGGATTTTCTTGGCAGAGATACTGGAATGGTTAACCATTTCCTTCTCTAGCACATTTGACAGATGAAGAAGATGAGACAAACAGGGTTAAGCGACTTGTCCAGGGCCACACAGCTAATAAGTGTCTGGGCCTGGATTTGAACTCAGGAGGATGAGTCTGGCCAGGCACTCTATCCTCATTGCCTCCCCCAATTAAACTAGCAAGCAAATAAACTAAAAAGTTATTAAAAGAACTATTGGTGTCAGGAAGAGTTGGACATGACTGGAAAACAACTGGTCAACAAGGTTTAATTTCATTCAAGTTTATTTCACTTACTTGGCTTAGTTCTATACATTGTTCATATATGGTACTGTAGAAAGAGTGATAGATTTGGAATGAGAGGGTCTGGCTATGAATCCTGATTCTCACACTATGCAACCTTAGGAAAGTGTATCCCCTCTCTGGGCCATGGTTTCTTCATCCATAAAACAAGGGGGTTGGACCAAGTAACCTTTAAAGTCCCTTCCAGCTCTAATGATGTTATGATCATGAGATGCAAGAAGGAGGAATCTGCTATAGGAAAAAGAGGGCCCGAGTTCGAATCTAGGCTCAGCTACTTGGACAAGTATGTGATGTTGGTAAAGTCATTTAACCTTTCTAGGTTTCAGTTTCTTCCTCAGTAAAATCAAAGTGCAGGATCATAATCCTTTCAGATCCTTCCAGCTCTGGATCTATGACCCTATGCATGTTTAGCCTGGTGGAAATAAATTTTCTTGAACTCAGACAACTATTCTTCCTTCTCATGAGCTCACTTGGTCACTCGCTTTCTCATCTAAGCTGATACAGAAATAGATAAAATCTGCTAGTCAGGCCAGGGATACCATGTTTGCTAGTTCATCTTTATAATGGGGTGTGAGCCCTTTTAAAACTCTGGATGTTTCTATCTAGTCAGTCATTCCAACTGGTATTAGTTGGGAGACAAGAGAATTTGGCACATACTGTACATTTAATTTTCCAGATCCCAGAGATTCCCCTTTTCTCCTTCATATACTCCACAGGAAAAAACAACATCCAAAAACAAGTCCTTACTCAACTATGCTGTTCTTGGTCTATTTCACTTGGCTCTTTACTTTTCCCCTCCACTTCCTACCCCTCCAGTCTAGATTACCTTAGTATGGGACCTATAAAATTGAGTGGATTTTTCCTCCCTAGTTAAGTTTCTCTGCCTCCTCTCTCACTCCCACAGCTGTACATTTGAATATTCAGAAGCCAGGCTGGAGGTGGGAGTGAATTATTTTGGGTGGGTTCTTTTTGCTTGAGAGACTCACTCAACTGAGTGGTGAGGGCAGAACTCTACTCCTCGGGGAGTTTCTTCCTCAGTTACTGTTAGAGAGCTCAGAAAAGCTCTGAATTACTGTTCCAAAGCCTTCCACAGAAAAAATGCATCTCTAATGAATTATTCCAAATTAAAATTTAATAGCTTCTAAATCGTACACAGAAGCATCAGCACAGACTCACTTTTTTGTGCAGAGATAAACTCTATTAGTATGAAAGATGAAAGTGTTGCTTTTTGTATGCAGTCCTCTCCTCCAGGGCTCCTTGCAATGTTGGGGGAGATTTTTAAGCTAAGTATGGAGAGGGAGATGGTTCTTTCTTTCCACTCCTACTGTGTACTTTTTGTGTTCAGAGCAGGATTTTTGACTTGTCACTTCTCGGAAAAAAAAAGAAAAAAAATAAAGCAAAAAACCAGAAGTGTGAGCTTTCTGGGGATGTGAAAAGCTCCATCTGCACATGCCCAATCTGGCAGCAGCTCATGTTAACTCAGCCCTCAGGAAACCCTTAGAGAGCTGGAAAGAGCTTGCCACCCCCACATTAAACTTACTTCCTCAGCTTAGTCACATTGCTAGGAGAAGCGCTGACACTTTCTGTCCTGGCAGGCCTCTTAGATACCAGAGAACATGGGCAGGGTAGGCCTGGGCCTTGGCACTCCCTCTGCTGCGGTATGGTAGGCACCCTTCCCCACCCATTATGACTTGTTCTTCTTGTTGGAGTGGACTAATCCTTCTGGATGCTGCCTGGGTGTGAGAGAAGGGTGGGAGGGAACTCTGGGTGCTTCCCTGGATACTCTGGCGGCCTCTTCACACTTGTGGTCAGCTCCCCGTTGCTACCAGTTACCAGCCAAAAGACTACACCCCATGAGGTACAGCCCCAGAACAGCTGTTTAGACAGCCTATATAGTCAGACCAGGAAACCTGGAGTTTGGGTGGACACAAGGCCCCGTGGGTAAAGGGTGTATAGAGTGACATGCTTT
The DNA here is from genome assembly GCA_011680675.1 of Gymnobelideus leadbeateri. NCBI lineage: Eukaryota > Metazoa > Chordata > Mammalia > Diprotodontia > Petauridae > Gymnobelideus > Gymnobelideus leadbeateri. The sequence continues at coordinate 1,051,750 of WOXC01004614.1, read as the reverse complement.
CAGGACAGACAGCCTGTGAAGCTCAGGCTAGAATGTTTTCAGTTATTGCCATGCTGAGGCTCTGACAAAAAGTATTCTTTAACCATATGTTTTGTGCTAAATTCCAGTTCTTCCTATTTAAATTTTTTCTTTTTTTTTTTCAGCTAACAAAATTTTATTTTATCTCCCACCTCCCTCTCCCCAATGGAAAAAGAAACCCAAAACTCTTGTAACAAATGTGCATAGTCAAACAAAACAAATTCTTGTGTTGGATATGTTTTAAAAATTTTTATCTCTGTGCCCTGAATCCATCAAATCTCTGTCACAAGGTAGGTCAGTATTTTTTCCCAAGATAAATTTTTTAAAGTAAAAAATTTACATCATATACCTCTACAAGTCACATGTAATACAGTGTCAATGTTGTATAGTGGGGGCCAGCTAGGTGGTGCAGTGGATGGAGCACTGGGTTTGGATTCAGGAAGACTTAAATTCTTGAGTTCAAATCTGGCCTCAGACACTTCCTAGCTGTGTGACCCTGGATGAGTCACTTAACCCTGTTTGCTTTAGTTTACTCATCTGTAAAAGGAGCTAGAGAAGGAAATGACAAACCACTTCAGTATCTCTGCCAAGAAATTACCAAATGAGGTGATGGAGAGTTGGACATGACAACGAAAAAGAATCATTTAAGCTTTCTCAGCCTTAGTGTTTTCAGAGAGAGAAAGCATAGTAGGAGAAGCTGGGTTTAAGTCCCTCACTTTCCACGTGTTGGGTGACCCTAGTCCTATCACTTAACCTCTCATGTCCCCAGAAACTTTCTAAGACTATAGGTGGTGATCTGTCTTGTATTTGTACCACCTCCCTGATCAGACCACGTTGGGAAGGCTATGTTTGGTACTGGGCACCACATTTTAGGAAGCTGGAGAGGATCCAGAGGAGGGCATCCAGAATCATTTAAGGCCTTAAGATCAAGTCATATGATGATTGATTAGGAGAACTAGGGATACTTTGCCCTGAGAGGAGAATACTTAGAGGGCAGAAAAGCTGTTGTCAAGTACAGAAGAGGCTCTAGGTGGCAAAATGGATAGAGCACTGGGCTGGGAATCAGGAATGCTCGAGTTCAAATCCAACCTCAGACACTTACTAGTTGTGTCGCCCTGGGCAAGTCACTTAACCTTGTTTTCCTCAGTTTCCTCATCTGTAAAATGAGGATCATAATAGCACCTATCTTACAGGGTTGCCAAGAGGATCAAATAAGATGATATTTGTAATGAGCTTAGCATAATGCCTATATACAAGTAGGTGCTTAATAAAACACATTTTTCCTTCCTTCCTTCCTTCTTTCCTTCCTCCTTTCCTTCCTCCCTTCCTTCCTTCCTTCCTTCCTTCCTTCCTTCCTTCCTTCCTTCCTTCCTTCCTTCCTTCCCTCCCTCCCTCCCTCCTTGTTTTCCTTGGCTACAGAAAGCACAAGTAGGAGCAATTGATAGACATTGCTAAGAATTCAATTTGGACTTGGGGTCAGGAAACGCCTTCTAACAGAGTCACCTGAAGGCAGACGTGGGTTGTTTGGAGCCATATTAGATCATTCCTTACTGAAGTCTTCAAGCAAAGGTTGGATAACCACTTGGCAATTTTGTTAAACCCTGTGATTGCTTTAGAGCAGGGGTGGGGAATCTGTGGTTTTGAGGTCATGTATGACCTTCTGGGTCCTTGGGTGTGGCCTTTTGACTGAGTCCAAATTTTACAGAACAAATTCTTTTATTAAAGAGCTTTGTTCTATGAAGTTTAGATTCAGTCAAAGGATTGCACTTGAGGACCTAGAGGGCCACATGTCACCTTGAGGCTGCAAGTTCCCCACTCCTCCCCTAGAGGACAGGAATTAGGCCAATAAGCAAATGTTATAGAGGGAAATTTTGATGCAATCTAAGAAATATCTAAGTGCTAGACCTATCCAGCATGGAACAGACATCATTGGTAGCCACTTAGTTCCCTGACAATGAATGTGTTCAAGGAGAAGCTGGTGGGAAGTTGGATTAGTTGATTTCCATGAAATTCTAGGATTCAAACTTAATTTACTTTGTCTTTTAAATATTTTTATATTTAGGTTGTTGTAAATATCCAAACACCTTTTTACAGGTAGTCTAGTAGATCAGCCTGTCCATTTGTTCACTTGTATGACTTGACACAGATAGTAATTATCCTTTTGATGATCAGGAATAAGAGTGTTTGACTCATCCAGAGAATTTGGGGAAACTAGATGACTGAATGGAGAATGTTCTTCATGGAAAAATTTATAAGGCAGCAAATGGATGTTAGCAGGTGGTTAATAAATGCTTAAGCAACATGTTTCTATGATACTATGAGGTAGGACCATTTATTCCTTTTGGCAGGGCCCAATAAAATTTGGCCAGCTGTATGCTATCTCCATTGTGATATGAACACTTTATCTTAGAATTAGTTGTTTTAAAATGAAACTGCAGAAGAAGAATTTAGGATTCAGGTAAACCATTTATTTCCAGATAGGTCTGAACTAATCTATCACTAGATTGAATATTTTAGAATGATTCTTAGCTTCACTGAAAAAGAAACATATCTCCTCTTCATTAATGCAATGATGAATAGTATTGTCACTCCATAGAAGCTCATAGAGCACTAATCAAATATTCTTTTATGATTTGACTCAGAAATAATCTGTTTACAGTTTGGCATTTGGGGAAGATCACGGAGGCTCACTCATTCATTCACTCAGCAACTATTTATTGTTAGAGAAATAACTTAATACTTTGAATTATTTCCCTTTATAAGGGGGACCTATCCAGAGTAGTATTGCAAGTCTGAAGAACTGAATAGTTTTATGTGGGACTTAAGAAGAAAGGAGTGTTTTGATTGCTTACAGTTTTGCGTGCCATGTCTGTTATGTTTTAAGTTTGAGGAAAATTAAACTTGTCCTATATTTAATTAATCTGAGTCCTTACATGGGAGGTGAGAACCTCTTTTGCTTTTGGGGTAAGGGTAGGAAGGAATGATATTTCCATAAGAAACCCTAGGTTGGTGCATGAAACATGGATATTATTTGAGAGATATAGACAGGAGTGAAGTGAGTCAATGTGAGTTCTTAGCTTTGGTAAAGAACCACAAAGTTGCATACTTTAGGGAGTTTACAATCTAATAAAAAAGATGAAACATGTGCCTAGAGAATAAAGAATAGATTAACATAGATGCATAGGATAGGTAGAAACAATATTCAATGGAAAGACATTCATAAAAGAGAGATTTTTCTTAAGACATATGATTTCATTGGTGAGGGTGCTCCTCTGCCAGCATTGGCTGCAACCCTTCCATATCTTAGTAGATGGTCTTCATGAGTTGTGACCAAACCTGGTGACCAGTCTTCTGGTGATGTTGTTGTTCAGTCATGTTTGACTCTTTGTGATCCCATTGGGGTTTTCTTGGCAAAGATACTGGAGTGGTTTGCCATTTCCTTGTTCGACACATTTTACAGATGAGAAAACTGAGGCAAACAGGGTGAAGTGACTTGCCCAGGGTCACACAGCTAGAAGTGTCTGAGGCTGGATTTGAACTCAGGTTTTCCTGACTCCAGGCCTGATGCTCTACCCATTATGCCACCTAGCTGGTGATTAGCATTTCCCAATTTATCTAGGTTAATCAATGGAGGACAGTCACTCTGCCCATACTTGAAGCTTGATAGGACTTGGCAGAACTTGTGTGTTGTTGGCATAACCCTTGTGGATCTAGGTTCCCCTCTATACCATGATAGACCAATGGAATGCCTTAATGGAAAATTTTTTGTATTTGTCCCCTCGTCTCCTCTTATATGATTACCACCTTCATTCGGGTTTGTTGTTGTTCAGTCTTTTTCAGTCATGTCCACCTCTTTATGACTTCATTTGGGGTTTACTTTGCAGAGATACTAGAGTGGTTTACCATTTACTTCTCCAGCTCATTTTACAGAGGAGGAACTGAGACAAACAGGGTGAAGTGACTTGCCCAGGGTCACACAGCTGGTAAGAGTCTGAAGCCAGTTTCGAACTCCAGGGAATGAGTCTTCCTGACTTCAGACCTGGTGCTCTACCTCCTGAACTATCTAGCTTCATTCAGGTGCTTATCATTATTTCAAGAGCCTTCTATTTAGTCTCCCTGCTTGTTTATCCTCTCCTCTCCAATTTGTCCTCCATGATGTTGCCAAAATAATATTTCTGAGGCACAGGTTTGAACATGCCTCTTTCCTGTTCAAAAATCTTCAGCAAATTTCCTATTGCCTCTAGGATCAAATAGAAAACTGTTAGGCCTGGCTCTTAAGGCAGTTTCTAGCCTGGTTTGACCAGCTTGCTAAATCTTAGTTTACATTGCTCCCATTTATATAAACTATGTTCCAGTTAAGCTGGACTAGTACCTTTTTCTGACCTTGACATTCTCATCTCCCACCTCCATGTGTTCATGCATTTGTACCTAATCTCTGCTCTCTGGAGCCTTACCTTACTTTCTTTCTTCCTTCCTTCCTTCCTTCCAGGCTGATGGTTGAGGGCCCAGTGGATCCTGCTGGTTGGCCCCTCCCTGTTGCTAGTCCTATCTCCTATTTAAATTACCCAACCCAAAGGACAGTGACTTTACCTCTAAGGTTGCACATCTATATGTCTACATTGTGTGTATCTTGTCCATAGGTATTTATTTATTTGTTGTCTTTTCCCTTTAGAATGGAAGCTTCTTGAGGGAAGGAAATTTTTTTTTTTTTTGCATTTCTTTGTATCCTCAGTACTTAATGCAATGCCTGCCATACAGTAAGGACTAATTTTAACACATAATAATTACTTGATAAATACCTTTTGATTTATTGGCATATCCTCCCAATAGTATGTAAACTCCATGAGGGTAGGGATTCTTTCATTTTAACAAATGCTAGCTGAAATTTTTACTTTCCCTTTCCCCAGTACCTAGCCTAGTGTCTGACACATAGCAGGTTTAATCGATGGTCTTTGAATTGTTGAGGAAGGAAATTATGGCAAGTTATATCATCACACTGACTGATCATTAAAAAAAAAATCTCTTGCCCAGTTTCTTTGGTTCTTGAAGTTCCTTCCTAGGGCCTCCTCTTTCTCACCACCCACTCACTTCTCAACTCTGCTGTCTGGCTTTTGAACCACTGGTAGGCTGAAATTGCTCCTTCTGAAGTTACTAGAAAGCTTTTAATTGCCAAATATGATAGCTCTTCCTCTGCTCTTATCCTTCTCAACCTTTGCTCAAGATTTGACACTGTTGACACTCACCCCCTTCCTATTTCTTCTTCAGTTTTCATCTCTCTGGTGGTTGGTCCCTGATAACCTGTTGTTATCTATCCTGGTTCTCTATTTATCTGTCTGACTGTTCCTTCTCATACTCCTTTTCTGGATGAACATCCATACACCACTCCCTAACCATAGTTCCACCTATGGTTCCATGCTGCAGTATTCTTCTTGCTATACCTTTTCTTCTGGTGATCTCATCAGCCCCCATGGTTTCCCTCATCATCTCTCTTTAAGTGACTTGAGACAGTGTGATACTATGGAAAAGCACTGAATCTGGAGTTGGTGAAGCTGGGGTTTGGACCATGGCTTTGCACCTTCTTATCTGTGTGATCTTGTACAAGTGCTCCTTCCCAATTTTCTCATCTATAAAATGAGACAGACTAAAATACAGTCATGACTGCATGAGTTGAAAATTCAAACAAAAAGTGGTTGCTTTAGAAATGAAATGATAGGATCAGAATGTGACAGTGTCAACCCTGATATCACAACTCATTAACACCAATAAAATTCTCTTTCCTTGGCGGATATCCATCTTTTGTTGGTTTTTTGCTATCTTTGCTCTCTAGGAAGTTCTATTGCAGCTCCCAGACTGCATCCTGACTCTGAAATGTGTGCAACCAACTTGACCTCATGCATGAATATGTGCTTTAAATTCTCCTAGAGCCATGGGAGACATTGAAATACCGAACAACAGGTACCAGAGATTTCAGAGTCCTTCCCATTTTTAGTAACTTCAGTGACTCAGAAGGGATTTTCCACCCATCAGATTATAACTCACATCTTGAGAACTGCATTGGGTGAATTTTATAGCAACAAGTTGAAGATGGATGTTTTTAGTTCTCTCTCATAAAAGTTAAGCTGGGTTAAAAAGAAGTCTGAGCAAGTCTTTAATTATTTTTTCTATAGGCACATACTGAGTCCTTGCCATTACATCAGTGCCAACCATTGTATTACTCCTGGGATACAGAGAAAAATGAAATAGGAGCCTCTATTCTAGTCACTTTCATTCTTCTCGTACAAGTATGCTCATAAATGGGAATGATCATAGATGCTGGAGCCCAAGTCTCTGACTATATTCCTAGCTATTAAATGAGTTGATATTTATAAAGCGCTTACCACAGTGCTAGGCATGTGTTAGGCACTATATAAATGCTTATTTCCTTCCCTCACTCCCCCTCCCCCAATCTCTTGCATTTATTTGCTAATTAAAGGTCTGGGGGAGGGGAATTGCAAATTATGGACCAAAGGGTTTCGCCCTAATGACTATAATGCCGGTATTCCCTCCTCACCTGTAGACATGACTTGGGAGAGGCATGTTGTTGCTTGCAGAGCCAGAGCGGATAGGTCCAGAATGACTGCTTAAGCTGTTTCCAGGTGTGAGTGAGTAAGACAGAAAGGGGTGGGGCAGGGCTCATGGCTATTACTAAGGCTGGAAGTCTGGGCCTCTTCACTGGAGAACCCAGGGAGATTGCCTGGATTAGCAATAGGATTTACACTTAGGTAAAGAGATCAGTCAAGTCAAATCAAGCACTTATTAGGCACCAAGTATGTGCTAGGCACTATGCTCAAACCAAACACTATCAGGTTGGGAAACCTCAAGGCCACAAGTGGCCCTCTAGGTCCTCAAGTGCGGCCGGCTGAAGCCAAATTTCACAGAACAAATCCCCTTAATAAAAGGATTTGTTAAAAAAAAAAAAGGATTTGTTCCTGTAAAATTTGAACTCAATCAAAAGGCCACACACAAGGACCTAGAAGATCACATGTGGCCTTGAGGCTGCAGGTTCCCCACCTCTGCACTAGATACAAAGAAAAATCAGTCTTTGCCCTCCAGTAGTTCACAACATGTAAATAACTATGTGCAGACAATATATGGGGTAAGTTGGAGATAATCTCAGTGTTAAGGGGGAACAGGATAAGCTGCTGCTATTCAGTCATTTCTGAGTCTTCATGACCCCCTTAGGGGTTTTCTTGGTAGAGATACTGGAGTGGTTTGCTATTTTCTTCTCCAGATCATTTTATAGAAGAAGAAATGGAGGCAAATAGGGTTAAGTGACTTGCCCAGGGTCACACAACTAGGAGATATCTGAGGTGGGATTCAAACCCTAGCTGCCTCATCATGATAGGCTTCTTGAAAAAGGTAAGACTTTAACTGAGACTTGTAGGAAGCTTAGGAATTAAATACATAGCCTGGGCAAAGTAGGCTAGTGCAGGAGACATGTAGTATTTAATGTTTTCTCCTCTCTATGTATATATGCATGTATGTATATAAATATATTATATATGTTACCTCTATAATATATACACATAATATATACAACATACAATACAGATGTGTGCATGTGTATATATAATATAGATATAATAAATATTATATACATATACATATCAGTTGTTGTTCAGTTATGTCTGACTCTGTGACCCTGTTTGGGGTTTTCTTGGCAAAGATACTGGAGTGGCTCACCATTTTCTACTCCAACTCATTTTATAAATGAAGAAACAGAGGCAAACAGGATAAAGTGACTTGCCCAGGGTCACGCAGCTAGGAAATATCTGAGGATGGATTTGAACTCAAGAAGATGAGTCTTCCTGACTCCAGACTCAGCACTCTATTCACTGCACTACCTAGATTCCCTAGTATTATGTATCTATATCTATATCTATCTATATAGATATAGATATAGATATTACATATATCCCTGTTAAGACTGTAAATTCCTTGAGTGGAGGGACTGTGTCATTTTCAACTGTGTATTCCTAGCATGGAACTCAGCACCTTGCTTATCCTTCAATGCTTAGATATGTCATTACAGAGCCATAACCATTATTTTTCATGCTTGGAACAAGCTTTGCAAGATCCCAGGGGAGCAAGAAGAAAGAAAAAAGTGCCTCAAGCAAAGTTTTTAGGATAAATTTGGTTGGGAAAAATATATTTTAAATTCCTTGATAGCAATGACTACTTCATTTTTTGGGCTATGTATTCTCAGGATCTAGCAGAGTGCCTGGCACACAGTAGGCATTTACTAAGTGCTTGTTTATTGATTAATTGATTGAGAAAAGAGATATAGAGACCCCAGGATACCAGCATGAAGAACCCAACAAGGCTGTTCCACTATGTGAGTGGATGAGTAGGGGGAGTATACTTAAGGGTGATGACAGATGGGGGAGAAAGTCTATGCCATTTGCTAGATTCCTAATTTATTTTTATTAAATAATTTACAAATGGAAATATTTTATTTTTTTCAATATATTCATTTCTGGTTTTATCTCTTTCTACTTCTCTATCAAACCTTTTTTTTGTAACAAAGATTTAAACAAAAACAGAAAAAAAGTTTGAAAAATAAACCTATGATTTAACTGCATCTGACAGTGTATGCCATAATCCACACCTACTGTACCCCACCTCTGCAATGTTAGTTTCTTATTTAAATTAAGTACTCTGTTTGCCTCAGTTTCCCCATCTGTAAAATGAGTTGGTGAAGAAGTGGCAAACCAATCCAATATCTTTGCCAGAAAACCCCAAATGGGGTCACAAAGATTCAGACCCAACTGAAGGGACCGAATAACAAAATTTTTTCTAACTGGGTTCTGACCTCAGTTGTTTCTATGCTCTTTAAGGAGTGGCCAGACTAAAAAGCACCCTATAAATCTTAGCGTCCTGGGAAAAAAGGATCCATAGCTTCACCCTAATTATAGTTTTGCTTTAATGGACCTCATCCTGTGTGACTCTTGTCTACATCCTCCCTAAGTTCAACACAAGCTATAGACTCAACATTTCTTTTGATCTCTTGTTATGGTGGACATGCCAGTGGTGTCTTATAACAAGTGTTTAGTTTTTGCTGATTTTAATTGAATGTTTTTTGGCTCTTTTTGTGTCCCCAGGACTTAGCCTAGTGCCTGGCACATAGTAAGCATTTAATAAATATTTATTGATTGGTTTGATTGAATAATAATCACTGGGTAAAGGAAAAAGTGAAGGAAAAACTAACAGATACTCAGAAACAGAGACTGAGCCAGAGAGAGAGAGAGACGTAGAAAGAAGCTACCAAGATAGATCGACACAAACATACACATTCCCCAAAGAGGATACAGTCCCACGATCTATGCAAAGACAATCCAGTGAAACCCACGCATGTGTCAGGAACAGGTAGGGCTGCATCTCCAGCTTTCTTTGTTTTCAGCTCTCCCATCTTTAGAATAGGGTTGCTAATCTGCCCCCTGCTTCCTACAGAAGAATGTTTTGAGGATTAATTATATTAAAAATAAAATAGGATCTCTAAAGCTCTTCTAAGATAACAATTACACCTTGCACTTATAAAGAGCTTACTTATTATCATAAGAGTTAGATAGCAGCAGGGGAGGAGAGAGCTTGGGAAGGGGGTCGTTATCTTCTCACTTATCTGCCAAAGAAGCAGGCATCACCTGCCAGCTAAATTTCCTTTTCTCTCTTTGAAGATTTCTCTTCTAGTTACTTGCCATGTTCTTACTCTTCTTAAGAAAAAAAAATTGGTGGGGGGAGTCATGTGAGAGGAGGATTTGGGGGGTGGGGGAATTGTTCAGCAGTTAAGAAGGGGGAAGGTTCTCTGGTGGTATTGATTTACAGGCAATTCATCATTTATTAAAACTGAAAGCAAGAGTCTAGGGCAAGAAAATGAATATGAAACTTTACATACATATATGGAAATGTAATCATTTCTGGCCTGGATGGCGGCTGTGAGCAGTTTATGGAGATGAATTGCCTTCATGCCCTTTATTTTAAGAGAACTTCCTCCTAATGCATGACATATATTTCGTATCTTTCTTAGATTGCTGGACTGCATAATTAAAGGAGAATTCCTACAGTATGATAGTCTGTCCCTGAAGATATAACATAATGTAGCATTGGTCCTTTGTTCACTAGATGACAATTTTAAGATTCATTTTAAAAATGGAGGGGCCAGTTTTGCAATTTAGAAAGGCAATGAGGCATTATGTATAGAGAATTGGAGCTGGAATCCAGAGCTAGGTTCAAATCCTGCCCCTTGCATAATGTTAGGCAAGTAATTCAACCTTTCTGAATCTCAGCAATTCTGTAAGTCTATTAAGTTATATGCTGGTTGTTTTCTTGGTTGGTTGAGGGACTGTACATTGTTTCCCACATTGGAATGTGAGCTCCTTCAGGAAAGGGATTCTTATTTTTTCCTTTCTTTCTTTCTTTCTTTCTTTCTTTCTTTCTTTCTTTCTTTCTTTCTTTTTTTTTTTTTTTTGCATTTTGGAGGGCAATTGGGGTTAAGTAACTTGCCCAAGGTCACACGGCTAGGTTTTTGTTTGTGTGTGCCTTAAGTGTCTGAGGCTGGATCCTAACTCAGGTCCTTCTGACTCCAGGGCCGACACTCTACTCACTGCGCCACCTAGCTGCCCCTTTCACTGCGCCACCTAGCCGCCCCTTTTCCTTTCTTTATATTCTTAGGGTATAGCATAGTGACTGGCCCATAGTAAATTGTTGATTGTTGACTGACTGAAAAAAATACAGGTCATCAATATTCAGAATGATTTACTTTCATTATGTTAAATGCTTCCATTAGCACACAACAATTAATCATACATAATGTGTTATGAAAGTGCTTTGTCAATAAAAAAAGGGACATACCAATATAAGAAGGAGGTGGCATGGTGCCAGGAGAAAAGCATTAACTTTTGGGTTAGAAGACCTAGATTCAAATTCTGCCTCTGTTATTTATCTTACTATGCAATTCAAGCAAGTGATTTAATCTCCCTGGGCTTCAGTTTTGTTCTTCATTTTTAAAAATTTTATTTTGCTTTTTGGAAGGCAATTGGGGTTAAGTGACTTGCCCAAGGTCACATGGGCTAGTTTTTGTGTTAAGTGTCTGAGTCTGGATTTGAACTTGGTCCTCCTGACTCCAGGACTGGTACTCTATTCACTGTGCCACCTAGCTGCCCCTATATAGTAAGCTCTTAATAACTACTTGAGTTCATTCATTCATTCATTCATTCATTCATTCATTCATTATCCTAAAGTCTAACCTACATGACCCTTGGAAAACAACCCAGATCAATCAACTTGAACTGCCAGCTTTTAATTCATTGATAATAATGGTGCTGCTGCTGCTGATAATTACAGCTTTTATATAGTGCTTAAAAGTTTATATACCTCTTATCCTTACAACAACCCTGAGAAGTAGGTCATATTATTAGCTTCATTTTATGGATGTGAAAACTGAGGCTTACATGTGTTCAATGATTTGCACAGACTCACACAGCTAGTAAGAATCACAGGAAGAATTTGAACTCATCTACTCCTCCCATTGAGTTAAGAGCTTTATCCACTGGGCCCTTTACTGCACTGGGCTACTCACAGTCATTCTTGCCTGCCATTTTGGGTGCTAAAGCAAATTCATATTGGTATACCATCTTATGCTATATCAGTCTCGCCTTGAGGAATACCCTGTTTTTTGGCCTTCATTTTTGAAGAGGACCAAAGACATCATGAGGTGATATCTTGACTTGTAGGTGAACTGGATTTAAGTGAGGCAGAGCTGTGCAAAGTCCTCAGTCTCATTCTCTCTTCTGGTCACTGAAGTTCAGGGAAATACCCTATGATACAATGCAAAGCCCAATTTCCTTCCTTCTTTCCTTCTTTCTTTCTTTCCTTCTCTGTCTGTCTGTCTGTCTGTCTGTCTCTCTCTCTCTTTCTCCTTCCTTCCTTCCCTCCCTTCCTCTTTCTTTCTTTCTTTCTTTCTTTCTTTCTTTCTTTCTTTCTTTCTTTCTTTCTTTCTTTCTTTCTTTCTTTCTTTCTTTCTTTCTCTCTCCCTCTCTTCCTCCTTTCTTCTCTCCTTTCCTCCCTTCCTTCCTCCCTCCCTTCCTCTCTTCCTTTCTTCCTTCCTTTCCTCCTTCCTTCCTCTCTTCGTTTTCTTCCCTGTGACCATGAAATCACAGAACCTTCAAATATTCACTTTTGTAAATGATGTAGGGAAAGTGTAGAAATATACTTGTTTACAGTGGTCAGGATAAAACATTGGTATTGGCATTTCCAACTGTTCAAGTTTCATGAGATACAGTGAATTTGTGACTGAATTAATCCCATCAGTTTGAAATTTTGTTGCCTGAATTCTGGTTGAGTACAGATGCTAGCTAGCATTGATGGATAGCTGGACTCTGTTGCTCAGATGAATATGCTTAAAATTTGGTTCTCTTTATCCACATAGTCTCTGTTCATCCCCTTACTATGATGAGTTAAGAAAGGGAAGTTTTCATCCATGACAAAAAGTAGGATATGGGCTTTTTGGGAAGTATGATCAGGGTGAGTGTTGGATTTCAATCGTTGAAGAATCCAGGATGATACTTGTGTGGGCATTCTCTCCTTTGACACAGAGAGTAGCCTGGTTTGATAAATCACTGAGGACCAAATCATTTATTATCTGGTGGCCTGTCTATCCTCTGGTGAGTAGCTCCTCCCAACTTGGGCAGGCTGTCCCTGGATGATAGATAATGGGCCTATACTCAAAGCCTTTGCACCTTTCCAGGAGTGCCTTTGTTACTAGAATGGGATCAGTTTTGGAAGCTTTGAGAGATTGTTGAGAGGATTGTCAGATCATAGACCTAGTTAGCAGAAGGGGTCTTACAGATCATCTGGGTCAGTTATTTTTCACCTTTTTCTGTGTGGTGGACCCTTTAGAGAGTTTGGCAAAGCATATATATGCAGTCCTAGAGAACAGGACTGAATAGATATTGACTTGTAATTATCTCAAATTAACAATTAAAAAAGTTATTTTTTTAGGGATATTTGTTCCCCAAATCATTTATTTAGCTGAATAAGATTGTTCAGTGTGTTTTCTGAAGGCATTTTTGCTTTCCTTTCAGAAAAAGTCAGAAATAGAGGATGGTAGTTGAGATCTCCTAAAAATAAAACTAATTTATGACCATTTTTTTTTTGCAGGAAGAATGAAGGCAGTACACAGCCCCAGCTTAATAAAGTTGTTTTTCAGAAACATTAATTCTTTTTTAATCTTTTCTAACCCATCTTAGAATCATGTTTTTAAATGCATAAAATAAAATCAATAGGATTACAAAGGAAGGTTAGTGAAAACAAAGAAGTGATTTTCTTCCCTGAAATTTGTCCATGGACTCCAGGTGAGAACCCCTGATCTAGACCCAATCCCCAAATTTTACAGATGAGAGAACTGAGGCCCATGAAGTTTACGTGTTGCTGTTCATTTGCTTCAGTTGTGTCCAACTTTTTGAGACCCCACTGTGGCAAAGATACTAGAGTGGTTTGCCATTTCCTTCTTCAACTCATTTTGTAGATGAAGGAATTGAAGCAAATGATCGAGTGACTCATCCAGGGTTACACAGCTAGTAAGTATCTAAGGCTAGATTTGAACTCAGGAAGATGGATGAGTCTTCCTGATTCCAAGCTCAGCACACTACGCACTGTGCTATCTAGCTGCCCTGTGGAGGCTTAGTGACTTGCTAATGGTTATACATATTGTAAACACGAAAGGCTGGATTTCAACCCAGGTCCTCTGACTTAAGAACTAGTCTTCTTTTCACTGGGTCATGCTTTTTCATGGGCATAACTACTGACTACTAATAGTAAAAAACTTTCATATGGCACTTGAAAGTTTGCAAAATGCTTCTCATACATGATCTCATTTGAGCTCTGTAACCATCCTATGAAACAGCAGGCAATGTGGTTTTTTTATTATTCCCATTTTACAGATGAAGAAACTGAGATTCAGAAAGATGAAGTGATCACTCAAGGTCACACAGTTAGTAGATGTCACAGGTGGGGTTTGAACTGGTATTTCCTGGTTCCAAAATTTCTGCAGTCTATCCATTCTTCCTACTTCCACCTGGTAACTTGGAAATGTAGTTGAAGTAGGGAGGGCTCATATTTCATCCCCCTGGATAGGATAAGCTTTGGTTCTGAAAAGTCAATCAATGAGTACTTATTGAACATTCTGAGGATAGACTGTTTTAGTGCCTTGAATGAGAATGACTGGGGGCTGCTGTGTCTAAAATGGCAGGCTCAGTTTCCACATCTGTCAACAAGAGAGTAGTTTCCCTCTCTTGCATTGCTAAAGTGTTGTTAGTAATCCCCTTGCCTTAAGTCAAATTTTATCTGAGGATTAAATAAAATTGAGATGCAATTAATGAAGAACTCTTCTAATACTAAAATAAGTCCCCTGACTCTAGTTCCTCTACCTACTCTCTGGGTCAAGAAGCTAAGATAAATACACAACATGTAAATGAGCAAAATCCATTTCTTCTGGAAAGACCAGTTGGATGTTTTCCTACCATTATAGAGCTTACAATCTAGTTGTAGTTGTCTCACCAGGAGTTATCCATTCTGTAGATTTTTGCCAGGACTATTATTTGGGAAATTCAACAAATATTCAATGAGAGGATATTATGTGCCAAGCAAATGCAGTCTGTTTACTTTCCCATAGTCCTCTTTGTTCCACAAATTAGAGAATACTGTATTTACTTCAGTGTTTAAAGGATTTGACCAGTGGGCTCTTTCAACTGACAGAACACAGTTTTTCTTTGTCATAGTTGATAGTGGTCATTAATTGCCATAGTTCAAAAAAATTCATTGCCTGGTGCTCAACACTTGGGAGATGAGCTTTTCACTTAGTTAGACTGCTTCTAAGACCATATCCCTAGAGTTTATCTCTGGGCCTGTGTACTTTGGGCAAAACTTACAGAATTTATACTCTTTTGAATTACACTTCAAGAATCTAATGCTATAAAATTACCTTGCTAATGTGAGGTACCAGAGAATAGGACTGAATAGATTTTGACTTGAAATTGTCGCAAATTAATTGCTTTTTATTTTAGGAATATTTATACCACAAGTCATTTATTTAGCAAAAGAAGATTACTCAATATGTTTTCTGAAGTAATTTTGCATTCAGAAAAGTCAGAAATAGGCTATGGCAGTTGAGGTCTCCTAAAAATATACCTTGAAGCAGGTGCTGGTCCTGGAGTCAGGAAGACCTGATTTCAAATCCAGCCTTGGACACTTACTGTGTGACCCTGGATAAGTCACTTAACCTTTGCCTTAATCCACTGGAGAAGGAAATGGCAAACTACCCCAGTATCTTTGCCGAGAAAAGCCCATGGACTGTATTGGCATGCTATGGTCACAAAGAGTCAGACATGACTGAAAGACTGAATAACAACAACAATATACCTAATTTATGACCATTTCTCAGGCAGTATGAAGTCAACACACAGCCCCTATTTAACAAAAGCTGTTTCTTAGAAACATGAATTCTTCTGGAGAATTTTATTTCTTTTCCTTCCCCTGAATAACTGTAGATAATTAAAATAAAACACCTCAAAACCTTGCTAGTCAATTTATAAAGATTTGATGGGTGTAAACAATTTGTTCTACACTGTTAATTCAAGAACAAAAGCAGACTGCCCATGAATAGGCAGAGACACTGTTAATCGCTTTGACAAATAGACTGAGGAAGCCAGAGACCCAGAACACATACCCTTTATGGTAAGAATGGAGGGAATGATGGGTTCTGTTTAACATCAAAGAGGGAAAACAAAGCAACAAATTTTGTTTTATAGGAAAACAAGCCAGTTGAATTAATCTTAGGATCATTAGAGTATACATTTAGGGCTTTGAAAAGACCTTAGAGGTCATCTGATACAACCTGTTTATTTTACACATGAGGAGACTCAGGGGCCACAGAGGTTAAGTGATTTACCCAACATACACAGACAGTAATCTGGATTCTTCAGAGTTTTTCCCTTTCATGCCACAGGGAATAACCAATGACTGATATGTGAAATCTGAAGAACTAGGTCCAGCATCTTACTAGTGGTGTGATCTTGGACAAGCCACCTGTAAGAACCTGTTACCTCAACTGTAAAATTAGGAAAATGGTCCATATACACCTTTGAAACTGTCAGTTTTGTTCAGAATGGTTCATACTTGAACTACAAATTGAAACTAACACATACCTTGTATTTGATTACCTCATTATTTATGAGTATCAAATGAAATAATCTTTGTATTATTAGTGTTATTTTAGTTTGTTTGTTTTTGCCACCTGGATATATGATTTCATCTACATAGGGAGGAATTTTCTTTACCTTCTTACCAGAAGGTAAGATACTTACCTTATCTAACACACTCCTGGGAATAATGAGAGGTGAAGAGTCTTGCCCAGTGTCATGTACCTAGTAAGTGTCAGAGGCAAGATCTGAACCCCTATATTTCTGATTCCAAGGCTGGCTCTCTTGACATGCTTACTTCCCAGCTTTTATTTAGAGCTTCGAAATAAATCCCAAATTCTCTAGCCTGACATTCTAGGCCACTACATTATACAATTCCTCCTGATTTTTCACATTGACATAAAGATCACAAACTTGTAAAGCTTGAGCAGCCATTTTTATCACCTCTTCATTTTACAGATGAGGAAACTGAGGTCTAACAAGGTTAAGTGACTTGCCCATGTCAGGTTCACACAGGTAGAAAGTAGAAAGTCAGGATTTGAACCTAGGACCTCTGAATTCTACACCCAAAGCCTTTTCTGGGGTACCACACTGTCTCATAAGGCATAGTCAAAGATAGAGACAAAGTGAAATTTATTAATCAAAGCCAGATATTTCTGGTGTTTTTTTGTGCCCCAAACCTGGAGTTAATGGGTCCTTAGCATAGTCTGACGAAAGAGCAGCAGCCCACACCCCGCCCCCCCCATTCCATCTCCATCCCCAACATAAAGGGGATGAATACTCATGGCTTAGGGGGAAAATACTCAGGGAGACTATTCCCAAAGTTCCATGGCCCTGCTCAGAGACAATGTCCTACCTGTTTCCTCTCTCCTGGATTCTGGCATTTTGCACAGACAGGTGACTCAAAGCCAGCTTGTAAATGCCAGCAGGGAAAGCTGGGTTTCTTTCCTTCTATGTGCTTCTAGCAGACCCAGGGCAAGAGAGGGGCTGATGGCATGATTCTCAGGATTATTGACCAAATATGGTGCCTTCTCACTGAGTTGCTCAGATATATTGCCCTCTTTCCTGCACTAGCACAAAGTGTGCCACAGTTGAGTTCCAAACTACCTTTCAAGCTTTGTTTCACACTATCTCCTCATGTACCCTCTATCCTTAGACAAATTAAACTGTTAGCTGTATTACAAACAAATCCTACATTTATTGCCTCCATGCCTTTGTTCATGGAAGTTCCTATACCTGGGATTCTGCCTCTCCCCCTACCCCTACTTCCTCCCTTCACTAAAGCTATATCTTTTTATATCTATATTGATATCCAAATCCTTAGCTATGTATTTATCTAATATAGGAAGGGGTTGGTTAAATTTATGACAATCTCTACGGGGAATTTCCAGTGTAGAAATTTTCTCCATCAGTGTATATCACTATTTAAATTGTAATGTATAGTCTTAGGTATTGAGAAGTTAAATGACTTGTCCAAGGTTACACAGCCAACAATGTCAGAGGGAAGACTTGAAATCAAGTTTTCTTAAAAAAATTTTTTTTTGTTATTCCAAATCTGACAAAAACCCAACAAACTCAAGCTTTTCCATATACAAAGAAGAACAAAAGAGAGGATTATATATGAAACCCTGTAACTTTCTCTCTGAGACTGCCTTGGTTCCATTTTGAAGTATATTTAATACATTCAACAATTTGTTTCAAAGCTGTCCTGTTTGTAAATATCTCCCTCTGAACTTCCCTTTGATCATGTATGTCTTTGTATTTTAAATCTATCAGGGCTTAGCATTTTGATCATTACTTTAAGGGGAGGGGGGAGGTAAAAGCTGATTTGATTGATATACACAATTGACTCTGACTCTTAGAAATGACATCTCAAACTCATATGTTTTTTTTAAGGTTGTACAAAGTATTTCCCTCACAACAGTTTTGTGAGTTTGGTTTTATGATGATGTCACCCCTACCCCATTAAAAAAATAATTTCCCCCAATTACATGTAAAAACAATTTTTAACATTTGAGTTCCAAATTGTATCCCTTCCCCTCTCCTCCCCCATCCGTGAGACATTAAACAATCTGATATAGGTTATACATGTGCAGTCATGTAAAACATTTCCATATTAGTTATTTTGTGCAAGAAGAGTAAAACCAAAAGAAAAAAAAAGAAAAGAAGGAAGGAGGGAAGAGAAAGAAATAAAAAAAAGAAAGAAAAGAAGAAAAAAAGAAAGTCAAAAGTAGTATACTTCTGTCTGTATTCAGACAACACTAGTTCTTTCCCTGGAGGCAGATAGCATGTTTCATCATGAATCCTTTGGGATTGTCTTGAATCATTGTATTGCTGAGATTAGTTAAATCATTCACAATTCTTCATCATACAATTTTGCTGTTACTATATTCAATGTTCTTCTGGTTCTGCTCACTTCACTTTGTATCAGTTCATGCAAGTCTTTCCAGATTACCCTCTCCCCCCATTTTACATAAAAGAAAACTAAGGTCAGAGAAGGGTTAAATGACTCCCCTAAAGTCACACAGAAAGCAAGAGATCTAGAGTTTATGTCCAGTTCATTGGATTCCCAGGCCAGGGTTTTTCTACCATACCACCCTGCCTCCATTCAAGTTCTGGTTCCAGGTCATGTCCTCTGTTGAAAACTTCCTAGACCTTCTAGGCTAGAGAGGAATGATTTCTATGAACTCTCCTAGTAATTTGTTTGTATCTTATATTCTGTGTTGTGTTATAGTTTTGGTTATAGTTTGGGGTATGTTTCTTAATATTCCCTATTCCATTGTAAGACACTTGAGAACATGGAAAAGATTGTGTCTCAGCTATTTTTGTATCTTCTGTAGTGCCCTGAACACACTAGGTCCTTAATCGATGTTAGTTGAATGACAATAATAGATCACTATGCTTAATTATATAAAGAAAAAATATCAATGAGTCATAGGATAAGACTATAGATTTAGATCTAGAAGTCACCTTAAAAGTTCATGAAGTCCAATCCATCTTTATTTTACATGTGATGAAATTGAGACTCAGAGAAGGTAAGTGACTTAGTGTCACATAGTAAGTGTTAGAAGCAGAATTTGAACTCAGGGCATCCTACCTCCAAGTCAAGTACTCTATAAGGATGGTAGCCTCCACCTAGTATGATAATATTCTTATCCTGAAGTCAATTCTGCCCACACATAAAATTTCAATTAAATTTTTAAAAAAATTGTAGAAAAACATTTGAAAAAAATCCAATTTTGGTTCAGGATGGTTCAAATTTGAACCACAAATTGAAATAAGTGTGTATCTTGCATTTTTAGATAGTTGCCTCCTTCAATAGTCCCCATGGAAGAAATAGAAAAATATAAATATGTGAATAGTTGAATTTAAGCAAGGACATTTTGCCAACTGTTATAAACCAGTTGCATTTATAAGTGACACAATGGATAATGACCTTTTACCTGTGATGTAGCTGGGGAGAATTAGAATTTTCTGTTCTAAGGATAACAGCAGTTAATCAGAAATTGGATTCTTTCAATAATATTTTTCTTTAGATATGTGTGTTTTATTCTTATGACTGGGAAGGAAAAAGTGAAATATTACAAAAGGTGAACTATAACCATTGAAAAACTCTTCTACTAATCAATCCTTCTGGACCTTACAATGGTAAGATCATAGATGTAGAACTGGAAGAGGCCTCATAGATCTCTTCCATGTGTTTTTACTGATGCCCAGAGTGGTTAAGCAACTTGCCCAAAGTCACAGAGGTAATAAGTAGAAGAACTGAGATTGGAACCCAGGCTGTCTCCCTTTAACTCCAAGGCTTTCCCTATACTGCACTGACTTTGATTATATAGTTAATGTTCACCATTTTAGATTGCCTTCTAAATCATTAAGAAAAGTTTTCAATACATTTCAAATTAAAACTATGCTAAATACAATTGACTAGATGTGGGGCATTATGCCCTATAGAAGTCATGGATGGGTTGTCAGACTTGCGAACATTCCTGCCTTGATGAGTTCAGAGATCTCCTAGAGCATTGACACAATTATGGGAAAACTGGTGATTTAAGAGTTACAAGTGAGATTTTACCTGTTTTATTAATAAAACCTTGAGTTGATGGTTTTGTGATTTAGATGTGTCAATTGTCTTTGTAAGAGACAAATTATTTATAAAAATTTTAAAAGTTGTATTACAAAAATTGGTAATTATTTGTGGTATATAAGATAATAATTTATTAATCATGATAATTTATAAAGAACCCTCCCCTTCTGCAGATGACTACAGGCAGCTTGGGATAGCAGAAACCTTTGCAAACCTTGAAGAACTGTATAAATTTGAGCTATTATTATCATAACCCAGTTTTATTCTACATGTATACATACATATATGTAATATATATGTCTGTCTATCTATCTGTAGTTTCTTCATCTATAGTACTCTATTTCTAATTTGCTATGATTTGATTATTGATCATAACATATGTGATATTAGTAGCTGATATTTATAAAATACTTCAATGTCTGCAGAAACCTTTTCACACATGATCATGTTTGAGTCTCATAACCCCAGAAGGAGGTTTTCTAGGCAATATTATCCTCATTTTACAGGCAAGAAAAGTGAAGCTGAGAGAGGCCAAGCACCTTGCCCATGGCCCCATATCTAGTGAGCATCTGAGACAGGTTTAGAACTCAGGACTTCTGAATACTAAGTCCAGCCCTCTATCCATAATGCCATACTGGAGTAAAATCATATAATAATCATGTAATATTTTAGAGAAATAAAAATACTGAAATACTGCATCAGTCCCTCACGACATGAAACACAGCTGGAAGGACCTTTAGAGTTCAGCTAGGTTAGAGGTTCTTTTTTTCTGGAGGGGGGAAGACAAAGCAATAGGGGTTAAATGATTTGCCCAAGGTCACACAGCTAGTGTGTCAAGTGTCTGAGATCAGATTAGAACTCAGGTCCTCCTGACTCCAGGGCTAATGCTTTATTCACTGCACCACCTAGCTGCCCCGAGGCTAGGGGTTCTTAACAATTTTGGGGTATGATGGACTTTTATGACAGTCTGGTGAAGCATATCCACCTCTTTTCATGTTTTTAAATGCCTAAAATAAATAGAATTACAAAGGAAATTACATCGAAATTCAAACATCAAAAAATGCATAAACATGTATATATAAATATATATATATATATATATATATATATCATCTATCTATCTATTCATTTATCATCTATCTATCCATTTGGCAATCAGTCCATCATCTATCTATTCAGCAATCCATCCATTCATTCATCAACTATCAATCTGTCTACCCATCCATCCAACTATTTATCCATCTCTCTCTATTCATTTGTTTTTCTCTGTCTCTCTCTCTATCCAAGCTTGAAGATCCCAGGTTAAGAACTCCTGATCTAGTCCAATTCCCTCAGTTTACAGATGAGGACACTGAGTCTCAGAGTGGTGTGATGATTTCCCTAAGTTTGTATAGGAGGAAGCAGCTGAACCAGTACCAGAAGTTTCTGAACCTGTCTTCTGATTCTCAATTCCACTGTGCTTCTCACCACTCCAAACTGTCTCACTAGGAACATTCCTCCAAATATAGAAGGATCCTTACTTGGTTGAAATCTTGTTTTGTGAGGTTGCCTGGTGGTTCCTCAATTTGGCCTTACAGTTTTTGTGGCTTGTTTAAAGTGACTTTAACAAAGCTACCATGAGGAAGGCCTCCCCCCCATCCCAAGTAAATAAAATCTCATACTTGTTCTGTTACCCTAATAAGCTTAATAACAATAATCCACAAACATCTGCAATCATAAAATAAAACTTCATTACCATTTCAATACACTTAATACAAATCCTCAGGTTAGCCAGTGTGCCAGCTGTGTCCGGGTGCTCTGCCGTACAAAGCAACAATTCATTCCAAATTACCACTCTGGGTGAGTGACTCTTTGTCGTTGGCTCCCATCCCAAATATTCCTGCTGTTCAGAGCTATTGTTGCTCTTCACTGGAAACCTCTCATTTCCTGGGAAAGCTCAAAGGATTGTCACCATGGAGCCCTGTGGTAGGCTACTAACTTCAGATTTTCTCATTTAGCTACCTTCTCTTTTCTTCAACATAGGATCCTTTTCCATAAGAAAGACACATAGTCTTCCCTTCCCTTCTTTCCTTTCCATCTACTAAGAATTTCTGTAAACTCTGCCTCCCGCAAGTTCCTAGAAAGATGGAATGGATTAATCTATAGAGAGACCTAGCCTTGGCATCAGGAAGGACTGAGTTGGAGAATGTGATCTTGGTTCTACTCTTAATATCTCTGTATCCCAGGCAATAATTGCAAACATTTATATAGCACTTTAAGGTTTACAAAAGGACATTTATCTATCTATCTATCTATCTATCTATCTATCTATCTGTCTGTCCATCCATTCATCCATCCATCTGTCCATCCATCTGTCCATCTGTTATCCACCCATCCATCCACCCACCCATCTATCTATCTATCTATCTATCTATCTATCTATCTATCTATCTATTTACATACCTACCTATCTATCAATCTACCTGTTCATCCTTCCACCCACCCACCCACCCATCCATCCATCCATCCATCATCTATGTATCTGTCTATGTATCTATCAGTCTATCCATCCATCTTTTCCTCATTTGATAGGTAGCTCTCCAAGACTATGATAGAGTGGAATAAGCTCTGACTTCTGACCTAGAGGACCTAGATCCAAATCCTACTACTCAAACTTGCCACCTGTGTGACTTTGGGGTGGCAGTTAACCTTGCAAAGTCATCTTTATCCTCTGCTATAAAATGAAGATGTTAGATGAGATGACTGTAAGATCCAGGGAATATCCCCTGAAAGTGCCCTTCAAACATAAGGGGATTGGATTTATTGGCCTATTAAGTTCCAGTTCTAGTTCTGAGTTTAAGATCATTCAGTTATAGAATTATAGATTCAGAGCTGGAAAAAGAATACAGAAGTCATCTAGTTCAACTCCTTTTAAATGAGGAAACTGAAGCCCAGAGAGAGGAAGGGACTTGCCAAGGTCACAAAGCAAACTAGTGACAAAGAACAACAAAGTGACAACAGAGAACCCTAGACAGGGAGCTAGAAGGGACCTTGGGGACCATCTAGTTCAACCCCATCATTTTACAGATGAGGAAACTGAAGCACTAGGTTAGGTAATTTGTGTAACGTCACACATGTGACAAGTGGCAGAGTCAGAATTTGAACTGAGGTTCTGTGACACTAAGGTTCTTTCCACTGTCACACTGCATCCCAATCTGTTTCAGGGAGAGAATTTCCACATGGGTACCTCTTTAGACCAAGAGGTCTATTTTGGACTAGAGAAAGTCCTAGCAGTTTTACAAATTTCCTTTAAGTTGTAAATCTACCACAGTACTCATAAATGTTGAATTTTAAATTTCCAGTATGTTTCCAACTATATAATAATAATAATAATAATAATAAGCTGGTTGTCTTTCCTTCTTGAAAGGGATAAAACTGACATCACCATGTTAGCATCTAGGTACATTGTGTCTGACTGTGACTGATAAGTAACAATAAGTAATAGTAATAACAATAATTAGCATTTACATAGTGCTGTAAAATTTGCAAAACACTTTTCATGTATGAATTCATATGATCCTCACAACAACCCTACGAGGTAGGTGCTATTATTATCCCTAATTTATAGATAAGGTAACTGAAGCAGACAGAAGTTAAGTGACTTACCCAGGGTCATTCAGTTAGTAAGTGTCCAATGCAGGATTTGAACTCAGGTATTCCTAAATCCAAGTCCAGCATTCTATAGACTTTGTCACCTCGCTGTATGCTTTTTTTCTAGCTCCATGGGGTATATACCCAGGAGCTGTGAAGGATAGACAGCTCCCTCTTTCCAAATCCTATCAGAAGACCCTTAAATCTGCCCCTACCACCCAATTTGACAGAGTACTTCCTTTTGAAGGTTTATGGCTCCTGATCCACTGATTAGAAACTGTGTATTGCTATTTGTCTTCTTAGAAATCAGACACTTGATAATAGCAATATGGCACCCACTTGGAGACCAAATTTCAGAGACAATTTGTTTTCCTGCCACCAAATACTTATCTCTCCCCTTTCATCTACAGCCCAACCCCTTGCAACCCTGAGCACAGTTCAAGAGAGGAAGCTGGAAGGGTATTTATTCTCTGACCTATAGACAATATATAATGCTCAGGGAAAACATTGTCTAGGCTGACCTATCCATCTTCTGGATTAACTGCTGTGACCTTGGTTTGGCAGTACAGAAACCCAATCCAGGGATTTTCTCCCTCTGTTAACCCATGGCATTAGAAGTCTATTAACTGTCAAGGCAAGGGCTATAGAAAGCATTTCCTTGACATGCAATCACAATTCATGACTTAGGATTTAGGAATGAGTTGGATGCATTATAGTGACCACCTATTGTGAGGTGTATAGCTTTTTATTGTTTTTAGTTGTGTTGATTAATCAATCAACTAGCATTTATTAAGGGCCTGTTAGGTGCCAGTGAGGGGTAGGTATGTGCAGTGGATAGAATGTCAGGCCTACAGTCAAAAGTACTCATCTTCATGTTTTTAAATGTGACCTCAGACACTCACTATCTGTGTGACCTTGAGCAAGTCACTTCACCCTGTTTGCTCCATTTCCTCATCTGTCAAATGAGCTGGAGAAGGAAATGACAAATCATCTTAATATCTTTGCCAAGAAAACCCTAAATGTGATCACAAAGAGTAAGACAATTGAAAGGACTCAACAGCAGTAGCAACAACAAATGTGCTAGTAATCCAAAGAAAAAGATGGAACAATTGCTGTTCTCAAGGAGTTTACCTTCTGTTGGGGGAAATAACATGTACACATAGAAGTGTATATATAGGATCATAGAATGAGAGTTGGGAGGGGTCTTAGCTTCCAATGAGGAAACAGAGATCCAGAATGGTTAAGTGATTTGGCCAAAGTCATACAGACAGCTAGTGGCTAGTGGTAGTGGTGAGATTCAAACCCAGGTCCTGTTATGCCAAATTCAGCATTCTTCACCCTTCACTGTGCCTCTATAACAATTGTCTAGTAACTTTCTCCCCCCACCCCCCCCCCGCCCCGGGGTTATTTTCAGAGGATCATTATCATTTGCTAGGGAATCTAGAGTGGAGTAGGGGATTTCCCCATCCCTAGCAGTGATTCAGCACAGAGGAAGGGCCCTTCCACAGGAATGTGGCAGCTGATTTAACCCAGGGTTAATCCCAGCAGTATGTGCCAGAGATTCCTGAACTCTTAGAAAAAAAATGGGTCTGATGGACCTACTTTGAAACTGGCTTTGAAATAGGCTGCTTGCCCTTCTCTTCTCCCCTCACCCCCACCTCCTGCCTCCAACTAAAATGCAGCTCTGGCTTTTGAGATGAAATGCAGCATCTCTTTCATACAGCATGTCACACCCCACATCTATTTCCCAGACAGAAAATGAAGGAGACCATTTGAGCCAGATGAAACTTCGTTATTGCCCGGTAAATTTACGCAGGCAGAAGGTAAGAGGGGAGAAGAATCTGTCTGCAGGGTCCCATTACACATTACGGAGATAGTGGTTGGGATAAAATTGGCAATAAACATGGTAATGAGCTCATTTTCATAGATTGAGTTCATTAATCTTCTCATGGGCAGCTTTTAAGTCCTGAAAAGACTTTTACGCTATACTGAACAGAAAGGAAATGGAGTCATGGAAAGTGGAAGTGGGGCACCCTGAGAAGCTGGCTCATTTCAGAACACAAGAGATAGGTGGGTTAACCTGCTATTTGTCGCTCCCTTCTCTTGCTCCATGTACCCCACCCCCACCCCCTCATCATTCCCCCCTATATAATTATCTTGTTGGCAGCTAGCAAACAATGCTTGACATGCTTTTTAAGATTGAAAAATACAGTGACACCTGCTTAGGAAGTCCACCCACAGTGCTACAGAAAAAGCAACGTTTTTGACAATTGGTCTCTCAAAATAGATTCAGGGTAAGCATAGGAGTCCCCGGGGATGCTTGAAGGGTCAACTCAGGTGACCTCATAATGCCTGTTAGGCTGTTTCTTAGAGGTCCCAAGGGCTCCTCAAGATCCCTCTTAGGGGACTCTTAAGGTCTAGGGTCACCTTGGGGGTCCCTACTAACTCTGGGGTCTTGAGTTTCCATGGTGATTTGGAATCCTGGAAACCTCAGGAATCAGATTTTCTTATTAAGGATTAAGAAAATATATTACTAGTGATCATAAGATCTTTGGTTCTAGGGCTGAAAGGGATCTCAGAATTATCTAGCTCAACAGCACATTTTGCAGATGAGGAAACTGAGGCCTAAGAAGGGGAATTGAGGTGCCCAAAGTCACACAGGTGATTTGAATTTAGGTCCCCTAACTCCAGGGCCAGAGTTCTTCCCTCCAAAACATCATGATCACTATCCTTGTGACTATCTAGATGAGAGGTTCCTAACTTTTTTTTTTTTTGTCATGGATCCCTTTGTCAGTCTGATGAAGCCTATGGACCCCTTCTCTGAATGAGATTTTTAAATAATTAAAGGAGTGATAAATTTCAGTTAGAGGTTAGTGAAAATAAAAAATGCCATATTTTGCCCATTCAACTTCATGGACATCCCTGACATCTATCCATGGACTACTTGAGGGGATGGGCCAATGATTCCAGAAGAAAAACCCTTGTTTCTATATCAAAGCCTTGATCATGGCTCTTGGACATGTAATATAAAACCTTTAAAGGCAGGGACTATCTCACGTCTCTATTTGTATCACCAGCACCTAGACTAATTCCTGACATGTATAATTGGATCATAACAAATTCTTGTTGACTAACTGATTGAGTGATTTGAAGGTTTTTTGTAGCTGAGCAGGTGATGGCTGAGTACAGACCTTAAATATTCCTACTGGTCGGGAGCTCAACAAAGCTAGTCAGTCAGGGAGGGAGTGAATCCAAGTTCTTTCCTGAGCTCATTTCATTTCAAGAATTGTAGGAAATGAGTAATAAACTGGAGATGGGACTGTTATGTGATATATGACTAGTCAATGCCAGTAATGATAGCCCATATTTCCATAATGCTATAAAATATATCACATATTTTCATCTCAGAAATCTCATGAGGTGGGTCATGTCAATTTTATTATCTCCATTTTTACAAATGAGGAAAATGAGACTCAGAAAAGCAGTGACTTGCCAACAGTTATACAATGGATCATCTTTATCTTCTATCAAAGCTTGGGTCAAATACCAATTCCTAAATGAGACCTAGTTGATCCCTCCGGTTTTTGATCTATTAATCAATAAATAAACATTTACTATGTACCGACTATTTTCCAGTCACTGTTGCTAAGAGCCTGTGGTACAGAGACAACAGTGGAAAAAAAATTCCTACCCTTGAGGAGTTTATATTCTACAAAATACATACTAAGTTATATTTTTGGAGAAGATGGCAATAGGAACTAGTGGGATCAGAAAAGACCTCATGTGTTTTAACTGAGTTTTGAAAGAAAGTAGGGGTTTTAAGATAAGAAGATAAAGGGAGGGTGTATTTCAGGAACTGGGGGGAAACCAGTGCAAAGGGATGGGATATCAGAAACACAGTGCCATGTATGAGAAACAGTAAGCAGAATTAATTCTTTTTTTCCTTCTTAAAATTACTTTGTACAGAATTTGTATTTCTTCTATGTGTGCATATTATATGTCCTTCAGAAGAATGTAAGCCCCTTGAGGATAGGGACTATATAATTTTTATTTTTGTATCCTATCATAGTGCATGGTACATAGGAGATATTTAGTTGATTTTTGTTGAATTTAATTGAGTGTAATGTAAATGTTTCAACTAAGCCTTGAGCCCAGGTCCCTTTGTTTCAATTCTGGCTAGTTATCTTTCTTACTGCCTCCCTTTATGCAAGGCACACAAATGTGAAACAACACAATGGGATGGGAAAAGAACTAGTCTTGGAGTCAGAAAAATATGCATCTTAGTACTTGTTTTGTGGCTTGTTGGCTATGTGATGTTGAGCAAATCTTAACCTTTCCAATCCTTATTTTTCTCATCTATAAAATGGCATTAATTATATCATTACTAATAACCTTCCAGGATACTGTTACAAAAACACTTTGTAAATCTCAAGACAAGAAATAAATATGGATTCTTATAATAAGTAGGAAATGACAAAGACCTTCTCTTGAGGAATTCTAGGTTTCATGGAGAACATGATATCTGAGCTGGGTCCTGAAGGAAGGAAAAGATATCAACAGTCACAGATCTTGGGTAATCCATTTTAGGTGTAAGGGACAGCATTAGGTAAAGCATTGGCATGGGAGAAGATGAGATTGGGTAATGGTGAACAGTCCACGTTAGCTGGGAGATAGTATGTATGTAGACTTCTAGTCAAACAAAAGGCAGACTGCCCAGTTACCATATTTCTTCTATTCCAGCAAAACCTGGAGGTTGAACAAGATTGAATAAGGATCAAGAATTCTACTACATTAAGCAAATTTTTCCAGCCCAGAACTGCACAAGGGGTCAGCCAGAAGCACAAGGACAATAAAAAAAGAGCCCTTTAGCAAAGTCACCCCCGGGACAGGGATGGTTCCTGGGACACATATAGACTGCAGAGTTCTTTCCAGAGGGTTCTAAACTTGGGATGGGGAGGTCAGTGAAGAAAGCTTAGAGATCCAGGGTAAGACCAAGGAGGGCTGAGACTACCCAAAAATTCACTGAGGGTCAGAGCTTGGATCTGGCACAAAACCCCAGTTCAGGAACTAAAGTTGGAGAGGTGAGTAAATTAAACACCAAAAAATATTTTAAAAAAGAATTGTAAATCAATATTCTCCTAAAAGAAGGCGTAACAACTCCAGAACAACTACGAGCAGAGACTCAAAGGAAATAATACATTTTCCACAAGACCACATCAATATCTAGAAGAAACAAAGCAATGACAAAAACCCTCCCCCAAAAGTTATGAAAATAAGAGCAAGCAGAATAAATAGCTCAGAAGAAAAAAGTGTTAAGCATTATCCAAGAAATGGACTCCCTGAAAATTAGAATAGATCGAAGAGAAAACAATGGTTATGAGACAGCAAAAAACAAACAAAAGAAAAAAACCCTCAAAACCAAAACAAAAAAACCCACCTCAAATTGGAAGAAAACATAAGATAACTGTTATATTTATTTCTTTCTGTCTCTCAACATATGTATCTCTTTCTGTGTATGTACACATACACTCACATACATCCTGGAAAATAGACCAGAGGGAAATTATTGAAGAATCATTGAATTTCTTGAAAATTGTGATAAAAAATCCTATATTTCAGTAAATCATAAATGAAAACTCTCTTTAGAAAGAATCCATGGATCACCTCTTGAAAGAACCACCCCCTACCACAAAAATCCAGGAATTTCATAGCCAAAATCTAAAGCCCCTATGTGAAAAAAAAATACTATAAGCATCCATAAACATAATATAAGTAGCTCAGGTAGCAAGGAACTACAAACAGGATCACCCAAGAGCTAGTAGCTTCTACTTGAAATGAGAAGGGATCTTGGAATAGTACAATATTCCAAAAGATTAAAGAGAAAGGCTTACATTCAAGAGTAACAACTGGAAAGCTTGATATAGTCTTATAGATACAAAAAAAATGGACCTTTAGTGAAAAGACGTCAAACTCCAAAAGAAACAGGGATATCTATTGACACATAAGGATCACATATTGACAATTTTAAAATGCAATGTTATCTATGTTTTATTTCATTTTAATTCATTTTGTTAAATATTTCCCAATTATGCTTTAATCAGGTTTAGGTCACAGGTTTGACACCTCTGGTTTAGTGGAATAAAGAATTTTCTTTATTTGTTTTTGTTTTTTTGCTTTCAAAACAAGTTTTTGCCAATTTATTAAAGAATACTTTTATGCAGTTTACTTTTCACTGTTCTGTTCTGTCATGCTTCTAATGATATCAGAATCATTTGCATCAATGATAGCCAGTGCCCATTTTCCATAGTACTTCCCACATGCTATACCCAATTCAGTGTTGTAACCACTGCAGTGAGGTACCCCAGTTTTGGCCAACATAGCATAATATTCAATCTCTGATTTCCTCAAGGCTGTATAGTTGCTGGCTAATATGACCAATTTGGCTTTGCCTTGTCTAATCATTTTCGGGGTCTCTTTATAGTCTAGCATCTATTTGCTGCTTTTCATGATCAGTTGGAGCCTCGAATTGATGAACTTCAGAGAGTTTTTCATATTCTTTACAACCTCCATTTTCCTTCCTGTCGTTCAGGAGGACCCTCAGTCAGAGACCTGCCAGCAACATTTCTGGGAAATGAGAAAGATGAATAAAAGGCTTTCAAGCATTTCTTTTTTTCTTCAAATGCTTTATTAACTTCTGGTTTGCATCATTCATTTCCATCAGATTTTGAGTTACAATTTTCCCCCCATTTTCCCTCCACCCACCATCCCAGAATAGCAGTCCCACAGGACTGCTCATCCAATCTGCTCTCTCCCATCTCTTCTCCCATATCCTCTTGGACTTTTCCAGTAGGGCAAGGTGAATCCTTATGCCCCAATGCCTGCACATCTTATCTCACAATTATATGCAAATTAGTATTAATCATAGTATTTATACATTTAAAAAAATTTGATTTTAAAAGAAAGATAAGCAACTCAGTATATACTGTACATGTGTAGCTATGCAAAACATTACCATAGTAGATATATTGTAAAAGACTGACTATATTTCCCTCCCTCCTATCCCACTTCCCACCTGGTCCACTCCTCACTTTGGTCCTGTCCCTTTTCAAAAGTGGGTGCTTCCAACTTCCCCCGCCCCCCGCCCCAGCCTGCACTCCCTTCCATTGTTCCCCCTCTCATCCCCTTCTCCCCTACTCTCCTGTAGGGTGAGAAACCCTATTTAGTATATATGTCGTTCTCTCCCTGATGCAAATTCAATCAGAATAAGATTTTGCCGTTTTGTCTTCCTGTTCTTCTCCTCCCTTGTAACCATTTTCCCTTGCTTCTTCTATATGAGATAGTTCACCCCATTCTGTCTCTCCCCATCTCCTCTCATTATATTCCTCTCTCACCTCTTAATTTCATCTTTTAAGTATCATCCCTTCCTATTAAATTTGACCTGTGCCCTCTATATGTGTATACCTGAAAACATATATACACATTCTACATATGTATTCATATGCCCATATACCCTTCTTCAACTATTTTCATACTGAGAAAAGTTTCATCAGTTACAGTTATCATTTTTCCCTGTAGGAATGTAAATAGGTCAACTTTGATACGTTCATAATGATTTCTTTTCCCTGTTTACTTTCTCAAGCATCTCTTGCTTCTTGTATCTGAATGTCAAATTTTCTATTCAACCCTGGTTTTTTCCTCAAGAATGCTTGAAAGTCCTCTATTCCACTGAATGACCATATTTTCCCCTGAAACATGATACTCAGTTTTGCTGGGTAGGTGATTCTTGGTTTTAACCCCAGCTCCTTTGCCCTCCAGAATATCATATTCCATGCTCTTCTATCCCTCAGTGTAGAAGCTGCCAGATCCTGTGCTATCCTAATTGTGTTTCCACAATATTGTAATTGTTTCTTCCTGGCTGCTTGTAATATTCTCTCCTTGATCTGGGAATTCTGGAACCTGGCTATAATATTCCTAGGAGTTTTCTTTTTGGGATCTTTTTCAGGAGGTGATCAGTGGATTCTTTCAACCTCTATTTCCCCCTCTGGGTCTGAAACATCAGGGCAATTTTGCTTGAAAATTTCTTGAAGGATGATTTCTAGGTTCTTTCTTTGATTATGGTTTTCAGGTAGTCCAATAATTTTTAGATTGTCTCTCCTGGATCTATTTTCCAGGTCAGTGGTTTTTCCCATGAGATATTTCACATTGCCTTCTATCCTTTCATTTGTTTGGATCTGCTTAATAGCATCTTGATTTCTCCTAAAGTCAGTAGCTTCATTTGTTCCAGTCTAATTCTGAAGGAATGAATCTCCTCAGTGAACTTTTGAGATTCTTTTTCCATCTGGCAAATTCAGATTTTTAAGGCATTCTTCTCCTCATTGCCTTTTTGAGCCTCTTTTGCCATTTGAGTTAGTGTATTTTTTAAGGTGTTATTTTCCTCAGTCAGGCTGTTGACTCTCATTTCATACTTTTCTTGTATCTCATTTCTCTACCCAATTTTCCCCCCACTTCTCTTATCTGCTTCTTAAGGTCCTCTATGGCCTGTAACCAGCTTGTATTTTCATTTGGGCCTTTTGGTACAGGGTTTCTGACCTCATAGTCCTCCTGTTCCATGCTTTGATCCACGTTGCCCCCAAAATAGGAGTCTAATGTTGAATTTTTCTGTTTATTTGGTTTCCTTTGCTTAGTCATGTTGCCGCTCAATTACTTGACTTTTGGGCTTGTTGCCACAGTAGGACTCTGTCACCAGCCAGGGGAGCTTCCATCCCAAATGCTGGGATTTTCTCAACTTCTGGAGGTATTAGTTGGGTGGCCTCTGTAAAGCCTTCACACACTCTGGCAAGCTGGTCACACACCCCAAGACCTCCACCCCAGACTACAATCCAGATCCAAGAAGGGTAAAGCAAGAGCGATTACCCCCAGACTGATTGCCGGATCCCTCTACAGTCCACAGGCCAGGAGCTGAAGCTGCAATGTGGCGACGTGGGGCATGCTGCACCGGCTCTTAAGTGGCTTCTTGCCCCCAGGGGAAAGAGGCCATGCCCTCTTCCAACCAGTCCCAAAGTCCATAGGGCACTGACCTCTCACTTTGTCCTAGGCATCTATGTGTTGATAATTCTGGAAACGCCAGAGCTGCTCGTGTTCTAGGATCCCTCTAGCTGGCTGCTGGTCTGGCCACCCTGGGGCTAACGCCTCTGACTTACACGGATCTGGGCTCAGCTCCCAGAGTGCTGTGCTGGCTGCTCCCTGCAGGGCTGCTGGGCTGTCTTCAGAGGGAGGTTAGCTTCTCTGTGTCATTTTGTGGGTTCTGGAGCTCCAGGGGTCATTCAGAGTTTTCCTTTTACATAATTTTTAAGTGGTGTGGGTGAGAGTGTGCTGTTTCTACTCCACCATCTTGACTCCGTCCCTCCTGCCTCCCCCCCACCCCTGATTTTCAAGCATTTCTGATGAGAAAACTGGAGCTGAAGAAGAACTTGGAAATGGAAACACAATTATCAAGAGAAGCCTTGAAAGTTAAATTTACTTGAGCCCCTGGAAGGAGCTATATAATGATGCAGTGTCAACATTCTAACAGGGAGAAGTAACAAGTATTCTTTACAAACTTTAATGACTTCAAGGGATATTGAAAATGTTAAATTGTTTCTATTCTGAGGTTTTGAAGAGGAGAAAGAGAAGAGAGACTGAAAAGATAAATACACTAGTGTAGAAAGGATCAGTAAGGTGAAGAATTTGCCATGTGAGAAAGAAGTATACAAACATGGAGGAAGGAATGGAGGGAGTAGACATCTGAAATGGATAAAGGAGGGTTGAACACACACATATCTACAGTGTCAGTCAATAAATATTTATTAAGTACCTACTATGTGCCAAGCACTGTCAAAAAGTAAATTAATTCAGAGTTATAACTAGGGATTTTGTACTTAGGGCAGGGACCATAAACTGATTCCAGGGTAAGAAATATCAATCGTTAAATGTTTGGTAAAAAAAAAAAAAAGCTAGGCACAGTGCCTGGCACATAGGAGTCCTCTATAAACATTTATTCTTTCTTTTATCTTCCCCCATATGAAAAATATCCTCAGTTGTCGGGGGGGGGGGGAGGGTGAAGGGTTTCCCCCTCTTCCCCAATCCTGGTATAAAGCTTCTATGAAGTAAGGGAGAGTAGGGGTGGGAGATGAGCTTAACTTTATATACTGGAATATTAGAAGAACTTTAGGAAATTTCTAAATTTGCTACTTGGAGGCAAAGCTCTGGTGACCCTACCCTGATTAGGGCTCTGGGATAGTCACTATGTAATGAATCGTTTGGCTATGACAATGCAGAACTGTACATTAGAATAAAATTATGTAATTTTTCCAGATATGAGTTGACACCAATTTTCTAATTTTTGAATTTAATTTTGAAGGAAAATAATTTAAATATGTGGTACTTCTAAATAAATACATTTTTGGGTAAGCTACTTGGACAATTTATTTTTCTAATGCTAATGTATGTAAATATTGTCTTATGAAACATATAATTTCTTTGAGGGCAGAGACTTTCACTTTTTGTGTATCTTCAGTGCCTAGCACAGTGCCTGGAATACAGTAGCTTTTTAAAAAATTAAAGCCATTCATTCATTTGTTTTTGAGAGGTAATTGGGGTTAAATGACTTATCCAGGGTCACACAGCCATAGTAGGAGCTTTAATAAATTCTTATGGACTTGAATATAGTCTTTTTTTTAAAGTCCAAGTGCTACCTTTCTGAATTTTAGACATGAGAAAGGTACAGAGCTTTATGATGACAATAGAAAATTCTCTAACTCTGAATTGGTGCTTATTAAGCATTTGTTGAATTGAATAAAATAATAAGAGTATTAATAAATTGTAGTAGTAATAATAATAGTAGGCATTTGTCTAGTGCTTTAAGCATTATAGGTATTGTTTCATTTGATTCTTACAAACAACTCTGTGAGACAGGTGCTCCATTTTACAGATGAGGAAACTGAGACTCAGAAGGGTTAGTTAAATGACCAGCCCAAGGCCACATAGCTAGGAAGTATCTTAAAGTGGCATTAAAACTCAGTCTTCCTAATTATTTTCCCAATGGCAAATAGTTGGTGAGCAGAAGAAAAATGAACACTGTTTCATTAAGTCAATATGCGTGAGATAGGATTTGAGCAGATGCTAAAGCTAGCTAGCCTACTAGGCCGTGCTACCCATTTTACAGATGAGGATCCTGATTCTCAGAGATGTTTCATATGAGATCATAGATGTAAAGCTGGCAAGGACCAAAGAGGAAACCTATTCTAAACCCCTCATTCTACAGATGATGTAAATGAAATTAAGTGACTTGCCCTAAATAAATCAATATTTGAACCCAAATCCTTTGACCCTATAGTCAATACTCTTCCATTTTGCCATGCTTCCTACTGTGCTAAGTGACTTGTCAATGGTTACATAGTTAGTTAGTGTCAAGGGTAGGATTCAAAAGTAATTGCTTTCCTGACACTCCCTAATGAATTTTAAATAACCAGATATACTGGCTTTTGGCTAGTTCTGCAATGCAATACTGAAGTCTTCCCAACTTTCCTCAAAGCAGTGTTGTTTTCTAAAATTTCCATTAAAAGGGTCTCTCAATCTCCCTAGGAAGACAACTTTAGGAGGAATGAGTTCGTTTAGAAACCACATCCATATTTCATCACAAAAACTTGTTAAGCACCCATTGGTGCATGCTACTCTTCTGTATGATATTCAGGTCAGACAAAGAAGACAGTTGCCAGGAATTTATAATTTTAGACAGAGAACAACAGCCTTGAAAGAGAATTACACACCTGAGTCATCCCTGAACCAAGAGCTGTTTGAAATAAGCAAAAAAAAAAAATCCTGCCATTATACACAGCACACAGGATCATGGACCACAAGCATCTTCCTGCTCTGTGACATGCAATGAGCTTGGAGTACATTATCTCACTGTCTCATTATATAACTTTTTTTTCTCTTTTCCATGCTCACAAAATAGACATAAGTAATCTGATTAATGCTTTCTAAGCCGGTGATAATGTCTCCCTGAACACATTTGGATAGGACTTAGTGAGATCTTGATTTGCTGTATTCAAATAGGGTTCCCTTTTTTTCTTTAAAGGTCAGTCCAATTACGCCATCATTAGAAGCCTTTCAATTTCCATTGCTGAGTCACCCTTCCTTTGAAAACCTACCCTGACCTTCTCAGGATGGAGGTAGATTTGATTCAACATTCCATGTAGGGAAGAACCTTATATGATTTTCAGTTTCAGCTGAGTACTCTGAAAATAGGAGTTGGGGGTGGGGGGGGCCAGGGAGGGAAACAACCCAACCCACAACACACTGCTTTAGTATCACTGGTTTGAAATAATGCATGGAAATGGAAAAAAAAATGATACTTCAAGCCCTGAGGAGATCTGGTAGTCTGTTCTGGATGTGTCCCACCTTCCCCTCACCTTTTTTGAAGACTGCAGAAATATAGCATGGAAATTCATTTGTACGTGCTTTATTTCAACAGGCGTTGTCTACAGTATGGAGGATAAAGGTCACTTTGTAATTGACATCCTAAAGTCCATGGTTATGTTAGCACCTTGCCACCTGGCCTCTGTCCTTGCTACTCTCTTGGCACTGCCTTTTTGCAGGTCACCAATGATTTCCTAATTCTCAGACACAGTGGCCTTTTCCCAGTTCTAACCCTGCTTGATTTCGATTAAGTATTCTTGGTCACTGCCTCTTTGCTTTGATTTCTGTGCCTCTGTGCTCTTCTTGGTTCCCTCCAGTCTTCGCAGCTCATCCTTCTGCATCTCCTTTGCTGGTACCCCAGTTTTGCTGTCCACTCCAAATAAAAAGAAATTGCTTGCATTTCTATAGTGCTTTAAGGTTTGCAATGCTTTACAAACGTGATCTCTTCTGAGTCTCACAACAATCCTGGGAGATAAATGCTATTGTTATACACATTTTAGAGATGAGGAAAGTGAATCTGAGACTTGCTCAGGGTCACATAGCTAGTAACTGTCTAAGGCCAGATTTGAATTCAAGTTTTTCTGATTCTGGGCTCTATCTCCTATGTCACCTACAGCTCTCTCCTCTCCTCTCCTCTCCTCTCCTCTCCTCTCCTCTCCTCTCCTCTCCTCTCCTCTCCTCTCCTCTCCTCTCCTCTCCTCTCCTCTCCTCTCCTCTCCTCTCCTCTCCTCTCCTCCTCTTCTCTCTCTCTTTCTGTATGTATGTGTATATATACACACTACATATACATACACACTATATACACACACAAATAAATGTATACACACATATAGATGTGTGTGTGTGTGTGTGTGTGTGTGTGTGTGTGTGTATACACACACAAGCAACTTTAGATCAGAGGTGGCCATGGAAAGGAGCAGGGGGAGGTTCATGGGTACAGATCATAGTACACATTGTTAGTTATTCTTAAAGCATTGATAGTTTTTGCCAATTTCCCCCTTCTTTCTTTTTTTTTTAATAGGATTTGTTATATGGATGGGTCTCTGGGAGAAAAGGGAAAGGATACAAGGAGAAATTTAAGTAATATAAAACCAAAAGATATTAATAAAAACTTTATTTTAAAAAATATAACAGGGCTGTATGACCCTGGGCAAATTACTTAACCCTATTGCCTCATCTGTTTGCATATCTACCTATCTCTCTCTCTCTCTCTCACATATAAATCCCTTCTCTATACATTGGAAATGGCAGCACAATTACTCATGTAGATGCTGCCCTTCCTCCCTTGCCTTCTTTGGTGTTGCTTTTTCCTGTAGCAACATTCCGGGGTAATCTCCTAATTGATATGCAAGGTGCCACCTGTGCTATTTTTCATGCCTGCACCCCATTCTGCCCCTAATATTTAACTTGGCTGTCATATTGGTTTTTCCTTTTAAAAATGTTTTCTGATATTCTTCTTTCTATAAAATGACATCATCATCACTTTCTACTTCTCCCCACCCCCAATCTCTTTGTTTGCATGGTGCCCAGCATGTAGTAGACTCAATAAATGATGACTGATGAAATCTGTGTCATCACATAAAACAAATGAACAATTAGTCAATCAGTAAGCATTTATTAGGCACCTATTGCGAGATAGCATTGTGCTGAGTGTGGGGGATACCGAGAAAGGCAAAAACCAGTTCCTTCCCTCAAGGAATTCACATTCTAATAGGAGAGAACTGGTAACAAGAGGACAATTCTGAAGCCCTGAAGATACAGGTCATCTGGTGGGAGGTTCCTCTGGTCCATGAGCCTTCTACTTAGAGGTCTGTATTCAGGCTGGGTGCTTTGGGGTATGCTCTCCACTCCAAACCCCATTTCACCTGAGTCTGCTTCAAACCTGGGTAGCTCAAAGCAAAGTGGCTAAACCCAATGCTTCCTGCTGGGGTTGCAATGCATTGGCCTACATTTGAGCCGGAGTTTCTGGGCCAGCCTTCATTTCTAAAATGAGGCGACTGACCCAGCCACGGATTGCAGTTGTTCTTCATGGATTTGTGCTGAGCAGTTATGTCCTTTTTACTCTTGTGCCTAACATAAAACGGTTTGGAATAGGGAATAGGGGAAGCTACATGGTGAAGAGGATAGAATATGGACCTGGAGTGAGGAAGGCTTGAATTCAAATATGTTCTTAGACACTAGCTGTGTGATCCTGGGAAAGTCCTTTAACCCTGTTTGCCTCAGTTTTCTCCTCTGTAAAATGAGCTGGAAAAGGAAATGACAAACCAGCATCTTTGCCAAGAAAACTCCAAATGGGGTCATGATGACTAGGACATGACCAAAACGACTGAACAACAATAACAAAAGAAAAAGGGACAGTTGGTAGGTAAGGAACTGAGTATCTCTGTAGGGATCCATATATATATGGATCAAACCATGACATTTGTCTCAGTTTTGACCATGCCACTTCTTTCCTCCAAAGCCTTCAATAAATTCCTTGGCCTGGCATTTGAAGCCTTTTACAGTCTAGCTCCCATCTACTTTTCTGGATTCCCCCCACCCCCACCCCCCATAACCAAACTGAGTTCCTAGTGATTCTCTGAAGACATGTAATTTCTCGGTGCCATAAAATCAGCTGTCTTCTATGCTTGGAATATACTTCTTGCTTATCTCTGCCATTTATAATCCTTATCCTCCTTCAAACCCCAGCTTCCCCCAGTTGTCTGTGTTCTCCTCCTCCTCAAATGTACCTAGAATAATATGTTCTTTCTTTTTCCTCCTTCACTCACTACTTTGTACTATACTTTTTTTTTTTTTTTTGCAATGGAGCCACATATTGCAATAAGATATAGGTTTCCTGAGGGCAGGGATGATTATTCTTTCTCAGTTTTTTGTTTTTGTTTTTGTCTTTCAATTTTCACTGCCTACACAGTGCCTTGCATAAAGTAGATACTCAATAAATGCTTGATGAATCAATATTATGCTTTACCTGAGCAAATAGGTGAAGGGGATGGAAAGCTAAGTGACCCTCCCTGGGTACACCAGCTGGCATGAATAAAATCAATCTTGCTGACTCACCAGCTCAGCTTGCTTTGATGCACATGGTGGGACATTCCAGCGTCCCCTAGGGGAAGATTTTAGGCCATGCAATTTGGTCCCGATTTTTCAAATTACACAAGCAATTAGAAGCTCTTTCACATAAATATAATTTTCTTCAGCATCTGTTGAATTCTATTCGCTCATGAAATTTAGCAGGAAATTAAAAGCAGAAACACTTGCATAGCATAATGCCTAATTGGCCAAGTTTGAAATAAAACCTCATCCAATTCAGTCTCCAAAACTTTTTCCAAAAACCATTAGGCCCATCAAGTTTATATTACTAAAATCTACTTTTATAAGTCATAGGATCATAAATGGAGAGTGGGGCAGGATCTAAGAGACCATTGAATCCAATTACTTCCTTTTATAGATTAGGAAACTAAGGTACAGAGAAGTGACTTGCCTAGGGTCATAAAGCTAGTAAATATCTGAGAGTGAACTTGCATGTTTTCTTGACTCCAGACCAAGAAGTATAGTTACTGGGTCATGGATGTCAGCCCAATTAGGTTTTAACCTATCCAAGATAATCTTTGAATCCATCACCAGGTGTGTTAGCTCTTCCTTTCAGCTTGGCACACTTTGAAAACTTGCAAAGTGTGCCTTCTACATCTTTATCCAAGTCATTATTAAAAATGGGGGTCAGGATAAGCCTGTGTGGTATGCTGCTAAAAACCTTGGTCAAAATTATTGTATTTATCCATACCCTTTGAATATAATCAACCACTTGATCATCTGTGAATACATCAGACGTTAAATGAGATCCACATTTCATCATGTTGTTTGTAAGTCTTGCTGAAGCCTAGATATGCTATATCTGGGCACCAAGTCATTTATTCTCACTCACCCTCAGTTTCCTTATCTATAAATGCAAGATTATAATAATATTCACTACATATATACTTGTTATGAGTATCAAATTAGACAACATAAGTAAAGTGCTTTGTAAATCTTAAAAGACCATATGTTAATTGTTATTGTTGTTGCAATAGTTTTCTGATCTACTAGACTAATAGCCTCATCACAAAAAGGAAATGAGATCAATTTTTCCTTTATTTGTTTTTAGTGAATCCATTCTAGCTTCTAGGGATCATTAATATTCTTTGTAAGTGCTAACTCATAAAAATCTTTTGTAGAATTTTGATGGGGATTAAGGTCGACTTCACTGGTTTATATATTAAAGAATGTTCCTTTCCCCTCTATCTTTTTTGAAAACAAAATTATCTCTGTCAATCACTAGAATCACAAAGGATAATGGATTTAGCGTGGAAGAAAACTTAGGGGCTAGTCAGCAAAGAACAATTCCTTCATTTTACAGATAAGGAAGCTGAGACTGAGAGCTTGCCCAGGGTCACTCAGCTAATAAATGTCCGAGGTAGGATGTGAACATAATTCTTCATGACTGCAATACCAGATATTCACTATTTGTGTGACCTTGGGCAAGTCACTTAGCCTCCTTCAGCCTCAATTTCCTCATCTTTAAAATTGGGATAATAGTACTTACCTTGTAAGTTTATTATGATATCAAATGATATCATACATATACAGTACTTTATAAACTTTCAAGTGCTATATAAATGTTAGCTATTAAAAATGACTTGGTGGCTCACCCATTACATAAATAAATTCTTTCAGTAGCCATGGAGTGAAATTTATTTGATCTTAGATACACAGGATCATTTAAAGCAGGTAAGGTGTCCCTTTCTGCAATTCCTTTTCAATCATGTTAGTTTTGTGGTCGTAGTAGGAGTGGGACAGGGTCAGCTGTATTGATGTGAGTGACTCTTGTTGGACACAACTCCATTTTCCCCTTCCCTTCATTGATTTGTAAACTCCAACCTCCCCTTCCCTTCATTAATTTGTAAAACAGACAAGTCCACCTTCCCCTCCCCTAATTGTTCTGTAAACAAGCACAACCCCCACCCCTCTCCTTCCCCTAATTAATCCCTGGGCTGGAGTTTCAGCCTAGGGTTCACACTGGCAGGAAATTCAAATGTACACTGTAATCACTGTAATTTCAGCTTTCAGCTTACATAACCTTGCTATGGAACCTCTATTAAAATGGGCACACTGTATATGACAAACCACTGTCTGATTTGGGTGAGCATGCACCCTGACAGTCCCGAGGTAATAAATCCATGCAAATTCTAATTTCAGGGATCTTCTGTCTCGCTTTATTTGGGTACAACAACTCTATTTTAGAATTAGTGTCCATTTCAGTGTAAAGGGGCAATTGTGTTCAAGCTTATATAATGGTTTTACTCTATCCCAGTTCTTATATGAGGTTAGCCAAAATGACAAGCATAAGCTTCCTCCTCCTCTTGAACCCAGAGTTTAGCAAAGGCTAGCAGATTAGAAAGTCTATGTTCTACTTGTCCCCTCATTCTCTCGTATATAACAAATTGTCCCAGAGCTAGTCTCCAATTATTTGTAATCCAGCATAACCACATATTTTTCTGTATGCTATTGTAGAAACATATTAAAAAGCCTCTTTTTTAGTTTAACTGCTAGGTAGTATAGTCTGTAGTGGATAGGGCACTGGGCTTGAGATCAGGAAGACTCATCTTCCTTAATTCAAATCTGGGCTCAGACATTTACTAGTTAGCTATGTGACCCTGGGCAAGTCACTTAAACCTGTTTACCTCTGTTTCCTCATCAATAAAATGAGTTGGAGAAATAAATTGCAAACCACCTCAGTATCTTTGTCTGAAACTACTTACAACAATAATAAAGTCCTTTTCTAGACTTTTCCATTTAGGGAAGAATGTTCAAGGTCAAGAACAAAAACAAAGGTCTCAGGAATATGGATTAAGTGAGTTAATCAAATTTAGAATAAAGAGTATCTTTTTCTATTGATAAAATTTTTGGCTTTCTCCATTTCTTGCAGTGATTGGTCCACTGAAGGGCAGTGCCCTATTTTCATTCTGAAAGGATTAAAGTATTAATCATTGGAAAGAAGCCCTTTAAATCCTTGCGGGTGTGGCCCTGGGAGGAAATGAGTAGGATAGTTTGAGTGGAAAATTAAGTGACTAGCCTAGAATGTTGAGCCACAATCTATTTTAACATACTGCGAACTTTTCTATTTTTTAATTCCTATAAATTTTACTACAACTATCTTGAGGTAGAGAGATGTCTAAGGGCATGGGAGAAATTTTATCAGTTTGAACCTTTCTTTCTTTAAGCTAGAGATGTTTGGATTTAGAATAATGTCAGGCAGACTTGTGCCTAAAACACAGAGTATATTCAAAGGTTTGCTTGTTCCACAAAGACTTGCCTTCTCTGTGAGTTAACTGAGGTTTCTCCATGCCACGCTTTGTAATTATGGACTAAATAAAGGTTTTTACTGACTCGTTCCCTAAATGGCAAGCAGGAGGTTTTCTTTCCATGACAGGTCTGCCTTTTCAAGATTGGAAAGTACTGATACAACTTATAAATCTTTCCCTTGTAAAGGAGACAGAAGTAAAATTGTAATAGAATAGTCATCTATTTAAACCTTACTACATGGCCCAAACAGTGGTTCTCTTCCTCCTCCTTTTTCTTTTAAAAAATTATTATTGCTCTGCATACAGAATGTTTTTCCCCCCAGTCTGCAGAATTTCCCATAAGTCTCAAATCATTCATTAGGGAACCTACCCTTCCCGAAACCCTCCTTTTTCATGCATTCATTCTTGTTTATACTCTTCTTCTTATATCCTTTACCCATGTCCTTTGAGGAGTTTTCCCAATATAAGAATATGAAGGTTTTGTAATTTGTCCAGTTAGGAACTCTCCATGGGATCCTCTCTACAAAGATTTTGGCAATCTGCTTAGCTTAGTAATTCTGAAATCCCCTTATTTGACCCTGTCTCATGTGATGAAGTTCCTTACTCCTGGAGAAGACTGACTCTCTCTACATGTTTTAAGTTATCCCATTCCATCCTTCCCATCTCCTCCATCAGATTACTCCCCCTCTCCTTGTCA
Source organism: Gymnobelideus leadbeateri (assembly GCA_011680675.1). Lineage (NCBI taxonomy): Eukaryota > Metazoa > Chordata > Mammalia > Diprotodontia > Petauridae > Gymnobelideus > Gymnobelideus leadbeateri. Next base: position 1,008,289 of record WOXC01004614.1, on the reverse strand, counting down.
TTCCCAGTCTTTCACTTATTTTCAATATTTCCTTGACTATTGGGCTCTTTCCTACTGCCTACAAACATGCCCATATCTTCCCTATCCTGAAAAAAAAAAACCAAAAAACCAAACACCTTCACTTGGTTCTTCCATCCTTTCTAACTGATGAGGTACAGGCTCTGGGAACCCCCTGGAACTCTGAATCTTACCATTTGATGAGGCATTTGCCTGAGACCATAAGCCTTTCATTGTGGCTCAGCCCAAATCTTTGTTACTAACTTAACCTACCTTTGTCCAGCAACTTCTCACCCTTGATCCTCCCAAAATATCTATACTCAAATAAACTGTTATACCCTTGAACTGGCCTAGCTCTCCATTGTCTGTCCTCTCCAGGCAGCCTCCAGCAACTTCCCACCCTTAATCACTCATTTACTGGAGTATGTTTTCATTGACTCCTTCTGAAGACCCTCCCCAAACTCATTACTGGAGTCTGACCTCATCTGACTCCTTCTGAAGACCCTTCCTGAACTCCTCCTCTAGACCACCCCTACATTCCTCCCACAACCTTTCTGTATATAAGACCCCATCTTGCCTCCATGTGGTGTGGAGCACCATAAAATTTTCTAGCACAGACTTGGCTCTGTGTCTAATACAAGCCTTACAGATACTGAGGCTTCTTAAGAGTTGACCCAATATGGCGAACTTTTAATAAGCTTTGTTTTTCTTTGGCTGAGGGAAGACGAGTCAAATTCACTTGGCAGGACTTGGCATGTTGGCATTTTGGGGCCTCATGCACCCCTAACCTTATAAATCATCATTTTATGATGACCCTCTTCATTTTTATGGTTCCCTGACCTCTGACCCTCTTCATAACTATTCTATATTTCCTATACCCTTTGTAGCTAAATTCAAAAAGGCTGTCTCCAACGGCTGCCTTCACTTTCTCTCCTCACACTTTCTTCTTAACTCCTTCAAATCTAGCTTCTGACCTTATCATTCCACTGAAATGGCTTTCTCCAAAGTTGCTAATTATCTCTTAGCTGCCAAATCCAGTACCCTTTTCTCCATCCCTGTTCTCCTTGATGTTTCTGCAGCCTTTGATGCCATTTGATCACCACTCTCCTCTTTGATACTCTTTTTTGATTTGATTCATCTTTTTTTAGTCACTAAAGTGATTTTCTTACAGCACAGGTCAACCATGTCATGCTTCCACTTCCCCTGACTCACTAAACTTCAGTGGCTCCCTATCACCACCAGGATCAAATACAAAATGTTCTTGGCATTCAAAGCCCTTCATAACCCAACCTTCTCCTACCTTTCCAGTCTCATTACCCCTTACTCCCCAACAGGTACTCTTCAATTCAGTGACACTGAACTCTTGGTTGTTCCAAGAGCAAGACCCTGCATCTTTTGGCTCCCAGCATTTTCTCTTCTTGTTCCCTCTTGCCTGGAATGCTCTCCCTCCTCTGCTCTTGACTACCAACCTCCCTGATTTCCTTTAAGTCCCAACTAAAATCTCACCTCCTGCAGGAAGCCTCTTAATCCCAGTATCTTCCCTCTGTTAATTATTTCCTATTTATACTGTATAATAACTCATTTTGTATGTATTTGTTTGCATATTGTTTCCTGCATTAGATAGTAAGCTCTTTGAAGTCATATCTCTTTCTCTGTAGAGAAAGTCATATCTCTTTCTCTGTTTCTCTCTTTTTGTGTTTCTGTCTCTCTTCCCAGAGATTATTACAGTGCCTGGCTGGCACATACTAAGCTCGGGGTGGGGAGCCTGCAGCCTCAAGGCCACTAGTGGCCCTCTAGGTCAAGTGCAGCTGTTTGACTGAAAGCAAACTTTACAGAACAAATTCCCTTAATATGAGGATTTGTTTTCTAAAACTTGGACTCAGTCAAAAGGCCACACCCAAGGACCTAGATGGCCTCAAGGCTGCAGGTCTCCCATCCCTGTATTAGGAGATTATTGATTAATTGACTTAGTAGGTACCTACTTAAGAATTGCTTGAGGTGCATAAAAATGAAGGGTGAATTGCTAACACTGTTAGTTGTTGGGATTCACATGCAGACCAAGGGAAAATTTACAGTTGAAAGGGCACAGAGATCATCTGTAGAACTAGAACTCAGGTGTCCAGAATCTGAGTTCACTTCCTTCTTTGCCCTGCTGTCTCTCCAAATGTGGAGAACACAACATATTAAGGCCCACCCACTCTCATTTCTTTGGATTCATTATTCATTTGAAGTATTCATTATGAAGCTACATGTGTCTTGAGATACCTAAGATTATTTTGAGATCAGCATCAATGTTCCAGCTATCTATTTTAAGGTTTAGGGATTAAAGACACATCAGAGTTTCAATGTAATAATGTAAAGGAATATGATATGGTACAGTGTTTCCCTCCCTTAAGTATTATGATTTCTAGTTCTCTATGAATTAAATTTGTAACAGATGCGAGATAATATGGGTCAGCTGGTAGTGGGAGGCTGCCATCTACTAAGCACCTGCTCCAGGGGGTTGTTCCTTCCCAGTAGGAATGACTCTCTCTTCTCCTCCCCCATTCTTGTCTTTGTAGTAGTTCAGAGATAATTTTCATTATAGATTTCAAAATAAAATAATAGAAATTCATTAATAGTGGGTTTTATTATTATATTTCTATATCAAAGCAAATGAGGTACCCAGATCATACATAGGGAAGGTGCTTCTGTAATCTTTAAACTATCCCTTAAAGGAGAAAAAGAATCTGCCCATGTGATTTAATTGGAGAAGCAGTAGAGATGCCCATACCCACTTCAAAGTATTTCCCATTCATTGTTTGAAATATGCCAGTGAGAGCTTAATTTCTTGGGGTGAAAGAATTCTTGGCAGCATCCCTCTGAGTGACAGCCTGACTTAGGAAATAGGGAGCTGTCCTCTGGGTCAGAAAGACCTGGATTCAGGTTCTGCCTTTGACATGTACCGGCTATATTTTTCTGGGCAAGTCACTGAATCTCAAAGTGTTCTCTCCAACTCTCTGAGGCTATAAATTGCAGAGCAGGTACTGACTGGCATTTGTAGGAGTTTCTTTCTCACTAGGAGTGCCCCAAGCCAATGAAATCATCAGTCTAATTAAAAAAAGAAAATCAATGTTAGATGACTCTTGTCTTGAAATGTAAGTATACCAGGGATTAATATGGTAAGTCTATTTTTAGCCATTAATACTTTAGTACATTTTAGTTTATCAGATGACTTATCAAAGGCTAGTAAAAGGGGAGGGAGGGGGAGGACTGGAGCACTGGGCAGGACAGATTAGATAGAGTGTTACCATGGGGAATGCAAGGGGGCCTAGGAGCTTAAAGGGGGCGCTGAGTGCCTGGTTGGATTGGAGACACTAAGAAGAGAAAGAGGAACCCTTAAGGTAAAGCATGATGGAGGCAAAGACAAACTTTTGTTAATTCATAATTGGACCAAGGCTGAGCCCTCTTTGGGGGGATGAAGGTGCAGGATGGGGCCTCAGAGATTACCTTGGTCAATTCATGTCAATCATAAAGGTTAAACTGGCTTGTGGCTGTAGTTGTTGAGGTGTTTTCAGTCCTGTCTGATCTTCATGACCTCATTTGGGATTTTCTTGGCAAAGATACTGGAGTGGTTTGCCTTCTTCTCTAGCTCACTTTACAGACGAGGAAACTGAGGTAAACAGGGTTAAGTGACTTGCCCAGGATCATTAAGCTGGTGTCTGAGGCCAGATTTGAACTCAGGAAGATGAGTCTTTCTGGCTCCAGGCTGTCATAGATTATTAATTGAAACCTTATTTTATTCCAATAGATATTAATCAGTTTGATATGATTCCATAGGGGTAGTGAGTATAAATTCTGTATATTAGGTCCCAGGATTATATACTGAAGATTTTAAGTTCATTTGTTTAATCATAGGGAGCTAACTAGATTTCCTCTACCCTTGTTTTTGCCTTGTTATGGTGACCAGGCCCATTGTGGCAGAGGTGACTCAATGACATGGAAAGTCCCTCAGTTATTTTTTTTTTCTCTCCGTCCCTCATCATATCATTATTTCCCAACATGTAGAGACAGCCATGAGCACTTGGCCTGCCTGTCTACCACCAATTCACCCATATGGATGTTTTGACATCTGTTTCTCAGCCCAGCCCATGGGTCTGCTCAGTGGCTTGGTAGGACCTCCTGAAAGATCAAGATAAATCTGTCAAGGTCTGCTCATTGGTTCATTTGTCAAACAGTGGGATTCTATAATTTGTTTAGACCCTCCCAGAAGATCAAGATCTATCAACCAATGAGACTCTACATTTGTAGTTAGCTTTATTTGTATTGTCTGGGTATCAAGCACTATAAAACTAGGGCAGGCCCTGCAGGAAGGGGACATCTCAGATAATGAGGAAGATCTGTCTACTTCATTAGAGAGTACCATGAATCCTTTAATAAAAGTTCTATATGCTCAGAGCCCTACCTCAGTTTCTTTTATCATAGGTTGGACAATTTTGAACCATACAAGGCTCAGCATGCTATTGATAGTGCCACCTAGTTGCTCTGTGCCTATAGACATGATTTGAAAATAGTTCCAAGAATCCCCTTGTGTGCTATGAATTGAGTGGTCCAAATAACACAGCAGAGTACCCAGGGATCTGTGCTCCAATTTTGTGTGATGTCGTTTTTTAATCAATGACTTAGAAAAAAGTTGATCAAATTAGCAGATGTCACAGAGCTGAGAAGGGACACCTAGCATACTGGATGACAGAGTTTGGATTGCCAATAATTTTGAGAGGCTACAATATTGATCTGAGTCTAATAGGGTGCAATTATGAGGATAAAATCTTATAATTTGGTTCAAAAAAGAAGTACAACTAGACAACAGAGGACCTTGAGCTCAGCATGCCAGTAATGTTATGTGGAAGGTAAAAAACCTTATGTAAGCTTAGGTTTCATCAAGGGAGAAATGTTTTTGAGGATTAGGCAGGTGATAGTCATTGTATCCTATTCTGATCAGACAACAGCTAGGGTACTGAATTCCCTTCATGAGCTGGATTATATCATATCAGGATTGGGTAAAGGAACTGAGTATGTTTAAACCCAAGAGGAAAAAATGTATTTGTCATGGGGAAAGGGAGGTAAACCTGTTCTGTTTGGCTCCAGGTGGCACAATTAAGAGCAATGGGTGGAAGCTAAGAAAAGGAAGATTTTTGGTTCTACTCTATGTTTAAAAAGAAAAGAAAACTTCATGATAATTGGAGCTTTCCAAAAGTGGAATGGGATATTTTGAGATAATAGTTAGCATCTACACAGACTTTAACACTTGCAAGGTGTTTTATGGATATTTCCTTATTTCCCTGGAGATAGATGCTATTATTATTCCTATTTTACAGATGAGGAAACTGACATTGAAATGAAGTGACTTGCCCAAGGTCACACAGCTAGTAAGACTAAGGCAGGATTTAGACTTAGGTCTTTCTGATTATAGGTCCACTGTTCTGTCTGCTGTGCCACCTAACTAGTTAACTCTTCATTAAAAAGTTTTGAACAACACAGATCAAAACTGTTTGGAGATATCAGAAAAGAGATATTTGTTCAGGATAAATTGGACTCAGTCTCTGAATTTGACCTGATCACATATGTAGAGCTGGAGAAGACCTTAAAGGTCACCCAGTTCAACACCTTCATTTTATAATTCAGAGAGCTGAGATGCAGAGAAGTCAAGTCAGTCAGTCAATAAGCATTTATTAAGCACTTACTGTATTCTAGACACTGTGCTAAGCACTAATTCTATGAAGAAAGGTGAAAATGAAGTCTCTTTCCTGAATAGTTCACATTTCAATGGGGTTACAACCTGCAAGTAACTATATTCATAGAAGATATTTACAGTGAGAAGTCATATGGATAGTAAGTGGTGGAACCAAAATTTGAACTCAGGTCTGCTGACTTTAAGCTACTGCAATTATTCTCAGGCACCACTCTTTCTTCCTCTAAGAAATTACAATTCTATAGGAAAAGTAATTCATTCATTCAATAAATATTTATTGACTACATCTACATATGCTCAACTAATTGTGGTATATGAATGTAATGGTATAATGGAAGAAAGCACTAATATAATGAATCTAGAGAAGAATGGGAAGATTTATATGAATTGGTATTAAATAAGTAAGAAGAACCAAGCAGGAAGCAGGGCCAAGAGAACAAGAGATATGGTGACTACTGCAGTGTAAATGAAAAGAACAACCACAAAACACAGGAAAATTAATGTTGCTAATTACTGATTGCTAACGTTGTCTGCCAGGTAGCAGCTAGGTACCAAAAATGTTTAGAGCTCTGGGCTTGGAGTTAAGGAGACAAATTCAAATGAGACCTCAAACACTAACTGTGAGACCCTGAGCAAGTCGCTTAACTGCTGCCTGACTCAGTTTCCTCAACTGTAAAATGGAGGATAATAGTAGCATCTACCTCCCAAGGATTGCTGTGAGGATCATTTTGTTTTTCTTTTTTTCCTCCTAAATTGGGGGGAGGTGTGAGAGAGAAAATAAATGCTTGTTAATTGAAAAAAAGAAAAAAGAATTATGATTCTTTAGAAGGGTTGGGGGAAACATATAGGGAAAAATCCAGGCAATGTTATAACAGAACATAAGAATAAAATCCATTTTTAAAAAGTGATAGCCTCTACCCTAAAGAAGCTTATAGTCTCCTACTTTCTAGCACTTTACATTTTATTTTATCAGATCAATTCCATTATTAGCTTGTTCAGATCTTTTAAAATTGTGTCTGTCCTTTGAAATGACATATTAGCACTCCCTTCCATCTTTCTTCATTTGTAAATTAAATAGGCACGTTTTTATGGGTATTTTAAAAATAGAGATAATAAAGAATGTGTCCCCATCATCTGCTTTATCATTGTGTCCTGAGATCTATGGGAACTTTCCATCTAATTTGCAGCTGAAACTTCCTATATGCATTGGCTCCCTCTCATACAATATGATGCCCCTGAGAGCAGGGACTGTCTTGTCTTTCTATTTTTATGCACAGTTTATGAACATATACAGTGTTTTGCACACAGTATATTTAATGTTTTTTTTTTTCATTCACTCAAATAACTGATCAAATGTTGAATAACAGAGCAAAAGAAATGCCCTGGAGTTAAGCTCATGGACCTGTAGCTTATAGACTCTACACTCTCCTGTTTTGGAAAATTGAGACACCATTTACCTTTCTCCAGGTCTGTGGCATGTCTTAGGTCCTCAGATCACTGATAGAAATGACACCTGCCAGTTCTTTTGCTTGTTGGAGATAGGGTCCATCTGGAACTGGTGACTTCGGTTTATCAAGGGCAGCCAGGAGCATTCTGGCCAGTATCTCACTTATCTTCAATTGCCATTCCATCAACTATTTTCCCTTGATCTCTGTCAGTCTGAAGATATTTTTCTTTGGTAAAGAAAACAAGCAAAATGAGTGAGTTAGTTTTATCTTCTCTCTGACATTCTTTATTATTATTCTATTTACTTTGAGCCTTAGGGTGATCCTTTCTTTAATCTTATTCTTGCCCTCAACATAGCTTAAAGAAAAAAAGAAGCAGTTTTTTTGGGGGGATATGTTTGCACTTAACTTTCCATCTACATTTTTTTGTGTCTTAATGCTCCTGACACTATTTTTATAGACCTGAACCATTTAAAAATTTATCCTTAGTTTTATTCCTCTTATTTCTACCTTATATTCATACCTTTCAAAAATCTATGGCAGCTAGCTGGTAGAGTGCATAAAATGCTGGGCCTGGAGTCAGGAAGACTCATTTTTGTGAGTTCAAATCTGAATTTAGACACTTACTAGTTGTGTGACCCTGTGCAAGTCTTTTAACCCTACTTGCCTCAGTTTTCTCATATGTAAAAATGAGCTAGAGAGGAAATGGAAAAACCATCCCAGTATCTTTGCCAAGAAAACCCTAAATGTGGTCATGAAGAGTCCAAAATGACTGGAAATGATTGAACAACAAAATCTAAATGAGCTTCCTGTGCATCCTCATCAATTCCTTTAGTCAACTTCCCTTTTTTCTTCAAATTCTTCAAGATAGACTAAAAAGTACAAAAGAATAGCATAAAATTTGTTTCAAGCTCTAGATTTGTGATCATTTGATCTCACAGCAATTTTCCTTCTCCTTTCACTACCATGTTAGGTCCTGTTAGGTAAAGTCTGCACACTAGTGTTGTACCAAAATGAACACTAGTAAGAATAAGAAATTGTCTTAGAGAAATATCAGGTTGCATTTTTGTTTAGTTTTTGTATTGTCCTGCTTAGAGATTCTTTATTTTTACCTCAAAAAGAACACCTGGTTCTAAGCTGTTTGCTAATTTACAGATATGGTAAACTAAATTGAGAAACAATCAAGTCTTATAGGTTGAGCCTGGTGTGAAAATGACATAATGTAAGTAAAATTCTCTGTTCCATTACTTATTATGAGATTTTTGTATACAGTAGTCACTTTATCTTCATGCTCACATTTTCTATATATATACATGTATATATACAACATATGTTGTATATATACATACATGTGTATATACAACATATGTGTATATATACAACATACATAGATATAAGTACACTACATATTTATAATACATGATATATATACATATGCATGCATATATGCCTATACAATATGTATACATACACACAATATATATGTGTATATATATATATATATATACATATATATATATATAGTGGATTTCATTGTTGTTTAGTTGTTTCAGTTGTGTCTGGCTCTTCATGACCTCATTTGGGATTTTCTTGGTAGAGATATTGAAGTAGTTTGCCATTTCCTTCTCTATTTCATTTGATAGATAAGGAAACTAAGGGAAACATCTAAATGACCTGCCCAGGGTCATACAACTAGTAAGTGTATGAAGCTGGATTTGAACTCAGATCTTCCTGACACCAGATCTAGCATTCTATCCACCACATTACCTAGCTGTCAATACAATATATGCAATTATAGTATAATACTTCTGTATCTTTATTAATTAAATGCTTTATAAAAACTTAACATTGAGCACTATTATAACCATCTGGGTTTCATTAATAGCTACTTTTGTCCAGGAAGATGTTAATAAACACCCAGAAGTGTTTGCCCCAACCATCCACACAGGAAGAAAAGAAGTAAAAGAAGCATGCCAATTGTCCAGCTATACCACTCAAATATAGAGCTCATCCATCAATATAATGCATAAATGTTTTGCACAGCACTGCAAATGGGCAACAAGTTGGGGCCAGAAATGACAAACCTCCTTGAATGACCCTAAATTTCTTCAGAAAGAAGTTTCCATCTTTTTTAGTGCCAATGTTATACCTGTGTTGTTGTATGGTTATATGTGAGTCATGGAACACTCGGTCTCTGAAGAATTTGAAATGAATAACTTGGTGAGCAATGGATTAGATCATAGTGGGTGTGAGCATGATACCACACAAAACAAAGATGGAACATAAAAGAAGAACCAGAATAAAGGAAATTAGTAAAGAAAAATGTTGACCCCAAAAGAAGATGGGCTGGTCACAGGATGAGAGTGAGAGGTAACTGATAAATATCTCAACTTGTTATATGACATGGACAAGAGTTGCATAGAATAGACAGTTGTTGATGAATTGCAAGCTGAATCGTAGGAGGAAACATACAAATTGATGAGATTACAGATCTTTAAAAATTTTTTTATTTTTATTTTCATCTATCTATCTATTTATTTGATTAAAGATCTTTTTGAGTATTTGAGGAATTTCAATACATAAAAAGGCATGTTTTCATTCCCACCCTCAAAATCCCCATTAGGATTTTTTGTTTGTCCTAATTCATTTTTCCTTTTATATGAAAAGACACATTTAGTGTGTTTGCAGTTTTTTTGTTTTTTTTTTCATTATTTTTTTTCTTTTCATTATTTCATAAAGGTCTTTCTAGATTTCTTTGTATTCCTCATACACTGGTCTTAATTGTGTGATAACATTTCCATTTAACGACATACTTTAGTTTGATTATTTTACTATTCCTCCACTTTAACATGTTGATGACAAAAAAATTATAGACAACAGGAATCTTGAGGTTATGTGGTTTAAAAGATTCATAAAGAATCTTGAGACCTAGAGAGGTTAAATAATTTGCTTGAGGTCACCCAGGGAGTACGTTGCAGAGCCATGAAAATCTTTGAAAATCTAACTTCTGTTTTGTTTGTTTATTTTCTTTTTGACAATACCTTTTGGATCTGTTCTAAGCTACAGGATTACTGAGACAAATGAAGCTTATGTACCTCTCCCCACTGTTTTCCACTCTATTTCTTTCATTCAGTCTCACACATTCTCTTCCCACATCAATTTCCCAACTTCTCTGGTGTTTTCCATCCCTTTGCCACCCTAGACCATTCAAATTAGTTTTAAAGGTCCTTTTAGCCTTACACATAAATACCATCCTCCAAGGAGATATACTCCAAGCTCTGTGAGCATTGTCATCTACCTCTCCTGAGATGGTCGCATAATAAAGAGGGCTGTTTTATGAATGGGAGAAGGCTGGCAAGAAACTGTGCCAGTTTCTATTTAATGACCGGCAACTTGGTCTGCTCTTTCTTATCTATGTCAAGAAAAGGGCAGACAATTCATTTACCAAGAGGAGATATTTGCAGAGTTCCAAAGGTTTTGCCAGATGGGAAGGGGATACTAGAATAGGATCCCCCATTGAGGTTTCTAAAAAGAGAAAATGGATGAATATGGCATGTGAATGAATACATATGGATAGAGTGTGGATATGGATGCTGAAAGAAAGCCTGGAAATGTAGGTCAATGTGGCTGTAGTATTAATAGAAATTTGGATCACATAAGCATAAAAATAGATCTATCCATGAAATATTCCAGGAGGATGGACACACACACACACACACACACAGACACTCACACACTCACACTCACATTCTCACATATTTACACTCCTTTCATATAAATGTACATTAGTAGTATGTGGAGATTCTAAATGCAAGAACTTTATTTCTGAATGAAATGACTTCATTTTCCATCCCCCAACCCCCATCTGAGTTTCTTTTTCTACATTTTAATTATGAAATGCTTTGCCTCTAAATTGGAACTGCAGTAACAGCCTGATAGATTATTTTTCTTGGGCAGAACTGCCTTGCCTTAAAAAAAAAAAAGAAGTCTTTATTGACTTATTTTGTGTTTTCTTTATATTCCTCAGTATTCCTTCTCTTCCCCCTTCCAGAAAGGCATTCTAGATAACAACTAATGTCTAAATACAGAAAAGAGGGAAAAAAATTAGCGTAATTGATGAATATATTGGAAAAGTCTGAAACTGTGCAACTTACAACACTTATAAACTCTGCAAAGGTTTTTGTATCTCTTCATTCAAGTTTGATCTTTTTGATTTTGATATATTTATTTCTGCATTTTTGGTGTGTGGTTATGCTTTACATTTACATTGTTGTTGTCACTGTGTATATTGTTTTCTTTGCTCTGATTCTTTCACTCTCCATCAGTTCTTATAGATCTTACTTATATTAATAATTTCTTATAGCACGGTAGTACTCCACCACAGTCACATACCACAATTTGGTTAGTAATTCCCCAGTTGATGAACACCTACTATTTCTAATTCTTTTTTTTTTTTTTTTTGCTTTTTGGAGGGCAATTGGGGTTAAGTGACTTGCCCAAAGTCACATGGCTAGTAAGTGTGTCAAGTGTCTGAGGCCCCATTTGAACTCAGGACCCCCTGACTCCAGGGCAGGTGCTCTATTCACTGTGCCACCTAGCCACCCCAATATTTCTAATTCTTACAACCACAAAAATTGTTGTATGTTGTTGAGGTATGAGTCCTATAATGGAATTTCTGCATCAAGGAATATGGAAACTTTAGTCAGTTTATGTACACAACTTAAAATTGCTTCCGAAAATGGTTGTACTGATGCTCAGATCCTTCAACAATGCATTTCTGTGCCTATCTTTACACATCCTTTCCAACACTGAGCATTCCCACTTTTTGTCACTTATTTTTTTCCCAGGGTGTTAGGTGAAACCTCAGGGTTGTTTTGATTTGCATTTCTCTTACTAGTGATTTGGAGAATTCTTTCATGTGATTATTAATACTTTCCAATTCTTTTCAAAACTGTTCATATTCCTCACTACTTGTTTATTGAGGAATAACTTTTGGTCATATGTTTATATATATGTGTATATATATATTTGTATATGGATGTATGTGCTTATACCTGCATATTTATCTCTCTATATCTATATCTATGCCTCTCTCTCCCTCTCTCTTTCTTAATCTCTCCCTTTCTCTCTCTCCCTCCCCCTCTCTCTTTCTCTCTCTCTCTCCCTCCCTCTCTCTCTCCCTGTCTCTCACTATCTCTCTCTCCCTCTCATTTCTATGTCTTAGACACTAAACCTTTATTAGAGAAATTTGATACAGATTTTTTCCATTCAACCACTTCCTTTTTCTTTTTTTTTTTTTAAAGCAATTGGGGTTAAGTAACTTGCTCAAGGTTACACGGCTAGTCATTATTTGTGTGTGGGTGCTCATTTTCTGAGGCCGGATCTGATCTCGGGTCATCCAAACTCCGAGGCCGGCGCTCTTACTCACTGCACCACCTAGCCGCCCCAAACCACTTCCTTTTTCATCCTAGAAGCATTAATCTTGTCTATGACAAAGCTTTTCAGTTTCATATAATCAAAGTTATAAATTTTATTTTTTATAATTACCTTTTTTTTCTTGTTGATTAAGAATTCATCTCCTACTCATAGCTGTGAGAGGCATATGACCTGTTTGTCTTCTAAGTTTTTTAATCTAAGCCTAATTTGGTCTAAGGTTGATCTAAACCTAATTTCTGCTAGACTGTTTTCTAGTTTTCCCAGCAGTTAAAAAAAAAAAAAAATATATATATATATATATATATAAATTAAAAAATAAATAAATGTGTGTGTGTGTGTGTGTGTGTGTGTATATGTGTGTGTATATATATATATATATATATATATATATATATATATATACACACACACACACACACACACACAGAGTTTTTCCTTAGGTAACTTGTGTTTTTTTTTTAAATCAAACACCTGGTTACCATTGTTTTTGGTTCCCCCTGTCTAGTCTCTATTTTAAAATCTCTGTTGTTTTGAAACTCTGTAATTTTTAACTAATACTTATATAGTTTTAATGATTGCTGCTTTATAATATCTTTCATTGTCTGGAAATGCTATCTCCCTTTCATTCCCTACCTTTCAATATTTCCCTTGATATTCTAGATAATTTCTTTTTCAACTTGAATTTTATTATTTTAAGTTCTGTAAATTGTATCTTGATAGTAGTATTGCCATAACATTAAAACTATAAATGAACTTTGGTAGTATTGCCATTTTTATTATATTTACATTGTCCAGTACAGTTATGAGCACTGAATCCAGCAATTTAACTTCTTTATTTCTTTAAGAAGTACTTTGTAATTGAATCTATGTAAATATTTTTGTGTGTTGGCAAGTCAGTCTCCAAATATTTTATACATCTTATGGTTATTTGGAATGGGATTTCCCTTTCTATTATTTCCTCTTGGATTTTTGAGAGTTTCGTTTTTTTTTCTTTTGGAGGGGGGAGGCTAGGCAATTGGGGGTAAGTGACTTCCCCAAGGTCACAAGCTAGTAAGTGTCAAGTTTCTGAGGCTGGATTTAAAATCAGGTCCTCCTGACTCCAGGACTGGTGCTCTATTCACTACACCACCTCGCTGCCCCTTAAGGATTTATTTTGTAAACTAAAACTTTGCTGAAGTTGTCACAATTGGTATCTTTGCTGTTTCCTTAGGATTTTCTAAGTAAAACATCATATCTTAGACAATAAGTATAGTTTTATTCCTGCTTTACTTATCTTTATTTTTTTTTCTCTCATGTTACTATTGCTAGCATTTCTAAACCTATACATATTGGGGAGACTGGGTATCTTTTCTTTACACTTGTATTTATTGGGAAAAGTTTAATGTATTTCCTTTGCATATTATGGTTTTTGGTTGTTAGATACTTTTTATGATCTTAAAAAAAGATCTCACTATATGTGTGTATACATATATACATACACATGCATATACATATGTGCATAAGTAAGAGTTATACTTTCTCAATGTCTTTTTTTTCACATATATCTATTGAGATAATCATGTGGTTTTGGATATTTTTGTTTCTAATGTAATTAACTATGCAGATTGTTTTTCTAACATTAAACTATTCTTGCATCCCTGGTATATCTTAAACCTGGCAAAAATTGAATGATTTTTTTGGGATGAATCACTATAGTCTGACAGAATTTTATTTAAAATTTTTGAATTGACATTCGTTAATGATATTGGTCTTAGTTTTCCTTCTGTGCTTTATCCTTTCCTGGTTTAGAAGTAAGTATTCAGACTATATTTGTCTCAAAAGGAATTTGGTAAGCTGAACTTTTTCTCAATTTTTGAAAATAATTCGTGTAGTGTGGATTATGTAATTGTTCTTTAAAAGTTTGATAGACTTCTCTTGTGAATTCATTTGGAAGAAAGATCTTTGGTAGTTCCTTTACAGCTAGATTTATTTCCTTTTCTGAGGTGGACTTTAAGATCTCCAGTCTTCTGTTAGTTTAGGCGTTTTTATGTTTTTGATAGTATTACTCTATTTCTTTTGTGTTCTATTTTCCTTAGCATATAACTAAGTATAATAGGTTCTGATAATTATTTTTATTTCATTTTGTTTTGTTGCGATTTTGTCTTTTCCATTTGCTGTTTCTTGATTTGATTTTCTGCCCTTATTTAAAAAAATCATATCAGCAAAAGGTTCATCAATTTCATTAGTCTTTTCAAAGAACTAACTTACAGTTTTGTTTATCATTTCTATGACTTTTTTAATGTGCAATTTAGCTCTCTTCTAATTTTTAATCTCTTTTGCTCTTACTTTAGATTTATTTGTTGATTTTTAAAAATGCATGATCAATTCATCAATCCTTTCTCTTTCTATTTGCTTAATGTATGTTTATAGGAATATGACTTTTTTTTTCCCATACAGGAGTGCATCACAGAAATTTTGGTATTTTATTTTTATTATTATCTTTCTTTCATGTAATTATTAATTGTTTCTATTTCTTTCTTTGACAAGTTAAGTGTTTAGGGTTTTATTTTTAAGTCTTCATTTGGGTCTGTGTTTTTTGTTTATATAGCTTAAAGACCTGTAAAGACTATGTTTTTTTTTTTTTAAGAAATTGGTGTTAAGTAACTTGCTCAGGGTTACATGGCTAGTTATTTATGTGTGAGTGCTAATTTTCTGAGCCCGGAACCAATCCCAGGTCCTTCCGACTCCGGGGCTGGTGCTCTTACTCACTGTGCTACCCAGCTGCTCCTGTAAAGACTATGTTTACTATTTCTGCCTTTTTATATTTATAATATCCCTGTGCACTGACAGTTTTTGTACACATACACACATATATACATACATATATACACATATATGTGTATGTGTCTATATATCTACATATTGTATATCTATATATGTGTGCATATATATGCATTTAGAAGATACTATGTCTTTTAGCTCTAGTTTCTTCATCAATTTGTTCAACTCAATATTTTTCTTTTGTTTATCATTCTGTTAGTCTTTGTTAAAATGGGGAGAGAGAGATTCATTCATTCTTTAAGCATTCATTAAGAGCCTACTACATGTCAGGTACTGTGCTTAGCACTAAGGATATAGAGAGGCAAAAGACAGTTCCTGCCCTCCAAGGACTTTCCATCTAATGATTAAAATTTACTGTCACCATTATATTACTATTTATGCCTTTTAATAGATCAGTTAATTTTTCTTTATGAATTTAAATGTAAGGCATTTGGAGTTAAACGTTTAATATTGTTATTGGTGTGTTTTCCATGGTTCCTTTCAGCATAATGTAGTTTTCTTGTTTACTCATTTTCAGGCTGCAAATATTTGTTTTCACTCCTTCTGATAGCACTCCTCCTTCTTTTTTAGATTCACCTGATACATTGTAAAGTTTTTTTTCCTCACCTTTCATTTTTATTCCATGCTTACTTTTGTTTTTAGGTGTATTTCTTGTAAGTTACAGATTGTGGGGTTTAATTTTCATCTCTAATCTGTAATTACTTTTTGTTTTTATTGGATATTTGATCAGTTTACATGTAAAATTCTGAGATTTAGAGTATTGTTTTCATCCATTTGTCTTTATCATTGTTTTCCTCCTAAATTAAATACTCCCTTTTCTTTAAAAAATGTAATATTTTATCTCTTCAGTTTTTTAGCTTAATCTACTTTAAGGTAACTTTATTCCCATCTACTCTCCTTTTCTCTCCCTTTCCTCCCTTCTCATTTGTTATTTTTTCCCCCTAGTTTTGGAGTTTTGTTTAACTTATTATCCCCCCCCCCATACAGTTATTTAATTCCTCCCTTCTTTTTCCATGCCTCTCAGTTAAGTAGTTATATAAACCCAACCCTTCCCCCTTTTCCTCTCCTTCAACTTATTAGTTTTTAAAATTCCATTTTATGCACCTTTTTCTAAAGGATTTTCCCCTCATCCTCTTCATTATTTATCTTCCCTTTCTTGTCTTTTTGGACTTTTATTCTTTAATTCATGCCCATTATACTTATTTAGTATAGTATTTGGTATTTATTTAGTTTCTGTATTCTTCATGGCCTTAAAGCATCTAATGCACCTATTTGGGGTTTTCTCTTCTAAATAGTTTATCAGTTATTGTCTTGTATATTTTGCTTATTGATCCCATCCCTGCCCTTTTTTGTTGTTGTCCTTCACTCTCTGAAATACCACTCCCTGAAGGTGGTGGAGAGTTTATTGCCCTATTATATGAATTTTCCTACATACCTGATCATGCAATTCATTATTAACCTTTGCCCTCCCATAATCATTCTTCCTCTATTCTGACATTAAATCTCTTCCATAGGGCAGAAAATAAAATCAAGAAACACTTCTGAGTGTTAGTTGTCCCTAGGAGCTCTCATCTACCTTCTATTGAGGAAGGATAAGTAGTTTCTCTGAGCACTGAATCCTTGCCAGTTATAACCAATGAAAGATCTATACCCCCTTTTATAGAATCTCTCTTCCCCTCCCCCACCAAGAGCATTCATCAGTGGTGCCCCTCCTACCATGAAAAGAAGACTTCACCCTTTCCTATCTCTGTTTGAGTCCTTATCTTTGTCTCTTCACCCTTTCTCTTGTAGGCTCTTTTCTTCCTGAAAAACTACAGGAGTTATTTCTCTTTCATTGTTAAACTTTGACTTGATTTGGCTTGATTCCATAGCTTCTAACTAGATTCTTTCTCTCTTTTTATATGCCTTCCCATTACATAATTTGGTGCCATCAAAAAAAAAAATACCTGTAGGTGGGATGTTGTGAAATTTAGTCCATGATATTTCAGGTCCGTTTCTCCCCCATCACTTCTACTGGACATCTGCTTTCACCCTTGTTTTCATCCTGTTGTTCCATGCTCTCTTGGGGATACAGAGGGTCCTTTACCTCTTCAGGTATTGGTTAGTTTTCTTTTGTCTTGTAATATGTATTTATAGATACCTAGACTCATTTGATGGTTTGAAGGCCATCTTTCCTTTCATGGTTTATTTGCTTATGCTCAAGTTCTTTAATTGAGTTTTCTTTTTCCTGAGATTTTTTTTTGGGGTAATTTCAATATTTCCCCCTCCTTATCTTCCCTTCTTGTTTACTTTTTTACTTTTCCCCCTTTTATTATGGTTTTCCTAGGGGATGACCTTCAAAGCTTTCCTAGCTTCCTACCATGCTTGGCAATTCATATTTCTAGGCCGAGCTGTATACCAAGCTCTTTACCTCAGGCTTAGTGGGGTGCCACATGACCACACACATGGATTCTGCCCATGTTGATGTCTCAATCAGTACAGACTTATGCTTTTTTTGTCCATATGTAGCACTAGGTTGTGGAGAAATAAGTAGAGGTCAGTCCTGTTGTAAGCCTGTGGGTCAGCTTATATAACTCTGCTGGAGCATGGTGAGTTGTGGGGGAGGGGTTGCTGAGTAAGTACAGTGGGGGTTAGGCATTGGGCTTCTCTCTTATTTGTTCATTGGACTGTTACCTTATTAGGGTTCTCGATGTGTTAGATTGTGGACACAGCTGAAATTGCTTTATTTCTTGTTTATTTGAAGATGTTCGAGAGGTTATGAAGAATAGAGAAACATCTAATCCTTCATATTATTGATCATGTGATTTTGAAATCTCTATAACCCATAAGTTTCACTTTTCATACTCTATTATGGATATTTTTTCAGACAAAAATTGTTATGTTTTATTGATATGTTTTGTTGATTTCTAACATGTGGTAGGAACAATATCCTAAGGTACTACTCCATGTAGGGTAGGCCGATTTTTCCCATTGAAACCTTCCTTAAGACTTACTGTTCTGAGAAACTAAGGACCTATAAGGGGTTGTGACCCATAGTTTAAGAAGCACCAAAGGGGTTATGGGTGGAAAAAGTCTATACCATTGATAGAGCTTCCTGGTGGCCTACATATAAAAGCCAATTTATGAGGGATCAGTATCCCCTATCCCTTAGGCTTCTGACTTGAAGACAGTCTTAGCCAACACATAGACATAGTAACTGCTTCTAATGGGATTAATGCTGTACCCTTGCTGAAAATCCTTTCCCTGCATTGGCTATGCAAATCTTTTAAAATTGCTAGGTGGTCTATGAGTATTTCTTTTCATTCCAATTTCAAACTTGAAATGCTGGACTACAGAGAGATAGAACATCTTTTCCAATGGAAAAGCTCATATTTTCAATATCCTCAGTCTCTCAGTTGAAAATCATATAGTAATACAATCTCAGACAAATTAAATTATAGGTGACCCAAGTAGCAATTAAAATACTCATAGTGGGTATAAGTGAGTTATGGTATATTACCACTGGGGATTTGCACAAGAGAATTGAGACAAAAAACTTCATTAACTATATGTACAGCTAGATATGTAGGGAAAGTGGGAGAGAAAGGATGGGTAGTCTTAGTGATGAAATGGTATCTAGAAAATGTTAAAATGTACAAAAGAGGTAGCTAGGTTGCACCATAAGTTGCAGAGTTCTGGGCCTGTAGTAAAGAAGACTTGAATTCAAATCTGACCTCTAGTACTTATTAACTGCAGGACATTGCACAGGTCACTTAAAACCCATTTTCCTCAGTTTCCTTGACTATAAAAAAAGGGATAACACCATTTAGAGTTTTTATGAGGATCAAATGAGATAATATTTGTAAAACACTTAGCACAGTGCCTGACTTATAGTGAATGCTGAATAAATCCTTCCTTCACCTCTTCCCCTACTCATCTCTCACACATGAGGTTTCATTAAAGCTACCCCAGCATCCAAATGTGATCTGGATTGATATTTAGTTGTTTTTTTCTTTTTTTAAAGCACATTAACCGCCCACCCCCCCCCAATTCCCAAATGTATTTACTTCATTGGTCAACCGGAGGGTGTAGTTAGTTCAAAAGAAAGGAATGTAATGGAATAGCATAGTAATAAAATTAGTAATAGAATATTTCTCCATTGACCTAAGGAATTGCTCTTCTACAAATATAATACCATCAGTGGTATGAGAGATCAAGTCTAGGGAACATATCTGGGCAGAGCACATTTCATGCAGGAGTAACTCATGCCTTCAATGCTGAAGGGCAGCTACTCTCTTCTAATGATATCATTATATGGTTTCTGTTGGGGTTGCTTTTACTCTGCATGATGTGTCTTTGTGTCTGTGCTGCTCAAACTTGTTTTACATTAGTTTATTAGATATTGCTCCATTGGTCTCATGGTCACTGCCAAGCATTGCCCCACCGGATAAATGTCAATGAGTTCCAAAGGATGAAAAGGGAATGAGAGAGCTTCCTTATTCTTTCATTTCTGTACTTCAGTGGGGTCCCTTAGAAGAGCAGAGTGGACTGTGCCATTTCAATTTCAGGTTTGAGATTAGAGGCTTAAACATCAGCTCATTTAGGGATGTAGGGTCTTACATACCCAATCATTAGACTGGAAGGGAAAAAAACCTCAACTGAATTTTCTTCATAAGGAGAGGAATTTCTCAATTCCCAAAGTCTCGGCTGGTTATAGCTTTTATCACCAGAAGAATAGTCTATACTAGAAGGAAAGTGAAACACAGAATGTTCATCCAGATACTTAGATCCCACGGGCATTGAATAAAATTCAGAGATATTTAAAACTATTCCCTCTCACTAAGTAGGAATCATGTCTGTATCCTGAGTCTATCTGTGACTTGGGGTTAGAAAAGCTATATCAATTTCTACCAATTTCTGACCATCCATTTGAATACTTTCAAAATTATTTTTAGGGGGCCTGATTTTTAACCACTTTGTGGATGTGAAGCTCACAGTTTTTGTCTACCCTCCAATATCCTTTGACTCTTTGAGAGAGAGGCAAAAAA
Source organism: Gymnobelideus leadbeateri (assembly GCA_011680675.1). Lineage (NCBI taxonomy): Eukaryota > Metazoa > Chordata > Mammalia > Diprotodontia > Petauridae > Gymnobelideus > Gymnobelideus leadbeateri. The sequence continues at coordinate 987,833 of WOXC01004614.1, read as the reverse complement.
AAACCCCAACAAAAACAAAAACAAAAAAACAAAACCTGGGTAACATGTATAAAAGGCTATCTTTTACTGCAAACTTTTATTCCAGATTCTAGCTTTGTTTTTTTAAATGTATATGTGACACAAGTCTCCCAGACTTTTACTTGTATATCTTGGGCAAGTCATTTAAGTCACCTTCAAAAACAAAAAGACCCTAGAGTAATGCTGCTAATGCATTCCATGGATCTTCTATGGTTATGGTTATGCACAGGGTGAGATAGACTAGAAGTCCTATGGAAGGAATATGTACATTGATGAAATCACTGACCCTCTCAGATATTCCAGTCTTTTCTAGTTAGAGCTAGTGCCAGCTAGGAAAAGATGGGAAACTGACTAGACTTTAAATTCAATTTCAGTTAAGCGACTAACTAATGCTCTTGGTGGGTAATAAACTGTTTATGAAGAGAAAATAACACTTAGGGGAATTCTTTAAATCAACCACCAGTGAATACTTCAGTAATCACTTAATGATTACTGGCACCATTAAAATGAGGAAGATAAATTTAGAATAACTATTGTTAGAAGTCTACTGATTTCTGTAAAGTCATATTTTATTGAAGTATTATAACGATGCTGTATTTCAATCAGAAAGGTTTAGTTCAAAGAAGTGAACAATACCAGAGACAGAGAAAAGGGGTAAAGATTTTTTGGCTATTATTTCTTGCATCAAAATCCAAATTTCAAAATTAAAAATTAAAAAAAAAAATAAAAAAATCAACATAAAAATCAATGAAAAAAACCATGATTTTTGTCAGTGTGGGAAAACTCCCATGGCACAAATCACAACACTGCAACACTGAGAGTTTGACTTGAGTTTGGGGATTTGCCCATGGACACACAACTAGTGGGTATGAGTCATGAGATTTGAACCTAGATCTTCTTGTCTCCAAGTCCAGTGTGCTACACACAGTGTCGTGTTGCCTCTAAATTATTTTTTAAAGTAGAAGTAAGGACAAGATTGAAGGTTCATTCCTAGAATGAGCCAGTGCCCTGGGCTCAGCTTCATGGCCACTGGTTGTGCCCCTAAACCTTGGCCAACCACTTCTGAAATGTGAACATTCAACTGGGTAAGGCAATATAGATGAATAAGGGTCAAACCATCACATTTTTTAGATGGGTCAAAAAGAATTTGAAGAGCACTTTTCAAGAGACTTAACATGAAGAACATTGATAAAAGGTTCTCTAAATACATAAAATTTAAGAAGTCCCAGAGAATCATTGGAACCAGATGTTCATTAGAGTGCAAAAGATATAGCCATGGAGAAATGGTAGTGTAATATGTTGTATAAAGATTTAAGAAATTTTGCTACCGAGAAAGATGTTAAGGAGATTTGCTGTCTCAGACTGTCTTTTGAAGCAGACAGTTCAGAGGCATTACAACAAATAATGGTGGGTAAATGGGATATGCCAGTTTCAAGTCAATTACACAAGTATTTATTAAGCAACAACAACAACAACAATAAAAACAACAACTCTGAGAGTCTCTCTTTGGGACTAGGCTTACCCAGGATTGAAACAAGAGAATGAACTTAAGCCTAGAATTGAAAGTGGTGGGGAGGCTATCTTTTTATGGAAAGAGAGATGTCCTGGGATTGTGTGACCTTTACATTTATTTAGTTTTGTGTTTTATCCCTCCATTAGAATGTAAGGTCCTTCTGACAAGGAATGTATTTGTGTCCCCAGTATAAGATGATGTCTTGGATATGGTTGGTGCTTATGGGCTTACTGAATTGAATCACCAATGGAAATAAAATACCTTCAGAACTCATGTCCTTTTTTTTGGCAGGTCAGTCGGAATATTCTTATATCTAGAATCTTGTTGTTCTGTCGTTTCAATTGTGTCTGAATCTCTATGACCCTACTTGGGGTTTTCTTGGCAAAGATACTGGACTGGTTTACCATTTCCTTCTCCATTTCACTTTCCAGATGAGGAAACAGAGACAAGCAGGGTTAAGTGACTTGTCCATGGTCACACAGCTAGTAAGTGTCTGAGGTCAGATTTGAACTGAGAAAGATGAGTCTTCCTGACTTCAGGCTCAGCGCTCTCTCCACTGTATCACCTAGCTGCCCTTCATATCTAGATAGATATATATTTTATGTTTGTTATTATATTCATTGGATTTTAAGTTCCTCAAGGGCAAAACTCTCTTTTGTTTCTTTGTACCTTCATTTCTTTGCACAACAAATACCCACTAACTCACTGACACTTCTCAGTGACATATAATCTTAAAGTTGGAAAGAACCTTTGAAACCACCCGGTCAAACTTTCTCATGTTTTTGGATGAGAAACTGAGGATCAGAGAGGATAAAAATCTTGCTCAAGATCATAATGTCTGCTAGCAAAAGAATTGGTCACAGTGTCTAGAGGGGCAGACCTGGAGTTAGGAAGACCCAAGTTTACATCTGGCCTCTAATACTTATTAGCTGTGTGACAGTGGGGAAGCTATTTAACCTCTGCCTGCCTCAGTCTCCTCATTTGTACAATGGGGATAATAATAGCACCTACCTTCTTGTTATGAGCATCAAATGAGGTAACATTATGTAAAGCACTTTACAAACCTTAAACTGCTGTTTATAGAAATATTACTAATTTTATCCTTCTTATTATTGTAGGTTTCATGGGTCCTAATCTGGAGAGCTTTCTTTTCTACCTATTTCCTTTCTTGGGCATCTCTACTCTTAATTCCCCAGGCATTTCTTAACTCTAGTTTTCTTTATGATCCTTACAATGTGCAAAAGGCAGAATTTCTTCTTTATTTAGAAGCAAAACTCTTTACATCTTGAAATCTAAAACAGAGCTACAGGCCTTTCATAATGTACCTGACACAGAACATTTTTCTCCTTTCTTCCATTAATCTTAAATTCTGAAGGATTTACTAAGATCTCTTATCCCTTGATCTAAGATAGCAGAGTAGAATCTGAAACAACCACAAAGATTACAGCTGGGGGATAAGCTGTACATCTAAAGTGCCATATAAAGCCAAAATAGCATTAAAAGCAAAGATTGAAAGTGTTATATTCAGTTCAAGCCTTTTACAAAACACCAGGGTGGCAAGGGGGTGGTGGCACCTTGTAAAGTGTCCCTTTTGTAATGGAACTTTAAAAACAATAAAAGATTGATTTCTCTATCTTTTGTTTTTGTGTCAGTCATTTCTGGATTCCTTACCACCTGCCATTGAACCCTCTCATACAACAATGGAAAAAAGTCAAAGAAAAATGAACACTAAAGTGACATTTCTGATGATATATGCCATATTTTGTCCTGTGGTCACTTACCTCTCTATCTATAAAATGGACATAGTAATAGCACCTACTTCCTATGATTGTTAGGAAGTTCAAATGAAATTATATTTGTTAAGTCCTTCATAGAACTTAAAATGCTATTAAGATGCCATCTATCTATCTATCTATCTATCTATCTATCTATCTATCTATCTATCTATCTATCTATCTATCTATCTATATCACCACCACCACCATCACCACCATCATCATCATCACTACTGAGGAGAAGGTATATTTCATTCTTTATTCTCTCTAATGAAGACTAGCTATTTCAAGTACTCAGAGTTTGGATTAATTTTCATATTCATTACTGTATTTACTTGAAGCTGTATGAAAGTCTTTCAGAGTGAGAAAATCCACCTTCCCATTTATATATCTGCTCCTACTGGATTATTTCCAGTCTTAGAGAGTTACCTTTGGGCACTTAGGGGTTAAGTGAATTGCCCAGGGTCACACAGATAACCTATGTCAGAGAACTTGATCTTAAGCCTGAGGCCAGCTCTCTATCCATTATGCCACATTGTTTCTTAAGTTTTCCCACATTTCTCTGATTTCTTTTTATTCATCACTTCTTACTATCCAGTAAAATTCTATTATATTCATAGTTCTTTTTTTATCCATTCTCTAACTGATGGGTATCTCGTTTGTTTCTAACTCTGCTACCATCAAATATGTAGCTATATAAATGGATCAGTGTTTATGTTTTGATCACAGAATTTCAGAATTTGAGAGTTAGAGGGGACTTCATAAGCTATTTCATCCAACATACTGGAGGTCACCCAAACTTTGCTTGAAGGAAGACCTGTAAGGAAAGTGAAGCCACTACCTCTCAAAACAGCTTATTCCATTGTGGATTGAACCTCACTTACTCTTCACCATTGCAGGAAAGTTCACCAGGTTCATCAGGATCAAATTTAACCAATCCTGATCCTTACAATAGAGCATCTCTAATTGTGAGAAATCTTTTTGGGGTATATGTCCAGTAGTGGGAGTGCTGGGTCAAAGGATGTAAATAGCTTGGTGCTATTGTGTTACACATACTTGGTGGCCTTCAAGAACTCTTGGACCAATTCAAAGCTTTATAAATAATGCATTAATGTACCTATCATTTGGGGGTATGTTTTCCTCTTCTGAGTATGAGTTTCAGGAGGAGAAGGATTTCAATCCTGAAAAAAAAAAAGGTACCATTTTTCAAATATTGACACACTATTCTACTGGGGCTTCTTGTTGAATATATTAACTTCCTCAAATTATTAGAATCAATCTTTTAAACCAGAGTAGAAGTGCTTTTTTAAAATAAGAGATATTCGAATTTACTGAATATATTGTCTGCATTCCAGGTTCAATGCCCAATGAGAGAAACTAACCAAACTTTCTTGATAATTTGACCCAAATTAGGAAAACAATTAGACTTCTCATGATAATAGTCAATTGAAATGGATGACATCATTCTGTTTTGAGATGAATCCTAATTGAACAACGAGATCAGATGATTGATGAGTATCAGAATTGTTTGGATTTGATCCTGATGAGTCTGGGGAACTTTCCTGCCATAATGGAGTGGGTGAGGTCCAACCCACAGGTGTCTCTACTGGATTTATAGGAATGGGGTAGGAGGATTGGAACCAGTATAGGTATTTTGTGACTGGTTCTTTAAAGCAGGATTGGTGAGTAGTGTAGTTGATTCTGGAGATCTGAGTTAAGGTCCAGGATAAGGTAAGGGCAAGACTGGCCACAACTAGGTTTTTAACTCCTCCCTTGAGTGGGTAAATGAGATGGGTGGAGGGAAAGTGACACTGGGTGCACAGACATCTATAAATATATGGATAACAAGTCAGACCATAAGAAGAGAAGCAAAAGAGAGTGTCCAGACAGGGAAGAAGCCTTGGGTTGAAGCAATCTTGACTCATGCAAATATAGCAAAAGAGTATCAGAGAACTGGTATTACTTTTTCTCTCCTCTATTCTTGACTCCTTACCCTTTGCCCCATGGCTACCTGATAAGATGAGGTCCATACAAGATCAATTATCCCGATGATTCAAGGACAACAAGTTATTCCAATAATCACAAACAAACAGGATTTATTCTCCTAGGATAAATGGTGTAGACCTGCTAATGATTCTCTGGCAATTTTGAATGTCAAGGAGAAAGAGGAGTTGGCACCGCCATTCCTAACTGATCAGATTGTGTGTAGGAAAACACTGACGGACTTTATAATACACTCCTGCCAAATTGGTAGCATGACTCAACCCTCCATTGTAGCAGGGCACACTTCATATGGAGCAAATGGGAAGACTAGGACTGTGGCAGATGTCTTAAGAACAATGTTATTAAGTTCCTCCAAACATTCAAGAAGTCTATTTATTTTAATCATTGTAATAGTTCCGACTAAATAGAAGAGGGTAGGTGCTTAAAATAATAAAAGTGCCACCTCAAGGACACAAGTCACTGAACAGTGACAATAGATTCCCAAGCCACAAATAACCAGGATAACAAATACATTTCAAGATGGTAATGCAGGCTACATTTATATCAAAGTGCCATTCAGTGGTGGTGGTAGAGAAAATGATTTCTAATTTGGGCTGTAGAATGTAACCAAGTGCTGTTAAGTACCTTTAAATAGATAATACAACTCACTACCTTATATCCTATTAATGGCAAGAAAAAACCTACATACTGATTTATATCCAAGATATGCCTATGCTGTCTTGATGAAGCCAGTATGATAATTGGTAACCTGTTTCTATTTCTAACAGATGTCAGTTGGGTTTTTCACTTTCCCTTTAAATATGAACATTCAAAATACAATGATCATGGAAGGATTATGTACTCAAGTCATGACATAAGACTTTAGGACTTTTTGTGTTAGTAGGCAAGCTGGGTTTCTAGGGATTATCTTGTAAGCCAAAATTAAATAAAGAGGAAAATATTACTAGGTGCACAGAGATATTTAAGGCTCTTAGGCAATAATGGTGGTCTGCCTAGCTTGAGAACTGTTCTTATCCTATTAATTCTGACTGTTCCTATATTGCAGCCCCTAGTTTCTCAGCTTGACACTCCCTCTGTTTCTGATAAGAATCCCTTTTGGTTGTACGTCAGATTCATAGAAGAGCTTTTAGAGGCCAGCTAGTCGAAGTCAGGACGATTCCACTTTATGAGTTCAAATCTAGCCTCAGGCACTTATAGGCTGTATGACCTGGATAAGTCACTTCATCCTGTTTGCCTCAGTTTCCTCATCTGGAAAATGAGCTGGAGAAAGAAATGGCAAACCATTCTAGTATCTTTGCCAAGAATAGCCCAAATGAGGACACAGAGAATTGGACATGACTGAAACTTCAACAACTGAATCCAACTTAAATAATTTTATAGATGAAATTATGTGACTTATTTATAGCTATTAAGTAACAGGGCCAGGATTCAGACCCAGGTCATCTGAGTCCAAATCCAGGTCTTTCTTTATTGCCATACTCTCTCTTCTAGACATCCTACATACCTGTGTTGTATCACTGCATTTATAACTACCATTTAGTAAATTGCTCTTTATTTTGATTGTTCCCTTAGTTTGATAGCATGTTTTGGGGATTCTTAACTCCTGGTCCTGTGTCCAGCAAATTTTTGTCTCCCAATCTCTGCCCAATTTCTGTGATTCCAAGTTTTCACATACCAAGAGAGAACAGATCTTAATCTCTATCCCTCTGATTTTCTCTGTAGAATGGAGATAGGTTCTCTGTCTTACTGAAATATATTGAAGACCAATATAATAATGCAGGGAATGCCCAAGGGGGAACATAACTTTGTATCTGAGATAGGTTCAGACTGATCACATTTATGAGTACAGGTAAAGGACCACTTGGGAATGGAATGAAAGCCTTTGTATTCTGGAGCAAGATCATTTATATTAAGACAAATACGCCTATATGTGTTAATCTTGTAGAATGATTTCTTTAGGAGTGATATGCAATATAAATATGGTGTAATGAAAATGCTAATGAAGTGGATGATGATGATGATGATGATGGTGTGTTATAAAATCAGTTCTCTGATGATGCAGCCAGCTATCTTCAGGTCTTTCTCCTACCTTCTAATGAGAACACTCAGCTCCTCTAAATTGAAATCGAGGTAATAGTCTGATAAGGCAACTTTCTTGATTGAAGCTATCTTCATTTCACACCCCATTGGTTGCGACCACTATGGCTTGGTTTTACTCTCCTTTGTACCAAAACTCTATTGGTTTTCCGGAAGCAACTTGTCTCAGATAGTTCTGAGACTTAGTGGGGAAAAAAAAAAGAATGACCAGTCTGCCATCATAGCTAACTAATTTCCATTAGTAACAGAGCTAATACTCTGAGAATGGTGGGAAGATACAATGATACTGAGGGGGATCTTAAAATTAAAGCAATCCTTCCCCTCTGCTCTCCCCTAGATTTAATATGCATAGAAAACTTCCTCTAACAGTGTAGATTAGCAACCTTGGAGTAGCCTGAGGCACTGAGGGTTTGTGGCTTTAACCAACTGTCTAGGCCTACAACTGACAGAATTATTGCCTCCCATACACACATTCTTGACCCTTACCCTGGTGTGCATTCCACCGTTTTTCTGGAATGCTCTTTCTCTTCACTTCTTCCTTCTACCCTCTCTGGTTTCTTTCAAGACTTAGCCGAAATCTGATGTTTTTCAGGAGACCTTTTTTTGTCTCTCCCTTCCTCTCCATAACCTATATATAAGGAGGGCAGCTGTGTAGAGCCCTGGCCTGGAGTCAGGAAGACCTGAATTCAAATCCAGCCTCAGACACCACTTAGACCTATGATGCTGGATAAGTTGTTTAACCTCTGTTTACCTCAGTTTCTTCATCTCTAAAATGGGGATAATAATAGAGCCTATCTCACAAAGCTACTGTGAGGATCAAATGAGATAATTACAAAGCACTTAGCACACACAGTGCCTGGCACTGCTTAATAGATGCATATTGACTAACTTTCCTCTCTCTGCATTCCATATAAGAAATCCTCCCTCTCTCCAAATTATTACATTATTAAAATATTTTCTCGTGCAAGGAACTAACTAATTCATAGTATTGACTTTGGTGGGATCCTAGTATTCACCTAAATTCCTTGAGAATAGGGATTGTTTCATGATTTGTACCTTGCATGTGATTAGGCAATGTTACTTGAACATTGCGGGGGAGGGGGGAGACTCAATTTCCCCTTCTATAAAATGGGGATAACACATATCTTACTTAGCTCACAGGCCTGTTATGAGCCAAGCATTTTATAAAACTTAAGGGAGTAGAGAAAAGGGATCTGCTTCTATTTCTATGAACTTAAAATATGACTGAAGTACTTCTTTTATCCCCTCTCCCCCTCTTCTCCTGCCCAGCCCTAGGACATTGGCTTTCCTCCTATCTGTGTTCTTGAGGGTGGGAAGGCCCAATGAGGTCCAAAAGAGAGTGGGAGATACTCCAAGGCCCAAGGGTGGATGAGTAAAACCAGTTTGGGAATCTGAGTAATCTGATGTCATTGTTGGCCTTGCATTCTTTACTGGGAGACCTCCAAGAATCTCAGATAACAATTCTCTTGTTAGATACAAAGAAGAGGCAAATTACCTTTAAAGGCTTAGGAAGGATTTTTTGCTCTCCCTGAGATCTAAAAATTTATAGTTAATTTGATGTCAGGAAACTGTACTTTCATTGTTATTAAATAAGTGGGAGCTAAATTTAAGATGAACCAGTTGGTTCTTTAGCAAGTCCATAATTCTTGCTAGGGTGTATTGGGTATTCAAGGAGGACTAGCACCTCTGCTATGAGGGCTTGCCTATCCTTTTCAGGGCTGCTCATCCACCACTGGTGTCCACCTGGTACTCAATTCTCACCTGTGGATCCAAGCAGCTGTAGCACATGCAGTGGCCACACCTTGGTAAAATTGTCTTGGAAAAATGGGCTAAACCAGGTTGAGAGTAACTGACAGCTCAACCTTCAAACACAGACCAGACAAGTCTGGAAGTTCCCATAATGCAATGGGAAGAGCACTCAACTAGATATCAGGAGATTTGGGTTCTTTTATTGGCTCTGTGGCTCTAGATTTGGATTCCATCAGAATTTAAGCTCCAGGTTGAGGGTAACTGACAGGCCTCAAACCTATTGGTGAGTTATGGGGATGTGTACCCCAAGCATGTGAAGACATTCCCCAGTGGAATGGGAGGATGAGAACAATTTCCTCCAATGACCATGATAGCAGCTGAAGCAGGTGCTATGGAGTGCTTGGTCAGGCATTAAAAATGCCATAGTCATCTTGACCATTGTCTTGCCACTGGACTTCAATGACTCTGTAAGAAAGAGTGAGATTGATGACTTTGTGCAATTCTGCCTCACTTAAATCTAATTTGTGCATGAGTCAAGATATCATGCATGATGTCACTGGTCCTCTTTGAAAATGAAGGACAAATAAGAATTCCTGCCTTTTTTCCTTTCCTTAGTTCATAGGGTGATAGGATTTAGAGTGCACAGTGCCTGGCACACAGTAGGCACTTAATATATGTTTATTGATTAGTTGGTGGAATGAATAGAAAGGGATCTTCTAGGGAAGTCTAACCCCCTCAATTTAAATGATTGGCTCCAAGGCCATCCACAGTATTTAAATTCAGGTCCTTGATGAAAGGCCAATCCTCTTTCCATTAGTATTTATTATTTTTCTTTAATTCAATTAGATAATTATGTAACTTCTCTATGTTCTTTCTTGGTAGAAATATAAAATTTGTATGACAAAGTTCTAGCTTTAGGGAAGGGGACAGAAAACTATGGCATTTGGGCCAAATCAGCCTGCTTGTCTGTTTTTGTGCAGCCAGAAAACTAAGAATGAGTTTTTACATTTTAAAATATCTTATTATATTTAAAAATGTAAAAATATAGCTTGCAAACTATATTAAAAACAGATGGGGGCAGAATTTGGCCTTTGGCCCCAGCATGGTAAGGGGATGTCACACATATACAAATCATTAAAGTACAAAATAATCTATGATACATATCTAGGGAAGTACAAACAAAATGCTATGTGAGGCTCAAGGCAGAGAAGGTCATTATGGACTGTGGATATCAGGGAAGACTTCCTGGAGAAGGTGATATGTGAGCTGGATTCTTAGGATAGGTAAGAATCCAGTGCATGAGTTAGGGATGAGGGAGGGAAGGCATTCTTGGGCTAGGGAATAGTACAAATTAAGGTATGGAGTAGGTGGTACAATACAATGTGCAGAATATGAGGGTCAATAGTTGGGTTTCAGAAGAGAGGAGAAAAAAAAAGAGGGAAGATTCCTCGATAAACTGAAATTTTCACATGTGGAAAACTGGATGAATGTTAGTCCTATGAACAGAAATTGCTGAGTCAGAAGAAGGAGTAGTGGGTTTAGGGGAGAAAGATAATGAACCCAGTTTTCAGATGTCTCTGGTTTGAAGCTTTGGTTGAGATGTCATACTGTATTAAGAATATAGCCTCTGAAGTCAAGACCTAGGTTCAGATCCTCATCTGGGTCTCCTTCAAGTTTCAGGTAAAAGCTTATCTTCTATAGGTGAGTATCTTTTAATTGTTTCCCATCTATCCGGTATGTAGCTTATTTGCATATGGACTCCGCCATTAGACTGGGAGCTCTCCAAGGACAAGAACTGTCTTTTCTTTTTTGCTTTTTGGAGGGGCAATTGGGGTTAAATAACTTGCCCAAAGTCACATGGCCAGTTTTGTGTTAAGTGTCTGAGGCTGAATTTGAACTCAGGTCCTCCTGACTCCAGGGCCAGTGCTCTATTCACTGTGCCACCTAGCCGCCCCTATTCACCAAGTATTTGAGACTGGTACAGAGGCAAGAAAATCAATATTGTCAAAAGAGTGAAATGAGGTTGCCTCGGTGAAGTCTCCCCCACTGCACCACCTAGCCACCCCAAGAACTATCTTTTTGCTTTTCTTTGTACCCCAGTGCTTAACACAGTGCCTGGCACATAGTAGGTGCTTAATAAATATTTATTGATTGACTGACTGACATAATAAACCCATTTCTGAAGCTTACTACCTGTTCAACTTTGGGTCAATCACTCAATCCCTAAGCCTTAGCTATTTCATGTATAAAATCAGGGGGTTGGAACTCAGATGACCTCTGAAGCCCCTTCTAGTTCTTATGTCCTATAGGTATCTGGAGGCATAAATTTGGCCCTTAGGAGACAAGATAGCATGAAAGATATTGATTCAGGCATTTTCTATGTGGAGAGGATATCTGAAGTGGTAGAACTGAATGAGATTGCCAAGGGAAAATAGAGGGAGAGAGGACGAAGTACTGAACCCTAAGGAGCTGCCTTCTTAAGAAGTTAGAAAGAAAGTAATGAACTTGAAAAGGAGACAAAGAAAAAGAAATAGAAGAACCAGGAGAGAGGAATCTGAAGCCAAGTGGAGAGCAATTTATCTAGAAGGAGGAACTGGTCATCAGATGACCCAGAGAAGTCAAAGATAAGGACACAAAAGAGATTATTAGAATGGTTAATTAATAACTAACAAGAATGTAATTGAGGGAAGCATTCTAGTAGAGTGTGGGAGATAGAAACCAGATTACAATGGACTGGAGACTGTGTAATAAGGAAGTGGGGGTATTTTTTGTAGATAACTTTTCCAAGAAGTTTACCCATGAAAAGAAATAGAGGAAAGGAACGGTTAGTTGAATGGGAGAGAAAGGCCAAGGAAAAGCTTTTTTTTTTTTTTTTTTTTTTTTTTAGGATTGGGTAGACTTTAGCATGTGTTTAAATAGATAGAAAGGGACAGTATCCAGAGAGAGTCTGAAGAAGCATGCTTATAATTGTTTCCTGGATTGGTTGGAGCCCTTAGACATTCATTTGAATGGTGCTAGTGTTAAAGTGTTCAAATTCTTGTTAAAATTTCAAGAATGCAAAGAGAATTCATTTCATGTCTTTGTCCCCACCCTCCCATTTTTTCCCCATTAAAGATATTTTTGAACACCAAGAAGACAAAGATTAGACATGCAAAAATTCTGGCTCTGTGGGTCTCTTGCAAAAATTTAATGTTATTGGTTTAAACAATTTCCCGGTTAGGTAGTCTTGAAGCAATAAAGGTCAGAAGGATATTGATTTTTTATAATAGAACAGCTAACTGTCTCCAGACAAAATTTTTCTTTACCATCCAGTTTCTTTAACTTTCCTTGAGTCTAATAAAGTCAAGTTTATTTAGGGAATGATGCCTATCCTTTTCCCAGGGTTTCAATCAACACCAGGGGAAGGAATATGCTCCCCCCATATGAGATTATGAATCCTTAAACTGGCATACATGTCATTTTTGAAATTAAATTTTGATAATTGTATTTCAATATAATAGCTTTCCTTTGTCATCCTATAAAATTTATTTTGTGAATTAAAAAAAAAAGTGATTCTGAGAAAAGATCTATAGACTTCATTACATTGCTGAAGGGTTAAAAAAAAGGGTGAGAATGCCTGCAGTAGATCATAGATCTACGGAAATAATTTTGAAGACTTATTCTGATGCTATATCATGCTATGGCAGTGACCCTGGGCTCATGAGGACTATGACAATGGAATGTAAACAATGGCAGATCCTACCAAACTGTAAAAGTTACAAGTTTGAGACTAGCAAGAAATTTCATATTCTTCATCCAAAGGTCAGACTAACCATGTCAGATAGGTTCATTATCAGAAGCTGAGCCACAAGAAGATACATGGCAGCCAGTCAACAAGCAATGCATTCATTGTTTGCTAGGTGTCAGGAACTGGGCTAAGCATTGGGGATACAAGGAAAAGCAAAAATGAGATCCTTGCTCTCAAGACCTTATATTCTAATGGCAATAGAAAGTATTCAAATAACTGTGTCCATACAAGATATATGCAAAGTAGACAGAAGGTAACCTCTGAGGTCAGTAGAAATGCAAGAGATTAAGAAAAGCCTCCAGCCGAAGGTAAGATCATTTATATGGGTATGTATTGTGTATATACCCACAGATATTAAATATATATAATATAAACATATATGTATATGTAATATATATCTACCATATCTTCTCTCTCCTGGCCTCTCCTCTCTTCTCTTTTCTTCCCTTTCTCTCCTCTCCTCTTCTTTCTTCTCTCTTTTCTCTTTACACACACACACACATGCACACACACACACTGATTAAGAGCTAAAGAGTTCTTGGGTTGCTTCTGCCAGCATAATCTGAACAAGACATTTTTCCACTTAATTAAAAAAAATATGACCTTACCAAAGACCAAATAAAATCGCCATTTACATATAAATTATAGAAAGGGAGAGACTTGTTCATGAAGCAGAGATCTCTGTAATGTAGAGCTTGCTTTTCTTTTGAATAAACTTTCAAAGCTGTCCTGTTCACAACAATAGACATTCTTTGGCCCCTTGAGCAGATGTCTAGATATCCTGGGTATATAATTGGATGGGACAGAAAGCATGGTCTAGTCTGGGGCTTACTAGATATAGTGGGCTAGGTAAGCCACCATCCAGGGTAGGAGGTAACTCAACAAAGATTTTTTTGTTTGTTTGTTTTTGTTTTTTGCTTTTGGGAGGAGGGAGAAGGTAGGATGACTGGGGTTAAGTGACTTACCTAAGGTCACAGGGCTAATAAGTGTGTTACGTGTCTGAGGCTGGATTTGAACTCAGGTCCTTCTGGCTCCAGGGCCTATGCTCTATTCATTGTGCCACCTACCTGCCCCACAACAAACATATTTAAAGGACGTATGTGCTAGGTATTGTACTAAGCTCTGGGGATACACTTACAAGCAAAAAAAAAAAAAACCGGTTCCTGCCCTCAGGTAGTTTACATTTTAATAAAGAAAAACAACACATAAAAAGAGAGTGGAAAAGGAAGGGAAGAGAATCGGAAGGTGCCCACATAATGAAATGATGGTGAAATCCCTGGTTGATCTGAGCCTTTCCTCAAAATGGAAGTTATCAGGGTAACTCATTGATGAGGAAGGGGCTACAAGGGAGGAGAAAGAAGTCAAAATAAGCATGGTGACAAATTTTCCCTGGAGTCTAAGGACATGGATTCTAGAGATTCAGCTGCCTCTGGACACACAAAATAAATGATGGAAAAAACCTCTCATTGCTATCCTAATTCATTCATCAATGATCACATTTCATCACATATGCTTCCTTGTTCTCCCCAGAAGTGAGAGCAAACATGGTAGGGGATGGAGAGGGAAGAGGGGGAGAACAGACTCTTTTTAATGCTATCCTTATTGAGAGATTGCTTTCTGGCTAAGAGCTATGAGTATAACTGAGTGAGAAACAAGAAATTCATCATCCCAGTGTGCTGCCTTCATTGACTTCTGGTGCTTCCTCACTCAGTAGAGTAGGTAGGCTAGGTGTTTGTGGTGCTGAGATGCTGAAAGGTTCTTCAATAAGCAGGATGCCAGTCATATTGAATGTCAACTCCAACTCTGCCCTTCCCATCTGAACATAGACAGGTGGTTAAACCCATTTAGGTTCTGCATTGCTGACTTGAGACACCCACAAACATTCTCTTACATTTTCAGGGAGCTGATTAAAGGCTTTTTAAAATGGGAGACATGCTTAAGTCCAATCAATGCCTTTAGAAACACTGAAAAGCTTTCCTCCTTTGACCAGACTGGGGGGTAGGAGCTATTTGTCTTAACTCTCCATTGTGTGGGATGTCACCACCACCATTGCCATTGCCACTGGAGGTGTTTAGCTACTTTTTTGGTATGACCTGTTTGGAAAGCAGGCCATGGAAAATGTGCCCAATAAAATCATACGCAGCTCACTTGTGCAAATCCAAAGAACACTCAGTGGGATGACTGGTAAATAGCAGGAAACTCAAAGAAACCTCTGTGTTTCCTTTCACCTCCCCCCCCCCCCCCTTTTTATTTACTCACTGCCTTGTAGCACTAAAAGGGGACAAGCTATAAAAGGTAATATTGACAAAACTGGTCTGAAGCCCCCAATGAAAGGGCTTCTTTATGGAGGCCTTGGTGCTGGAGGGAGAGAATACAGACCTGCTTTTAAGCAGCTCCCTCCATTCTGTGTTTACACCCTTGGTGCTGAGCTGTCACCAATGGTGAAATCCACCCCTTATTGGACCCTGCTCAAAGCTCTTTAGGGCAAAGAAACAAGCTTGGGGGACAGTTACTGCTTTCTCCTAATCGACTGTTAGGATGAGTATTGTTTTAATCACCAAGCAGCAGCTGGTCTGAGATCCAAACGGCAAATTACTCATGTACCCACCTACAGATCCTAATGTAAAATACACAAAACCTCAGTCACATGCTTGCTTTCTTGCTTTATGGACTAATTAGCTGGGGGAGGGGAGAAGGGAGTGAAAGCTCGGAAAATGAAGTGTTTTTCATAAACTTACTGGTCAGGCTACAGCATTTCATTTCCAAGGAAAAGTAGCCAGGCACTCCCTCCTATCTCCTCTCCCTAAAGCAGGCATTCTTAACCTTTCAAAAAATTTATTTACTTTGTATCATGGATTTTTTTTGACAGTCTGGTGAAGCCTATGGACCCTTCCTCAGAATAATGATTTTAAATAACTGAAGGGAACACTAAGTTTCAATTAGATGTATTTTTTTCCCATTCAAGTTGACAGGCATCTATCTATGAAAAGCTTTCCTCCTTTGACCAGACTGGGGTATAGGAGCTATTTGCCTTAGGATCTATCCATTGACCTCTTGGGGGATCTATGGGTCTCATATTAAGAACCATTGATGCTAAAATCTGAAATTTCATCTGGTCAGATATGTGTCTTATATTCCCTGTCATTGGAATTACAAAATTAGGCAAGAAACGATTTAGGGCCATTTAAAAATCCTAAAAAGGTCTCTTAGGTGAGATTGGGAAAACCTACTCCTGTCTAAATCACAACATAGAAATAATTTTCTCTTGAAACAGCAGTTCCTTTTGGATTCATAGATAGCAAAGTCAAGGAAGACCCTTTGAGAACTGGAAGAAATTGCTTCAGTAATCCCTATTTTTCTTGGAGTAGTGGTTATTTTGTGGGCATGTTGGGGATAGGTCACCTGACAGCCCTGAAACTTTCTGGTTGAGGGAATTCCCACATCAGCCTTTCAAGTAGCTATAGGGTTCCTGGGGCTATTGTCCTCTCTTAAATTATTTTGATTGGTCAAGTGACCACTTAAGTCTTCTTCCAAGGGCCAGAAGGGGTTTTTTTTTTGGGGGGGGGGGGTAAAGGGGAGAGTAGAGGAGTGGAAAAATTAGAGGTAGACTATACACACACACTCACACACATATCTCAACAACAACAAGGGTCTACAGAGAGAATCTGGATCGAACTGTAAGGGTATAGATGGGGAAATTGATAATCTTAGGATTTGAGTGCTGCTGAATTCCCTCATGGTTATATTCAAATGGCCTTGAATTTGCTGCTCTGATATTTGGATCTGAATTCAGATCTTGACTGTGCTGATTAGTATCTTTGCGACCTTGGGTAAGTCACTTAATCTCTCCTGGTCTCAGTTTCCTCATCTATAAAAAGAGGGGGTTAATTGTTTTCTAAGGCTCCTTCCATTTCTAGATACAGGATCCAGTGAGCCTGTGGAATTGGATGGTACATCCTTGAGGCTGAAGGATTCTTGGTTCAGGCCAATTAGCAGTTCAAATATATACTGAGCTTCCTTCAGTAGACTAATATAGGCAAGAGACTGACTGGTTAATAATATAGGAAAAGGTGCCTTAATTCATCTTTCATCCCCAATTATATGCCTGAAGACATCACCTATTCTGGAAGTATAAAAGGGAATTGTGGCTGCCTCCTGACATTTAGACATTTTTTACCGGTGGGAAGGAAAAGCAGGATGACAAAATGGAAATCTTTATCACCTGTGGCCTTCCTTGAATCTATACCTGGTTAGGAGAAGCCTTGTCAGATTTTTGCCCAAGGACTATACAACTTTGTACTTGTTATTCTTTTTTTAAACTGTATGAAATAGGCAGGGAAACTTTTGCCTGGAAAACAATATTATAAGAGTTTCCACTGAAGAGACAGAAAATATCACCCCTGCTAGTAGACATCCCATCACAGAAGAATGATAATTTATTAGTCCTTTGCTGTTATTACTTCTGTATGTGGTGGACCAGAAAACCTCCAGTTTTCAGAATAAATACTTTCCATTTAGATGGAGAATTTTTGCCAAATGCAAACATCCAAAATAACATTTTTCCTTCATGCCTCTATTCCTGGTCTTCTTCACTCAACTCAAAACATTCTATGGAGAAAGCCAAATAGTCTGACATTCTTTTAGAACTGTAGAATTATTTTAATTCTTTTAGAATAATAGGGTTGTTGGAAAGTGGAGTAAAAATAGACTCTCTGTGGGGGTTTGTATGTTAACTATATCATTTGCCTCTATCTGCCCCAAAATAATTTAAAGATCTGCTATTGTACCTAAAGACCATCTACCTGGAGGCCCTTTTCTGACTCATATGTTGGACCCCATGCCCCACCCCCATCCCAGACAAACAAATGAATCCCATGTGTTCATACTGGTTTAGAAAAATAGCTTGTGTTAGAGTAGGGCTCATCCCCTATGCCTTGAATGCTTTCCTACCTCATCTCTTCTTCCTGGCTTCTTTGACTTCCTTCAAATCCCCAATACCATTTCACCTTCTACAGGAAGCTCTTCTCAAACCCCCTTAATTAATGCTAGTGCTTTCTCTCTGTGATTATCTTCAATCAGTAAATTGACTAGCATTTTTAAAGCACATACTATATGCTAGGCACTGTGATAAGCACTGGAAATACAAAGGAAAGGCAAAAACCAACCAACCACCCACCCCTGCCTCCCCCAAAACAACAACAACATTAGACCCTGCTATTGAGGACCTCCCAGTCTAATGTGGAAGACAACATGCACACCACTATTTGCAAAGAAGATATATACAGGATAAATCAGAGGTGCATGGAGTAGCAGCTCAAGCAGAGGTGGCACAGTGGACAGAATGCTAGGTCCAGATCAGGAAGACCTGAGTTCAAAATCAGATACTTACTGGTTGTGTGACTCTGGGCAAGTCTCCTTTGTGAGAACTGAATGAGATAATATTTGTAAAGTTCTTAGAACTTTAGTATCTGGTACATTGTAAATGCTTAATAAATGCTTCTCCCCTCCCCCAAGTGCTTAATATATTGCTGGGCACAAAATAAGTGCATTAAGAAATAAGTGCATTAAAATAAGAACTTTTTGTCTATTTGACTAACTGATGAGCCTTCCACTGATGTATGTACTTTTACTATTCAACTTGAAGATATGATTAGTTCAAAGCAAAGGCATTTAATAAAATAGGATAGTAAGAAAAATTTTCCTCTCCCATGGGCATCTTCTCCAACAAATACCTTTATTTCTGTGGAAGGGAATCCAAACTCCTTGCTCTCATACTCTGAAGTACATGTCCCTTCTTTCATGTCACATACCAGGTCTCCAGCCATGATCTCAGGACCCCCAAAAGGGACATGATTACTTAAATCACTTGGATGAGAAGAGAACCATCAACTCCAACTCTTCTGCTAACATGCAGGTTCACTATGTGTTCTAATCTGCCTTGATATTATACCCTCCAGACAACTAACTCCAGCTCCCACTTTTCCCACTGCCATCTAGCCTGCTGGTATACCTTTAGCTCCTACAGACCTTTTCACCTGCCCAGCACTGGAACCCTCTTAGATGTGTTGTTTCCCTCTATTAAGAGTCTGAAATACTCAATAGCTGGAACTGTCTAGTTTTTCTGTTTGCATAGCTATCACTTAGTACAATACTTTGCCCAAAGTAAGTACTTAATAAATGCATTTCATGCATTCATTCAATCCTCCTTTGAATTCCTTAATTCCAAGATTCTTTAGGTCTCTTATGAAGATGAATTTATCCTGTCTGGATCTTGTTTGGATAGCTAGGTGGCACAGTGGATAGAGCTCCGGATCTAGAGTCAGGAAGACTCATGTTCTTGGAATCAAATCTAGCCCCAGACACTTACTTGATGTGTGACCTTAGGCAAGTCACTTAACCCTTTTTGCCTCAGTTTCCTTATTTGTAAAATGAGCTGGAGAAGGGAATGGCAGTCTCTTTGCCAAGAAAACCCCAAATGGGGTCGGATATGATTGAAATGACTGAACAACAACAGATCTTGTTTGCATGCTGCTCTCCTTCAATAGATTGAGAACAGAGACTATTTTTCAGCCTTCATATCTCTAGCATTTAGCAAAATGACTGGAACATAGTAGGTACTTTCTAAATGCTTGTGCTTTTGATTTCACATAAGAGAATAATGGACAGAAACAAAACTGTCTTCAGGGGGAGAGGTCATCGACCTTGTTATCCTCTGGCCTAGCTGCATCCCTGCTTTTCATGCTCATACATGGCTAGTCTCTACTTTTTATAGGCTGTGAAACCTGAAACATCCTTCCCTGCTCTCAGTTTCAGTTTCCTCTTCTGTCAAATGAGGGGATTAGTATAGATGACCTTTAAATTCCCTCCCAGCTTTAGATGAATAATCTTATGATTCCTACACTATTAACCATTCATGAGAAGATTTTCATCTGGATTTTACTGTTGGTGCATAGGCCTATCACAGAATTCAGATTTTCTTCTTTCCATCCCTAAAGCATTTATTTTTTCCTTTAGCAAAATATAGTCTCATCATTCTAACTCAGAGCCAAATAAAATAGGTTTAGCAAATCTATGACTCAGAATAATTGCTGGACAATTTAAATAGACAATCACTCCCAATTAACCTGTATAGAATTTGGGGGACCTAATGTACTTCAAAGGAGGTAGAGACTGAATGGAGATAATAACATGTTCCATTCCTCTTTTACACACGTGGCTCTGTGAGCACACAGATCTTAAAAAAAATGAAAAAAAGAACCACAAAACAACTCGACCAGTTGTTCAACCTACAATAATTAAAGAAGGGTGCTAACCCTTCCTTTCCTTCTTTTTTTTTCCTCCATAAACATTCTATGGAATTAGAAAAATCACAGTCTTTATAAGCTGGAAGGCACCTTGGAGACAATCTGTTCCAAATGAAGGCCTAGAATAATTAAGGAGCTTGTTCAAGACCACACAACTACAGAGTGTCAGAGCCAGGCCACTGGACTCCTAGAGTTGCGTATAATGTACCCTGATTTACAGCTCCTTTCCATAAGAATAACCTGCCCAGAACAGACACTCTAGCTTGATGTAATCAGAACAATTTTCCCTTCCTTTCCCACAAGCCTAGTTGCAGGTTTTCCTCTCCTCCTCCTCCTCCTCCTCCTCCTCCTCCTCCTCCTCCTCCTCCTCCTCCTCCTCCTCCTCCTCTTTCTTCTTCTTCTTCTTCTTCTTCTTCTTCTTCTTCTTCTTCTTCTTCTTCTTCTTCTTCTTCTTCTTCTCCTCCTCCTCCTCCTCCTCCTCCTCCCTCCCTCCTCCTCCTCCTCCTCCTCCTCCTTCTCCTCCTCCTCCTCCTCCTCCTCCTCCTCCTCCTCCTCCTCCTCCTCCTCCTTCTTCTTCTTCTTCTTCTTCTTCTTCTTCTTCTTCTTCTTCTTCTTCTTCTTCTTCTTCTCTCTGTGTCTCTTTCTGTCTGTCTGTCTCTCTTTCTGTCTGTCTCTCTCTTTCCTCATCTCTTCCACAGGATTCTGACTTCTCATAGCCTAGGTACCAGACTTGGAAAGTCAAATCTTCAAGTTGTTTCTTCTTCTCCTCCCCTCCCATCCCCCTTCCCAACTTTTGGACTTCTATACATCCTTACACTAAAAACCTAGGTCTGGAAGAGTCTTTTTACACTCTCAATTGATTCTTTTATACTTTGTGAACTCCCATTAGCACCAATGTGTGACTTTCTTTACTAGGCTAAAGGGAAATAGGACAAAGTGGGAGAGAAATGGGAGAGAACCTGTTAATAGTCAGTCTGTTTCCTATTGTTACTAGTAGCCACCCCTTTGCTTTGGGGGGCCCCCAGGGCTCTGCCCTGGGTCTTTTCTCCCACATGTGATAAGGGCATCTTGAATAAAAGGGACAATGTTTGAAGCTCCCTGGGATATTAAGACTGGAGTTGTTATCTCTCCCCAACATTTCTGTCTCCATCTGGCCACAGTCTGTTGCTGGGGGGTAGTGCTGTAAACTGATCTGGGGGATATTGAAGGGGCATGTGAGTCATCTCTTAGGGGTCCTTAGCTGTTCTACCAGGGAGAAAGAAGAAGAGAGGAGGGGTGGGGAGAGGAAGAAAGAGAAGAGAGGCCAGAAAGGGAAATAAGAGGAGTGGAAAGAAGAGATAAAGGGGAGAGAGAGCAAGGGAGAAAAGAGAAAGGAGAGGAGAGAAGTGGGAGAGTAGAGAAAGGGGGGAGAAGGATTGGGAGGATAGGAGAAAGGAAAGGTCAGAGGGAAGGAGATGGAGGAGAAGGGAGAGCAGGGGAGGGAAGGAAAGAGAGCCCAAAATAGAGCCCTGGCGTACAACAAAGTAAAGGGAACTACTCCAAGTAACAACAAGAAGCAGACTAGGGAATAACAGGTCTGCTGCTTCCATGCTTTCTTTATTATTTTATAACCTTAGAAATAACATAGGCATGGATCAAGCAACCTTATTAGAGAAGATACCCTTGGACATGCAGGATATTTGTGGAGGAATTCTCAGTTTTAAATGCTCCAATTAAGTAGATTGGTTAATTCATTAGGGCCATTAAAAATATCTGTTTAGGTACCACAATTTGTGGTGACCCCTGACTTTCATAGTACCAACCCCCTTTAGCCAACTATTTTCCCATCCATAGGAGAAACATGAATAGACTACAATCATCACTTTTTTAGAGATCCTTTCAGTATTCCTTCCATAAGACAGAAAGGAAAGGCAGTATGTGATGCTTTTTTCTCTCCCTATTGGCACTGATCAAAATGGTGCAGTGAGTGAAAAGAATATTAGACTAGAAATCAGAAGACCATGGACTTTAACCTGGGCCTCAGAGATACCTCATTTATTCATTTATTTATTTGAACATTTGGTCATTCATTCAGTCACCTAATGAACATTTTAAAGTACCTACTATGTGCCAGAAATTGTGCTAGCACTGTTTTCAAAGAGCTTCAATTCTACTGGATGGGGCAATGCACACACAGCTAAATAAATACAAAATATATAAAAGTAGTATGAGGTGGGTGGTGGAAAGAATAGCATCTGAAGGGGATTAGTAAAGGTCTCCTATAGGACATGGCATTTGAGCTCAACCTTGAAAGAAACTAGGGGTTTTATGACACAGAGGTGAAGAGGAAGGGCATTCCAAGAATAGGGAATGACCTCTGTGAAATCACAGAAACAGAAGATAGAATTTTCTATACCAGGAGCAACAAGAAAATCAGTTTGGCCTAAACACAGAGGGCAGGTGAGGGAGCACTATACATATTCCTGGAAAGGAAGGGTGGAGCCAGAGTGTGAAGGACTTTAAGTAAAGCCAAACAAAATAGTTTATATTTCATTCCAGAAGCAAGAGGAAGGTAAGGAAGCATTTTTAACATGGAAGTGACATGATCAGACATGTGGGTAAGGCCTATTGATTTGGTAGCTATGGAAAGAATGTTTGGCAGGAGTGAGACTGGAGATAGGAGAACCAATGACTAGTTGTGTTGTTTTGGGCAAAGCCTCGATGTCCATCAACTGAAAAATAGGTATAACTATCATGTTCTACCTATCTGACAACGACATCATGAAAGACAGATATGAAAGCCTATTGACAATGACAAAGTAATATCCAAATTAAGGTCTTATTGCTTATACAAATAGGTCAACATAGAGCAAAACCAGAAATTTAAATCAAAACTTTCTGGCTCCTTGGAAAATTCTGACTAAATAAGACTGATATGATCCATAGAAGATCTGGAAGCATTATAGTATGATGGGAAGAACACTTAACTAGCGATCAGAAGATTTGGGTTCTAATCCTGGCTCTGCCACTCCAGATTTGAACCAGATGATTCCATTAGAATGTGAGCCCCAAGGTAGCCAACATGTCTCAAAACTATTGGTGAGTTTAGTGGGGCATCAACCCAAGCATGTAAAGATTTTCCTGATGGAATGGGCAGATGAGAATACTTGTTCCAATCACCATGAAGACAGCTGAAGTAGGTGCTGTGAAATGCTAAGAGTTTGGTCAGATATCAAAGATACCAAGGTCATCCATGACATCCAGGGCCATTGCCACTCATCTTGACTTTTGTCTTGCCACTGGTCATTGGTGACTCAGGGAAGAGAGAGTGAGGTGGATAACTTTGTGAAACTCTGCCTCACTTAAAACCAATTTGTGCATAAGTCAAGATATCACCCATGATGTCATTGGTCATCTTTGAGGATGAAGGACAAACAAGCTCCTTGAGAGTAAAGACCACCTCCTTTTCATCTTTGTATCTTTAGTGCCTAGTACAAGGATTGGCATAGTATAAGGGTTTAATAAATGATTGCTGATTGATTGATGAGCCCTAAGGTCCCTTTCAGCTCTAAAATTCTGCCCTTGCCACAATGGAATTGCCATCTACTTTTAGACAGAGCAGAAAATCAGCCCCAGTAGACAGCTCCAATTTCAGTAATTGCTAGCTTATGAAATGCCTCTGAGGTTAACATTTCCAGCAACAATCTCTTGAGTCCATTTTAAAATTAAACTCTCACACAATGTTAATTATGGTGGATATGGAAGCAGAATATATAATATACTTTTAACAGGCATTGGAGGGTACCCTTCTAACTTTTCTAACAGCAATCCAAATCTTTGATGTTCTAAATGTAAGCTCCTAGCCAAGCTCCAAGTCACCTCTCTCTGCCGTCTTCCAACTCAGTCCTGATCCTTGCAGGAGACACTGGTATGTTTTGTCTAGAATCTTAACAGAAAACTTCGACATACTGGCCATATATTTTGCCTTTTTCCAGGTACCACCTCTTTCTCTCTAATGTGCAATTAGGGTACAATTAGTTGAAAAGAGGTGGTGCATTTAATATATCACCAAGACAGTGACGCCCACACGAACTCTATACAAGTAAAAGAATAAGACAGAATCTTGCAAAGCAGAAAATGCAAACTATAATTGGGTTACCTTTTAATTCAGAGATGATAGCTACTACTTTACCCCATATCAGTTTCCAACCTAATAAAACACCCCATTACCATAAAGGAGGTAAACTGGACTAGATGAACTGTAGGTCCCATTCAGTCCTAGCTTTGAGTCAGCTGTTCTGTGCAATTGATTGGTCAATAAACATTTATTAAATGCCTACTATATGCCAGGCATTATGCTAAGTGCTGGGAATACAAAGACAGAAATGAAATAGTTTTTACCCTGATGGAGTTTATTCAACACTGTCAAACACATGACTGTAGTCACAAGCGACCAGCAAAAATTCCAAATGTCCAAGTCAGATTAAAATTTAATTTGGAAATGTTAAAAAAAATAAAATATAATCCAACATTTGTTCAGTCATTTTTCAGTCATGCCTGACTCTTTGTGACCCCATTTTGTTTTTTTTTGGCAAAGATACTGGAGTAGTTTGCCATTTCCTTCTCCAGCTCATTTTATAGATGAGGAAATGGAGGCAAACAGGGTTAAGTGACTTGTCCAGGGTCACACAGCTAGTAAATTTTTGAGGCCAGATTTGAACTCAGGAAGATCAGTCTTCCTGACTCCAGGTCCAGTACTCTATCCACTGGACCACCTAGATGCCCACAATCCAAAATGGATAATGCTAATTTGTGTTTTCTAAGTCAATATACAGCCCGCAGAGATCAGTTTCTATTTGAATTTGATACCACTGGTTTGCTTTATAACAGGGAATATAATATGCAGATATGTTCAAGACATATGCAACAGAAGTAAGATACCCTTGAAGGAGAAGACACTAGCAGATGGGGACACCAACAAAGGCCTCCTGCTGAGTGAACTGCACCCTGATGGAAACTAGGGACTCTCAGGGGATAGAGATGAAGAGGAAGAGCATTCCCACAGTGAAAGGACATGGAATTCTAATTTGATGTGCTAGACCTTGAGTGATCCCTTGGTCTTTCCCCTGTCCCATGATAGCAGCGAAGGGTTAGGCTGATGCATCTGTTAAAACAAGACAACTTCTTTCTGGGGATCTCTTGTCTATAGCTCTCCAGGTGGAAAATATATGTCTCCTCTGAGATCTATTAGAGAGATATTGTGGGTACAGAAACAGAATTTGGCAATGGATTCAACATATGGGATGAACAAGAGTGAGAAGTCAAGGATGACAATGATATTCTGAACCTGGGTTACTGTTAGGACAGTGGTACCCTCAAAAGTAACGAGGAAGTTCAGGAGAAGAGTGACTTCTGAAATAATAATGGCTGATGACAAGGGTTGATATTTAGAGGCAGGGAGAAGAGGTAGTTCATGCCTTCATTTTCTCCATAAAATATGAAGCAAGACTCTCACCAATGAAGGTGGGTGGAGGTGGTTGCTGTGGGAGGCTTGAGGAGAGAAGAGAATGCTTAAAACAATTTTTTTTGATGAATGATATTGAAAATCAGTTAAGGAGATATATACATATTTTTGTCTAATGGTAGCCATCTCTAAGGTGGGGGGAGGGAAGAAAAAAAAGAAATTTACAAGATAACTTTATTATATATTTAAAAGGACTAGCAAGTTGTATATAATAGCTTTGCAGTGTTATGTGCAATAATTTTTTATCATATTATGAAAATGATTTTTTATTAATTAAAAGTAAAATTAGTAAAAATGAAAAAAAAAAGAAGTAAAAGGGTTTCCTTGTTTCAGTGAAGGTCCAGTTAAGAGTAGATTAATTTGTAGTAAACTTAATTGTCATGAATGTGTGAGGTCTGGCAAGGTATGAATGTCCACTGGACAATGGAGAAAGGGGCTGGAGAACAGAAGGTATCATAAAGCTGACTTGTTCACTAAGACATCTAGATTAGTGAGGGAGGTGAGTGTATTCAGAGCAGGGGTGATGGCCCGGGAAAATCTGATGTGTGGAGAGATTGGAAGTCACATGTAGATGAAGAATAGGTTTGGGTGGAGTATGGCATAGAAAGAGATGGAATGATAGGATATTATGACAAGATAAAGGAATTTTAGAGTCCATGATCATGAAAATAGAACACTTGTGAGTGATGGCAAGCTCAAGGGTGTAACCAACCATCTCTGCATATTGCTCATGGGGAGTAGAGAAACAAAAATAGATTGAGGATCTATAAAGCTAGAATATTTGAAGAAACCTCAACATTTATGTTGAAGTATCTAAGTCTGAGGGCAAGAGTAAGACAAACTTTGGGGCAGACACTGAACTCTTTGAAAATACAACAGTACAGGCAACAGGCAATAAAGCATATGTCTACAAGGGAGAGATCAGGAAAGTGGGTGATAATGTTGTTGGTGGGGAACAGGGATGGTGAGTGATCAACATTAAATTTTTTTTGTAATTTTTGAAAATAATATCTTCTTTTTTATCCAATTACATGCTAAAACATTAAAAAAAAACATTTTAAAGAGTTTATAGTTCTGAATTCTATATCTTCTTCACTCCTGTCTTACTCTTCTCTGAGATAGTAAGCAATCTGATTTAGGTTATACATGTGCAATCATGTAAAACATTTCCATATTAGAAATCTTGTACAAGGGGTGGCTAGGTGGCGCAGTGAGTAGAGCGTCAGCCCTGGAGTCAGAAGGACCTGAGTTAGGATCCGGCCTCAGACACTTAACGCACACACAAACAAAAATCTAGCCATGTGACCTTGGGCAAGTTACTTAATCCCAATTGCCTTCCAAAAAGAAAAAAGAAAAAAAGAAAAAAACAAAACAAAACAAAAAAGAAATCTTGTACAAGAAGACTCAACCAAACAAAAAAGAATGAAAGAAAGTGAAAAATAGTATGCCTCAGTCTGTATGCAGACATTAGTTCTTTCTCTGGAGGCAGATAGCATGCTTCATCAAAAGTCCTTTGAGATTGTCTTGGATCATTGCATTGCTGAGAATAGCTAAGTCATTCACAATTTTTAGCATACAAAATTGCTGTTACTATGTACAATGTTTTCCTGGTTCTGCTCTCTCTACTCTGCATCAGTTCATGTAAGTCTTTTCAGGTTTTTCTGAAACCATCCTGCTTGTCATTTTTTATATAACACAACAATATTCCATCATGGTCATATACCATAGCTTGTTCAACCATTCCCCAATTCAGACCCAGCAGTGATATTGCTGGATCAAAAGGTATGCATGATTTTATAGCCCTTTGGGCATAGTTCCAAACTGATCTCCAGAATAATTGGAGGTAATCAACATTTGAACCGCCTCTTCCATAAAACCATCCTGTTTACCTCATTGAATAATATTCATTTCTTCTATCTACATCATCTAGTACTTTGGTTTATATCCTTTTGCATTTAAAATGTATTTTAAAAAAGTGATTACTGTGTGAATCATATCTTCCTACAAAGCTGTAAATTCCACGAGGAAGGGACAACACCTTTTCTAAATCTTTTGTTATTGTCAGAACTATCACAGTGATTTATACTTACAAAGTCAGCCAGTCAATAAGCATTACTTAAGCCCATACAGTGTGCCAGGCACTGTATGCATGTGTAATGTGGTGTAGTAGATAGAGTTCTGGATTTGAGGTTGGGAAGATCTGTGTTCAAATGCTAATCTGCAAATTACTGGCCATGTGACCAAGGGCAAGCTGCAGGTACCTTTTTTTTTTTTTTGGTAAAATGGGAATAACAATGTCCACTTCATAGGATTGTCATAAGGGGTAGAGGGAGCATGGATCTAAAAGGCATTGGATACTTAAAGCACTTTATCAATTTCAGTCATAAATATGAAATTGAACCAAAACATAGAATTAGAAGGTTATATTTACCATGCTGTATTATGTTAAGTTATATTATTAAAGAAAGTTATAATAGTATTGGAAATTGTTCCTACTTTCATTGATGCTATAAGACTTTAAAGAATTAAATCTTTGGGTGATCCAAAGAATAGTGGGAAGAATCATCATAGGGGTAGGTTAGCTACAGTATATTACTAACTGTACCTTTCTTATATGAAAGGGTATAAAGCAAGGATTTTTAAACCTTTTCTATCATGGTTCCCTTTGTTTGTCTGGTGAAGTCATTGTGTGGAGCCCTTCTCAGAAGAATATTTTAAGTGTAAAATAAGATGTATAGGATTACAAAAGGAACCAAAGAAAGTGTGTGTATATATGTGTGTATATATATATATATATATATATATATATATATATATGTATGTATGTGTATATGTATACACACACATACACATAGGAAACAGTCATAGACTTTCCCTAAAATCTTGTTCATGGACCTTAGATTAAGAACCCTTGGTATAAAAAGGTTCTCATTGAGGAAATGTAGGCTCATGGGAGGTAGTGTGGCATAATGGAGAGGGCACTGGACTTGGATTCAGGATGGACTAGGTTCAAACCCACCTCAGACACTCCCTGTTTGACCCTGGGCAAATCAGTTCACCTTCCTTGGCCTCAAATTCAACCTTTATAAAATAAAATTAATGAACTTAATGACCTCTAAGGTGCCTTCTTGCTTTAAATCTATCATCTAATGATCATGAAATGATCCATTATGTAGCAAGGGTGAAGGATAACAGATGGACAGCTCCACTGTGGTATTGGTAGCCATTAATAATTAAAGCCTTAGTGGTTCCAATACAATGCTTAGATTTTCCATGGAGAATTCATGGAAGGACTTCCACAAAAATTGTATAGAAGGAGAAGGCAAATAGGTCCTTGTTATCTATCCCAGCAGAGGAATATGAGATCATAGATTCAACTCAATTCCCTTCCATCACATATGGATTAAGCCCCTATTTATTCAGGAGAGCTGGAAATACAAAGACAAAAAAGAAAAAGCCTTGCTCACAAAAATGTATATTCTATTAGGGAAGTGATAGAATTCAACATATACATATGTAAGTATTAACAAGAAAGTTTGAAAAGGGAGAGGAATCTAACAATCAGAATATAGGTAGTGCCTCCTGTAAGTAGTAATATTTGTGAAGGACAGAGGAAACTGTTTGGCAAGCACAGAAGTAGTTCACACCTTGTTTCAGCTATTGAATTAACACCTTTTTTTCAGTTCAAGTTTCTTTAGAGTCCTATGTCAAGTCTGTTAAGAAACAAAACGTATGAACCTCACAACTTGTGAACCCTAGAACTCATGAACTCCTGCAACAGGAAGGGGAGGAGCTAATGGCCATATATAAGGAGAATTTCTATACTAGAGACAGCAAGAACTGAGAAGAGGACTCTTGTGGTGGCAGAGTCAAGAAGTAGAAAACTTGGGGTACCCTGGCACTCTGTTTTTCTGCTCTGTGTTGATGTTTGCTCGTGATACTTTGTACAGAAGCCCTGGGACCTTACTGGAAGCCCTGAAAGAGGATTTTCTAGTTGTATGTTTACATAAGTCCTGGAGGAGGTCCTGGAGGTCCTGGGACTTTACTGATGATTTGTGCTGATCTCTTGGACCTTGTTTGTGGGTCTGTGTTGATTTCTATGTTGATGATGTGTATTGAGTTCTCAGACTTTGTTGGTGGGTCTGAGTTGGTTTCACAGGTAGATAGTGAATTGATGATGGTGCTGGCAATGTGTATGAATCTTATTGTGGCTCTGTCAAGCTTTGTCTTCCCAGAAACAGGAATTGTGAAGGACTTGAGGTGGACTGGACACTGTGAGCTTCAGTATGGAATGGGAACTGAATGAAGAAGTGTAAACTACTTCTGTGCTTGCCATTACAGAAACAAGTATTTATTAAGCACCTATTTTATACCAGGTCCTAGTTAAGCATTTAACAAATATTATCTCATTTGATCCTCACAGAAACCCTGGGAGGTAGGTGCCATTATTACCCCCATGTTACAATTAAAGAAACTGAGGTGGACAAAAGTTATGTGACTTTCCCAGGCTCACCTAGTTAGTATCTGAAGCGAGATTTAATCTCAGATTTTCCTCCTTCTAGACCCAGCACTCTATCTTCTGCACCATATAATACCTTGTGTTGACTTTATAAGGAAACAATTATTTAAATCTGATTTTATTTGTATAAAACATTTTTTTTTTATAATTTTGTTTGTATAGTTTTTGGGTTTGTTTTGGCAGGTGTACTGTCAGGTATTTTATACTGTTGAGAGTTATTTTAAATGGGGTATCTTTTACTATTTCTTCTTGTAGAAAGAAGCAACAGATTCTAAAAAGTATAGATGAGGAGGGAGTGCAAAACAAAGGGGGAAAGCCTAAGCAATGAAGCAAGAGAGGAAATGCTGGGTTTGAGGAAGCTGAAGTAGGAATACAGAGTCCACAAGAGGGAATGAACGTGGAAAGGTGAAATGGGTCTGGAAAAGAAGGCTAATTAGCACTAGATTGTGAAAGGCATTCAGTGTCAAGGCCAGGAATTTGTATTTTATCATGGTAGCAATAGGGAGCCATTGAGGATTTTTAATTGGGGTTGCAACATGATTAGCTTGTACTTTAGAAATATTAACTTGGCAGCACTACAGAAGATGGGTTAGAGAAGAGAAATACTGGAAGCAGAGAAACCATTCATGAGAGTGTTGCCATGGTACAAGTCAGAGATGATGCATTGGGCATATGAGTAGAGAGGAGCTGGTGCCAGATATGTTGCGTAGGTTGAATTGATAAGAATTAGCTGGATAAAAGGAATTAGGGAGAGGGAAGAACTTCAAGGATGTTTCCAAGGTAGCAAATTCAAATAATTGATGTAAGCTATTACAGAGTTAAAGGTAGCTTGGCACAATGAATGGACTCTGAGTCAGGGTTCAAGTGTCAGCGTGGCCTTAGGCAAGATTGTAAGTCACAGAGAAGTCACTGACCTGCCTTGGTAGAGGGAAGTTTCTCACCACAACCTCCCTGAAAAGGTGAAATCGAAGAACTGATCAAAATAACAATAACAGCAACAGCAAAAACAATAATGATAAAATTACAAACTTCTTAACATGACTTTTTTTGGTTTGGTCATGAAAGCTCGATATTCATTCAACCTGAAGCACTGTCTCACTCTAAGAAATGGAAATTAGCCAGTGATGGTTAATCTCCTCCTCCCCTTCTTCTTTTTTCCCTTCCCACCCCACCTTCCCCCACAGTTCTGGGGGAAAGAGAGGAAGCTGTCTTATCAGGTGGTTGGATTTAACATAAGATCTAAAGACAATTCCTCAAACACAAACTTACTAATTTAATTTCTCCTTTCCCCACAATCTTTCTCCTTGAACTCTGCTGGGGCTGCTTGGCTAATAGCTCTGACTCTGGCTTTAGGAAAAAACAAAGTTTAAATAAGTTTTTATGGATGTCTTCTATTTCTTATATAGCCACAGTTATCTACAATATCCTTTCCCTTTCCCCTGCTCCCCAGAGACCCATCCCATAAACAAGTAGCATTGTTTTAAAGAAGAAAGCAATTTAATTCAACCCTTAGCAAAAATTTTAGGTGTATGAGAACAACAAAAAGAGATTTCTTTTCTCTTGGTGATAGGATCAAAGGCTCATAGATTTAAGACTGAAAGGGACCTTAGAGGTCACCTAGTTCACGTAATCGGAAACTGAGTCTCAGGTAAAGTTCCTTTTCCAAGGTCACACAGCTAATAAAGTAGCAAAGCCAGGATTCTAACCCAGTGGCTGTCTTCAAGTATAACACTTGTCCCTCTCTACTACACTACAATTGGCCCTACACATTTTGAGTTCCAATCTTGCATTGGTTCGCCCTCTCTAATAATGACAACTAGCTGTGTGACCCTGAGCAGGTTACTTCACCTCTTTTGGCTCAGTTTATCTGTAAAATGAAGATATTATTAGCACCTCCTTCTCAGGCTTGTTGTGAGGCTCAAATGAGATAAGTACTTAGCACAGTGCCTGGCACATAGTAAGGGCTATATAAATATTAGTTGTTATTATTATTATTAATTATTATATTTGTAAAGGGCTTTCTACCTGATTAACTGGTTTGTACCTCACATCAACCCTGTGAAATTGATCCTAAAGGTGTTATTAGTCTCAGTTATTAATTACAGATAAGTAAACTGAGGCTCAGAGAGGTTGTCTAGGCTGAGACAATCAATGATGGGATTTGAATGGGGTTCTATATTTAGTTTATCTAACCGTAGTTACTCTGGGGGATTGTCTCTCTTCTTAATGTCTTTACCCCTTCCCCAGCTGTGATTTCACAAGCATAGGGAAAGATCTCTTGGTGAGGAAATGCTCTCAGTCAATGCAAGTCTGCACCTGCTTGCAAACTGTCTTAGGAGTCTGGGACACTGAATGGTTAAGTGACATGTCCAGAGTCACACAGCAACTGAGTCTCTGGAGCAGGATCTGAACCCAGGTCTTACTGACTCCCAGAGTGGCTCCTTTTGCACTCTGTCACTATGATAGAGATGATTTTTTCTCACTCAATTCCTTTCACATAAGTGCTCTGAGGATTTCTTTATGAAAATTTCCCAGTTTCTGTATGCATGTATTCTTAATGTTAAAAACAGTTCTCAGTTGAGGCCACTGTCTTAAATGGATCCTTGACCCTTTAGCCAAATCTATCTGGGTAAAGGTTGAAGGATTTTTTTTTTCTTCCTCCTTAAGACAATGTGTTGCATTTTGTCATGGAAAAAATGAGCACAATTAGAATGTTTTCTAGATTAGATACCAGGTGTCAGAATACAGAAGATCTCTGTTTTGGCAGCCAGATTGTTTTTCCAATGTCAAGTACAGTACAAAGTTTCTGGTGTAGGCTCCCCGCCTTTCCTGGTGCCCACTGCTTGAACTTCCATCAACTGCAACCTTTAGAGACAATCACAGAGTGACTCAGAATGGGACCCAATTTCAAAAAGGAATCTGTGCTCAGACACAAATAATTAACCTGCAGTAACGAATGAAGGCCTCTCGGGTTGTTATTTCAGGTCCTTCTCAGACTAAGAGTCTCAGGGAAATATTTCAATTAATTTCCCCAAAGGGGCTCCAAATAGTCTGCCATGATTTTACAAGTGTGTGTGTGTGTGTGTGTGTGTGTGTGTGTGTGTGTGTGTGTTTTAATGTGCTGTAGGGAGGTTTTCTCTCCCTGATGTTTGCCCATCCAGTACTTTGGGGAAATTTAGCCAAAATCTAAACCCTGCTTCCTTTCAAGATCATGCTGCAAGAATTCTCAACCTTGAATTCATGAACTTAATTTTTTATAACTTTATTATTGATATTTTGATATTGATATCTATCATTGGTATCACTGATTTTCTTTGACATCCTATATATTTTATATCATGCATCCAAAAACATTATTCAGAGAAATGGTTCGTAGACTTCATCAGATTGCCAAAGGGATCTGGGATACACAAAAAAGGATACACACACACACAAAGCCTCTGCTCTGTGGAGATTGATGGAAAGAATTAGGAATATTTAGCCTGGAAAAGACATACATGGGACAGCTGACTTCAAAGTGTTGTCTCTTAGAAAAGAGATTAGATCTATTGGGCTACTGATAGAACCCAAAGCAAAGAGTGAAAGCTTTAAAGTATGACATTTAGGCTTGATCCAAGGAAAAGCTTTCTGAAGATTGGAGCTATTTCAAAGTGGACCCAGGATTGCCCCAGGAGTACTCGGGGTCTTAGGTACTAGAAGTCTTCAAAAAACTATCATGCACATTATAGATAGAATTGTTTTTGCAAGCATGCCAAACTATAAACCCACCTAATTACCAGTGTTAAAATTCTGCTGCTATAATAATACAGCACTTACTATGTGCTGGGCACTTTACAAACATCTCATTTGTCCTTCACAACTCTGGGAGTTGAGTGTTGTTATCATCCCCATTTTACAGATGAGAAAACTGAGGTTAAATGACTTGCCCCAAGGCCACATGGGTAGCAAGTATCTCAGTCTGACTTTGTACTCAGATCTTCCTAATTCCATGCCCAGGGCTCTCTCCATTGCTCTACCTAGCTGCCTCTATCTAACATGGGTGAGAACTGTACTTTTGATATCAGTGGTACAGGAAGCTCCCAGTGAAACACTTCTTTTACCAGTGAGGGTCCACACTTTGCAGTCTCTTAAAGAGTTGCTTAGAGCACTGGGAAGTTGAATTATTTGCCTAGGGTCCCAGAGCCAGTATGAGACTGGAGAAAAGTGTGAATATCTCAGCTCAGGGCCTAGCTCTCTGAGAGGCACAATGCTGCCTCTCAGAGCAGTTCCAAGTCCTGGGTATGGCCTCAGTTGACCTTTCTATACTTGTTACATATTATTCCTCTTTGTGCAATTCATGTTCCAGCCAAAGTGGCCCATTTGTTCCTCTCTAAACTCAGCATCCCATCTCCCATCTCCATACCTTTACACAGACTGTCTTTTCATGCCTGGAATCTGATCTCCACCTCTTAGAATCCCTATCTTCCCTCTGGCCTCTGCTCATGTGTCACCTCCTATGGGATGCCTACCTTGAGTGCCCTCTTCCTCCTCCAGCTATTATGTATATGCTTATCTGTTTATAAGTTGTACACCCCTAGTAACTCGAAAGCACTCTTTCTTTTTTGTTTTTAAATCTCCAGGGCTTAGCACAATGCCTGGAACACAGTAGGTACTTAAAGCAGTGTTGGTTGGAATGGATTGCTTTGAGAGGCAGCTAGTAGGTGTCTGAGTAGAGAACACTTAGATGGGTTTGTGACTTTGGAGTTGGGAGCTGGTCCTTGGCACAAAAGAAAAATATCTGCTAACTTTAACTATCTGAGTGGATCAATCCAGAATATACTTAATTATGCTCTTGTCCTCCCTCTCTCCCTCCTTCCTTCCCTCCATTCTTCCTTCCTTCCTTCCTTCCTTCCTTCCTTCCTTCCTTCCTTCCTTCCTTCCTTCCTTCCTTCCTTCTTTCCACAAAGACATTGCAGATTTACTGTGTGCATCGTCCCAGGTCAGGTCCTAGAAGCTCAACATAGCTGGTTAGAGTGGAAAGAAAATTGCATTTTGTGTCAGAAGCCCTGGATTCAAATTCTAATTTTGCCAGTTCCTTTCTACCTCTGTGATCTTCTTGGGTAAATCGTTTAATCTCCTCCCCCTGGGCTTTGTTTCCTCATCTGTAAAATGAACTAGATGGCTGCTGAGGACTCTTCAAGTTCCTACATTCTCAGGAATACTGAAAGGAAGAAGGTTTGATGCTGTACTAGGCACATTAGGGTAGGTATTTAAGAAGCACTAGTAGTTGAGGGGGTGGAGCCAAGATGGGGGAGTAAGGCCGGGACTCATAGGAACTCTCTTCCAAAACCCTCCAAATACCTTCAAAAAATGACCAAACAAATTCTGTAGCAGCAGAACCCATAAAAAGATGGAGTGAAACAAATTTCTAGGCCAAGACAACTTAAAAGTTTAGCAGGAAGGATCTCTTGCTGGGCTGACAGAGGAGGGCGGCCCAGCCCAGCCTGGCCCCATTGAGCCACAGCAGGTCTTGGGGTGCCTGAATTGCTGGCAGCTGCAGCCGTGTCCGGCCCTCTCAGCCCACAGACACCAGGGATAACTTAGCTGGTCACCAGGAAGGGTCTCTTGTGTGAGGGTGGGAGTGAAGCCCAGGCCCTGCCAGCACAGCCAGGGTCCCAGCTGGCCAGGGACAGGCTTTGGGAGTGACTGAATCAGCAGCAGGAGCCTCAGCGTTAGCTTCCAGGGCTCCCAGCCCACAGATGGTAGGGGGGTTGAATAACTGGTCAGAAGGGGATTACAGGGGTCTCTTTGCTAGCACTGAGGCAGGACTCTGTTGCTTTGCCCACACTCTGATCAGGTTCCAGTCCTGGGTGGCAGTCCCAAGATGAGGAGCATCATTAGCTTGTAGCAGCAGTGTGTGGTGGGGGTGGGGGGGGAAGATTGGGGGGAACCCTCCTTACAGTTCCAGGGTAGAAAAGAGTGCTTGTGGTGGCTCACAGACTAGGGCAGGAGAGAGTAAATGAAGAACTGAAAACTTACAGGTCCCTAGAAGTATCTCTGAAAACACCTGCACAAACCCCCTGAAGCTTAGGAGGGTGTGCCCTCCACCCTGGAGGCAGAGCACCACTTTAACAAACAGTTAAAATTTAAGTAATAGGCTAGGAAAATGAGCAAACTCAGAGAAAAAAACCTTTGACTATAGAAAGTTATTATTGTGACAAGGAAGGTCAAAAACACACTCAGAATAAGATAACAAAGTCAAAGCTCCTACATCCAAAGCCTCCAAGAAAATATGAATTGCTCTCAGGCCATGGAAGAGGTCAGAAAGAATTTTGAAAATCAAGTAAGAGATGTAGAGGAAAAATTGGGAAGAGAAATGAGAGTGATGCAAAAAAATCATGAGAAAAGAGTCAATAGCTGGGTGAAGGAGACACACCAAAAAAAGATCTAAAGAAAATAACACCTTAAAAAAACAGACTATTGGGGTAGCTAGGTGGTACACTGTATAGAGCACCAGCCCTGAAATCAGGAGGACCTGAGTTCAAATATGGCCCCAGACATTTGGCACATTTACTCCTGTGTGACCTTGGGCAAGTCGCTTAACCCTAATTGCCTTGCCTTCTCCCCTCCAAAAAAACAAAAACAAACAAACAAAAAACCCAGACTAGACCAAATGGCAAAAGAGGCCCAAAAAGTCAGTGAGGAGAAGAATACCTTAAAAAACAGGATTCACTGAATGGAAAAGGTCTGAAAGCTCACTGAAGAAAATAATTGCTTAAAAAAAAAACACTAGTTGAATCCAACTCAGTCACATTTTGGGTTTTGGTTAGAAGGTTTCTATTACTGGTTTCTCCAATTAGCAAGGGCACCTAAATTACATTTACTTGATTGTGAAACCTTAGGCCATCAGAGAGAGAGATTTAACAGTGTCTTGAGATGACCACTGCCTCAGCTAACCTCATTCTTAGTTCAGGTGTGGTACCATTTGAACCTGGCCATCTGACTAAAGACTGGCCACCTTGGCCTCTCAGAGGAAATGTGGAAAGGTAAAAATTTCTAAGCCTAAAACTAATCTAACCAGTAAGTCCCCATCACTCCCACGACTGAAATGTACTTTTTCCTCAGGTGTAAGGCTTTCTATCTGAAGATTTGCTTATTTTGCTGCTAACAATGACTAAGGAGGTCCTTTCTGACTTTCTTTTATCTTGGTTTATAGGCCAGAATTTTATACCAGAATTACTTAAAACCCTGTGTAGTTGAATTCATGCTTTATAGCATGAACTTTGGAAGGAAACAAGAGTTTGGTAGGACCAGTGCTTACCGGACTGTAATTTTATTGGTACAGAGGAAATGATATGTATTTTTTTATATAGTCTGCATATAATTATACATATACATATTGTGTTCTTGTTGGAATATAAATTTCCTGAGATTGAGTCACGTTTGTATCCCAGCACTTAGCATAGTGTCTAGTACATGGCACTCATAAGTAGTTGTTGACTGATTGATGAGAAAACTATCTCTGTTAATGTGGTTAAGCAGCTACCCACCAACTTATAGTTTTAGAGATGTGTCCCTGAGAGATAAGTAACTTGCTCAGGGTTATATGGTCATCACATATGTATCAGATATAGAACTTGAAAACTGGCTCTTCCTCACTCCAGGTTGTTGTTGAGTAATTTTCAGTCATGTACGACTCTCTGTGATCCCATTTGGGGTTTTTTCTTGGTAAAGATACTGGAGTGATTTGCCATTTCCTTCTCCAGTTTATTTTACAGATGAAGAAACTGAGGCAGACAGGGCTAAATAAGTTGCCCAGGGTCACACAGCTAGTAAGTGTCTGAGGCTGAATTTGAACTCATAAAGTTGAGTCTTCCTTGCAGATTACACAAAATTGAGAGAGGTGGTTAACATTCAAAAGGTTCTGGAAGACCAGATTTCTCAATAAGGAGAATTTGAGTAAGGATAAAAGTAGTCTTTGGGGGTGCAATGGATAGAATGCTGACCCTGGAATCAGGAGGACACTTATTATCTGGGCAAGTCCCTTAACCTGTCTGTCTCAGTTTCTTCATCTGTAAAATGAACTGGAGAAAGAAATGGCAAGCCACTTCAGTCTTTCTGCCAAGAAAACTCCAGATGGGGTCATGGAAGGTCAGACGTGACTTAAATGACTCAATAACAAAAACAAAAATAGCTTTACATTTGGGTTAAGAAACCCCCAACTTTGTAAGTGTAGGATAGGGAGAACTTACAAATAAAGTTTGTATGAAAATAGCTGAGAGTTTTAGCTTATTGTCAGGGAGTCTGCTTCTCTTACTTGATTTTCAAAATCCTTTTTGACCTCTTCCATGGCCTGAGACAAATTCATCTTTTCCTTGGAGGCTTGGACTTTGGACTTGGAGCTTTGACTTTTTTATCTTCTTCTCAGTGTGTGTTTTGATCTTCCTTGTCACCATAATTGGTGCCAGACCTATTCTGTGCCAGTCACCATGCTAAGCGCTGGCTGTAGTAAAAAGGAAGCAAAAGACAGTCCCTGCCCCATAGTATTTTCTTTTTTTTGAGGCAATTGGGATTAAGTGACTTGCCCAGGGTCACACAACTAGCAAACGTCTGAGGCTGGATTTGATCTTAAGACCTCCTGACTCCAGGGCTGGTGCTATATTCACTGTTGCTACCTAGCTGCCCCACCATACTGTTTTTTCAATCAAGAGGTTGGATGGCCACTGGTGCTGGATACTTTGGAGGATATTTGATGCCAAAGCAGGTTAGAATAGGTGGTTTCTGAGGTCCCTCTCAATTTTGAGATTCACAGATATTTATTCCCTACTTGACTATAAGCCCCATTGAAATCTATATATCTCTTCTAAACTTTTTGTATCTCCCAGCTTTTGTGTGTGCTCTGCACACAGCAGGTACTTAATAACTGTCTGTCAAATGAATGAATGCATGCATGCATGAACTTTCCTACTTGAACTATGACTATTTTTCTTTGGGCAATTGGTATCCAAGCCTCAGGGATTCTGCACTTTTTAAATCGTTGCTCTTGATCTGAATTTCCTTCTCTGGTTTCCTTTAGATTCAGTTTCTAGTCTGCTCTCCAAGGTTGGAAAGTGTTAAGGGGTTTGATTTACTGAGCTGTGGGGGAGAGATCCTGCTGTGCCCATAGAGGAGATGGTAATTCTTTGAAAAAAGGATTGTTCAGCTCCTACAGAGAGAGGCTCCAGGCAAGTATCAATTAAATTCATTACTATCATCAATAACTACTGAGCTCCTGTACAGGACAGAGTTAATAAGAGGTACAATTAAACTCATGACACCAAGGAAAACAATTTTATCGCATGTATCTTTGACTTAGTTTTCCAACAATGCTTTTTTTTGGGGGGGTGAAGGGTAAGCAATTCTGAAATAACAGAAGCTGAGAATTTTGGGCCTCATGTAGACTGAACAACATAGGTTTCTTCCCTTGGGGTGGGAGGAAGAGAAACAGCTGTTAATAGAATGAAGATACAGTCTGAAAAAAAAAATAGCAGTGAGTGTCTTTTAAATCTGGTTTTCTTAACAGCTCTTTGGAGCCCTGTTCACAATGTGGTCGGTTTGTAATCCGATCTGTAGTCAATCTTTTCCCCCAATGGTTCTGTGCTCTCCTTCTCTAAGTGTTAAATTGATTTAGAGCAGGCATTTTAGAGCCATTTCCTAAAATGCATCTTTAGATTTCATTTCTGGAAAGCACAGAATCTCTCTGGCCTTTTCTTGAGCCTAAGCTCCACCCTTTATAATGCAGTGGAGAAAATATGATTCCATTGTCGATTTGTCCATGATACTACTCTGTCTAACAGTCCCCTTCCTTGAAATGTCATTTCCAAGATATTTACAGAAGTCATTCAAATTGGAGGGAAAGGCTTAGAGAGATAGTCTTAATAAAAGACAGTGTGTCTCTCCCCACAACTCTCCCCTGGCTTTTTTTCCAAAGCCCAAATTATCTTATTCAGCCTGAAGTAACTGTTTCAAGGAAAGCACTGTATCTGTTCAACCAAGATAAAAAGCTATAAACGGTAATCTATCTAAAGTCTCTATGACTTTTGCATTAGGATGTAATTTTCTAGGAATCCTAGGCTAGTCCCAGGAAGATTATAGTTTCTTTCTGTTGAGTTAAATTGGAGGGCTTTTTAGCTCAATGCCATGGTACCTGCTTTCCAGTGGCTAGATGTGGGACCACACAGGAAGTATTTCCCTTTTATTATTGCTGACTCTACAGGGTTTACTTTTTAATGCCACGGTGCAGTTGCCTTTTTACACATTTTAAAACCTTACCCCCCACCCCCAATTTATAATTATACAAGAAAAGACATCAAATTGTAACTTTGGCCCAGATCCAGAGTGAGTATGTAATTTTTACTTAGAGGTCAACTGGAAGCGAATGTAACTTAGTCAACCATTTTATTTTTTGGATAAGGAAACTGAGGCTCAGATATATTACATGCTTCACTCAGACACAGGGATGGTAAGTGTCAGAGGTGGAATTTGAATCCAGGACTTGGCGATTTCCTAGGCTTCTACTTTATCCACTTCATCATGTTGCCCACCATTAAGACAACAACATTCCACGGAGGTTACTAAAGACAAGAAAATACCCATATGGATGGAACCACAGCAACATCATGTGAGATAACAAAAAGCTGGAAATAAAACATATGTCCAATATTTAAAGAATGGCTGAATCAATTGCTATATAGGGACATAATGGAATAGTATGACCCAATAATGAAGAAAAAATGTGGAGAATTCAGAAAAACATTCAAAAACTGCATGAAGTGACGAGAGGGAAGAAAAGAACATCAAAGATACATAATGACTACACAATATAAGTAAAATCAAATCTGGAAGGTAAGAAAGCTCAGGTCAAATATAGTGAACAATGTGAGCTCTATACTAACAAAGTTAAAGAACACAACCTTTCTTTCTGTTAACAACTAGCAAACTACAAAAGCTGAAAGTGACATGTTCCATTCGTTGTAAACATAAATTAGGAAGTTTTGATGAATTATTTCTAAGGAATATGCCCTGTAGGGTGGCTTACTTGGGTGCTGGGAAGTGTTTGTTGAAAACAGAATGTCTTGATAAACTTAATTTTTAATAAAGGTCGTTTTTTTTAGAAGTCTACAGGAACAGTCCACATTGCAGATGAGATTTTATCTATGGCAAGAGAATTCATTTAATGAGGGCATTGGGGCAATCACAGAAGGCATAGTTGATTGGATTCACACATTTGAGATGCAGAATAGCTCCTGTTGATCCATACCCCAGATTATCATTTTGGGATCAGTTGTGTCTCATTATATAGACATAGCCTTTGGGTCACCCATAATTTTGATTTTTCCAAAACTGTATTTGTCCCACAAATGACATCTTTTTATGTGACTCACAGGATACAAATAATCTCCAAAGATATAAAATTGAGCATCACTCAGA
The DNA here is from genome assembly GCA_011680675.1 of Gymnobelideus leadbeateri. Classification (NCBI taxonomy): domain Eukaryota; kingdom Metazoa; phylum Chordata; class Mammalia; order Diprotodontia; family Petauridae; genus Gymnobelideus; species Gymnobelideus leadbeateri. The sequence continues at coordinate 946,095 of WOXC01004614.1, read as the reverse complement.
AGGCAGGTACATGATGGGTATGAGTAGGCTACAACTTATTCCAAATGAAAAACTTACAAAAGAGAACTGGAATAAAGGATATAATTAAAGATACACATAATAGGGGCAGCTAGGTGGCACAGTGAGTAAGAGCCCTGGCCCCGGAGTTGGCAGGACCCGGGATCAGTTCCGGCTTCAGAAAATTAGCACCCACACATAAATAATGACTGGCTGTGTAACCTTGAGCAAGTTATTTAACCCCAATTGCTTGAAAAAAAGATGTACATAATAAAAAGAGATGGTATGATCACATAGAAAGAGCAAAGGCAAAAGCAAGAAATAATCCATGGACTCCACTGGTAGCCTTGTGATGCCAAGACAAAGCAAGAAAGGCTACCAATACATAGAACGGACCTCCTAGAGTTAACTTATGAAATGACTTGTATAAGAGTCACATCAGGTAGTCGAGAATAGAGGGATTGTGACCTGCTTCTTTGGGGAGACCATTCACAGTAATGACTTCACAGATACATAGATGCTCATTTTAGGTGAGGAGTAGCACCAGACTAATATTGGTAATGAAAAGACAAGCCAGATCAAGATCATTGAACACATTGGCACTGTGAACAATGGAAAGATATTTGGTGGATAACCTATGACCAGTGATGCTATGGAGAAGTGACCTAAAAGAAGAAATCCAGGAGATGTATCATTGGAAAAGGAGGCAGGAAGAGTGAGAAATAATAGATGAACAATCTACATCTTATAGTGGTACTTGGAATGATTATTATAAAGGATCTCTCCAGCACTGGGGAACCATTTGCATCATGGAACCCGAAGGAACCTTAGAAGGGTTAGGGTTAGGGTTAGGTTGAAGTCCAGAAAAGGTTTGCCCAAGGTCACACAGGTGATGCGTGTCTCTGGTTGATTCTTATTTATATAATTGTAGGGAATTGTAGGGAATACCCCATAAATAACATCCACGGACTCATCGAAACATTATCTTGTTTATTCATTGATAGATTCAATAGACATTTATATTTTATCCACTATGTACCCTGCACTATGTAAACTGGCAACCCAAACACAAAAAAAGCCTTCAAGGAGCTCATATTCTATTGGATGTATTGTTTTAGGGCACATAGACTAAAAGCCTTACTTACAAAGTACTAATGGATACATATTTTTATGGATATATATATGTATGTATTTTATATATAAAAATAAATAAAATGCATATATATGATGGATGTATATTTTCTAAATCTTCTACTCACATCAGGCTTGCATGGCCTTGGTCTTCTTTATCATCATCACCCAACACACCTTCATAATCCTTTTTTTGCCCCATATGCAACCAGAAATAAACTCATAATTTCCACGGAGGACATCTAATGAAGAAATAAAAGCAAGTGGGTCATCAATAAAGAAGATGGTAAAAAAATATGAACTTGCTTATTTAAATAGTTTACAACCTTGAGGACCTTATCAAGATAAAAATGATTTGGCAAAGCTTTTATATTGGAGCAATAAAGTCTTTACACCTTTGTACAAGAGCTATGCTCTTCAAAGAGGGTTGTAAGGTTCACAAGCAATTTGGAAAACAATGACCTAGGTGAACCTGTTGACTCATAATCTCCAGGATGCCATTGTGGTCTTTCCTGTTGTTCACTTTGTGTAACAAAATGTAACCCATTTTGCTAGAATATTTGCTGGCCCACATCTTCTTTCATAGAAATTATTGAACCAAAGAAACCCTGTTACCCAGAAAGGTGAACTAAACGAGATCAAAACAAAACATTAAGGCAAAGAAAAAGGAAGTGTAAGCAATGGTTGAATTGTGAAACCTTCAGGAAACAGACTTCTAAAACTTGCCTTTTTGTTGGTGGGCAAAGCAATTAGTACCATTGTTTTAGAATTAGTGAAAAGAATTTTTAAAATACTATTAATAAATTCATGTTTCATGTTGCCTCCCTAGCCAGAATGCAAGCTCCTTGAGGGCAGGTACTGTTTTATTTTTGCATCCCCAATACCTAGCATGGTTTCTGGCATGTTTGTTGTTTTTTAGTGGTTCAGTTGTGTCTGACTTTTTGTGACCCCATGGACTTTTTTGGCAAGGATACTGGACTGGCTTACTATTTCCTTCTCCAGTGTGTCCCCATTTTACAGATGAGGAACTGAGGCAAACAAGTTAAATGATTTGCCCAGGGTCACAATAGTGTATGGGGTCAGATTTGAGCTCAGATCTTCCTGACTCCAGGTCTGGTACTCTATCCACTGTACCACTTAGCTGCCCCTTCTTGGCACATAGAAGGTGCTTAATAAATAAGTGTTTATTAGTTGTTAATTCTTTTTTCTTTTTCTTTTTCTTTTTTCTTTTTTTTTTTTTTGCGTTTCTGTGGCTTAATCTATCACCTGGTGGATAAATCTTGTGATGATTTTTCTATCAGAATAAAAGCTCTGAGGCTAATTGATTTAGAGTTAGATTGATAATGAAATCAAGTTCAATTTACTCATTGTATAATTGAGGAAACTGAGGCCCAGAAAGGGACTCAGTGAAGTGACTTGAATAATGTCACTGAGCAGTAAGGGACAGAGTTGAGATTTCACTCATGTCCATTCTATGCATAAGCCAACATACTTTCCTCTGGGCCATATTGCTATTCTTTGCTTTACACACAAGCTGGTAGACTTGCTGTGCTCTAACCCTTTTTTGAGCATTCCATTTCCTATGTCTGAGTCTTTGTATAGGCAGTGTCTCAGACATGGAATGCATTCTCTCATCCCTAGTACCTCTTGGAATGAATGAAAAAATTTCCTGAGCACTTACTATGTGCTAAGCACTGAAGATACAAATACAAAAGTGAATATAATACAATAAACATTTAAGAACCTACCTACAAATAAGAAAAAGAAATAGTTACTGCTCCCAAAGAACTTTAAAGGTGAGGGAGGAGAGAAATAACACACAAAAGGGATCTGAAAAGGGCTGGTGAGCAGAGGATCCTGCCTCAAGGGCATTATGATGATGGACTCAAAACGAATTAGAGCCACTAAAAGGAAATTAAGCATTGACTGAGCTTTTGGCCCTTCTTTAAAGAGAGTCTTGGGGAAGAACAGAGGCAACTGAGGGTACAGATGAGGTATGAGTACCAAAGCTCAAGCCATCTTTGTGATGATGAGTTTCCTGGTGATGAGCTTATTCTTGGGGTTTGGAGGGATGATGGTGGTGGAGTCAAAAACAAACAAGGCAGATGATAGAAAATCAAAGTAAAAGATAGTTCTTATCCCCAAGTTCCTTTAGAGTAGACAACAGCTATAGGGCATATATGTGTGTTTTGTGTGTGTGTGTGTGTGTGTGTGTGTGTGTGTGTGTGTGTGTGTGTGTATGATGGATATATGATAGGGATGGGCACTTTGGTCAGAAAGTGACAGATATGGTGAATGACACCAGAGTAGAGTAGATTAGCACACCCCATCCAGGAACAATGGCAGTATTGATATAATTAGGTTTCCAGAGGCTTATCTCTGGCACCACTTTCCTTGGGATGTCTTCCCTGCTCCCCTTAGTTATTAGTGCTCTCTCTATCCTCAAACTGTTTCCCCTAATAGAATGTAAATTCCTTGGGGGTCAGGACTTTCATTTTTTGCCATTTCCCTAGTTCCTTACCCATAAATGCTTGTTGGATTGAATTAACTTGAATCTAGAGTCATGGCATAAGAATTAGCTCAAAATCACAACTCGTTAATGGTGATGATTATAATGATGCTCCTTTATGTTGTGTGGTATTTTTGAGTTATATTTGGAATGAAAACTTTTGGAAATGTAGCCCTATTTACTGATTTTTCTGGTCAGAGTGACTGACTTGGTTACAGTCATGTAACTTGTGAGTGTCTGAGGGGGGATCCCAACCTTGACTTTCCTATTTTTTAAGTCTGGTCCACTAGCTTCCAGGCTGTATCTCACTTGGGAGAGAAGGTTTAGGGGCCAAAAAAATAAATGAAAAGAAAAAGAGAGAAAGAAGGAAAGAAAGGAAGAAAGAGAGATAGAAAAAAGTTGACCTTGGAATAGCTGAGCTGATCCAGACCTTGAAAGTGCATTTGTGTATTTTTCCTCTTAAGTCACTGTTTGAGGACTTCAACCACAACCACAACAGCTCATTAAGTAACTCACTTAATTACAGAAGGCATGCACTAGACACTGAGGGTAGGATGATGAAAACTGGCAGCTTTTGGCTCCAAAGAGCTTATACTCTAAGAAGGAGCATCTGATTTCTGAACAGGTAAGTAACAGAGGATGATGGGGGCAAAAGAGACAATGCTTTAGGAAGATTTAGGGTAGATGGGGTAGGCGAGAACACTTTCAGCTAGGAGGGAAGATTATCAGAGAACAGTCATACGCTCATAGAGCAACAGGGTTAGAGTAAGAAGACTAGGAATGCATCTGGTCAAATGCCTTAATTTTACAGATGAGGAAACAAAGGCCTAGTAATTGATATACCTAAGGTCACACCAGTAGTATTTAAGAGAGTCAGAATTTGAACCTAGGCCCCTTGACTCCAAATATAGCCCATATTCCCCTGTACGACAGCATTTCTCCAAGGCTTCAAGACACAGTACATGAGCAGTGATTTAAAACTGTGATGATTATTTTAACACAGAGGTTTTCCTCATTCTTCTTTGCTGGATTTTCATCCTATTAATTGTGTATATCCCCCCAGTGTTCTATTCTAGGTCCCTTTTCTCTATATTTTTATTGGTGATTTCATAATTTCCTATAGGTTCTAATTATAACCTCTATATGGATGATCTCCAGATCTATATATCCAGCTTAAGTCTCTCTTCTGATATACAGTCCCTGATCATGTCCAGAATAGAGTTCATTATCTTTTTAAATTTCTTCCAAACATTACTATTACTTTTGAAGGTACTGCTATCCTCCAAATCACTCTCAAAGCCTTGGCTTCTCACTCTTAACTCACCACATATAACCAATCCATTGCCATATTGTGAACTTTTAACTTTTTTGACATCTCCCATATGCATCCTCTTTTCTTGTAGCTACCATCCTAATTCAAGGCCTGAAAATCTCTCTCTTGGATTATTATACTAGACTTAGAATTGATCTCCATGCCTCCAGTTTCTCCTCAACTCAAATTCATTCTCTACTCAACTGTTAAAAATTAATTTTCTTTTTTTCTGGATTTACATATTTTTGTTTATTATTTATTATTTCTACTGCTTTTCCCCTCTTGTTGAACAATTTAAAAAATGCATTCACAGCAAACACCCATAGTCCAGAAAAGCAAATTCCCACTTTGGCCCTATCCAAAAATATATTGTTCATTCTGGATTTTAAGTCCATCAGCTCTTTGGAAAGAGATGAGTGTTATGACTCATATCCAGTTCTCTGGACTTGAGATTTATCATTGCATTAATTGGAGTTCTAAAGACAAAGTGATTTTTCTAAAGTATAAGCCTGACTTTGTCATCTTCTTGCTCAATAAACACCATTGACTCCTCTAAGATCAAAGATAAGTCCTCTGGGGTGGCTAGGTGGCACAGTGAATAGAGCACCGGCCCTGGAGTCAGGAGGACCTGAGTTCAAATTCGGTCTCAGACACTTGACACAATTACTAGCTGTGTGACTTTGGGCAAGTCACTTAACCCCAACTGCCCTCCAAAAAGCAAAAAAAAAAAAAAAGGCCTTTATTTGGCATTTAAAGTTCTTAATAATCTGCCCTGTAATGGGGGGTCTGGACTATGTGCAGAGTCTCTACTCTAATGGCTTTTTCCCACATGGAGACACTTGGAGGGGCCTGTTCTCTGCTTCTACAAGAGCAATAATAATGTAGAATGGAAGTGACTTGGAGAGACTTGGGAGCATGTATGAATAATCTGTAACTGGTTCTGGTCGATGAAGAGGTGATTTGATTGGCTATGGAAATGTCAGCTTTAGCCACTGCCCCTTTGTCTCCCTGTTCGTGGAGCAGCTCAGCAACTGTTTTGCTCATGGTGATTGGTGACAGGAGTGGAGCCTAAAGCAGGTCCAGAGGATGCCTCAACTTCCTGGCATTTCAGAAGTTGGAATTATACCCAGTATGGTATTGATATCCCAGAGTTATGAGGGGACTGGAGACTCACTCAGCATCCTGGGGTTCTAGAGCCCAGGAATGCAGTCAATGTGGAATTGTCAGAAATGCTCTGACAAACAGGAAGTAATGTTCAGGCCCTTAGCCCAGTGGTAGCTGAGATAAAGTCTCATCCAGTAGTGGTGTAGCTTTTGAACATGAACCAATGCCCCAGTGCTATGTAGGAACTCTGTTGAATTGAGCCTCTCTCTCCCAGAGACTGAGGTTATATAGGTGAGAATATTTCCCAAAGTCATTATGATAAACATTTATATTTTGCTTTTGCCACATATTCAAAGTAAATATATTTTAATAAAAAGCTACTTAGTATTATGGGCAGCTAGGTGGCAAAGTGGATAGAGTGCCAGGTCTGGAATCAGAAAGACATATCTTCCTGAATTCAAATCTGACCTCAGACACTTCCTAGCTGTGTGACCCTGGGCAAGTCGGGTCACCCTGTTTGTCTCAGTTTCCTCATTTGTCAAATGAACTGGAAAAAATGGCAAACCACTCTAGTATCTTTGCCAAGAAAACCTCAAATGGGGTCACAAAGAGTTGGACATAATTGTAAAGTGGCTGAACAATAACAACCTTATGTTAAGTGCTTCAGTATAACAGAAATACTACTTTCTGGCATCTAATTAAGGGGAGAAAATAGCCAATGGCTGTTACTGCCAATAGTAGCAGTAAAACAAGACTCCAACGAACCCCTCAGGGTGCCCTAGAGTCCTGCTACTCTGTAGCAGCCTGGCTTTGGGAGAATGCTCTACACTATATGCCTTTTCAGTGTTTTTGACCTGACCCCTTCTTGCTTTTTCAGGCTTCTCATACCTCTAGAACCCAGCAAGATTAGCTTCCTTGTTATTCCTTTCACAAAACACTTTGACTCTTTAGGGATTTTCTTTGCATGTCTCCTTCTCTCCTCATCCACACTTGACTTTCTTTGCCACCACAAAAGAGCTGTTGTCACTATTTTTGTGAATACTTTGCCATTTTCCTCTTTCTTTGACACTTCTTGGGGGGTCAGCCTGGTAGTGGTTTCACTAGGTTGAAGGGTAAGTGAATTTTAGTGAATTTGGGGAAATATCTCCAAATTACTTTTGTTTTGGGAGTTTTTTGAAGATTGGATTGGAGACTGGAAAGTCTTTTGCTTCCAAAAGATTATCTTCCTCAGTTGACCCATTTGGGCATCATAGAACCACAAAGGAAGCTTTCTTTCTCAAAATCTTTGCATGGCTAAGGCTTAGCACACTTCCTGTCATGAAGAATGGTGAAGAGGGGCTGGAACTGTGATTTCATTGCATAAGGAATGTCTACTGAGGATACCCTTTATTAACAAGCCCTTTCTCTGTGACTCATAGTAGGATCATAGCATCACAGAATCCTAAATCAAGATCTGAAAAAGACCTCAGAGGCCATCTAGTCCATCCCCAATCCATTTTATAGATAAGGAAATGAAAGCTTTTTGCCCAAGGTCCCACAGTCAGTCTGTGTCAGAGGACAAACTCAAACTTAAGTTTGAATCTTCTGGACTCCCAGACAGACTGTGTGATTGACTTAAGGGCTCTCCATTTATTGTATTAGTTCTATATATTTATATGACATTTTAATATTTTCAAAGTACTTTACAAATATGACCTTACTTTATTCTCACAAACACCCTGGGAGGTAGGTACTATTATTACCCTAATTTTACAGATGAGAAAACTGAGGTTAAGTAGCACAAAGAGGTTAAGTAACTTTTCCAGGTTCACAGTAAGTACCTGAGGCTGGATTTGAAATCAGGATTTACTAACTCCAAGTTCAGTGCTCTGCCCGCTGTACCATCTAGCTGCTATGGTAGTTAATTTCAGTGGAATGCTTTCTCTTAATATCCTCTCTGGATTGAATCTTCTCAAGAACAGTCATTCTCTTTCATGCTGTTAGTTACAGAATCCCAGACATATAACTCATGGCTACAAGTCAATTAGTTGTGAATTTATTTTTAATCTTGAGCAAATATGAATGAGCATTGACTGACTCATAAGCCCTAGTTAATATTATGTAGTCCCCACATGTGCTTTGTGCAAAGTATGGAGAAGATATGGTTATTGGCCTGAAGGAGCTGACATAGCAAGTAAGAACCATTAGTTGTTTGTGGTCATTAAAAAAAAAGAGCAAAAACCATGCAAAAACAAACCAAACCTCACCATAATTATTTGTATTGGAGAATGATTTTCTTTTCTCCTTAATTATAAAGGACTTTGTGGAGAATGAGGGGTTTAGGGAAATCTAGGGAGGAAAGGAAGTTATGAACAAGATTAGAAAATGCAAAAATGAATACTTGCTCCAAATATATAATAAGCCTTTAAAAGATCATAAGTTTAGTCTTTGGTTAATTAATCATTAGTTAAATGATTAAACAAAATAGTTAATCATTAAATAAACATTCATTGAGTTCCTACTATGTGTCAGACTTTCTGTTAGGTGCTAAGGGAAAAGATGCGGAAAAGAGGAATAATAACTAGCATTTATGTAATACTTTAATGTTTGCACAGTACTTTACATATTTTATCTGATTTGATCTCCTAACAACACTGGGAGATGAGTTATTATCATCACTGTTTTATATGAGGAAAATGAGGCTCAGAGAGGTTCAGTAACTTTCCCAGGGCTACAGATCCAGTAAGTGGATGAGGTAGCCTTTGAACTCAGGTCTTCCTGACTCAAAATCTAGCAGTATTATGCCACCTAGCTCAAGACAGATTCAGAACTGGGTAGATGGCAAGACTCTAAGGGTAGTTTTTAATATTTCAATTTCCTTTTTTTTTTGTTTTGCTTTTTGGAGGGCAATTGGGGCTAAGTGACTTGCCCAAGGTCACACAGCTAGTAAGTGTGAAGTGTCTGAGGTCGGATTTGAAGTCAGGTCCTCCTGACTCCAGGGCTGGTGCTCTGTTCACTGCGCCACTTAGCTGCTCCTCAATTTCTTAAAAGAATAAATATTTATGGATATTGTCTGTTTTCACAAAACCTAAATTTCTCCCTGTATCCCTCTTCCTCTCTTCTCTCAAAAATCTATCTTTTATAAAACAAATATGTTAAAAAGACAAAAATATAAGCAAAACTAATCAATATATTGAAAAAAATCTGACAATACTATAATGTTCCACAGTTTGGCAAAGGAGTGGTGGGAGACATCTTCTCATAACTTTCTTTTGGGGGTCATTTGTTCTTTGTAATTTTATAACATTTATTTTTATTTGCTTTGTGTTTGATACCTTTGTTATATTTCTTTTTACATTGTGTATATTATTCTCTTGGCTCTGCTTACTTTCCTCTGTATCAGATCATGTAAGTTTTCCCATGTTTCTCTGTAGTCACCATATTTGTTATTTCTTAGAACATAGTAATGTTCCATTTCATTCATGCATTACAGTTTCTTCAGCTACTACCTATTCAAATGGGCATCTACTTTGTTAATGGTTTAGTGTTAACGTGGCAGAAGATCTCTAGGGGGAGTATCCCAGGGAACTGTCCTTGGTTCTGTGTTATTTAACATTCTTGTCAATGACTTGGATCAAGTCTGCTCACAAATTTGTAGCTGACACAAAGCTGGGAAGGAGAGTCAACATATTAAATAACAAAGGGATGCTTACAGGCTAGTATTGAGCTGATATGATGAAATTCAATAGGCAAAAATGAAAAGTCTTACCTTGGTTATGGAAAACCAGCTACATAAATGTAAGATGGGGGAAGCATGAATGGACAGAAATTGTTCTGAAAAAGATATTGATTTTTCAGTGGGGTTGCAAAATCAATATAAATCAGCAGTATGATGTTGATAAAAAAAAAAAGCTTCTTCAATCTGGACTGCATTAGAAGGGGGCAATTGGGAGTGATAATTCCTCTGTACTCTGCCCTCATCAAACCTCATGAGCAGTATTGTGTTTATTATCCTATGAGCACCATAGGATATTGATAAGCTGGAAAATGTCCAGAGTAGGGCAACCAGGATAATGGAAGGCTTTGAATTCATTACATGAAATTGGTTAAAGGAACTGGGCATGTTCAACCTGGGGAAGAGAAAACTCAGGGAGACATAATAACTATTTTTTCAGATATTTGAAAGGCTGTGATAAAAAGGACATTAGACTTGTTCTTTTTGATCCCAGAAGGCAGAACTGAAAGCAATAGGTTGAAGTTACAAAGGGACAAATTTAAATTGGAAATCAGGAAATAGTCCTTAACAGAGTTGTCCAGAAGTGGAATAGCTTACCAAGAGAGGTGATGGGTTCTCACTAATTGGAGATCTTCAAGCAGAGGCTTCTTGGCCTTTGGGTCCAACTTAGTCGTAGGCTATGACGAGCTCATTTGTAGATCATACCTCATTTGGACATGAACTTTGTGGGACCAATATTATGTAGGAACTCAGTCTGAGCCAAATATAACCTGAGCCTCAAAGTCCATTTATGTGGTACTTTTGTCATTGATGTATGGAGCCTGTAGAAAGGTAAAGTTGATGAAAGTTTGAGAAAAGATGTCCTGGTTTTTGAACCTCCAGCTTTAAGAGAAACAATATGTGTTCCAGATTTTCTTCAGGTCCCTGAAAGGAGAGAAAGACTCTGGGAAGAAGCTAGCATGTAGAGGAACCAATAATCTCTAGCAAACAAATGAAATAGAACAAGACAAACATCCAGGTATGAGGTCTAGAAGGAAGGGAGGGGAGGTATCCTCATTCCTGATTCAGCTCATACTGTGAATGCACTGTGATCTTCACCCCCTGCATATATCAGGAAAGAGCTCATAGGAAAATAGAGACAGTCTGTCTGGTTTTAAAGATATCTTTGTTCTCAGTATAGAGTCAATCAGAGAAGATTATTCTTACTCATTTTTGTAGAAAAAATGTAGGATGCAGAGTGTCTTTATGTTAGGTGATCTGGGTCTACACAGGGCTAGCCAACTCATGTCCTTCTCTCTAGACTTTGAGGTGGGAGAGAGAAATGTGGACCTTGAGTTATGGAGGGAAGTATACTTTTGATCTTGCTATATATTTGAAGTAAATAACCCTTTCTAAAAGCTAGGTGATATTAAATGATCAAATGGAACTAGGGTACTAGTCATTCACTGGCAACTAGTAGTGTGCATGTGTATGTGTGTGTTACACAAAAAGTGGGGGCTTGAGATAATGGCAGTAGAGAAGAGATACCCCTAAGGAAAGTAGGGGGGAAGGGGATAGGAAGGGGGAATGACAGAAGGGAGGGTAGATTGGGGAGAGGGTAGTTAGAAACAAACTCTTTTGAAAAGGAATAGGGTCAAAGTTGAAAATAGAATTAATTGGGGGACGGGATAGGATGGAGGGAAATATAGTTAGTCTTTCACAATATAACTACTATGGAAACGTTTTGTGTAACTACACATATACAACCTATATTGAATTGCTTGTCTTCCCAGTGGGGGTGGGTGAGGAAAGAAGAAGGGAAAGAATCTGGAAATCAAAGTTTTAAAAGCAATTGTAAAAAAAATTTTTTTTACATGCAACTGGGAAATAAAGTATTCTGGCACTGGGTATAGAAATCCATCCTGCCCTACTAGAAAGTTATCGGGGATGGGGGAGGATATAAGAGAGAGCAGATTGGGGGGAGGGATATTCAGTAGGCTTGATATCTTGGGGTGGGGGTAGGGGAAATATGGGGAGAAAATTGGTAACTCAAAATCTTGTGGAAATGAATGTTGAAAACTAAAAATAAATAAATAAAAGATTAATAAAAAGAAAAAAAGACTACTTTGATATCTGAGTGGTATATGGAATAGAATGGGGAGAGACTTGTGGTAGACAAACCAATCAGTAGGGTATTATAAAATATAAAGTAATTCAATGCAAGAGAATTTGGGAGCCAAGGCACTAACTAGGGGGTCAGGAAAGTGATGCTCAAGCTGCATATTAAAGCAAGAGAAGGATCTTATGAGTAGGAGGTAAGGGGGTAGTGTTCTAGGCATGGGGGAGCAACCCTCAAAGGCACAAATATGAGAGATGGAATATTGTTTGAAGAACAGAGAGGTCATTTTGTCTGGACTTCAGAGTGCAGGGAGCACAGTAATGTCCAATGAAGCTGGAGAGATAGGTTGGTGCCATGTTGTGAAGAGTTTTGTAACCTAAACAGGGATTTGAATTTTGTCCTATAGACAGTAGGGAGACACTAAGCTTGATTGAGTAGGGAAATGACATGGTCAGATTATTGTTTAAGGAGAAGGATGGGGTCCTTTTTCTTCTCCCTTTGCTCTTTTGAGGGCATTTTTAACTGCTCTTCTTTCTTTTGCATATCTTCCTTTGCTAAGTGTTTTTCCATATGTTTTAAAGACAGCTCAAGTATGTGAATTGAATCAATGTAGAGGCAATTCATGGCTCCCTATTGCTTCCATGATGGCTTAGCTATGGACTTCTTCAATGTACCATGTCAATGGAATAATAAGAACTCAGGTCAATTTGAATCCTGAACTTGTCAAAGAGTTGGCCAAGGTATTTCTTGCTTTATTCAAGACTCAGTTGAGGGTACAGGGGCTAACCTGATCTCTGGTCTGAACTGTTAAATAACTTAGAATTCTAGTACCTGGGGCAAATTCACTTGAGGTGATAGGTATGAGGTTCTCCCAAGTATGATCATTCCTGCAAAGTAAACTATATATATATATATATATATATATATATATATATATATATATATATATATATATATATATATATATATATATATATATATATATATATATATAATAGGCATTAAGAATACTAAGGAACATGAACTCCAGAGTACTTGAAGGGAACCAGGATTGGGGTGGGATAGACAGCTATAAATGAAGTACCAAATTCATTGAGGAGGAAAGATGACCTGGAGGTCCATAGAGAACGGCAGCAAGGTTTTGAAGAGTATAGAGTCAACTTTAAAGAAACATGGTGACTCAGTGGGAAGAGTGGAGTGGAGAGTGGACAGCCAGGAATAATATAGTTTTTTTTTTTTGGAGGGGGAAGGTAGGGCAGTTGGGGTTAAGTGACTTCCCCAAAGTCACACAGCTAACTTTGTGTTAAGTGTCTGATGCTGGATTTGAACTCAGGTCCTCCTGACTTCACGACTGGTGCTCTGTTCACTGCTCCACCTAGCTGCCCCAAGCCAGGAATAATATCAACTTCTCTTCCTTGTCTAGGATGGAAGGGGGTATAAAAGAAAGGACAGTCAATCTTGGAGAGGGTGCCAGGAGAGGTGATGTCTTCAGGAAGAAGCTATGTTTAAACAATCACCAGGAGGTAGGAGGAATGTGAGAGGAAGATGTCTACAATGAAAGGAATTTTGTTAATAATAGGAAAAAATTTCCAGAAAGTAGAGTGGAGGAAGGGATTATGGAAGGCTAGAGAGAGTAGGGGAAGGGCTTCAAAGGTCAGTAGGCTTACAAAGAGATAGTCTGACCATGGGGGCAGGTGAGGAAGAGAGAGGTAATTAGTTCTCTTCCTCTTCTTCCCCAACCTCTGTGGATAGTGGCCCTGCTCCCTTGCATGACCCCCCCTTCCTCTACTAGGTCATGAGCTGATGAAACATCTTGAGATCTAGAGATGGTTATCTCTAGACCACAGTTGGGAGAAAGAAGTACCCTCCAGATATCAGTATCTTAAAAATCTCTGGCTGCCTCACCATGTCTATTAAAGAAATGTCTTAGTGACTTTAAAAAAAACTCTACTGTTATTTTTCATCCCCTTCCCCCAAGAAGTAGAGTCAAGTAAAACAAACCAAGACTTGATAGAAAACACCTACTTTCCCATCAAAATCCATCACACCTTTCATCAGTCCTCTGGAGTCAGTATTGTATGCCTTGATTTTTTCAAAATGAGAAACTTTGGTGTAGGGAAAAAAATGGATAGATGCAAAAGGATTTGACACAACATAGAGTGTTTCTTTGAGAAGTGTTGCTTTAAAAAAAGAACAAAAAGATCTTTTTTGGAACACATGCTAGGAAGAAAAATGCCTTGGAGCTACAAAAATTGTGAAGGGGAGCACGTTTTCGTTTTCCCATAAAATTAACCTTGTTATTTGGTGAGAAGGCCAAGAGACTCTCACTTTATTTCTGACTTTGCTGTTAATTTGTTCTGTGACCCCAGAGGTCCTTGACTTCACTTTTCTGTTCTTTAGTCTTTCTTATTTTCAAGAATCAAATTCTTTTACCTATTTTGATCTTTCCCTCAATCATAGTAGGAAAGAGAAATAAAATGATTAATAAAAGAGTCTTGAAAATGCCTTAAAAGGAGGATAGAACTGTTATTGGAAGTACAAAATTCCCATTGAGACCATGTATAAAGAACAAAAAGTCATAGAATGTAATGAAAATTCCACTTACCCTTTTTCCTCGGGAAAAAAATTTAAGTTTTTAATATTGCTTTAGTTTGCTGACTATTCAGTGGTTAGCATATAATAGGCACTTAATAAATGCTTATTGAATGACTGACTATTCTGTCCATAAAAACACAAGAAGTGTTTATTAATTACTTTTTATGTGTCAAGTACTATGGTAAGTGCTGGAGGTACAAAGAAAGACAAAAACAGTCTCTACCCTCAAGGACCTCACAGTCTAATGGGGGAGATGGTATGTAAATAACTAGGAACATAATTAGGTATGTGGTATGTACCAGTTAGATGAGGGGTAATGTGGGAAAAGGAGGCAGCTAAGTAGCTCAGTGGATAGAAAAGTGGGCCTGGAGTCAGGAAGACCTGAATTCAAATCTGGCCTTAGAAACTTACTAGCTGTGTGACCCTGGGCGAGTCACTTAACCCTGTTTGCCTCAGTTTCCTCATCTGGAAATTAGCTGGAGAAGGAAATGGTAAGCCACTCTAGTGTCTTTGCCAAGAAAACCCCAAATGGGTCATGAAGAGTCAGACATGACTGAAACAACTGGACAAGAACTGTGGGAGAGAAGGAACTAGCAAATGAGGGAGCAAGAAAGGCCTCCTGTAACAGGTGGGGTTTAAGATGAACCTTAAAGGAAGCTAGGGAAGCTAGGAAAAGAGGGGAAAGTTATTCTAGGCATAGTGGTGGTGAGGGTGGGAGTTATTCCTAAGGATATGGGAAATACAGTGTGGTGTTCAAGGGAGAAATTGCAAATAGGTCAGTATAGCTGATGAATGGATAGCTGGATTGATTATAAAGCTCATGAAATGGAAAAGTAGAGAGAAGAGTGTTGTGAAGTCCTGTAAATGCCAAAGAGAGGAGTAAATATTTATATTAATATTAAGAGAATTGTGTGTAGGTGCCTATTAGGAGTAATTTATACTTTGAAAATGTTCCCTTTTTTTCAGGCTTTGTAAACAATACATGTAATTATTTTTTCCATTTAATTTTTATTTTTCAATTAATGAGCATTTATTTTCTCTCTATCTAATTTTCTTCTCCCTCCCCCCCAGCCATTTAAAAGGAAAAAAGAAAATGAAAACCCTTGCAATAGATATGTGGAAAGGAAGAACAGCTAATAAGATCAGGCCTTATAAGCCTAAATAGAAGCAGTCCCCCATGTGGACTGGATGGCGAAGCCCACTTTTGAACTGTCATGACATGTCGTGGAAGTTCTTCAAAGAGACTTTGGTACATGAGTGGGCATTATGTAACTGGTTCATCCATATTGCAGCTATCTTTGATTCATTGTGGAAGCATTCTCACCCTTCTCTCTTAGTTGGTCTTCTGCTCTTGGTTAGATTTCTCTTTGTATGTCTTCTTCTTAGTTGAGTCTGATGAGACACAATGCTCTAAGGGAAGAGATTGCAGGTCCTCAGCCTCTGAAGACATCATGTTTTTCCTGTTCAGTTGTTTTTCAGTCATGAAACACTTATGAACCCATTTGGGGTTTTCTTGGCAAGGATGCCAGAGTTGTTTGCCATATCCTTTTCCTGTTCATTTTACAAATGAGGAACCTGAGGCAAACAAGTGACTTGCCCAGGATCACACAACTAGTAAGTGTCTGAGGTCAGATTTGACTCAGGAAGAGTCTTCTTGACTTCAGGCCTGACACTCTATTTAGTCTAACTGCCCTTGAGGGCTACATTTTAACCCCTTGAATAAGGTCCTTGATTCTTTGCTTACCTCAATGCTAGTTTATTAGTTTTAGGTGAAGGGGCTAAAGGTTATGACCTTGTGAGTTTTGAAATGTCAGGAGAATGAGCCATTCAATGTTTGAGAGTATGGGAATCTGGGAGTTGAGGCCATGACAGGTTTTGTAGTCAACCCAGTGTAATGCCATAAGAAGTTACTTTCAGAACTGGTAGTAATGCCACATTTTGATGTAAACTTGGGACCATTGCTAGGTGAAAACTTCGAAAAGCTCAATATAACCTAGCCCCCTCCTACCTTTCCAGGCTTCTTACACCTTCTTCCCCTTTGCATATACTTTGATGCAGTGACCTTGGCTTCTTTGCTGTTCAATGAGTAAGATGTTCTTTCCTTGGCTCTGGATATTTTCTCTGTCTTCCATGCCTGGTATGTTCTTTCTTCCCATAAATATGTACCTATATCTAGATATCGATATCTATATCTACATCTATAGTGATATATCTATTTAAATATCTGTCTATATTATCTCTTTCTATCTTACATTATATATTTGCTTGTATTATGTCTTTCCAATTATATTGTAAGCTCCTTGAAGGCAGGGACTGTTTTTTGCCTCTTTTTGCATCCCCAATGCTTAGCACCATGACTGATACTTAATAGATACTAAATAAATATTTATCTATTTGCTTCATGGAAGTCTGAGTCTACTACCAATAAAGTCTGAGGTGGTATAGGAGAGAGCTTACCTTTGAAGTGATGGAGAGAAATGTTTGTAGTTCTGTTTTTTTCCTTATATATTCAATTTATGCTAATCCGTGTTAATTGATTAAATGGAACTAGGCCTTTAGTCACTGACCAACAGTGTTGATGGGGAAACACTCTTCTGCTATTGGCCTGAACTATTGGCTCTAGCCAATAGGAGTAGAGAAGGACATCCCAGCCTCTCAGGGATACCCCTAGCATCCTGATGGGAAGATGTAGTTTGATTCTCATTTCATATGCATAGTTAGGCAAAACAAATACCCGCTAATGTGAGAATTTGTTTTGCTTGAGTAAACACCAAAATGCAAATGTATTTTTGTGGTGCTTTAAGAAAGAAATGTTTCACTCAGTCTACTTGACCTAGGAAGGCAAGTTAGCCCACCCTGATGCTCCATCCACTGTTCTCTGGGATCCTAGCAGTTGGTAATGTCAGTTTCCCCCTTTCTTTACTTCCTTGTTGCTTTCACCTTCCTTTCCAGTAGAAGGAAGGGTAACCATCTGTAAAGCTACCTCTAGCTTGGTATATCTTCTTCTATCCTTTCCTCAGCCTGACTCAGCAACCTGAGGACTATATTGATGTTATTTTTAGGGTGGAGGAGCATCCTGCAACGGGGAGCCAGGGTCAGTGTGTTACACCTTGCTTTCAAACTATGGAAGTAGAACAGGAAGCTAAAGTATTCCTAATCCCACCACCATGTGCATTCCCCCCCTCCCAAAAAAAGAGGGAATTTCTCTATGTGTTACTAGACATTATATGTAACTCTAGGTGTGGTAGGTACTTGGAATGATTTAGATTCCAAATTGGAGTTACTGTGATTCTTGGTCAAGTTAGCTTTCCAGGAGGGGCAACTTTCTTAAGTAATAAAACAATACTGACTTTGAAATAGATAATGAAACATTTTCAGGAAGTGGTAGAACCAATTCCCAGAATCAACCCTTTGAAAAAAGAATTTATTTATTTTTATTGTGGACATAAGAAATACCAAATAAAATGGGGACACTTTCAGATACATAGCAGAACAAAAAAAGAGGGTTAAACATGGAACTGCTTCACATTTCTATTATATACAGGTAGCTTTTCAAGTAGACAATAAACCTAACCTGTAGCTTTCACAGTTTCCTTGCTTGTCCAGAAGCACTCTCATCTATCTTCTTATAGATTTCAGACAGGCTGGTCACTCAACAAACATTTATTATTTAAGTGCTTGCTAGTTATTATTTATTTATTACTAAGTCCTTGCTAGCTATTTTTATTATTAAGTACTCAGTAGCTACAATAATAATTAAGTTATAATTATTACTGGCTATATATTATTAAATGCTTACTAGCAATGATAATAATAATAATAATAACAACAATAGCTAATATTTCCATAAGGCTTTAAGATTTGCAAAGCCTTTTACTGGGGCAGCTAGATGGCTCAGTGGATAGAATGTTGGGCCTGGAGTCAGGAAGACCAGAATTTAAATCCTGTCTCGGACACTTACTAGCTGTGTAACCTTGGGCAATTTACTTAACTCTTCTTTACCTAGGTGGCAGCTAGGTAACTCAGTGGATAAAACAGTTGGCTTGTAGTCAAGAAGACCTATGTTCAAATCCAGCCTCAGACACTTACTATCTGTTTGACCCCTGGACAAGTCCCTTAAACATTTTTACCTTAATCCACTGAAGAAAGAAATTGCAAATCACTCCAGTATGTTTGCCAAGAAAACTTCATGGACAGTGTGGTCATGAAGAATCAGACATGACTGAACAACAATGCAACAAAAATATTTTACACATGTTATTTTATTTGATTCTTACAGAAACCCTTGAGGTTGGTTCCCATTTTTTCAGATGAGGAAATAGTCTGAGAGTGGTTAAGTGGTTTGCCCAGTGTCTGCACTGTGGGTAAATGTCTGAGGCTGGATTTGGTATACTATGTGCAAGGCTCTGTGCTCAGTGCTGGAGATACAAAGAAAGCCAAAAACACAGCAGTATCCTCGAGGATCTCATATATTAAGATTGCCTGTCATGTATAGGTTGGAGAAAGAAACGGCAAACCACTCCAGTATCTTTCCTAAGAAAACACTAAATGGTGTCATGAAGAGGTGGACACACTGAAAAATGACTGAACATCATGTATAACACATTCCATCTCCTGCTATGCAAGGCACTCTATTTCTTACCTCTAGATCTCTGCACAGGTGGTCTCCCATGTCTGAAATATATTTCCTCTATGTCTCTACTTCTTTCCTTCCTTCCTTCCTTCCTTCCTTCCTTCCTTCCTTCCTTCCTTCCTTCCTTCCTTCTTTCCTTCCTTTCTTCCTTCTTTCCTTCCTTCCTTCCTTCCTTCCTTCCTTCCTTCCTTCCTTCCTTCCTTCCTTCATTCCTTCCTTTCTCCCTCCCACCCTTCCTCTCTCTCTCTCTCTCTCTCTCTCTCTCTCTCTCTCTCTCTCTCTCTCTCATTCTAGTTAGGTTTCTAGATTCTCTTTAGGGAGAAGTACCTGAAGAGAAAGATAGTGAGAAGAAACCAGTATCTGGAGAAGCAAGTCCCTTGATCATATCTCTTTCACCAACTTGCTATACCAGATATTTTGGGAGCATTTCTTCTTGGGTGGGATCTGGTATTTTCGATTTTTCCTTGGTTGAGCTGAAATTTCTTGCTCCCAAGTGCTCCTTCACTCTGTGTTGACTGGTATATATTCTCATTGGTATACTTTCTCTGATTTCTCCTCATTATTGGCTTGGATAAATGGGTTTATTTATTAGACACCACATATAGTCTTTCTGTGACTAGCATTTGATGGGAAGGGAGTCAAGCCTTGGACATACAACTTGGGACACTTTTTCTTCATTAAGGGAAAATGATTAGAAGCAGTGCTTGAACCCAAAAAAATATTTCCCCACATCTAACAATATTTGGGAATGAGTGGATAAATATAATTCTAGCTCAGTACTACCTCTTTTAGGAGAACATAGCAGTTAAGCCTTGTTGTACCATTAGTTAGCCTCCTTGCAGCAATCAACCTTTCCTTTGGAGAAGGGTGTGTAGAAGAGACTCTAGAGATACCTATTATTCCTATCTGTGAGCCACATCTAGACAGAACCATGCGGATATAGTAGTACAAATACACACACATGCTATACGAGGAAGTTAGTGGCCTTGGGTTCAAACACTAGTTCTGTAACTATAAATAAAATAAATATATTAAATATATTTTATTTATAAGAAATAAGTAAAATGTATTTATAAATAAAATAAATAAAATTTGGAAAAAAAACTAGATTGGATACATGTTTTGGTCCCTTTTTACTCTAGCTTTATAATAATATCCATTATTCTATAAATCTGTCACTTCCTTTTTCTAGCCTCAGTTTTCTCAGCTGTAAAAGGAAGGGGTTGGACTTCTAACTTCTAAGGTCCTTTTCAGCACAAAGTATATTTTGCCAAGTGTTTGTGACAAAATCTACTATGCCACAAGGCCTCTCTAACTGAAGACTCCAGTTTCCAGGGAATGATCCCCTTATGAGATTTAAACATTAAAAGCATTTGGAAAGTTCAATGTTTTGTCACTAACCTCCACTTGACTCAGGGCCGTAAACTTTGGTCAGTGGGCTGATCAGTCCCTCGCCTAATTTTAAAAACACATACGCAGCATATAGCAGTTATTAGTTCTCATAATGAGTGCTCTTTCTTCAACTGGAAAAACCTTCTTTCAGAAGTAGAGTAAAACGTTAACTCCTGAGAATCATTTCAAGTGATAACATGCTCTGCTATAAAATTTTATAGTCACTGGACCAAGTCCATGATTTCTTTGCTTGTAATCATATTGGTGAAGTCCATGTGAATAGCTCCCATACTGGTAAGTTGTAGTCATGGTTTAAGAGAATAGGTCAAGAACATTTTCTGTTCCCTCAGGGTGTGTGGTTAGGGATTTGGGTCTTTCTTTCCTTAGAAAGCAATGCTGTGTTTGGTTTACTGTAGGGTCAGGCTGAATCCCATCAATGTGCTGATCTGTTTATTGCTGAAAATCTGAGTGGGGCATAGCATCTGCAGATTAAGAAGGAACTGAAGAAGTTTTGTTTTACATTGAATTTTATTTTGATATTTATTCTTTAAATTTTCTTTTCTTTTTAGTTTATGGAATAAAACAAGCATTTTCATAACATAGTATAATTTAAAAAAATGCACATGGAACTGCAAATCTCTTATGTACAACTTGCTACTCCTTTTAAATATATAAAAAAGTTATTATATAAATTTCTTTTTTATTTTTTCCTTCCCACCACCATCGCCTGCCCTAGAGATGACTACCATTAGACATTACACATATTAGCACTTTTTTTGCGTGTAAAATCATTCTATAATACTTATGTTATAGATTTGTTTCCTAGGAATTAACCATAGGATATTAGATTTGGAAGGGGGTCAACTAGTCTAACCACCTCAACTTTACAATGAGGAAACTAAAGCCTATGTGAAGTCAGATGACTTGCTTAACATCACACAATAAGAAATAATAGACATGGACTCATATTTCTTCACTTCAAATCCAGTATTCTTTTCACTACTCCACTGTCTTCTTTTAGTCTGGATCCCTCAATTAGATTCTGACCTCCTTGAAGGCAAGACTCATGTCTTCTATCATAGTACCAGCACAATACTTGGCATGTAGCAATGAAAAATCCATCAGCATTTGTGGATGAACTTATTTGGTTTGTGTCCTTCCCTTTAGGCAACCAACATTAATAAGTCAGTCCAGGCATAATTATTTTGATAGGAAGCGGGGGAGAGAGATGATCCAGAGTATTAAAGCAGCCACTTAATGTCTGATTTAAATATTCTACTAGTTTGAATCCATGGATAGAAAGTTGGCTTCAGAGTCAGGAAGATATAGCCCTATGAACTTTTTAAAAAATTTAATTTTATTTAAAAATATTTTTATTTTATTAAAATTTATTAATATCAAATATTATTTCATAAATTTAAAATATTTTTAAATTATACTTCAATATAATCGCTCTTCTTTGTGCTAACTATATAGTTAATATTATATTAATATTTATATAATCTATTTATGTCATAATATTTATATAATATTTTGATATATTTCTGAGGAGGAGTCTATAGACTTCACTCAACTGCCAAAAGAATTCATGACACAAGAAAGATTAAACTTTTCTGTTCTAGATTGAGGATCCCTGACACATATGGACTATATCATTTAATTTCTCAGTGCCCTAGGTATCTCTTTAAAACTATAAATCTTGATTGCTTACAGTTTCCTCTTCTCTAGAATGAGGATAATGATGGAAACTCATAGGTTTATTATGAGGATCAAGTGAGATAACATGTAAAATGCTTTGTAACCCTTTAAGCAGTACATAAATACTATCATCATCATCATCATTATCATTATTTTTTCACCAGAAATTTGAATTTTACCTGACTGACTTTGGTCAGATCAATTAGCCTCCCTGGACCTCAGTTTCCTCACCTGTGAAATGAGGTGGTTGGGTTAGATGGTCTCAGAGATCCTTTCTAACTCTAGATAAATGAATGAATTAGGTTCCTTTACAAGTAGAATTATAGACCTTATTGTTCCTCCAAATATCCTTAGCACAAAGGTAACTTCTATTTCAAATATACTGCGCTTACTCTTTCAATCTACACTCAAACTAGCAGGTTGGGTGCCCAGAGTTTAGCTAGCTTCATCAATCTTCAGGGTTAAAACTCCTGAGCTCAAAGGAACCAATAGCCTCAGCGTCCCTTGTAGCTAGGATTGCAAAGGAGAGCCACTGTGTCTAGCTGTTGTCTTATTTTATCTTGGACTATTTCCCCTTATCTACTCTCCCCCACATCAAACCCTTCCTTGTAATGAGAAATAGCATTTAAACAAAGCCAGAAAAAACTGAATTCTGTCTAACACTCTAATCATAGTCTTCTCATGAGAGGAGGGATATGGATTTCATTATCAGTTCTAAAGGAATGGGATTGCTCATCACAATTAGTTGGTGTATAACTGTATTTTGGTGTTATTGATTACATTATTATAGTCATTTTGTTTATTTGTAATAGGCTTTGGATTGGAGCTAAGCTGAACTCCCCTGGCAACTTTTGGCAAGATGTATGTTTCAGCACTGAAGGACTTGTGTTTTGGGATGATGAAGTCATCACCTCAATTGTCACTTGGTTCTCATAATGGCAGCCTGGATCAAAGATAGTTGGCTAACCACTGAGCCCAGAAGCTCAACCTGCTCAGAAGAACTTAAAAGGACAATAGATTTAAAACTAGAGGGGGATTTTAGAGGCCATCTTGTCCATTCCTCTCCTTTTGCAGTTAAAGAAAAAAGTTCAGAGGTTAAGTGACTTGCCCAGGATCTCACACTGATTAAGGATATGAATCCAAGTTCATTGTTCTATCCATTAAATCAACTGCAACTTTGAGAGTAAACCCACCTTCTGAGGCTGTTTCTTCCCATCTACTTGAGACAGCTAGGTGGTACAATACACAGAACTCTGTGTCTGGTGGCAGGAAGACCTGAGTTCAAATCCAGCCTCAGAACCTTACTAGCTATGTGACACTGGGCAAGCCCCTTAACCTCTGTCTCCCTCTGTTTCCTCAACTGCAAAATAAGGATAATAATAATGCTTACCTCCTAGTGTTGTTGTGAGGATCAAACATTATAATATTTGTAAAGTGTTTAACACAGTGCTTGGTACTTGTTTCTTCCCTTTTCTCCCCTCCTGGGGTTTGTGGAGACTGTAAGTGTCTTTCTTCATTTATACCCACACCCTCTATCTATTTATATTCCTTTTAAATGTCATGATAATTATATAAATTTCAATATTGACAGGTATCAGCTTTTCATATAGGAATGTAAACAGTTTGTTCTTATTGAATCACAAGTTATGTACGTGTGCGTGTGCATGTATGTGTGTGTATGTGTGTATGTGTGTGTGTGTGTGTGTGTGTGTGTGTGGTGTGTTTTCCTTGTTACCTTTTTATGTCTCTCTTGAGTCTTGTATTTGGAGATCAAATTTTCCATTGAGCTCTGGATTTTTCATCAGGAAAGTCTGGAAGTCCCTTATTTCATTAAATATCCATTTCCTTGCCTGAAAGATTATGCTAGATTATGCTGGGTGGTTGATCCTTGGTTGCAGTCCTAGCTTTTTTTTTTTTTTAATTAAACAAATGCTTTATTAACTTCTGGTTTACATCATTCATTTCCACCAGATTATGAGTTACATTTTCCCCCCATTTTTTCCCTACCCACCACCCCAGAATAGCAGTCCCACTAGGTATCCCCTCATCCAATCTGCTCTCTCCCATATCTTCTCCCATACCCCCTTCGACTTTGCCATTAGGGCAAGGTGAATCTCTGAGCCCTACTGCCTGGACATCTTATGAAACATTTAATTTTAAAACTTCAATTTTCAGATCCATTCCCTTTCTCCTTTGTCACCCACTCCCTCTGAGAAGATAAGCAATTCAGTATGTGTTGTATATGTATATCTATGCAAAACATTACCATAGTAGATATATTGTAAAAGACTGCTTATATTTCCCTCCCGCCTGTCTCACCTCCCACCTGGTCCATTCCCTACTTTGATCCTGTCCCTCTTTGATAGTGGGTACTTCTAACCTCCCCTCTCCCCAGAATGCCCTCCCCTCCATCATCCCCCCTCTCATCCCCCTTTCCTGTACTCAGGAGAGTGAGTGAGGGTAAGATATTCCATTTAGTATGTATGTGATTCTCTCCTTGAGTCAACTTCAATGAGAATATGCTTTTGCCTTTTTACCTTCCTGTTCTTCCCCACCCCTGCAACTACTTCCCCTTGCCTCTTCTACATGAGATAGTTTGCCCTACC
Source organism: Gymnobelideus leadbeateri (assembly GCA_011680675.1). Classification (NCBI taxonomy): domain Eukaryota; kingdom Metazoa; phylum Chordata; class Mammalia; order Diprotodontia; family Petauridae; genus Gymnobelideus; species Gymnobelideus leadbeateri. The sequence continues at coordinate 921,305 of WOXC01004614.1, read as the reverse complement.
CTGTCTCTCTCCATCTCCTCTTGCCACTTTCCTCTCTCACCTCTTGACTTCACCCCTTAAGAATCATCCCTTCCTTGGGGCAGCTAGTTGGCACAGCGAGCAGAGAGCCAGCCCCGGAGCCAGAAGGACGTGAGCTCGGATCTGGCCCCAGACACCCAACACACAAACAAAAACCCAGCCACGTGAACCTGGGCAAGTCACCCAACCCCAATTGCCCTCCAAAAAAAAATAATAATCATCCCTTCCCATCAAATTCAACCTGTGCCCTCTATCCATGTATACCTGTGAACATATGCCATGTACCCTTCTTCAATTATTTCCATAATGAGAAAGGTTTCACCAAACACAGTTATTGTTTTTCCATGTAGGATTGTAAATAGTCCAACTTTGATAAGTTCCTTTTGATTTCTTTTCCTTGATTACCTTCTCAAGCATCTCTTGCTTCTTGTGTCTGAATGTCAAATTTTCTATTCAACTCTGGTTTTTCATCAAGAATGCTTGAAAGTCCTCTATTCCACTGAATGACCATATTTTCCCCTGAAACAAGATACTCAGTTTTGCTGGGTAGGTGACCCTTGGGTTCATTCCCAGCTCTTTTGCCCTCTGGAATATCATATTCCATGCCCTTCTATCCCTCAATGTAGAAGCTGCCAGGTCCTGTGCTATTCTGATTGTGTTTCCACAATATTGAAATTGTTTCTTCCTGGCTGCTTGTAGTATTTTCTCCTTGATCTGGGGATTCTGGAACCTGGCTATAATATTCCTAGGAGTTTTCTTTTTGGGATCTTTTTCAGGAGGTGATCTGTGGATTCTTTCAACCTCTATTTTGCCCTCTGGATCTAAAACATCAGGGCAATTTTCCTTGAGAATTTCTTGAAGGGTGATTTCTAGGTTCTTTCTTTGATCATGGCTTTCAGGTAGTCCAATAATTTTTAAATTGTCTCTCCTGGATCTATTTTCCAGGTCAGTGGTTTTTCCCATGAGATATTTCACATTGCCTTCTATTCTTTCATTTGTTTGGATCTGCTTAACAGTATCTTGATTTCTCATAAAGTCATTAGCTTCCATTTGCTCCAGTCTAACTCTGAAGGAATGAATCTCCTCAGTGAACTTTTGAGATTCTTTTTCCATCTGGCAAATTCGACTTTTTAAGGCATTCTTCTCCTCATTGCCTTTCTGAGCCTCTTTTGCCATTTGAGTTAGTCTATTTTTTAAGGTGTTATTTTCCTCAGTCAGGCTGTTAACTGTCATTTCATACTTTTCTTGCATCTTTTTCATTTCTCTTCCCAAATTTTCCCCCACTTCTCTTATCTGCTTCTTAAGGTCCTCTATGGCCTGTAGCCAGCTTGTATTTTCATTTGGGGCTTTTGGTGCAGGAGTTCTGACCTCACAGTCCTCTTCCATGCTTTGAGCCTCTTTGCCCCTAAAATAGGAGTCCAATGTTGAACTTTTCTGTTTATTTTGTTTCATTTGCCTAGGCATATTGCCACTTAATTACTTGATTTTGGGGCTTGTCGCCACAGTAGGACTCTGCCACCAGGCAGGGGAGCTTCTGCCCAAACGTGGGGTCTTCACAACTTCCGCCAGGTGGGTGGCCTCTGTAAAGCCTCCACCCACTCTGTCAAGTTGGATACCCACCCCAAACTTCCCCCCCAGACCACAATCCAGATCCAGGCAGTTTAAAGCAAAAGTGCTTAACCCCCAGACTGATTGCTGGATCTTCCTACAGTTAGCAGACCAGGAGCTAGAGCCACTACTGACGCTGCAAAATGGCTTCTGTGCAGCTGTTTCTTCAGCAGCTTTTTGCCCCCAGGGGAGGAAGCCACATGTTCCCCAAATACTGGTCCCAAAGTCCATAGGGCACTAACCTCTCACTTTGTCCTAGGCATATCTGTGCTGATAATTCTGGAATCGCCACAATTGCTGGTGTTCTGGGGTTCCACCAGCCGGCTGAAGGCCCGGCCACCCTGGGGCTAAAACCGCGGACCTGGGCTCAGCTCTGCGCTGTCGGTTCCCAGCGTGCTGTGCCGCCTGTTCTCAGAGCGCTGCGCTGGCCACTCCCTGCAGGGCTGCTGGGCTGTCCTCAGCAGGAGGTTAGCTTCTCTGTGCTGTTCTGTGGGTGCTGTGGCTCCAGAAGTTGTTCGGAGCTCCCTTTCACATTGTTTGAAATTTGTGTGGGGCAGAGCACATTGGAAATGCTGTTTCTACTCCGCCATCTTAGGCCCAAGCAATCTTGATTGTAAAAGTTTATTGTTATACTTTACAGCAGGCAGGGGTTCTTAGGGAACCTGCCTGCAGTCCTAGCTCTTTTGCCTTACAAAACATCAAATTCCAATCCCTCTGATCTCTTAATGTAGAAGCTGCTAGTCCTGTGTAATCCTCACTGTAGTTCCATAGTATTTGAATTGTTTCTTTTTGGTTGCTTGTAGTATTTTCTCCTTGTCCTTGTAATTCTGGAATTTGGCTACTGTATTTCTTGGAGTTTTCAATTTGGAATCTCTCTCAGTAGAAGTCCAGTGAATTATTTTGATAACTATTTTACCCTCTGATTCTAGGATGTCAGGGCAGTTTTCTTTGATAATCTCTTGGAGGATGTTGTCCAGGCTACTTTTTTCATCATGGCTTTCTGGTAGACCAATAATTCTTAAGTTCTCTCTCCTGCATCTGTTCTCCAGGTCAGTTGTTTTTCCAGTGAGATATTTTACACTTTCTTCTAGTTTTTCAATTTTTATATTTTGTTTGACTGACTCTTGATGCATCATAGTGTCCTTAGCTTCGATTTGACTAATTCTAATTTTTAGTGAATTATTTCTCTCAGTTTCTGAAGCTCCTTTTCCATATGTTCAGATTTCATTTTTAGGGAGGTATTTTCTTCAGTTAGATTTTTAACTTCCCATCCCAGTTCACAAATTTTACTTTTTAAGGATTTGTTTTCTTCAGTGAGATTTTTTCCAGTTCAGTCAATGTAGATTTACATTTATCTTCTACCTCTCTACTTTTAAAATCTTTCTTGAGCTCCTCCAAGAATGCTTTTTGTGCTTGAGACCAGTTCATATTTCCTTCTGTGTTCTTGGGTGTGAGTATAGAGTCCATGTTGTTCTCTTTATTTGGTTGTTCTTGCTTGCTATAATAAGATTGAATTGTTTTTCTTGCTCTTGATTTCTTAGCTTCCTTCTTACCCACTGTGATTACCTATTTCCTGACTTGGCTTCTCAGACTCGGAGCTAAGGGCCTGGTTGCTGACTTTGTGTGCTATAGCCTCTGGGTGTCTAGACTGAGGCCAAGGCCAGGACTCTCAGTGTTTCCCCTGAGTTACTCTGAAGCTCACAGAGTAAGGTATGGGGGAGGGGTGGTCTGGCCATTTCAGGTTTCTGCCTCTGTGCCCCTCGGTTACAGCTCAGGTGGGCTCAGTAGCTGGTACACCTGGGTATCTGTTGTTAGCCCTTGCTGGCTCCACCCCCCTGGGCTTCAGAATCTCCTGATGGTCAGCTGAATTGGGGCTTGTTGGGATGCCTCCTACCCTTCACTTCAGACTCTGTACTGCTTCAGTTACATCCTTCCTCTTGAACTCCCAAGCCTGAGGCTATTTCCACAATTTCAGGATTTTACACTGGGTGGGAAATTTGTCTCTAGGTTTCTGGGTCAGGGAGGGGGAATCAGTACAGCTAGGGTTTACTTTGCCATCTTGACTCCCAGAGGTTTAGGTATGTGATTTTTAAACATACAGGCTATGGGCTGATAGCCCCAGGAGAAGCTGCAGTTGCTGCTGTGGGCCCTGTGCTTTCTCTTACCCAACTCCAACCCATCCTCCATCCTGCAGTGAGATGTCTGTGAATCACACTTGGGGTGGGTGAGTCTGCTGGCTGGGGCTTGCTCTTGCTCTGCTGTAGTCCACTCTCAGGTCCATGCTGGTGCAGTCCCTGAGTGCTCCATGCTCCCCCTGCCCAGACCTATGTGGAAACTTTCCTGGGCTGGGATTCTGCCATGTTCCACCTCCCAAAGGATTCTGTCACTCTAAAATCCATTCAGATTCACTTTTTTAAGGTTAGTGACTGCAAGTATCTCTCTTGAAGTTCCTGTGTCAGTGAGGGAGTGGCTCCTCTTCTGGACAGTTCTGCACCAATTAGCCTTGCATTGAGATAGTCTGCTACTGGACATCGTTTCTATCTATTCCTCCAACATTGTTTTTCTTTTTCTGAGCATGTGACCAACAATCAATTAATCGATCAAAACCAATCAGTGTCTGTTTATTGTTGCATATTATTCTCATTCTTCTTTCTTTGTTCTTTGTCAATGCCTGCAGGTCTCCCGCTATTTCTTTGCATTCTTTCCATCTACTGTTTCTCATAGTGCAATCATCTTTTACTAGATTCACATACCGTGATTTGTTTGATCCTTCTCCAATTGATGGGTGCTGGAAAGTTCACAAAGTGAACTTCCTCACAATAACCTTGGGAGGTACATGGTACAAATGTTATCACTTCCATTTAACAATGGGGAAACTCTAATTTAGAGCAATTAGTTGAATTACCCTGGGTCATACAGTTAACAGGTATCAGACTTAATATGTGAGCATGTCTCTGCTGATTCTAAGGCTGCTGCTCATTTTAATATGCCACAGTCACAGCTTCTTCCTTGGGCTAGTTATTCTGTGGTTACTTTGGAATCTCTGATAAGTTCTTGTCTAGTAATTCTTCCTGGTAATTTCTTGGGGATGGTGGTGTTAAAATTGTTAGATGGTCAGAAAACATGGCTCTGGGGGCAGAGAGAGAGGGATACAGAGGGAAATTCAGATTGTATAAAAACAAAAGCAATCAATACCAATTCATTTTAAAACATTTTTATTTTATTTTCAATTCAGGGAACAAAACAAGCATTTTCATAACACAGTACAATAAAAAAGATCATTGTACACAAAACTGCAAACCTACCCTATACAATTTGCTATCCCTTCCAAATACACAACACAGTTATCATGTGATTTTTTTCCCCCATTTTTCTTCCTTCCCTCCTCCCTTACCCTAGAGATGGCTACCATTAAACACAGATGTGTGTGTGTGTGTGTGTATTCATGCATGTATGTTACATTATTCTGTATATGCTTCTGTTTATCTGTTATGTTTCTAGATGCAGGTATCATCTCTCTTCATATGTCCTATATTTTTAATTAGTGTATTTATAGTAGGCAAAATGGCTTAGTCAGCCATTCTTAAAACAAAATTGCTGTTACTGCATATAATGTTCTTTTGGTTCTGTTCACTTCCCTCCATGCATTTCATGCAAGTCTTTCTATGCCTTTCTAAGAACATTGAGCTCACTATTTCTTATACAACAGTTGTATTCTGTCACAACTATATGCCACAACTTGTTCAGCCATTTCTTAATTGATGGAGATCCCTGAAATTTCCAGTTCTTTGCCACCACAAAGAGAGCTGCTATAAACATCATTAAATTTTTTAAAATGAAATTCATTTTTTAAAGTAGTAGAACTCCAGATTCATAGATTTAGAATTGACTAAGACCTTAGGGTTCACCTACTGACTACCTCCTCCCTCAGTATTTCCTTCTTATTAGTCCTCCTCCCTTTTCCTACCTTTCCCCCTCTTCTCTCCCTTTTAACCCCCCCCTTTGTTTGCCCTTCCCCCCTCATATTGCCTGAAGGGTATGATAGATTTTTATACTTAATGTAGCATATTATTTCTTCCTTGAACCAAGATTGACTAGACAGACAGAGATAGAGATAAAGACAGAAACAGAGAGATAAAGATACAGAGACAGAGAGGAAAAGGAAAGAAAGAGGGAAAGTGATAGACAGAAGACAGAGACAGAGAGATAGAGAGGCAAAGGTAGAAAGACAAAGATAGAAAGGGGAAGTGGAGAGAGATAGAGATAGAAGGAGAGGCAGAGAAAGACATACAGAGACAGACAATGAGGGGGGGGTGGATGGAGAGAGAACAAACAGTATCTTGGGTGTTACTTGGCTGGTTGTTGTCCTTCATACCTGAAGAGGACCAAAATGACATCACAATTTCAGGGACAATGTACAGTGTGTCCAACAGTACCTGATTAAACCATCTATATAAATGAAATCACTAGTCTAGTCTCTATCCTATGTGTATTTTGTCTTTCCCCTTAGAATGTAAGTCTCTTAAGGGCAGACATTGTTCCATTTTTGTCTTTGTGTTCCCAGTGTTTAGCCTGGTACCTGGTACTTGGTAGACATTTTATAAATATTTGGTTATTGTTAAGTGACTTTCCCAGGATTGTATGGTAAGTAAAAGAGGTGCAACTTGAATCCAGATTCACTGATTCCAAATCCATGGTACCATATCTAACAAAAATTTCCACTAACACCATAGTTACTCCATCTTGTTGCTCATATTAGACAAACCTCAGCTTTGAGGACTAAATCAACCAGCCTCAAACCTCTCTATCAAGACAGGAATACTCAGAGGCTTCAGAATATTTGGTGAATAAGGAAGTATGAATACTCAAGGTCAAAAGTCAGCAACAATGTCACTGAATCAGCTCTGGCTCAGCAAATGTGCATAACCTCTGTCCAGCTCTGAGAGCTTACTTGTGAGTACTACAGTTTTAAGTGACTGCAGCAATCATCCAGTTTGGACGCAGACAATGTCACCTTGAGGCAGTATTTAGAGAGAGCAGTATGGTGCAGTGGTAGGAACTCTGGCCCTGATGACAAAAGAGGCCTGGGTTCACAGTTTTGATTCTGATGCCTACTACATGTGTGATTGTGAAAAGCCTTTATTGTCTCTGAATTCCTCAGTTTTGCATTTAAAGCCCTTCTCAAACTGATCCCAACCTGCCTTTCCAGGCACTTCATTGGTCTTCACAAATTCTACACTTCAGCTAAACAGGCCTTCTCACTATTCTTCACACCAGACATTCCATCTCCTTTCTCCATGCTTTTTGTACAGGGATTCCCAATGCCTGGAATGCATGCCTTCATCTCCTCTTCCTATTAGAATGGATGAATGAAAACATATTTATTAAGAATTTACCATGCAGAAAATACTATGCTAAGAATTCCTAGTTTCCTTCATAGTGTGTCTCCAATGTGACTTTCTACATAATAGCTTCACTGGTCCCTCAGGTTCTAGAGTTCCCCTTAGAAGCCACTTAGTCCAGCCCCTTCCCCTCTGGAGAGGAAACTATTTGCTTTTTATATCCTTAGGTCTTTACTTCCTTTCTTCTCCATTTTGCTCTTTGTCGTTCTTCAGTTGCATCTGACTCTTTGTGACCCCATTTAGGGTTCTTTTAGCAAAGCTATTGGAGTGAGTTGCCATTTCCTTCTCCAGATCACTTTACAGATAAGGAAAATGAGGCAAATAGGGTGAAGTGACTTCCCCAGGGTCACATAGCTAGTGAGTGTCAGGGGTCAGATTTGAACTTGTGAAGATGAGTCTTCCTGATTTTAAGCTCAGTGATCTATGCACTATGGCACCACCTAGCTGCTCCTTGCCTATGCAAGTGGCAGTTATTCTCATTTTCCCTCCATTCTGTGGGCAAGGAGTATTTATTTACTTTTCTCTCTCTATTCCCAGTAATGGGTACATAGTGTGTACTTAATCAATGCTTGTTGATATCTTAAGAGACATCTTCACAAATGAGATTGAAAGGTGATCCTTTTGAAAAAATCCTATTAACAAATTGCAACATGGTAGAGAGAATGGCTCTATCGAATATGATTGGAATACCCAAACCAATTGTCTCTATCTTTCTCTTCCTCTCTCTCTGAAGATATCCATACTTTATAGAGTAATTATCAGCTAATATTTACATAAGACTTTAAGGTTTACAAAGTGCTTAACAAATATAATCTCATTTGGTCCTTTCAACATCCCTGGGAGGTAGGTGCTATTATCACCCCCATTTTACAGATAAAGATATTGAGGCTAAGAGCAGTATAGAGACTCGTCCAGGGTCACACAGCTAATAAGTGTGGTTGACATCAGATTGGAAATCAGATCTTCTTGGTTTCAGATCCAAAACTCTATCCACAAAGAAAGCATAGTGGCATTTTAAAAGATAAGTTTTAATTGACATTTTCTGTTTCTTATATCATCATAGTTATCCAAAGTATCCCTTCCCCTTTCCTTTCTCCTTCTAGAAAGCTAATCCCTATAGGAAAGAGTATGTTTTAAAGAGAACCCCCCCCCAATAATATAAGTGATCAATGTATTGAAAAAGTTCAAAAACATGTGAGTGTGTAACACCTGTGGACTTCCTACCTCCACAGAAGGATGTCTTCCAAGAGGTCTTCATTTGAGTCCTACTTGCTCTTTATAATTTTTTTTTATATTGTCTTTTGAGTTTTTGGTGTGTCATTCTTCCCATTTATGTTGTTGTGCTCTTTGTGTATGTTTTTGCTTGGCTTTGCTTATTTCATTCTGCATCAGTTCATGTAAATCTTCCCATGTTTCTCTGTATTCATAATATAAATCATTTCTTACAACACAGTAATATCCCAGGACATTCATGTACTGCAAATTGTTTACCCATTCCCCAGTAATGGGCATCTTTTTTGTGTCCAATTCTTGGCTATCACAAAGAGTGCTAATATAATTATTTTGATGCATATGAGGACTTTCTTATCAAGCACAATAACTTTTGCCTAAAGGGTTTTGCTTAGAAATTTGACCAGGATCTTTTCCCATCAAAGACTTTTCACTCTCTGACTTGTATTTGATCTTCCAGAAAAAAAAAAATCAGAGAATTTTAGAGCTGGCAAGGACCTGGAGATTATTTAGATTCAGCCTTGTAATTAAGAAAATCTGGGTTTAGGTCCTGCCTTGGATATCTGCTATTTTCCCAACTCAGTCTCTCATTGACTTAAAGAACTTTCTATGATTCTGAGTTGCCTGTCTGTAAGAAAGGAAGGAAATTCCCCACAAGGAGTTCCCTACAGAGGCAAAATCACAGATTTAGGCTAAAAATAAATAAGAAAAAACCACCAAATCACTAACCTCTATCTATAAGTTTTTTTTTTCCATTCTCAATACTCTGCTTGTACATAAGAACAAGGTAGTCAAATACCTATGTGATCTCAGAAGTACATGGAGATTGGGAGAAAAATGGAGATGAACAGTTGATGTTTTAACCTAACTCTCCTTCCTTTGGAAGCCTGAAAAGAATTGAAAAGTTAAATCTTATGGTACTAAATACAGTTTGAATATAGTTGGGCTTTTACAACCTAAGTGTAATTAATGATCAGCCTTTGGGACCCTAACTTTTCTGCTCTTCTGGGAAGGAGTTTGGTTGTCAGATTGCTATTTTCTCCAGTTGATAAGTATACCTAGCGTGCTATTGTTTCTTTACTTTCACTCTAGAATCAGCCTTATAAAATTTCATTGCTTAACTTGTTTAATTAGGTCTCTGGGGAGAAGCCCTCTTTACCACAGTTGATTTATTTTTTCTAACTAAAATTTTAAAGCAGAAATTCTTGCCAAGGGCCTTTATGACTGAGCAGCTAGCCAATAAACTATTTAAGAAAAAGTTTAAAAAATGCTCATAAATTGTTGGGAATAGGGATTGAACCTGTGATTTCTTTGACATGGGGAGTTCCCAGATAAGGAAACTCCTTCTACCAATACAGGCTGGCACCTTCTCTGCAATTTATAATCTTAAAGAGTTGGAATACCAAGAAGTTAAATGCCTAGCCCATGTCAGAGGTAGGATATATGAACTCCAGGTTGTGGTGATTTCAAGGCTAATTCCTCATCCATTACTGCTGCTATCTCTATTCCAAAAAACACTCTCTCTAACTCAGGAACATTAATTAAGTCTTGTGTGAGAAATTTAGCTTCCCATGATTTAGGGTACTTTCAGTGACCCAGAGATAAAAGTCCAGTGGCATTGTGGGAAAACAACATTGAAATTATAGTCAGAAGATCTGGAATCAAATCCTGGCTCTGCCCCTTACTAATTATGTGATCATATTCCATTCACTTCACTTCTGAAGGCCCCAGTTTCCTCCTCTCTAAAATAAGGTTAGACTAGATAGCCTCAATGTCTGTATAGGGATAGTAATAGCACCTACCTCCCTGGGCTATTATGAGAATAAATTAAGATAGTATTTATAAAACATTATATAACAGCTATTATTATTGTTATTATTATACAAGAAATAAAAAACCAACAAAATCAACAATGAAAAATACCCCAATAAGTTTCTGTTTTCTACTGGGGAAAAGATAGAAAATATACTCTAATACTCTTAAATACTCAAGTAGGTCAAATGGAGGAATATTTGAAAGAGCCTAAATAAATAATATTTTTACTTAATAATTACCTTGATTAATAAATGCTTGTTCATTCACTCATTCATTCCTTGGTTCCAAAGCAAATACAATGCAGTGTAGAATTTATCTAAACAACTGTATCCGTTTGAAGCCAGATCAGGTGTCCCATTCTGTCCAGTAAATTCTCCTAGATAGTCTGGGCAGCTTTCCCAATGTTTTGTAACTTCTTCCCTTTTCCCCAATGAGAGAAGAAACTTTTCAGATAGACCTCTGGAGACTATATTCCCTTTCTCCAGGGAATTTAATCTATTATGCTTTAGCACTTTTGGGGTGGGGGTGGGGTAAAGCTTAACTGTGCTGATTGGTGAATGGGTGAAAACTTGCTGGAACTCCTAAAACTGACTGGCCTCATACCATGCTTCACATCCCATTCAAGCACCCTCCTGGGAATCAGGGACCACACAACTTAGGCATCTTGGCATCTGTTCTTCACTATTGTGTGTTCCAGATCATTGTCCACTCCTACAGTCCCCAACTCAATTTTCCACTAATTACTCTTGCTTGGGTAACATGGAGCAAATCAACATTACCATTGTTACAGTAAAGGACATAATCATTTCCTACCCTATGACTTTAGTCATTGTTCACATGGCTGCCCAGACCAAAATTCCCTTCCCTGGCCATCAGTCCCTTGGCTGAGAGAATGTGAGGTCCCTGAAGCTAAAAATTAGCTCCCTCTGGTATTCTTATCCTTAGGGTCTAGCTAAGTGCCAGCCTGACAAATAAGAACTGCTTCACAAACATTACTTCATTCATTTTACTTGTTCATGCCTGGAATGGGGAGGAAGAAAATAATAGAAAAAGAAGAGAGGGAAAAAACGATGTTTGGGAAAGCCTCCTAGGAATAGGATTTTTGGGGTCATTTTGCTGATTCTCCCTTGTAGCAGCAAGCACCCCAATATCCCCAGGGTAGCTGCCAATATAGGTTCTTAGATCTGCTTTTCAAAGGGAAAGCAACTCAAAATGGGTTAACAAGCTTACTTTAATCAAACAAACACACATTACCTAGTTCAGGGGAAAAAGGTCAGCACCCCAAACTTCAGAGTTACAGAACTTACAGATCAAACAGACAGGCTTCCAAACTGTCCCACCATTATATCAATACCAAATCACAGTTACCAGAGAGGGAAGCATCAACATCTGGGTTTTCAAAGCCGGGGGGCTCTCAACAACGGCTTCCCAGAGTCTCATCTGGTCAAATTACACAACACTTCTCAAAGTGAGCCCCAAAGCAAAGCCTCTCCTCAGGGCTTATATAGCCTTCTCTTGGCTCAGAGAATGTAACAACCTCCTTGACCCACAGCCCAGTCACAAAGTATCAAGGTGTGGGCTTTCCTGAAAAACAAGCCTCCCACCACAGGCTCCAGGTGCACTTAAGCTAGGGGCAGGGAAGATCTTTAAATCTGCATTTCCATTACATCCCTTTAAGGCATATGGGGATGAGATTTGGCTGTAAGAAGAATGCTAAAGAGCTTGTCTTGAGAGGGAGGAGGATAGAATTGAGAGAGAGGGGACAGTGGGAAGTAATCTAATGACCAGAGGTTCCCAAAGCCCAGACTGAAACCTTTTGCATTTTGAGCTCCTGTCTCAGAATTGCCAGGATAAACAAAGAATTGCAAATGTCTTACAGTATTGATTTTATTGCATCTCAGTGGCCAGCACCTCCATATTAAAGGTATGGGTACTGCCATAAATCTCTTAAAGTAATGTCTGAATACAGGTGAGTTATATGGTTGAGAACTCAGAACACATTGTATATGTTGGGAGAATGAATAACTGAGATCACTAGGTACTCCCCCTTCCTCAAGGAAAACACTCAGCACAGAACCCCTTCTGCTCTACCCTGGGACACAGGGGGCATGATAGCAAATGCTTCTCACACCAAAATCCAAGGTAGAGTAAAGAAGCCTATGATATTGTATCTGCTGAAAACTCTCATCTTCTCTTAAATGAATGGAGAATACACTAAATAGAACAATCATCAGGTTTTCTCATCACTCAAGGAAGGGTAGCAAGGTGAAATTTCAAAGAAAGGGTCCATACCTAGATATTTATTTTTTAAAAAATTCTTTAAAATAAAAAAAAGATCAAACAGGTATTTAAAGGCAGCAGTTTTAAGATCACAGAGCTGGCAAGGACCTTAGAGACCATTGAGCCCAACTTCATCATTTTACAGCTAAGAAAACTGAGGTCCAGAAATGTTAAGTGACTTGCTTAAGGTTACACATGTAGTAAGTAACAAGTAGAATTTGAATTCATCTCCAGAGCCAGCATTTTGTCCATTATATCATTCAATTCAGTTCAGTTCAATTAGAATTTATTAAATGCCTACTATATGCCATGCACTTTTTCTGTAAAATCTTTGAAAGCAAGAGCTGTATTGCTTTTACATTTATATGCACACAGTTCAGCACAGTGCTTGAGACATGAGAAAGTCTAATAAGTGCTTATTTTTGGACTTTGGTATGTATTTCTGAATAGAACACTAAAGATACATGTCTAGCTATGTGACCCTGGGCAAGTCACTTAACCCCAGTTCCCTCCCTTGAAAAAGACACATATGAAAGGCAGCATAGTATGGTAGATAGAGGGCTAGCCTTGGATTCTAGACTTACCTTCAAATTTTATATCTGCAAAAAAATGAGGTTTTTTTTGCCCATGGGCAGGTGTTTATGGTCTTACTGATCCTAGTGTATTCTCTAGGACTCTAAGTTACAGATCTGTGCAAGTGGAAGGAATGTCTATGCTGGGAATTCCTTGTGTAAAAGAAATCATGAGAATGGATCAAAAAAAGAAAGATACATTCATGATTTGTAATATTGAACTTTAAACCCTTCATCATTCTGATCACTTTCCTTTAAAGCTGCTCAAGTTTATCAATGCCCTTCCTAACATGTAGTACATAGAACTAAACATCATTTTTCAGATGTCGTCTAACCCAGGACAGAGTACAACAAGTTGGTCTATTACTAACCTTATTTTGGATACTATATGCTTGTGTCATTTGTATATACATTTATTCATTAATGATTTATATATTTTTAAATTTTTTCTTTTCCCTACATATCTTCTCTCTTTCCCTACCCAGAGAGATATTCTTTTATTTCTCAGTAAAAGCAATGCAGGATTGCATTAGCTTTCTGGATGCCATCTCACATTGTTGATTCAGCCATATATACCATATCTTATTCTTGTACAGTGGCTTCTTTTTTAAAAATGTAGGTTGAGGGCCTTACATTTTTCTCCATTAAATTTCATTTTATTAGATTTGGCCCATTGTTCTGGTCTGTCAAGAACATTTTTAATCCTGACTCCATCACCAAGCAGATTACCTGTCCCTCCCAACTTTGCCTCTTCTGTAAATTTGCTAAGTATTTCATTTATGGTTTCATATAAATCATTGATAAAAATGCTGCATAGTAGAGAGGCAAGAGTGGATTCTTGGGGCATCCCACCAGGGACTTTGCTAGGGACAGATCCCTGGGGAACATATAAGTAGTAGTAATCTTACATGATAAGTGTCTTAGGAAAGTACATCAGAGAGGCACAGAAAGTGCTAAAAATCTGAAGTCAAAGGGAAGAAGATTGCTATTAGCAGGAGGGATCAAATAAAGTTCCACAAATGGCTTCTAAGGAGGGGCTTCCCACTCTTGAATTCTAAGAGCTTGCTAGTCTAAGGAGGTGGCATTTAAGTTGGGTTTTTAATAAATGCATGGGAATTCAGGAAATGAATTGGGATCTGGTAGACAAACAGTAAAGATAGCATTCGTTAGGCATTTACTATGTTCCAGGAACTGTGCTAAGCACTGACAAACAAGAAAATTCCTCCCCTCAAGGAGTTTAGATTCTAATCATAGAAGGCAACATAGAAAGGGAAGAGAGAAAATGGCTTGGGTTCCTCTTGACATGGTAGTCTAGGCCAGAGACTCATCAATCTGGAGGCTACTCCTTGTCTAAAGTTTCTATGTAGTTTTCTTTTACTCAAAGTAAGATTTCACATCTCCTCCTCCTACTCCTCCTTCTTCTCCTTCTCTTTCTCCTCCTCCTCGTCCTCTATATCCTCCTTTATCTCTCCTTCTCTTCCTTTTTCTTTCTTTTTTTTCCCCAAATTTTATTCAATATGAAACATATCTCTACAGTCTTTATTGAGGAGGCTGACCACGTCCACGACCAAATCCACCTCTAAATTGGAATTCTGTTGCTGACCCAGCCCCAGCCTCAGCCTTTAGCAGCACTTCATCTGTATGTGTCTCTGTCAGCTTCACCCCGAGTAAGTCGGGCAGGTCGCTCACCCTCCAGACCTTTGGGCCTTGGCCTTCCTGTCTCAGGGCACTTCTTCGGAGTGTGGCAGGCACAATCTCAGGGGGAAGGTGAAGGTAATCCCGGAGATACTGAATGCCCTCGTTGGTGAGGTACCAGTAGAAATGCCTCCACGCAAACTGTTCCTTAACATAGCCACGAGACTTTAGAGACTGCATGGCTTTCATGACATGGAGATTGGGTACATTCTTGTCTGCCAGCTCAGGGTGCTTTGGCATGTGAACATCCTTCTTGGCTACCATTACTCCCTCCTTAAAAAGGAGTTCATAGATGGCAATTCGGTTCTTCTTGGGCATCAACATCTCGGTGGCAGTGGCGACTGCTGCTCTAGACAGAGCCCGGGATAGAAAGGCCCTTTTTCTTTTTCTACTTCAAAAATGTTTATTTGAGTACAGAGCTAATCCTAAATTCCTTCTTTCATCTTTTCCTAATACTATTTAGATAAGTAGTTTTCACAATCGGAATTTTTTCTCCATGGATACAGATTGGATGCCTTCTAGAATTTAGTAGTGATCTGCAAGAGTCCCTATATATGAGGAATTCATCATCCAGTGTCTATTCTGGTGATGTATCTCTTTGAACATATCTGGGCTTGTTCTCAGACAGTTAACACATAGTTCATCATCAGGTCTGTATTTTAATATTTTCCAGCTTAATGGAATAGTTCAGAACTTGTGGAAAAATCTTTGACACTTCCAGTTAATCTCTCAGTTATGAGGAATGGGATGTGACCTTGATGAAAATCTTTTAATTGTCATTATAATAGTATGTATTTCCAGATTTCTATAAAATACAGGCAGTGGATGATACTATAGAAGATTGAATTGTAAGGGCTGAACCCACAGAAGTGTTTTCTTCAGTAATATGTAAAAATACTTTGATTATTAGCAGAACTTTATGAATATTTTAGTAGGTCAACTTCTGTGTTTAGATATATTTTTATTATTAAAATTTTCAGCACTGAACAGCACAGTGACCCAATTTATATAGATGCAAGGCATAGATTTTTTAAGAAGTGAACAATTGTTTCACTTTTCTGGGAACTACCAATTCAGGTCCATTGCTTTACCTACCAGGGAGGCAAGTAAATAAATCTTATCATTTCTTATCTCTTTGTGACAGAGTACCTAAAGATAGATGACTAGAGGAAAGCTGTAATAGCAGTAATGTGCAGGCAAGAAGAAACAGTTTGGAAAAAGCAAGTCAATCTATGTACATGAAAGAACAATTTTTTTCTTGCTGACTAAGTGGAATTTCACAAACCTATATTCCGCAATAAGAAAAGAAAAATAAAAGTCATCAATGATTATTCTGATGGTGCAAAGGGAGCATAAAAAGATGGGGAAATGGTGAGGGCAATTTAGACACTAAATTCATTCTTCTTTGACGTCAATTTTTTATAAGTGTAAGTGTCGTTTCTTGGAGTCTTTTCAGGGAATCAACATGAGAACCTATGCCAACCATCACTAGGGGTAAGGGGATAAATATGGGTTCTATCAGAGAGAGGGTATACTCAACTTTTCGTTCAAATTGATAAACTACACACAATTGTTGCTTTTGAGCAAACTTGTCAAAGTCGCAATTTGCACCTGTTGTATTTATTTTGATTTTGGAGGTAATACCCTCCTTAACCTCTCTGGGGTCTCATTTTCCTCATCTGTCAATTGAGTAGATTTGACTAGATGACTTTTGTGAGGTTCCTTCCAGCTTTAAATCTATAATCTTATGATCATACATACATTCTTTCTGCCCTGATCTTATTACAAAATGTCCCATCCTTGTCACCAATTCCTTTCAGCCATGAGCAGGTACAAATTATGCTTTGAGTTCAATGAAATGATGAAGTCATTTGTCTGGTCTGTATAAAACTTATTTGGGTTTAGCATTTTGCATAATTGCATTATTAGCCATTGAGAGCTCTGATGTGATAACTTTAAAAAGATTCTTAATTGAAAATAAATATAAAAAATTTACAATTTTTGATGGTTTCTACCATATTTTCTCCTCCGCATTTTCTTCAACAGAGTCCCAGAAAAATGAAAAAAATTCCATATAAACCCAATTAAACACAAAGTCAGAACTCTAAACAGGGCACCCATTAGCTCAGTTCCAATGTCTATATAACTCCAGAAGTTAGACATTCTCTCCAAAATACCACTTAGCCGCTGTGCATTTACATGATCAGCATGGTACGGGAGAGAGTATGCTGGAATACCTATAGAAGACCTTGGTTCAAATCTTGCTTTTGCCACTTATCAAATGTGTGAATTTATCCAACTCATTTCCCTTTTATGCGCCTCAGTTTCTTTGTTTTCAAAATACAGAGGTCTGAATTTACTGTGAAGACCTAACAATTTCAAGTTCACTGAGATTACCAAGGAGAATGACTGAGCAAGAGGTCAGTAAGTGTTGCAAGATAATCAGAGGAATCAGTACCAAGGAGAGGCACTGTGAGGCAGTGGAAAGAATGCTGAATTTGGAGTCAGGAAACCTGAGGTTCAAACTCTCTCTGAATTTACTAGCTATATGACTCTGAGCAGGTCAGTTAATCTTTTTTTGAAGTTCATTTTATACATCATAAAATAGGGACCATAATTCTTGGACTACCTACTTCCCAGGGTTATTACAAGGAAATAATTTGTAAATCTTAAATAGTAATTATTAAGTGAGTTATTTTTAGATAACTCAAAGCAGTAGGGAAAAAAGGGAGTCCAGAAAGTCTTTGGAAAAATAGAGTTCTCCACGTCAAGAGATTGATCTTAGTGTGATAGATCTCCATCAATGTGAAATTAGTTAACCAATATCTATTATTCGCTTACTATGTACCCAGGTAGGTGCTGGGGACAAAACATTATTTGGTTAAAATTTTTATACCAAGGGTCGGAAGCCACAGTGGAACAATTGTATTATTGGACATTTTATAATCAGAATACTAAGTACATTGAGGAAGAGCACAAATGAGCTGGATTTGGTGTTGGAGACCCTTGGTGATGATGCCACCTTTTTTACAACCTGTGTGACCTTCATTTCTCTGGCACTCAATTTTCGCATTTGTGAAAAGAAGATGTTGAACTAAATTATATTTGAGATTCTTTTCCAGCTTCCAATCTATGATGTGACTTTCCTCTCCAGTATGCCCACTGAGATGGAATTTTCTTTCACCATTGCTCCTTTAGTCACATGTAACTTCTGGACTCCTTTCCCAGAGATGGAACAACTAGGATTATGAAAAGATTTGATTGCTTGCCTTGTGAAAAGCAGTTGAAGGAATTGGGAATATTTAACCTGGAGAAAAGAAGGTTGGATTGGGGATGGGAGGTAAAGGCATAATGTATCTGTAATTCAAATACCTGAAGGGTGGCAATGTGGAAGAGAGGTTACACTTGTTCCATTTGACTCCAGAGGCAGAATTAGAAGTAATGGGTGAAAAAAAGTGAAAAACAAAAGAAATGCCATGGTAACTTTATTTTATATTTAAAAGGAATAGCAAATTGTCCATAACAGATTTGTAGTTCCACGTGTAACTGTCTTTTAAAAAAATATTATACTATGTTATGGAAATACTTGTTTTATTCCATAAATTAAAAATAAAATAAAGATTTTAAAAAAGAAGCAATGGGTAGAAGCTGAAAAATTGAATTGTCATGAAGATTTCCCTGACAAACAGAGCTCTCCCAAACCAAGGGGCTTCCTACGTAGTAGGTTTTTTGTTTTTCAATGGTGGCATTTAAGAGACTGGATGATCTTTTTTTTTTTTTTTTGTATATGCTAGGGGAGATTCTTTTGTAAGTCACTGATCAAGTTCAAATGAAGATAACCAGAAGAAAGGGGACTTATAACCATGCCCATATGAGAAGTGGTGGGAGCAACTATAGGTGTTTTGCCTGGAGAAAAGACTTAAAAGGGGTATGATAGCTGACCTTGAAAGAAAGACTTTCATGGTGTAGAGGAATAAGGCTTGTTCTGGGTAGCCCTAGATAGCAGAAGTAGAGGCAATGGGCAGGTCACAGTTAGACAGATTTAGGCTTGATGTGAGCAAAAAACCCCTTCCTGACAATTGGAGGATGTTCCAAAATGGATGGGGTTTCTTAGGGAGCAGTAGAGATCCTAGACATTAGGAATGTCCACAAGAGAATGGGCTATCAACCTTGTAGGTCTTTAAATGGAGATTTCTTGGCCATATGTCAGGGATATTTATTCTCAGGCATGGGTAGGCCTAGATGTTCTCTGAGGTCCCTTCCAGTTCTGAGATTTTATGCTTCTTGAAACCATAGCTATCCACTTCACTGCAGTGATGTGAGAAAATGAAGAGGGCTTCCCTCCATTGATACCCTTGTTTGGACAAAACAAAGGACAAAAATAGCAAGAAGTGTGGGTGACAGGATGTAGTTCCAAATCTTAAACCTGGCCTTTGACATTATTATTAAATGGTTTTGGAAACATTTAGAAGAGTTCCAAGGGAATGAAGGGAGCTGATCATTGATTTTTTTTTTTTAAGATGAAACTGTTCCATAGGGGAAAATTCTCTTTTAACATTTTTTATAGCAGCTTTTCATGGGGAGAGGGATGTACTCTGTCTCCAATGGCAACACTTTTCAAAAGCACAGTTGATAAAAAAGCAGCTATTAAGATGCTTGCTCTTGCGCCCCCCCCCATCCAGTTCTCAAGCACTATAATTGTGAAAATGCGGAGCAAAGGAATGTCTAGGTGTCATGTTGAACCTCTCAGAGTTTCCAGTGTGTTACTGTTTTAGTTTTCCAGCTAACAAAATGAAGAATATATGTGTGCATATGTATAATATATGTATATGTTTATGTATATATGCATGCATATGTATACACACTATACATATGTATGTGTATACATAGGTCTGTATGTGTATATGTGTATATATACACATATACACACATATGCCAGCTTAGTCTGTGAAGTGTCAAACTGAAATGTTCTTCTGGTGAGGGGATTAACAACTGAGCTCTTCCTGGGATAGGTCATGCTGGGTTAATCTCTAGGAAGAACTGAAGGAACATTAGTTCTCATCTGAAGAGAGAATTGTAAGTTTCTTGGCCCTCCCTCTGCCATCAAATCCCACCATGGTCCATTTTCACTCCTTCATGCCTTGAAATGACCCTGTAAAAATTCAGAACTACTGAATGATCTCATAAAAAAGCAACCTTATTACATTAATATCAGATAGGAAAAATTATAATAATGTTCAAATGGAAAACTATTTTCTATTTAAAACACAATAGCAATTAATATGACATTTTTTCCCAATGATGTGGTTTAAGCTCATTGGTTCTGCCTAGTCATAAATTCATTATTATCTCTCTTAGATAGAACTAAATATGATTTCCAGATGAGACAGTCAAATTACAATATTTTCTTAATTTCTCGATGTATACAGATGAGCTCAAGCTATAATGGCTCCACTCAGAAATACTCAAAATAGCTGTTTATCTTGTGGAATCTTCTTGTAGTATCAAAATGTCACGTGGAATTGACAAATGCAAAATCTTTCATAAATTCCAAGGAATGATAGAGATTCAAGGCTTCAAACTTGAATTCAGAGGTCAAATTGAGTTAATGAAAGGAAGTGATACTTATAAATACTTTGTCACCTCTTGCCAAGATACACTGAGTGTAAAACTAGCAAGGAGAAATCCGGGGCTAAATATTGTGAGACTTAATGGAATCCTGAAATAAAATTTCAATGGGAACAACATGTCTAAAGCAATTGATTCCTGGGCAATATCAATGTGAATGTGTGGTTAATAATGGTAAGATGGATGGTAACAGATTTGGAAGGCATTATGATAAAAAGCTATAAAGTATTACTAAAACACAGGGACCCAAAATACTAATGGCAACTATAGAAATGTTAACACCTGTCAAAAAAGAGAAAAAGAACTGATAGGTATTTTTGAAACACACCATAAATAGGTTAAAAAAAACCCCTACAGACATAACTTTGGAGCAAGCAGATATCACTTCAGTGAATAATAGACAAGACAAAAACAGCTGCATTTTGTTGAATTTGTCAAATGCAGTAAAAAGTGGTTGGTCTTTAAAAGGAGTCTGAAATAGAAAGGATCCATGGGAAGACTCAAAAGGGCTTCCATGGGTGATATCTACATTGACTCAGATGACAACATGGAGAAAAAGAAGTGACAAATAAATGGTAGATTTGTTTGTGGAAATGGAGGGTTTTTGTGATAGCAATCCAGGAACAGGACATTGCCACTAGAAATTACAGAAGGGTTATCCCTAAAGCACCTCGATTTAACCATCAATAGAAATGCAAGGAGATGGTAGAAACTTTATAATGTATTACTGTTAAGGGCAGCTTGGTGGTGCAGTGGATAGAAGACTGGGCTTAGAATCATGGAGACATTCTCATGAATTCAAATCAGGCCTCAGTTACTTACTAACTGTTTGACCTTGGGCAAGTCACTTAACTCTGCTTGCCTCAGTTCCTCATCTGTAACATGAGCTAGAGAAAGAGATGGCAAACCATTCTAGTATCTTTACCAAGAAAACCCCAAATGAGATCATGGAGTCAGACATAACTAAAATGATTCAATGACAACAATAAAAAAGGTAGTAAAATTTTTTGCATCAATCAAACTAGGGGGGAATACAGGGTGTTTCTTTAACTCTGATGGGGTTGTTCATGACTCACAGCCTGTAAGATTTCCTAATCTCTGCAAAATCTTAGTTGTTGTAGCCCTAGCCCTAACCCTAACCTTAAATTTACTACTGCTCCTACTTTTTTTCCTGAATTTTCCATTCACTTCCAGTGTGGAGCATCTATGAGGCTCTAGTGCAGGAGAAAGAAGAGGATCTCTAGTAACTTGGTCACTTGAAATCTGCACCAGCACTCCCATCTTCTGGTGGCACTTCTGGTAGGTAGAACCCAGTTCCTATTAGCAGCAGTTTTCCTTCTTCCTGTCCACAGGAAATCCTCCCACTCCTACCAGGGGCTCTAGTTGTTTGGAGTCAACTAAGAAAAAAAAATCATGCCTGCATGTATGTATATATGTATGTACGTATTGTTTATATACACACCCAAACACATGCATAATACACACATATGTACATACATACACATATATATTCCCTTTTGACTGCTGTCCTCACTTTTCAATGATTCAGCCCAGTGTGGTCCTAGGATTGATTGGAATAAGAAGGAAAAAAAATTAAGTTTCAAAGGATGTGTCTCTAGTCCTTAGTCCTCAAGTTCTAATTTGCGTCAATTATGGCAAAATGCAGGAGTAGGGTGGCAGTGTCCAGTTGGAAGGATGCTTTTTTGGCCAAAAAGATGAGGTTAAAAAGGTTGCTCTATATTTAAAGGGAAGGAGAAAGGTTTGATGTAAGGTATGCCTTTACAAAATTTGTATTTTTAAAGTCAAATGCATTTGTTAAATTAAAATTTAAGTTTTGTTAAACTGTAGTTTGCTTAGTTTATTTTGTTCTATTAACAATGATAAAGTCCTCTATTATTGTGCATTCAATACATGTTCACCTTAATAAATTTGCCTCTAATTTATTTTGGTTGATTCTGCAGATTTGTTGCATGGGTTTTGTTTTTGTTCATTTGTTTTTTCTACTGGGAATGAGGAAAAATAAATTCTCATTAATTGAAAAAATTTCAAAAAAATAAAGATAAATTTCCTAGTTACTTACTTTATTGAAATATATCTATTGGATACAAAGAAACTGTGTTTCCTGGACTTACATATCAAAGGCACACTTTTTCTTAAATGACTTAATGATGCATTCATATATTATCAATAGAGACCTCAAAATTTCCTTCAAAATTTAACAAATAGATTTTACTAGAACCAGAGCATTTTTACAGATTAAGCTGTTACCCACAATCCCCCAGAAATGATATTGATTCATCAAAATTTAAGAACAATGTTACCATTCCAAATATTCACAACCTCCAACCCATGTCAAACAAAACGACTTCAAAATATAGAGTTGGGGAGAGCAATACCATGAGAAGATAGGGTAAACTCTACACCATCTTCCTCATCCTATCTGCCCCTAAACTCATGTCGAAGATATTTTCAGTGAACCTACATAAGATAAGCATACATCCCAATGCCCTTATTAAGTTATGAAAAGCTTTAGTATTTGTCTTCAATTTTGTCATTAAATACAAAAGACTAGGAACAGGGTATTGACTTATCCCAGGACCACTTCTGTTTAAACTCCATAAAAAAAGGGAAGATAAGAATGAAGTAACCATAATTAAATAAAAGTTTTACTTATGTCTGGAATTTGCAAAGCCTTCCCTTGCATCAAATAATGATGTATAGTATAGTCAAACAAAGCAAATATACTTTGTGTCTGAAAATTTATGTCACATAATACTCCCTGAGTCTACCATATCTCTGGCAAGAGGTTGGAAGTATGATTCATTCATACTTATTTGGAAAAACAAAATTAATTTTTTCTGAATTTTCGTCATCTATCTATCTATCTATCTATCTATCTATCTATCTATCTATCTATCTAATCTATTTATCTATAGCTTACCTCTTTCTCCCCACCCCCACCAAGATATGAACTCTCCTTTATGACAAAGAAATATAGTTAAGCAAAAGCATAACTATAATGACTGGGGGGCAGCTAGGTGGTGTGGTGGATAGAGCACTGGTCCTCAAGTCAGGAGGACCTGACTTCACAAATGACTTCAGACTAGCTGTGTGATCCCGGGCAAGTCACTCAACTCTCTTTGCCTTTGTTTCCTTATCTGTAAAGTGAGCTGGAGAAGGAAATGGCAAACCACTCCAGTATCTTTGCCAAGAAAACCCCAAAAGGGATCACAAAGAGTTGGGCATGACTGAACAACAACAACAGCAACATGGTGACTGGGTCCTACCCTCATTGTTCCCTGCCTCTTCATGGAGAGGAGGGGGGACTCACTTATTTTTATAAGAAATAATATATCTTTGAGATTTTTGTGGAACTGTAAAAATTGTGCTCTGTTTGAATTTGGTTAAGCAGGTGTTCAGGTAGTTAGGACATTTTATGCTTTAAATAAGACCATTTAATACAGAGAGTGTAGTCTTTCAATAAAGACAGAAACTTGTGGCTGATGTTAAGGGATGTTAAGTGTTCATAATAAATTAAAGACCCAAAATAAAAACACATGTTGCAAGAATTCCTGAAATGAGCTCGCCAAATAAAAGAGCTTTTAAAAGGCACTTTGGTCATCTAAAGGAAATAACTAAATGGAGAAAAGGAACCTTTACAACTCACTCTGCCCCTAAGTTTCCACAGGACCCCAGTGCACATTATAGATTTGCTTTCATTTCCTGGTTTTCTTTTATTTAGTATAAACACTTATGCAGGAATTTTCAGCTCTAGTTTTATAAAACATCAAGGTAACATTCAGTGACTCTTAAGGGAAATTATATAGTTGAGAGACTTCATAGTATAGTAGATGGAACTCTTGACTTGGAGTTTGGAGCTTGGGGTTTGAATTTTATCTTGGACATTTGCTGCCTGTATAAAGGGGTTTATGCGTGTGGAGAGACCCCATGTTTTCACAATTTTTGGGTCAAGAAAGCCTTACTTATTGGAGAAAATTCCCTTTGGACTACATTTCTCAGAAACCTGTGTTTGGGTTCTACAGCACAGTCACATCACTCAGAAGGATATCTGGATAGAGTCTTTTCAGAATGCATAGCTTAAAAAAAGGAGGCTTCATAGGGGGTGAAAAAATTCAGGGGTTGAAATAACTGAGAGCCATGGACATAGCTTAGGGGGAAATAGAATAGCTATGAAGAAATGGAGCCTATTTCTTGATCATGCTGAAAGTATGCTGGAAGTTGTAGAAACATAATAATGACAGGAAGCAGAGTTGTGAAGATGGCAGAAGAGAAGAGAGATGGGGGCAAGAGGTTTTCCTTCTAATTCTTTAGAGGAACCACAAATACTTCCAAGACATCTTTTCAACTCCCAAGGGAACTTTATCTAAGTAGTTAGAATGATATTAAGGTGAGTGCACAGAGAGAAACAGTACTGCTTAGTTACTATGCTTAAAAGTCATTTCTCTAAAGGCTACCAGTACAGTGAGAGGGAAGAAGACCTAGTTAAAAGAACCCTGATATACTTGCTAGGTCTTAGCACAGTTTGGGGGAGATTAGTGGTGGTAGTAGCTATTTGGGAATGGATAGTGAATATGTTTAATGCTTGAGCCAATTCCTTATCAGTTTGCCATTCTATTTTAATTAGTCACCTTTCCTTTGAATTCACATTTTGCCTGATGTGGCCTGATTTAGATTGGTGGGGGTGCAGAGCCATGAATTTGAACAGATTCATCCAACCAGTACTATGAACTGGGGTATAATAGAGAGGAGGGCCACATCAAGGGGTGACTGAACTACAATTTTGGTCATTGGCAACTTACTGAATCACATAAATGACTCAGTTTCCTTAGCTGCAAAATGAGGATAGTAACACTAATACTACCTATTACAAGAGAGTTCTTATGAAGAATGACTTTGCAAAATTTGATATTCTATGAAGTATCATTCTAAAAAACATACCTCTTTCTTTTTCAAACAAAAAATATAATTGTCCTTTTATCTTAAAAGTAAATATATTAATAGGACAGAGTTCTGCTTCAAAATGAAACACTGAATGATAAGAGTGCCAACTTTTTTTTTTTTAGGTTTTTGAAGGGCAATTGGGGTTAGGTGACTTGCCCAAGGTCACATGGCTAGTTTTCTTGTGCTAAGTGTCTGCATTGCGATCCGAACTCAGATCCTCCATGACTCTGGGGCCGGCACTCTACTCACTTCACCACTTAGCTGCCAGGGAGTGCCAATTCTAAGGAGATTGGGAATCACTGCTCTAGAGAATTCTGCCTAAGTTAACAAATGTAAATTTAGTTGTTGCCATCTGAATGTTGTCAATAATAATTAAGGAATCACTCTATTAGTAACAAATCACTGAATTCTTACCCAAACCAGACTTATGCCATTGGTTTTTTAAAGCCCTCTAAATGATTGTTTATCACACTTAAACAATGGAGAAGAACTAAATAAGGTCCCTGCCTAACTGACTCAAAGCATAAATTAGAGAGATGAACTGAATAAAGACACTGAACAAGAAGACTCTTGGGGAGATGGACAATGCAAATGATTAGTCTTGGAATCATTTTGCTGCCAGAATCTGTATTGGTTTGTTGAATGAATAAAAGAATGAATGAATAAATAAACCCCTATGTGGAGAAAAATAGGATTCTTAGAAATTGAAAAAGAGCTTTTTCTAAGTATTTAGAATGATGTAAAAGCAAAAACAAGGAAAAGATTGGATGGGGAAAAAAATCAATCATTGTTGACTGGAGCATTAGTAGTTAAAGACCTTATTACTTCCTGCCTGGAGTATTTCAATATACTCCTTAAATAATCCTTTGAACTCTAGCCTACTTACTTTCATGCTGGGCATCATTGCCAGAAAAATTTTCCTAAACTTCACTAACACTTTTATAATAATTTTATAATTATATATATAACACAATAATTTTTATAATAACACTCACTCTCTAAGTAAACCTTTAATGGTTTACTGTTGCCTAGAGGACAAAGTCCAAAATCCTTAGCTTGGCTATCAATAATTCAGGCCTCCTTTACCTTTCCAGCCTCATATTCCACTACTTCCCTACACAATCCCTACCTTGTATCCAAACTGGTGTCTTGCCCTGAATAGAGTCGGTGCTTTTTCTATTTCTGTACATTGTATTGAGTTAGAATGTAGTGTAATAAAAAAACATGATGTAGAGTCCAAATACCTGGGTTCTAAGTCTAGATTTCTTACTATCTAATTGTGTGTCATTTTTTACAACTCAGGTTGCTCATATATGAACTGAGGTTTTGGTATTAGATGAGAGGCTCTTAACCTAGGCTTCAGGGAGTCCATAAACTTGGATGGGGGAAAAAATTACATATTTTTTCAACATTAGTTGGTTTTCTTTGTAATCCTATGTATTGTGAAATAGATTATTGGTTGATTAATTATTGAGTTTTTATTCAATTATGGAAACTAATATCTATGGATCATCTGTGACTTTAATTGTATAGGTTTCAGCAGTTGAGTTTGTAAGAGCATAGGTACCCAAATCTTAAGGGTTATAATCTGATACTATCTTTTGAGGGAAATAAAGAAGATGAGCTGTAGATAAGTGAGCAGGATCAGGACATCTTTTGCCTAGTACTGAGTCTCTCTTGTGTTAAGTGATGTCTATCATAGGACTTTCCAGAAGGTGTTACTCAACTCTTTTCCTCATTTCTACGGATTCTGGAGATCCCCTCTTGCCAGTCAGTGTCATGTATAGTTTACCCTTCATCATTCTTATAGACCAATCACAATCATTATTTAGTTTGTGCCCACCTTATATAAATACCACGCAGTATAAGAAGCTGCTCTGATTGTAAGGTGTGTCTCTCATCACTGAGGGGGCCATATTTATTATTGGCAACTGCTAGCCTTGCTAATGAATAGACTATATTTGGAACTTTGTACCTCAGTTTCTCTTCATGACATTACTTTTTGCATTTAAAAACATTCTAAGGAGACAGCAATAGGTTTCACCAGACAACCAAAGGCATTCATGACGTACAGAAAGGTTAAAAAGCCTTGGATTATTTGTATTTTAAAAGCAATGGAAGGAGACTTGTAGTCAAGTTACCTGGGGAACAATCTGGGTTCCATTACTGATTAGCTGTATGATCATGAGCAAGTCCCTTAAACTGCCCACAACTGTTTCCTCATTTGTAAAAAAACAAAGGAGGAGGTGGGACTATTAAATAATTGTGTTACCTAGCTCATAGAGTAAACATCAAAACACTATGAAAATATTATCCTTCACAAATATTATCCTATCACAAAACCTTCTGTATGAATTCATAGTAGAGATTTTAAAAGTTTGTTTCTTAAATTTCATCTGTTGTGGTAGCACAGTATTCTCTCAATAAACGTTTATTGGCTGCCTAAAGATCTCTATTTGTATGTAGTCTTAGGATCTGGGTTCAAATAAATGCCCTCCTTTTTGCTATCCTTCTGTTCTTGGGCAAATCACTCAATTTCTTAGAATTTCAGCTTTGTTCATTTGTCAACTAGTAATAATCCTGTTTATGTATTTGGGTGGGGTTGTTGAAGATAAAAATATGATTTTATATATATATATATATATATATATATATATATATATATATATATATAGAGAGAGAGAGAGAGAGAGAGAGAGAGAGAGAGAGAGAGAGAGAGAGATAGTGTTTTTTCCCCTAAAGCATAAAATCATTATATACGTGTCAAATGACAGGTTTCCAAGAATAATAGGAGCTAGCATTATGTAGTGGTTTGAAATTGGTGAAGTGCTTTACAATGTGTTATCTCATTTGAGATAATGCTAGTCATTAGAAGGCTGGACTCCTGGAGTCCTGCCTGTGACTCATAATGACCGTGTGACCTTGGATAAATTATCTAACCTCTCATTGCCACAGGACACTTTCCAAGATTGTGAGTTGCAGAACAATTGTATAGCTGCTTTGGGTAAGGGACTTTCCTCTTTGGGGGCTTCCTTTCCCACTGAAATCACAAAAATAATTTTAAAATGCAGGTATTGTTTTTATTGTGGTAGAAATTTAACAACCAAAACATGTTCTTGTGAAATGTCATTTACAAGAGGATTTTATCACTCTTTATCAACACTAGCTTCTCTACTTGAATTTGAATGAAATAAGAAATTGGGATGTTTGGTAGTACCATTGGTCTTTCCTGACTCTCTGTGTTATGGGTCACGTTTATCTCCATCAGAAGTCTAGAATGTGGGATGCTGTGTGATTCAGTTGTTATAAAACAGGAAATTCACCCTTTCCAGGGACATAACAGGTCAATTTCTCTTTGTTTCTACCAACACTGATGTTTGTCCTCCAATGTTGTTCTTGCTTTTTTATTCCCACTTGCCCTGTTGGCATTATCCAAATGACAGTTGGATTGAGGAGGCCATCTGGAAGGGTGATGTGGTTGAGCCATGTTCATTCAAACAAAATATACTCCATATACTCCACAATATCAGTATAATATAAGTTCATTAAGGACAGGAAAGGTTTCATTTCTGTCTTGGTAATCCAAGGTTCTAGCATAATTCTTGGTATGTAGTTTTTGTGTGTGTGTGTTTGTTTATTTTTGTTTTTTGTCTGGTTCTCCCTCCCTATCTAGCCCAGGCTGAAAGGGAGGTGATGCTACCACTGATTGGCACAGGAGCAGATACCTGAGCTGCTTCCATTCCTCCTAGACAGCCTGATACTCCCCTCTTCTTTTCTTGGGGGCTTATGATATTAAACTAGACTTTGTAGGACATTTGATTGGCCTTAGGCCACTGCAGCCCAGAATTTCTGAGCCTTAACCTCCCTACCCATAGGAATTATAGACATGCATGCCTACTCACACATGTCAGGAGTAGTTTCTCAATAAATACCTTTTTAATTTAATCAAAATCCTCAGAAGTAGCATGGTACAGTGGAAAGAGGGATGGATTTAAAACCAGAGGTCCTGGGTTTGAATCTTAGTTCTCCCACTTTTCATCTGTGTGGCCCTGGGCAAGTAATTTAACTTCCCTAGGCCTCTGTTTTCTTACCTGTAAAATGAGGGTGCTGGACTAAGTCAGAGGTGCCAAACAGATGCATGACCCATGAAGTGGCCCAATCAGGTTAAATGATGATTGGGAAATCTTGAACAAAATAAATAAAATTACAATAGAAGATAGATAATGTGAACATGTGGTTTTCTTAGTCAATATGCAACCAATAGGAATTTTATGTATATTTATTGGTCCTTTCTATCTGAATTTCACACTACTGAATTAGATGATCCTAAGATTGCTTCTAGTTCTAAATCTATAATCCCTGTACACAAAAAGGATCATACATACTACTCAGAATAATGTATTATAGTGGTCTCCGAGGTGAAAATAATGCTTCTTTTTACTCCACTTTAATTCAACAAACATTTGTCACCGAAGAAGGCCTGGATTCAAGTTCTGAAGGATATCTGTTACTTCTCTCTCTCTCTCTTTCTCAATGATGAGAAGGGAGAAGAACAAGCATTTATTAAACACCTACCATGTGACATACACTATGCTAAGTACTTTACAAATATTATTACTTGGTAGTGCTTTTGAAAGCATACTGGCTCCAAAATCAGAGCCTGGGTTTAAATCTTGTGTCTGCTTCTTTCTAACTGGGTAACTATGGTGAGTCATGTACTGTCTCGGTCTTTTGAGGGTAACTTAAGATACAGAGAAGTTTCAGATCTGCATTAGCAAAAAAGTTTTCATGGTAGGAATTCCCTTCAGAGGTGAAATCATAGATCTGGACTAAAAACAAAACTACACAAAGACAAAAACTTTCTGGGTACAATCCACACAAAGATAAAGAAGAATGACTATCGTCAAAGGCAAATGGAAGGGTAACAATGGTATCCAAACATCCACACAGAAGATAGGATCCTAGATCCAAGCTTAGAAGGGCCTTCAGAGGTTATCTATCTAGTCCAACCCTCTTATTTTGTAGATAAGCCAACTGAACCCCAAGTAAGTGTTGACTAAGACCACAGAATTACTTTAGGCATGGGATCTGAACCCAGGCTTTTTGACCCCAGACTGCAGATTCATTTCTCTATACTATTAAAACTATCATTTTACAACTCAATTTGTATTTCCTTTTTTTTTTTCCAATGAGGGATGGTAGAAGTGGGAAAGGGAGAATATAAGTGCTTGTTAATTGAAACAGTAACAACAACACAAGCCCTAATATAATTAACTACACATACTAGAGAGAGCTAGCAGGCACTGCAAAAAGCATTGGGGTTCAATTCTTAGCTCTAATATTTATTACCTATGTTATCTTTGGATAAGCAACTCAATTTGGGCCTCAATTTCCTTAATTGTAAAATAAAGGTTTTTGACTGGGTGACCCCGAAGTTCTCTTCTAGCCCTAAATTTAAATTCATCTTTGCAACCCGCCAACTCCAGAGAGAATATATAGATATCATAATTAGTGATACAAGAAAGAGTGGTGGCTCTCATTTCCCTGTAAGGACAAAAATGAAGTGCTTAGATAGTTAGACTTTTGCTCCTAATCTTACTTATCTTTGATCAACTTTCCGAATTTTCCTTCCCACTCTCTCCCTTTGTCCCCATCAGTCTATTTCTTTCCCTCTCAGTTCATGAATTCAATTCCACCTTTGTTAGCTCCTGGCTTCTGTAGAGGCACCACCCATGTCTGGGTTTCACTGGGAAGTTACTGAGGATGAGGAAATCTTTGCAACTACACTTGGCAAGATAGAAGATTTTCCATTCCTTTCAAAACTGATGAAAAGGACTCATTTGTAGGGCATTCCATAGAGTCACTCCTCTATTTGTTTCTCAGAGGCAAGGACTGTTTGGTGCCTTTCATGTTCAGCCTCTCCCTGGCTTTGCAGCCTGATATTATCTGACACTGAATTCAACATCTCTTTTTAGTCCTGGGGAGGCTGCTGAATATATGGACAAAGTACACAATTAGTCACTCTAGCTGCTGTAGGGTTTCTTTACCCAGAGTGGAAAATGCTGATCAAGAAAGACTTAAGTCTCTTTTCTTTACTCATAGTAAGCAATATGGGTGGTGGGGTGGAGAAGAGTCACCTGACTTTTTGGCTTACTCCAACTAGAGATATGGAAAGTGATTCACCAAAAGTAAACAGAGTTATCAGGAACATTCTGTGTGATTGGAATGTCTTGTCCTGGTTGTTAGGCAAAGGGGTCTTGAAAGGAGAAAATAGAGTCTTTGTTTCATTTAAAGGAACTTAAATTTGTCTTGAAAACAAAATGTTTTGTCTCTGATCTGTGATTTCATAGGGGTAGTGAATTGGGCATAGAAATTTTCTCCATTGATATAGATGGCCAACTCTTGTAGGACTTTCTGGGTTTGAGAATTGCCTGGGGATGCTAAGAAATTGTGATCTACCTAGGCAGTTTAATAAATGCTTATTGATTGACTGATGGATATCTTTGAATGAAAGCTGGATGATCACTTGCCAGGTAGTACTGTATCTAGAATGCTTGTTCCTGTAAAGGTTGGACTTGATGGCTTCTGAGGGTCCCTCCCAACTGAGAATTGGTGAGAGATTTTGAACCTGGAATAATACTCGTGAAACCTCTATCTTTTCCATTTTTCCAGAATGGTTTTTAACCCTGCATAGGGTAAAAGGGAGTGGGTGCTCATAAAGTCATGGAGATGTACCCAGAGTGCACCTAGGTAGCTTTCAGGAAAAAATAAATAGCGATAAAAAGAAGAAAAATCATTTTTACTTTTCACAGGCATAACAGATATATACTGGCATTGAATTTAGGTGTTGTTTAATTTGGAGGCTCCTTAATAGAGGGTGTCATGTGAACTGAGGTAGTTAACCATTTGGTCCTTTTGCTGCATGGGGAATGGCCATGAATGTGTATCATGAATCCCTTGGGCAGTTGGTGAAGATGATGGACCCCTTCTCAGAATCTTTTTAAATACATAGGATAAAATGCATAGGATTGTAAAGGAGATAAATTGTGTTAGATTACAGCTACTAAAATAAAAGCAAAATAAAAAACATGAAATTCACAAATTTCAAGTCAAGAAGTTCTGCTCTAAAGTAAGGATCATTACTATTGTTACACTATCAATGGGTATATTGCTATTTTTTTTTTTTCTGAGAGAGGAAGGCAAGGCAGTTGGGGTTAAGTGACTTGCCCAAAGTCACACAGCTAGTGTCAAGTATCTGAAGCTGCATTTGAACTCAGGTCCTCCTGACTCCAGGGCTGGTGCTCTATTCACTGTGCCACCTAGCTGTCCCTATTTTTAAAAACAATAATGGTAATGGAAAGAGTCAGAGACCTTATTCTCTCAACTGTTTGGAATTAGAAGAAAGCAGGTTATAGTTGGTGTACCTGCCTACACTTCTAGTCCTCTTCCCCCATACTGAGGTGAGGCAGAGCCCAGAAGTACATTGCTTTGGGTTCATAATATTTAAAAACTTCTTAGTTCAACAACATTTTCCCATTTGAATGATGACTATGGGGTGGGAGATGGAAAACAAATCTTGGTAAGACATCAAGATAAACCAGAGGTCATTGGGAATATAATTGATGTTTATAGTAATCATTTCCATTAAGGTGAACAGGGTTATCATTTCTGTCTTGAAAATATATTTAATTAATATGATTAGATTAGCCTAACAGAGATGTCCTTCTTCCTTACCTTCTCCTTCCTTTCCCTCTAATCTCCTTCCCTCTTATCTCTCTGTTTCTGTCTCTCTCTCTCATCTTTCTCTCCTTTCTCTTTCTCTTCTTTTCCCCCTTTCTGCCTCTGTTTCTCTCTGCCTCTCTCTCTGTCTCTCCCTTTATTTCCCTTTCTCCTTCTCCCTCCCTTTATTCCCCCTGTTACAATCATAAGTAAAGATTTTGCTCATTTCCCCCCACTGTTTTTCTAATTAAGGAAATTTAGTTTATAGGTTTATAAGATATACAACAGGTCATAAACTTTTAATGAGTTTAAGAACTTAGTAGCATAAGACATGTGCTGAAAAAGTGATGAGCTAAGTAATTTTCAAGTTCTGCACACCTGGGCACAGCGAGCATAATTATTTTCATCCTTTGGGGAAAAGAAAGGTCCCCACAAATAGGTCAAAGGTTTGTGGCCATTTGCCCATTATTCAAGGTTTCAGTGTGAATGAGGTTCTTAGTGGGCAGGAACTGGGTTAAAAAAAAAATATTGTAAGTGTATCTACATTCTGTACCGTGAAGCTGACAGGTACTTTTATTATCTTTTCCCCCAGAAATTAAATTTTTTCTCCAGTAAAGACAAGGTTAAAAAAAATAAGCCCCACCAAAACTAATAAGAAAATGAATTCTGTAATGTAAAAATGCCCTACTTTCCCATTTTATGCTCATTAAAAATTCAATTTCTGTTTAAGGAACTCAGAAAGTGAAAAGTCTCTTAATCTGTGGACCTATGGAATGAAGTGGTTTCATTAAAAAAAAAGGTCAAGAAGCACAGCAATAAGTGTTTGAGTGGCAAAATATTCGATCAAGGTATAAAAGGAGATGATTTCTTAGCTAAAGGAGGTAGTTAGGATTTCATGAGCTCCTTCCATCAGGTGCAGTAGGAACATTCCATTATCATATTTTGCCAGCAAATATATATCTGTAGAGGTAGGAAAGCAGGGTTTGGTACTGCTTAGAGCTCTTACTAGTTGTGGAACCCTGGGCAAGTAACTAAAATTTAGGACCTCAACTTGTTCACCTGTGAAGTAAGGCTAATCCTACTTCTATTACCTATGTCACAGGGCTATTATAAGAAAAGCATTTCCCTTCTAGTGCCTTCCCTCTGAGATTACTTCCCATTTACTTTGTGTGTATCTGGTCTTCATGTTGTCTCCCCCACTAGACTGTGAGATCATTGAGGACAGAGACCACATTTTTATCCTTCTTTCTCTCCCTTACACCTAACTAGAGCGTTAATGGGAGATAAGATCTTCTCTGCCCATTAATAGGCCTCACCTGGAGCCCATTAAGGGAAATTTTCTCTAGGAAGGCTTTCACAGCTTTTGCCAATGTTTAATTAGGCACTGGGTCACAAGGGTTGCTCAGAGAAGGGTATGGATACACTCTGAGTTGGTTTCGGGGCTCTCTTCTGAGAAGGATCTTGTGATTTCCTGGTCGAGATTCTGAGTGACCTTATGTTCAGAGCTCCCGACTGCTCAGATGTAAAGGCACTCTCCATCCAGGTATGTATGTAAAGTGTATAATTGATTCAGGCAGTCAGAGCCCTGCCTGTTGGTCTTTAATGCTCTGCTTGTATTTTCTCGGAAGTTCAGGGTGCTGACTTTTCCCCTGAACTAGTGAATGTATTGAAAAGAGAGTGTTGACCCCTCAAACAGCTATCTTTCCTAGTAAAGCAGATCAAAGAATCTGTGCTAGCAGCCATGCTGGGTATAGCAGTGTGGTTGCTGCTACACCAGCACAGTTCCTGGTACATAATAAATGCTTCATCAAGTTCTTATTGTTGAATTTCAAGAACCTTAAAAAAATCCATTTACATCTTATTGCTGTTTTCCTATCTTGTTACTGATATCAAGTTTCCCATCAAATTATACACTTAAAATTGGAAGCAGCCTTAGAAATCATTCTCATTTGATTCTTATCATAACTCTGGGAGATACATATTAATATTATCCCCATTTTACATGAGAAAATGGAGGCCCAAAGTAGTAAGATGACTTATCCAAGATCATATTGCTAGTTAGCATCTTTGGCAGGATTTTAACTCAGATTTTTGTGACTTCAGGTCCAGTGCCTTATCTAGTATACTATAGTATGCCCCCAAATCTGAATGTACCCTTTGACATTTTCATTTTCTCCACAGTTCTTAGACTTTAGGCTGGAGTCTCAGCAGTCACAGTTTCTGTTAATTGACTGCTCCAGATTTTGCATCTTCACCTTTTAGAATATAGGCTATATAGGAACTGGAATTGCTATTCCTTCTCGGCTTGTTGTTAGTTGGGTTGGGATAAATCCAACCATAGACATATTAGTGACCTCTGAACTTCAAGGATATAAAGGTCAATGTCTACCTTCCAGCCTCAACTCTAGGACCAGTTCCTGTGTGAGCAGTCTTGTCCTGCTTCCTCCAGTGACTAATGCCTTTCCCTTTGGAGATCACTTTGTGTATGGCTTGTATATATTTGGTGTCTGTTTGGATGGATAACTTCCTGAGATATTTGCTTCTCCTGAGTTATGGTAAGATGTATAGGGTGGAAATATGGCCTTGTTTGCAGGAGGGCCTGGGTTCAGATCTTGTCTCTGAGACATACTAACTAGGCCTTCTTTCAGTTTGCTTCCCTTTCTTGGGTTAGCCTGTTTCATTCATTTCCCCACACATTTATGTATAGTATATGCATCTATATTTAATTGATTAAATCTATTAATTAAATGTAATAATTTAATTCTATTAATCTATTATATATCTATCATAGATGATAGATAAATGACAGATGATAGATAAATAATAGATGATAGGTAGATGGATGATAGATGATAAGATGGATGATGGAAGGATAGATAGATAGTACAACTTAGTGGAAAGTATGCTGGACTTGGAGTCATGTAACCTTGGGACAAAATCCTACCTCTGATACTTTATTGTGTGGCCATAGGCTAGATAACTGTACCTCAGTTTCCTCACTAATAAGATGAGTATAATAACATATATGCTACCTACATCCAAAGAGGATTAAGCTTTGTGTATAAAGCACTATGTAATAACAGTAATACTTAGCATTTGTATGCTGCCTTAAGTTTGGAAAGCATTTTACACATACTACATTATGTGATCTTCAAAAGCACCCTATGAGGTAGGTGGTGTTGTTATTCCCATTTTAGAGATGAAGAAAATGAGGGTTAGAGAGGTTAAGCAATTTTCTTGGGGTCAAGGAAATGTCTGAATAAGGATTTGAATCTGGATCTTCCTGACTCCAAATCCTTTGCTTTTTCTAGTACTTTAAAGTTAGATGAATGATTATTTCTAGATGCCCCAAGGTTTTTTGGAATCTAGAAAGGGAGGTAGAGCCCTCAAGAGGAAGAGGAAGGGAATTTCTGAGGTTTGGAGTGGTACTCTACTTGGCCTTGAACTGGAAGAAACCTCAGAGGCTGCTCAATCCATTCCCTTCCTTGTACAAATAAGGAAACTGAGGTCCAGGAAGGTTCAGTGGTTCAATGACTTGTCCAAAATCAAATGGTTTGTTGGTTGGCTTTTGTCCTTCATTCTCAAAATAAACCAAATTGACATCACTATGTTAGAGCCAAGTCACAGTGTGTTCGACTGTGACTGATTAGACTAAAAAGTGCTTGGAATGCTCTACCACAGTTTGGGCACAAAGAGTCCATGTGACCATTTGGGGTGGATTCTCTAAATTTGCACATGTGTTTCTTTTGAGCTGCTTCAGTTTTGCTTTGTCATGAGCCTGTCCTTCACTCCTTTTGGCAGGTATGCAAGCTTGCTTTATTCCCAAGGTAGTAAGCATCAGAGACAAGATTTGAACTCGTGTCCTCTGACTGAGAGTCATTGCTTTTTCTATCCCATCACCATGTTGTCTCCCTCCCTTGAGCTTGGAAGATAGTGTCTCCTCTCACTGGAATGATTATTTGAAGTGGGAAGTCTCTTTTCCTGTTGGGATATCTTTCAGGGTCAGTGTAACTGAGGGTGGGTATTTTTTATTCATTTAGAACTACACCCTGAGCTGCATGGTCAAGAGTCTGGATATTACCCTATGATTCATTGGTGGAATTACTTTTCAGAGTCCTATGTAATCAAGCTATGGCCCATTCATAAGTTATCATCTCATACAGTGGTAATACATTGAGCCTTAGGACAGGGGCAAAATGTAATATTTACAAAATGCTGGTGGGGAGACTTGAGCTTTTATCAGCAGAAAAGGTGGAAGCTGAAACCTGGAAAGATTGTTATTGATATGGTTACATTTCACTTTCAGCATTCAATCCTGTCTCAATGGATATGTTTTGCTTTTCTCTGTACCATGTGCAATATTTTTTTATTGCCTTTCCATCTTCTTTTTGGCGGGGAGGCAGGTTTAGGGAAGTAGGCTGGTAGGGGTTTAAAACATTGATTGTGCCTTTTCTTTTTGTAGTAATGTTGAATTAGAGCTTGACATTTGAATATACCCAAATAAAAGCCACTCCATCACTGGGTGAGTGGTTGGATTATAGCAAAGCTTTCAGCTGCTGCAAACCCCAAGCACAGAAGTGGAGGGATTTTCAGGGGCCCAGGATACAAAGTAACCCCCTTTAATCCTTTTCTCTCTGGCTTAGAGACTCCAATGAAGCTTAATAATTAAAGAGGGGGTACAGTCAGGGTGTTTAGAAAGACATGTGAGTGACTTCATTTTGGTCTTTTGGTCAGAGGAAATGGGATTTATTCTGATTCTCTCTCTCTCTCTCTCTCTCTCTCTCTCTCTCTCTCTCTCTCTCTTTCTCTCTCTCTCTCTCTCTCTCTCTCTCTCCCTCCCTCCCTCTCCCTCTCCCTCTCTCTCTCCCTCCCTCTCCCTCTCCCTCTCTCATGATCACGCGCACACACACACACACACACACACACACACACACACACACTCACACACACATATGGACTCATAGCTAGGAAGCCCTGGGTTCAAGTTTACCTCTGACAAATACTGGATGACATGACCTTGGAGAAGTCACACAGTACTCTAGGAAACTCTAAGACTAAGGTGCCAAATGAATTACTTGGTAGAGGGAATTTCCTTAATACTTCAGCTATTGGCATAGTGGATAGAGCATTGAACTTGGAGTTAGGGACACTGGACTTCAAATTTGGCCTCAGACATTTACTAGCTGTGTGACCCTGGGTAAGTCACTTCACCCTGTTTGTCTCAGTTTCCTCATCTGTAAAATTAGCTGGAGAAGGAAATGGCAAATCACTCCAATATCTCTGCCAAAACTCTAAATGGGCTCATGAAGAGTTAGACATGACTGAAATGACGCAACAAAAACAACATTTACTCACCAGGAAATTCCTTTTACCAATGAGATGACTGTTCTGGTTCTGAATCCTATTCCTGGGAGATCCACTTTTACAATAGGAGGTGGGGATGCTTCTTTCTAGTTCAGAAATAAACACACATTTCAAACATTAGCATATAGTCTCCATGCAGGACTTTGGCATACTCAACTTTCAACTTATAGAAAAGGCACCAATCTCTATCATTATCACCAGAATGAATTCCTAGTTCATTCAGGGAATTTTGCTTGCTGCATTACCATTTTTTCTCTCTACAATCCATATGACATTTTCCTCTTAGCCAGTCCATGTTTTGGGAGAAATATAGAGATTTAAAATGTAATCTTTTAGCCTGAAATGTAAACTACTGATCTACTTTTCCCTCAGGCATCCACATAAGACTATTTGAGTTTCCTGGGAGTATAGGACAGGGCTTAGCTGGGAATATAAAGAAAGCCTCTTATAACTAATTTGAAAGTTAGTTTTACCAGATCCAATTTTTTAAAATTTTTTTTTTAAAGCAATTGGGGTTAAGTAACTTGCTCAAGGTTACACGGCTAGTCATTATTTATGCGTGGGTGCTCATTTTCTGAGGCCGGATCTGATCTCTGGTCATCCCAACTCAGAGGCTGGCACTCTTACTCACTGCGCCACCTAGCTGCCCCTTTAGGGCAATTGGGGTTAAGTAACTTGCCCAAGGTTACAAGGCTAGGTTTTCGTTTGTGTGGATTAAGTGTTGGAGGCCGGCTCGGAGCTCAGGTCCTTCTGACTCCAGGGCCGGGCGCTCTATTCACTGCGCCACCTAGCCTCCCCTAGATCCAATTTTTTCACTGTAATATAACTTGGGATATTGATGATTGTTTGAAAAAAATCACCCCACTGGCTAGGGCCTGGACAGTTTTAGTGGTTTTTCTTTTTTTTTTTTCTTTTCATAGGGGCAGTTGGCATTAAGTGACTTGCCCAAGACCACATGGCTAGTAAGTGTTAAGTGTCTGAGGCAGCATTTGAACTCAGGTCCTCCTGACTCTAGGGCTGGTGCTTTAATTCACTGTTCCACCTTTTTGCCCCATTTTTTTTTTTAATGGAGATCCTAGTCTTGATGAGATTTTTTTTTTTTGACATGTGCAACTGAATTTCATACTGTATGTTTTATCCCTAAGTCATTCATTCATTTATTCAGCAAACATTTATTGAGCAACCATTATGTACTGAGCTCTGTCTTAGATGAGAGATGACAGGCACATTTTTGATAATACATGATTCTAGTTCTAATTTAATTTATAACCTAGTAGCACTCCAGATTTAGAGTTGGAAAGTACATTAAAGAGCACATGAAGAAACTGAGGACTGTGAATTCAAGATGGTATGAATGAGTCATGCATGTAGCATGGAGTATATATAGTCCATTATAAAAACCTGTTCAGGTTGCAGTTTGAGGCCAGTAATTCCTCACATCATCTCTCTTCGCTTTTTATTCCTAAAATGATGGGATTATAAACCTGCTGCCATCCTCCTCTCTCTCTACTGGGAAGAGGTCAGGGGGACCCTTTTATTTCTTAAAAGATTGCTTATCCTTGTATGCTGAAAAGTTTACTTGGCTTTTTTTTTTTTTTTTTTGCTTTTTGGAGGGCAATTGGGGTTAAGTAACTTACCCAAGGTTACACGGCTAGGTTTCTGTTTGTGTGTGTTAAATGTCTGAGGCCAGATCCAAACTCGGGTCCTTCTGACTCCAGGGCCAGCGCTCTACTCACTGCGCCACCTAGCCACCCCTACTTTGCTTTTTTAAGCCAGCAAATTCGACCAACCACATTAGTAAACTATGTGCAATATTGCTTAAGAGGAACAATTGGGAAAAGCCAAGGAGGGGAAGTAAAATTTTAAATGAAATAGTTTGCCAGATCATAGTTTCTGACTGGGGGCTCATAGTTAAACAAGACAGCCATTGATTTCCTTTTACAATTTCCCAGGGCAGAGTGTATATTTATTAGGGTTTCTCTGGTTAGATGCATTAGTAACAGAGTCTGCACAGCTAACTAGCTGGAATTGAGGTGGGCATTTTTCACTATTGGGGCTTTTTTGAAAAGAAAATGACTTCCTTAGAGAGGTAAGGATTATGGGAGTAGATAGCGTATGAAGTTCCTGACTTATAAAAAGGCATGTATATGAGAAAGGAATAAGTGACCTACTTTATCTGCTATTTATCAGTTGGTCAATCAATAAGCATTTATTAAACACCTACTACATGCCAAGTACTATGCTATATATCGGGAACACACACCAAAAAAGGCAAAAGGCAGTCCTCACTCTTGAGGAACGTACAGTTTAAACTGTGGGGGGAAAAACCCAAAATAATATGTGCAAAAATGTTAAACAGGATAAATGGGTGGTTGGGTGACTGTTGTCCTTTGTTCTCAAAGTGGACCAAATTGACACCACTATATTAGAGTCAAGCCACAGTGTGTCCTACTATGACTGATTAGACTGATACATGTTCAGAATGTTCTACTACAGTTTGGGTACAGAGACCATGTGATCATTTGGGGTGGGTTCTCTAAATTTGTGCATCATTTTTTTTTCTGGAGCTACTTCAATTCTGCTTTATGATCCTGTCCTTCACTCCTTTTGGTAGACATATAAGCTTGGTGACTAGATTAGTTTTGATTGCAAAACCTACACCAGCTTCATGGTGCTCCCCTTCACTCTTGCCACAGAAGGGGTAGAAATGTGTATACATCTCCAAATTCACTAAGCTGACGTTCATTTGCTAGCCTTGTTTCACTCAGAGCTGCTATTTGGATGCGATACCTGCCAATTTCTCTCTCTCTCTCTCTTTTTTTTTTTTTTTTGCTTTTTTAGAGGGCAATTGGGGTTAAGTGACTCGCCCAAGGTCACACAGCTAGTATTTGTGTTCAGTGTCTGAGGCTGGATTTGAACTCAGGTCTTCCTGACTCCAGGGCCGGTGCTCTATTCACTGTACCACCTAACCACCCCCTGAAGATTTCTCTTGCAACAAGAGCTGTTCATCTTTCAGGTCTACTGAATTTTGTGTTGTCTGTAAGTGCATCATATTCCATGTGCCAATGGTGAGTGGAATTGTTTTGCAGACATTTTTGCACTTTTTTTTTTTTGTGTATTTCAAACTCAGAGTGGACCCCTATCTGCCATGGTAATCAGATAATTTTTAGGGCACTTTTTCTAGCCCCTTCCTCACACTAAGAGGTGAGCAGTGTGATCCTTAAAAGGCTGCTCAGTGGGGCAGCTAGGTGATGCAATGAATAGTGCCCCAGCCCTGGAGTCAGGAGGACCTGAGTTCAAATCCAGCCTCAGACACTTAACACTTACTAGCTCTGTGACCTTGGGTGAGTCACTTAACCCCAATTGCCCTTCCTTCACCCTCTAAAAAGACACACATACAAAAAAAGGCTGTTTGGATACCCAGGGGGCTACCAAGTCTCACTGCTGCTTCTAGTGAGAAGATAGCCCTATGGCCTGGGCTGTCTGTGTGCAGGGTTGTGACTACTGCTCCCAGTGTAGCTGCACTTGTTGCTTCTTCACTTGCCAGTCAGTATAGTACTCTGAGATAGGTAAAAATGGTGAAATGGTATAAATTATGTCTTTTGATTAGCACAAAAATTGGATTTAAGTGAGGCAGAGCTGCATGAAGTTGTCTGCCTCACTCTATCTTCCAGAGTCATCACAGCTCAGTGGCAGGACAGTCAAGATGACTGGTGATGGCTTGAGATGCTGTGGATGACCTTGGCATCTTCAATGTCTGACCAAGCTCTAAGTGCTCCACAGTACCTGCGTTGGAACAAATGGTTCTCATCCATCCACTCACATACTTGGGGCAGACACTCCTCTAACTCCCTGACAAGTTTGAGACCTTTTGATGACCCTCAACCTGGTTTAGTCTGTCTGCCCAAGTGGTTTACCAGGCTGTGGCTGCCGTGCATGCTACAGCTTCTTGGAGTCCCAGGTGAGAGTTTGGTGGATCAGATGGACATCGGAGGTGGAAAGCAGCCCTGAAAAAGGCTTGGCAGCCTCACACCAGAGGTGCTAGCCTTCCTTGAACACACCCTACACCCCAGGATAAGTAGATAATTATTAAAAGAAGGAAGACAGTAGAATAGAGAGGTTGGGAAAGGCTTCCTGTAGAAGATAGCATTTTATTTGGGATATAAAGAAAGCCAGGGAAGCCAATAGTTAGAAATGAAGAGGGAGAACATTCCAGGTATGGGGGCAATCTAAGAAAATGCCCAGACCTGGGGAGGTGGAGCCAAGATGGCGGAGTAGAAACAGCATTTCCAATGTGCTCTGCCCCATGAAAATTTCAAACAATGTGAAAGGGAGCTCCGAACAACTTCTGGAGCCACAGCACCCACAGAACGGCACAGAGAAGCTAACCTCCTGCTGAGGATAGCCCAGCAGCCCTGCAGGGAGCGGCCAGCGCAGTGCTCTGAGAGCAGGCAGCACAGCGCACTGGGAACCTACAGCACAGCCTGCAGAGCCGAGCCCAGGTCCAAGGTTTTAGCCCCCGGGCGGCCAGACCTTCAGCCAGCTGGAGGGACCCCAGAACACCAGCAATTGTGGTGATTCCAGAATTATCAGCACAG
Source organism: Gymnobelideus leadbeateri (assembly GCA_011680675.1). Taxonomy (NCBI): domain Eukaryota; kingdom Metazoa; phylum Chordata; class Mammalia; order Diprotodontia; family Petauridae; genus Gymnobelideus; species Gymnobelideus leadbeateri. The sequence goes on along the minus strand of WOXC01004614.1, from coordinate 878,414 downwards.
ATATGCCTAGGACAAAGTGAGAGGTTAGTACCCTATGGACTTTGGGACCAGTATTTGGGGAACATGTGGCTTCCTCCCCTGGGGGCAAAAAGCTGCTGAAGAAACAGCTGCACAGAAGCCATTTTGCAGCATCAGTAGTGGCTCTAGCTCCTGGTCTGCGAACTGTAGAAAGATCCAGCAATCAGTCTGGGGGTTAATCGCTTTTGCTTTAAACTGCCTGGATCTGGATTGTGGTCTGGGGGGGAAGTTTGGGGTGGGTATCCAACTTGCCAGAGTGGGTGGAGGCTTTACAGAGGCCACCCACCTGGCGGAAGTTGTGAAGACCCCACGTTTGGGCAGAAGCTCCCCTGCCTGGTGGCAGAGTCCTACTGTGGCGACAAGCCCCAAAATCAAGTAATTAAGTGGCAATATGCCTAGGCAAATGAAACAAAATAAACAGAAAAGTTCAACATTGGACTCCTATTTTAGGGGCAAAGAGGCTCAAAGCATGGAGGAGGACTGTGAGGTCAGAACTCCTGCACCAAAAGCCCAAATGAAAATACAAGCTGGCTACAGGCCATAGAGGACCTTAAGAAGCAGATAAGAGAAGTGGGGGAAAATTTGGGAAGAGAAATGAAAAAGATGCAAGAAAGTATGAAATGACAGTCAACAGTCTGACTGAGGAAAATAACACCTTAAAAAATAGACTAACTCAAATGGCAAAAGAGGCTCAGAAAGGCAATGAAGAGAAGAATGCCTTAAAAAGTCGAATTTGCCAGATGGAAAAAGAATCTCAAAAGCTCACTGAGGAGATTCATTCCTTCAGAGTTAGACTGGAGCAAATGGAAGCTAATGACTTTATGAGAAATCAATATGCTGTTAAGCAGATCCAAACAAATGAAAGATTAGAAGGCAATGTGAAATATCTCATGGGAAAAACCACTGACCTGGAAAGTAGATCCAGGAGAGACAATTTAAAAATTATTGGACTACCTGAAAGCCATGATCAAAGAAAGAACCTAGAAATCACCCTTCAAGAAATTCTCAAGGAAAACTGCCCTGATGTTTTAGATCCAGAGGGCAAAATAGAGGTTGAAAGAATCCACAGATCACCTCCTGAAAAGATCCCCAAAAGAAAACTCCCAGGAATATTATAGCCAGGTTCCAGAATCCCCAGATCAAGGAGAAAATACTACAAGCAGCCAGGAAGAAACAATTTCAATATTGTGGAAACACAATCAAAATAGCACAGGACCTGGCAGCTTCTACATTGAGGGATAGAAGGGCATGGAATATGATATTCCAGAGGGCAAAAGAGCTGGGATTGAAGCCAAGGGTCACCTACCCAGCAAAACTGAGTATCTTGTTTCGGGGGAAAATATGGTCATTCAGTGGAATAGAGGACTTTCAAGCATTCTTGAGGAAAAAACCAGAGTTGAATAGAAAATTTGACCTTCAGACACAAGAAGCAAGAGATGCTTGAGAAGGTAATCAAGGAAAAGAAATCAAAAGGAACTTATCAAAGTTGGACTATTTACAGTCCTACATGGAAAAACAGTAACTGTGTTTGATGAAACCTTTCTCATTATGAAAATAATTATGAAAAGAAGGGTACATGGCATATGTTCACAGGTATACATGGATAGAGGGCACAGGTTGAATTTGATGGGAAGGGATGATTTTTTTTTTTTTTTGGAGGGCAATTGGGGTTGGGTGACTTGCCCAGGTTCACATGGCTGGGTTTTTGTTTGTGTGTTGGGTGTCTGGGGCCAGATCCGAGCTCACGTCCTTCTGGCTCCGGGGCTGGCTCTCTGTTCACTGCACCACCTAGCCACCCCAAGGAAGGGATGATTCTTAAGGGGTGAAGTCAAGAGGTGAGAGAGGAAAGTGGCAAGAGGAGATGGAGAGAGACAGGGTAGGGCAAACTATCTCATGTAGAAGAGGCAAGGGGAAGTAGTTGCAGGGGAGGGGAAGAACAGGAAGGCAAATAGGCAAAAGCACATTCTCATTGAAGTTGGCTCAAGGAGAGAATCACATACATACTAAATGGAATATCTTACCCTCACTCACTCTCCTGAGTAGGGGAAAGGGGGATGAGAGGGGGAATGATGGAGGGGAGGGCATTCTGGGGAGAGGGGAAGTTAGAAGTACCCACTGTCAAAGAGGGACAGGATCAAAGTAGGGAATGGACCAGGTGGGAGGTGAGACAGGTGGGAGGGAAATATAAGCAGTCTTTTACAATATATCTACTATGGTAATGTTTTGCATAGATATACATGTACAGCACATACTGAATTGCTTATCTTCTCAGAGGGAGTGGGTGACAAGGGAGAAAGGGAATGGATCTGAAAATTGAAGTTTTAAAATTAAATGTTTCATAAGATGTCCAGGCAGTGAGGCTCAGAGATTCACCTTGCCCTAATGGCAAAGTCGAAGGGGCTATGGGAGAAGATATGGGAGAGAGCAGGTTGGATGAGGGGATATCTAGTGGGACTGCTATTCTGGGGTGGTGGGTAGGGAAAAAATGGGGGGAAAATGTAACTCATAATCTGGTGGAAATGAATGATGTAAACCAGAAGTTAATAAAGCATTTGTTTAATTAAAAAAAAGAAAAAAGAAAATGCCCAGACCTGAAAGATGGAGTGAGTTGTTGGTGAAACAGAAAGGAAGCCAGTGTCACTGGATCAAAGAGTACATGTCTAGGGATAGGGGGCAAAGACAGAGGAGGAGGACTTTGAATGCCAAACAGAGGGTTTTGTATTTGATCTTGGAGGTGATAGGGAGACACTGAAGTGTATTAAGTAGGGGGGACAGTGACATGATCAGGCCTGTGCTTTAGGAAAACAATTTTGGTGGCTAAATGGAGACTATATTAGAGTGGTGAGAGATTTGTGGCAGGCAGAGACCAGTCAGCTATTGCAATTGCCAAGGGTGAGGTGATGGGGCCTGTACTAGACTGGTGACTATGTCAGAAGAGAGAAGGGGGTGAACGAAAGAAATTGCAAAAGTGAAATTAATAGACCTTGGCAAAATTATTGAAGATGGTGGATGAGAGAGAGGGAGGTGTCCAAGATGATACCTAGGTTATCAGCCTGGTGGACTGAGAATGGTGGTGACCCAGATAGTAATAGGGAGGTTAGGAGCAGGGGTCAGGGGATGCTTTGAATGAATTTAATTTATCTACTGGGCATCCAGTTTGAGATGTGCTCAGTTCAGAAAACAGCAATATTATTGCCATAATGGTATTAGGAAGCACATCATGGAAGAGGTTGCATCTGAATTGGAATTTAAAAGATGGATAGAAATTCAACAGGCAAAAGGATGGGTATTACAGGCAGAGGGAACAGGCTAACCAAAGGGGACATTGTGTCATAGAGGAAAAAATAATGCTACCCAAGTTCATATCTTGCTTTTACATATTCATTGTGTGGCTCGTGGTAAGTCACTTAATGTTTAGAACATTTAGAACATAAAATAACAAATACTACCACAAGCTTCTACGTAGAGCTTCAAGGTTTGCAATGTGCTTTACCTATGTTAACTCAATTGATTCTCACAGTAGTTCTCATGAGCTGTGTTATTTTCATCCACATTTTATAGAAAAGGAAGGTGAGGCAGAGAAAGATGAAGTGACTTACTGAACTAGGTAGTGCAGTGGATAAAGCACTGGGCTTGGGACCAGAAAGAGTCATCTTCATGTGTTTGAATCTGACCTTGGATACTTAGTAGCTGTCTGACCCTGGGCAAGTCACTTAATCACATTTGCCTCAGTTTCCTCATCTGTAAAATGAGCTGGAGAAATAAATGGAAAACCAGTACAATATCTCTGCCAAGAAAACCCCCAAATGGGGTTAAAGAGAGTTGGACTCTACTGAAACAACTGAACAATGATGAGGATTATATAGCAATTATATAGCCTCCCTAACTCCAAATCCAGTGCTCTCTCTACTGATCCATCTAGCTGTCAAGAAACCTTGAGGGGATTAGATTTTATGAGCTCTAAATTCCCTTTCTAGGTGAAATCCAGGATCCTAGTATTCTAAGTCAGGGAGGCATGGATGTGTCCTTTGTGTTCAGAGGACAGAGGGTGATCACTTTGATCAAGAACATCACTGCAAAAGTAAAGTGAAGTGAGGATAGAGGGGGAGGGAGGGTGGTGTTGACTGTGGAGGGCTTGAATGCCAGTGTGAGGAGTCTGGCAAGGAAGAGCTTTAACTAGAATCAGATGAACTGATCTCATCTCTGATTCTTATTATTAGCATGACCTTGGTCAAGTCGCTGACTTCTCTGAGCCTTGGTTTCCTAAACCATATAATGATATGTTTGAAACCCCAAGGTCCTTTTTAAATCTGGATCTAGCATCCTCTGATGTACATTCTGTACAGACATAGCAGGGATTCACTGATGATTTTAAATCTAAGGGGTGACCTTAGCAGATCTATGCATAAGGAAGAGAAGATTGGCAGTGGTTTGAAGGGGAAGCTGAAGGGGGAGTGGAAGCACCCACACCACTGGCTTCCAAGACGACTCACCCCTTTAGCTCTGTATGGAACTTTCCCAACCATCTTTCAGCAGCAGTGAGGCTGAGAGCTGTGTCAGAGAGCAGTAAATATCAGCCAGAGCTTTCACCATTCTTAACATCATTGATACATTCTAGTCTTCAGTCTTTTGCTATTCTTCCCAAATCCAAATTTCTTTCTTTTGTAATTTGTTTGAGAAGAGAAAGAATCCAAATTTAGCCAGTGTTAATTACAATCACTGACCCCCCACCTCCCCAGTTTCATTTTAAATAGAAGATGATAATCTTTGACTGTTTATTTACACAGGATTGAGATAAAAGCAGGGAGTATTTTGCAGGTAATAATCTTACAGGCTTGCCCAACCACCCAAAGCCCTTGGGAGTCCCATAAAAGGTCAGTGGGAAAGGGCATTCACATTGCATTTGAACTTGCAGTCTGTGGAAATGATTCTGGCAACAAGACTGGAAGTATGGACACTGATGGGTGTGTGTGACATTGATATTCTGGTTATAGAAAGGAAGAAATGACACAGAGGGATGAAAGTGTTAACAAAAATGAGAATGGATAAGAGAGGCTATTAGGCTGCTGAGGATTTAAGGGAGGAGGCTGATATTGTTTAACTATGGAAATTATATATATATGATGTTCTTTTTCATTCTGTGCTCGACACTGAAAATAATATGGCTATGTGGCTTAGGAGAGACCTAGAAAGGCAAGCTGTGCTGCAGATGTGGAGGAAAGCAATGCAGGTTAGTGGAAAAGGCACCGACTCTAGTATCTGGGGACCTGAGTTCAAATCCTCTATACTCTCCTCTGGCTATCATTATGTGTGTGACCTTGGGAAGAGCCCAGAAACTCCCTGTGCCTCAGTTTCCTCATCTGTAAAATGAGAACATTCTACTAGCTGGTTTCTGAGATCCCTTCAGACTCTTGATCTATGATCCAGTTCTTAAAAAAAAAAAATCACCCATGTCTTTTGTCTTGGTATCTTTTGTTGTTACATTATATTAATTTCTGGATATAACTTCACCCAGGACCATTCAGTTCCTTTCTCTCTTTTCCATTTTTCTTCCCTTCATCCCTCCCATCCTCACTCTTTCCCTCCTCTGTCCTTTCTTCTTTCCTCCCTCCTCCTCCTTTTCCTCTTCCTCCTCCCTCTGCCCTGTCTCTATCTCTCTCTCCTTTCTCTCTTTCTTTCTTCATTGATGAGATTGTGTATACTATTTTGAACAATTTATTTAACCTCTCTGGGGCTCAATTTTTTTCAACTGCAAATTGGAGTGGGGACTGCACCAGATGATCTCTAAGGTCCCTTATAGCTCCAGTCTATAATCCTGAATTTCTTCATTGTCTATTCTAATTCCTTCAATTTCTTTTTCTTCTCTTAATGTTAAAGCTAACATTTATAGTACAATATTGAATAATAGAGATGATAATGGGCATCCTTTGTTCACCCCAATCTCATTGGGAAAACTTCTAGTATAGCTCCATTACATATAATGCTTGTGATGGTTTTAGATAGATACTATTTATCATTTCCAGGAAAACTCCATACACTCCTATGTTCTCTAGTGCTTTTTTAATAGTAATGGGTACTGTATTTTGTAAAAAACTTTTTCTGCATCTATTGAGATAATTATATGATTTCTGTTAGTTTTATTATTGATATAATCAATTATGCTGATAGTTTTCCTAATATTAAACCAGCCCTGCATCCTGCTACAAATCTCACATGGTGATAATGTATTATCTTGGTGGTAAATTGCTGCAATCTCTTTGCTAATATTTCATTTAAAATTTTTGCATCAATATTCATTAAGAAAACTGGTCTATAATTTTCTTTTTCTGTTTTTGTTCTTCCTGGTTTAGGTATCAGCCCCACATTTATGTCATAAAAGGAATTTGGTAGGACTCCTTTGCCATTTTTTCTGAATAGTTTATATAGTATTGAAATTAATTGTTCTTTAAACATTTGTTAGAATTACCTTGTGAATCTTTCTGGCCCTGGAGACTTTTTCTTATGCAGGTTATTGATGTTCAATTTCTTTTTCTAAAATCAGGTTATTTAAGTATTTTATTTCCTTTTCTGTTAATGTAGGCTATTTATATTTTAGTAGATATTCATTCATTTCACTTAGATTGTGAGATTTATTGGCATACAGTTGGGCAGAACAGTTCCTAATTATTGCTTTAATTTCCTCTTCATTGCTGGTGAATTCACCCTTTTCATTTTTGATACTGGTAGTTTGCTTTTATTCTTTCTTTTTTTTTTTAAAATAAAATTAACCATAGGTTTATCTATTTTATTGTATTTTTCATAAAATAATTTCATTTCATAAAATCAAAAAATTTCATAAAATAAGTTTTATTTATTAGTTCAATTGTTTTTCTTTTAATTTTATTAATCTCTCATTTTATTTTCAGAATTTCTAATTTGGTATTTAATTGGGGATTTTTTTTTTTTATTGTGACACCAAGCAAAAGCAACTTCTAGGTTTGGTATGAGCATAGCAAACTCTTTATTCAGTGACAGATCAAGGCAAGACATTCAAAGAAAATCAAAATACAGCATTCACCATGTGTAACTCAATAATTTAATAAGTCCTCAATTCAATCACAAAGTACTAAGGTCCAAGTACTCCACACCTGGGCAGTACATTCTTTTAGTCAATCACAAAATCTTCTCTCTATTCAACTAGAGATTAGTTTCCAATCATAAACAAAGTACATTCATTTAGTCACAAAGCACAAAAATCAAAGTATTCCACCCCTGGATCACAAGTGAATTACAATTATTATCAGTTGCCACCAAGCACCTTCCTAAAAGGGCAGTGGAGAGCACAAAGGCCATTTACCCCTAAGCCACAACAAGGTTAATATATCACAATAGCATTCAATACCCAAGGAGAGGTCTTTTCTTCATCTTGACCAGAAGCAAGTTCTCAGCAATCTCTGTTCCTGGGGAGACAAAGCTTAACAAAGCCACAATATACATTGCCAGTGTCCTCATCAGTTCACTCTCTGCCTGCAGAACATTCTCAGGACCCCTGAAAACATCAGCAAGACTCTCCTTCAGGATTTCTGTAAACATACAACAACAAAAAAAATCCTCCTTCAGGGCTTCTGAACCAACACCAAGGTTCCAGGACCTCTGCAACAACAGCACTATCCTTTACCTGGACTAATCTGGCAAAGTAACATCAAAACAGACAGAAAAAATACTGGTAACACAGTCATGCCTCCCCAGTTCATGGCAGCTCTGAGTGGCAGTTCTCAAAAGTCCTGGGCACCTCCAACTGACCCTCATCAGTCTAGTGGCTTTGGCTGACAGTTCCCTCTCTCCTTCCCCCCCTTCTCCCCTCCCTCTCCCTGTCCTTCTCCCCATGCCTCCACCTCCCTCTCCCTTCATGATACTGCTCCCAAAAGTTCTTCTGGCCTCTCTCTCTCCTTGGGCCTCTCTATCCACGGTACCAGCTCCTCCCAGTTCAGCCCCCTCTTTTCATGTCAACAAGTCCATCCCACAAGTGGGATTCACAAGCTCTGGCTTTTAACACTTAACCTGAAAACCAAGTCAATACAAGGGGACTTTTAAATTCCATTACCATTACATATATCTGTCCTTTTTCTAGCTTTTTTAATTATATGCCCGATTCATTGATCTGCTCTTTCTCTATTTTATTCATGTAAGCATTTAGAAATAGAAAATTTCAGGGACAGGTAGGTGGTGCACTGAATAGAGCACTGGCCCTGGAGTCAGGAGGACCTGAGTTCATATCTGGCCTCAGACATTTGACACTTACTAGCTGTGTGACCTTGGGCAAGTCACTTAACCCCAATTACCTTGCTTTCCCCACTTCAAAAAAAAGTTAAAAAAAAGAATTATAAAATTTCCCCTAAGAACTGCTTTGGCTCCATCTCATAAGTTTTGGTATGTTGTTTCATTACTGTTGTTCTCTTTAATCAAATTATTGATTGTCTCTATGTTTTGTTGTTTGACTCACTCATTCTTTAGGATTAGATTATTTAGCTTCCAAATAATTTTTAGTCTATCTTTCCATGGTTCTTTATTACATGAAGCTTTTATAGCATCATGATCTGAAAAGGATGCATTTAATATTTCTGCCTTTCTGTATTGGATTGTGAGGTTTCTATGCCCTAAAACATAGTCAATTTTTGTGTAGGTGCCATGTGCCACTGAGAAAAAGGTATATTCCTTTCTATTCCCATTAAATTTTCTCCAGAGATCTACCATATCTAACTTTTTAAAAATTCTATTCACCCCCTTAACTTTTTATTTATTTATTTTGTAGTTTGATTCATCTAGTTTTGAGAGGGAGACGTTGAGGTCTCCCACTAGTATAGTTTGCTGTCTATTTCTTCCTGTAACTCATTTAATTTCTCCTCTAAGAATTTGGATGCTATACCATTTGGTACATGTATATTCAGCATTGATGTTGCTTCATTGTCTGGTAATTTTTATCAAGATGTAGTTTCCTTCCTTACCTCTTTTAATTAGATCTATTTTTGCTTTTGCTTTGTCTGAGATAGGAATTGCCACCCCTGTTTTTTTTTTTTTTTTAATTTCAACTGAAGCATAATATATTCTGCTCTAGCCTTTTACCTTTACTGTATGTGTATCTCTCTGCTTCAAATGTGTTTCTTGCAAACAACATATGGTAGGATTTTTGTTTTTAATCCACTTTGCTATCTGCTTCCATTTTATGGGAGAATTCATCCCATTCCCATTCACAAGTTATGGTTGCTAGCTGTGTATTTCCCTCCATCCTATTTTCCTCCCAATTATACTTTTCTCTCTCTTTTTACCCTGTCCCTCCTCATCAGTGTTTTGCTTCTGACCACCTCCTCCCTCAGTCTGTTCTTCTTTCTCTCAGTTCACCCCTCCCTTTTCTTTCTCCTTTTCCCTTCTACTTTCTTATAGAGTAAGATAAATTTCTATGGCCAACTGAGGGTGCATGCTAGTCCCTCTTTGAGCCAAGTCCAATGAGAGTAAGGTTCTGATAACACTTATCCCCTTCCCTTCTTCCCCTCTGCCCTAATAGATCTTTTGCACTTCTTCATCTAATGTAATTTATCCTTTTCTGCCTCCCCCTTTCCTTTTCTTCCAGTACAACCCTTTTTCTCACCCTTTATTTTTTTTAATGTCATCACATCAAAATCAACTTATACCCACACCCTCTGTCTATGTGTCCTTCTAACTGCCCTAATAGAGATACAGTTCTCAAGAGTTATAATTATCATCTTCCTTTTCCAACGTGTTGATTCTCTCTTGCATAATTCTCATTTCTTATCCTAGTTTTTCTTCTACCTCTCTTATTTGATTTTTAAAATCCTTTTTGAGCCCTTCCAAAAAAGGTCTTTTGGGTTTGAAATCAATTTATATTCCCTTTTGAGGCTTCATATGCAGACATTTTGACATTGTTGTGCTCTTCTGAGTTTGTTTTGATCTTTCCTGGTGCCATAGTAGCTTTCTATGGTCAGAGCTCTTTTATTTTTCTTTTTGGTCTATTTTTTAGCTTATTTTGAAACTGACAGTTTGTCTTCTGTGTTGGGGCTGGAGACCTCATAGATGGCCTATTGTACCATTAGTCTGCTGAGCCAGGACTGAGAGACCTTGGTTGCTAGTCTGTGCTTGTGACTAAGAACAGACACCGTCAATGCCGTGCTCCATCCCCTTTTTACCCAAGACCTTTTCTAAAGTTCTTCAAAGTTATCTTAAGCTGGAAAGTTGTTTCTCTCCATCTTTTTATAGGTTCTGTCACTCCAGAATCTGTTTAGAGGCTTGATTTAACATTGGCTCTGAGGGAAACTGGGGAGAGCTCAGGCAACTTTCTGGCTTTTCTCCATCATCTTGGCTTTTCCTCAATAATCCTAAATTAAGAATTCTACAGAGGTGGAGATGAGAGAATGCTTTCTAAGCCAATGTGCTGGTAGTGTTAGTATCTAACTGCACCTGCCCCTTTGTTACACAACTAAGGAAATCCAGATTTGGAAAAGTCAAGAGAATCATCCATAGATAAACCATCAGAGAAATAGCAAATAGTTTTTAAAGCATTCGAACTTTTATCTTCTGACTCCAGAAAGTGAGTTCATTCCATTATACTGTTCATTCTATTATCCTCCTCTTCACAATACTCATCTTTCCAAAGTGACTCATCCAATAATGTCCATGACTGAGCAATGGTTATGCAAACTCTTACTGCTGACCTGCCAAACAGAAAATTCAAAACTACTTCAATAAACTCTATGATTGAGTTCTTTTCATCTGGCTTTGACTCCACAAGGTATCAAATGAAATATCACTTGAGTAAGAGTGTAGAGACATAATAGCACATAGTCAATTATATTGCTTTAGCAATCAAGAGAAAGGATAAGTGAGAAGTATGATGATACGCTTCCCTTTTACTCCAAGGGACCACTGCCCTCAACTTCCTTTGAAATACTGAATAACAATTGGCACCGAGGGTTTACAAAGGTACTTGATACACGTTTGTAGTAGGAATTGAACATGAGTCCAGAGCAAACCCACAAAACTCATTAAAACATTTGATCCTCACAATACTCAATCATTCAGTTAACAAGCATTTATTAAGCATTTATTCTGAGATAACTATGAGATAGGTATTAATTATTGTAGTAATTTCTCATCTGTGATTCAGATGAAATAACTGACTCTCATATAATAGAGTTTTCTTTTGACCATGTTGAGTTTAACATGTCTCTGAGACATATAATTTGAAGGGTCCAATAGGAGAGAAATGACTAGAAATCAGGGGAAAGACTGGGGATATGGGGTGTGTGTGTGTGTGTGTGTGTGTGTGTGTGTGTGTGTGTGTGTGTATGTATGTGTGTATACACACAGAAATATGTATATGTGCCTATATAGACACATGTAGATATATAATATGTATAGATCAAGATGAATGAGAACTATTTGTTTCAATGGTTTCAATAGAATAATGAGGTCAGAAGTCAGACTGGTAGGCTGAAGAGGGAGGCAAAGGATAGGACTTGTAGGCAATAAGGTTCATAGCTTTCCCTACCTCCCTCCCCAGTAACCCTGGGAGTTTGGCTGATGGAGGCAAGATAAAGGATAATACATTTAGGAGAGAGTAGGGTCTAATGAAGCAAACAGGCCCATTTGACTGGAATACAGAATGGATGAAGAAAAGTAACATGAAATCTGTTAATGCTCATTCTTTTAAAAACAATTTCCTTTTTAATATTATAAACCTGGAAACATCAATTAATATTAATTTCACTATATAAGTAAAAAAACAGAAAAAGAGGACTGTATTGTCCCAGGCATCTTCTATGTACAACTTATTTTGTACATTTCATACTTAACATAGTAGTTCCAATATTGCCTTATTCCTCTTTGTCCCATTCTGATCTCTTTTCTGCTCATTTCTGTTTGATTCATTAATAGATATTTTGTTTTTCTATTTTTTCTTTTAATTATTGCTGACTTTCCTTGATAATTCCCTTCCCATTTCCCACCACCCCTCAGTTCCTCACCCTCAGGCAAGAAAAGTCATGCATTGAAACAAATAGACAAAATCATGAAAAACAAATCCATAAAGGGCTCATGTCTGAAAATGTCTTATTCTACATCTACATGTCTCTGTTATGAGGTGGGAAATGCACATCGTTGTCAGTCTTCTGTGATTGGTTTTTTTTTTTAATCTTAATGTTTTAAATTCTCTCACAGTTATTTTCCTTAACACTGCGGTATTCATATAAATTATTCTCCTGATTCTTTTTTTTTTTTATAAAGCAATTGGGGTTAAGTAACTTGCTCAAGGTTACACGGCTAGTCATTATTTATGCGTGGGTGCTCATTTTCTGAGGCCGGATCTGATCTCTGGTCATCCCAACTCCGAGTCGAGGCCGGCACTCTTACTCACTGCGCCACCTAGCCGCCCCTTTAGGGCAATTGGGGTTAAGTAACTTGCCCAAGGTCACACGGCTAGGTTTTTGTTTGTGTGGATTAAGTGTTGGAGGCCAGCTCCGAACTCAGGTACTTCTGACTCCAGGGCCGGCGCTCTATTCACTGCGCCACCTAGCCGCCCCTCTCCTGATTCTTTTGACTTCATTCTCTACCAACTGCTACAAAATCATCTTAGGTTCCTCTGAATCTGTACTTTTTTGACATGGTTTTTAGCACAATAATATTAATTAGGTTCATACACCAAAACTTGTTCAAACTTCCCCAGTTGATGAGCTCCTAGTCATTCTGTGAACAAATATCTACTAAATACTTACTATGTGACAGGACCTGTTTTGGGGGTTGGAGATGCAAAGAAAGGTAAAATCATCTGCCCTCGAGGAACTCACATTCTAATGGGGTAGGTAATATGTAAATAACTAGTGTAAATGTGTTTTTTCTTTTTGCTACAAAAAAGTGTTGTTATAAATATTTTGACATACTTTTGTATTTTACAAATACAAAAACATACTTTTCATCTTTGGAGTATAAGCCTAGAAGTGCTATTTTGTGTCAAAGGATGTGCAAATTTTATGATTTTGGGCATAGTAACAAATTACTTTCCACCAATATGCATTTGTGTGACTTTCCTCCAACAACCCTTCTAACAATTGTGGCTTTTCTTTTCATTTGAAAAGTAATAGGTGGCACCTCAGAATTATTTAACTTGGTTTCTTTTATTAATGATTTGGCATATTTTTAAAAATATGAATGTTGATCTTTTGTCTTCCATCCTTTCATTTCATTTTGACCATTTATCTATTGGGAAATGACTTTTGTTCTTAAATATTTATATTAATTCCCTATATATTTTGGATATCACATCTTTTTCAGAGAAATTTGCTGCAAGTATTTCCCCTCCATTAACAATTTCTCTTCTAACTTCAATTGCATTGATTTTGCTTAGGGGAAAAAAAACCTGACACTTCAATTTCATCTAATTAAAATGATCTGTTTTATCTAATGTAATTCTCTCTGTCCCTTATTTGGTAAAGAACATTTCTCCTAGCCATAGCTTTGAAAAGTATCTTATTCACTGTCTCTGTAATTTGTTATAGTAATTTATATCTATGTCTAATCTTCATTTATATCTTATTGGTGTATGTAGTATGAGATATTGGTCTAGACCCAGTTTCTGCCAGATTTTTTTTCAGATTTCGAGGAAGTTTTTGTTAAAAAGTGAATTCTTACTCCAACAGTTTAAAGAACATTATGCTGCTATGTTTGATTGATTTGGGATCTTGTGTACCTAATGCATTCCACTGACCAACTTTGCTATTTTTAATCAGTACCAAATAATTTTGCTGAGTACTTCTTAGTAATACAATTTGACAGCTGGTATTGCTAGCTATTCTTCTTTCCCATTCCCTCTTCCCCCTGCCATTATTTCCCTTAAGATTCTTTAATTTCTGTTTTTCTAGCTAAATTTTACAATTATTTTTCTAGCTCAGTAAAGTTACTGCTTGATAGCCTGGTATGGCATTTAATCTATAAATTAATTTGAGTACATTGTCAATTTTTTTTGCACAACCAAACCACGAACAATTATTTTCTCTCCAATTATTTAAATCCATCTTTATTTCTGTAAAGATTGTTTTGTAGTTGTGTTTATATAATTTCTGTATATATCTTATTTAGCTGTACTCCCAGATATATTATACATTCTGTAATTATTTTTGAGTGTAATTTATTCTTCTATCTCTTCCTGCTGGGTTTTGTTGATAATATACAGAAAGGCTAATAATCTTTGTAGCTTTATTTTATAACCTGCTTCTTTACTGAAATTATTAATTGCTTCAATTAATTTTTAGTTAACTCTCCAGGGTTCTCTAAGTAAACCATGATGTAATCTACAAAAAGCAGTAATTCTCCTTCCTTATTTAGCCTTTGCATATTCCCTTGATTTCTTTTTCTTATCTTATTGTTATAATTAGCATTTCTAGCATTATATAAAATAATAACAAAGATAATTGATACCCTTGTTTTACCTCTAATCTTATTGGAAAGGGCACTGCTATTTTTCTATTATAGATAATGCCACTTGGTTTTAGATAGATGCTATTTATCACATTAAGGAACAGTACAATGATTCATGTTCTTTTTAATTTTTAAAATGATATAAATATAGTAAAATAATAAATTTTAAAATAATATAAAGGGGTATTGTGTTTTGTCATAAACCTTTTCTATATCAGTTGAGTCAGTCATGTGATTTTTTTTAGTTGGTCTATACATACTAAACACTAAATAAATATTTACTAAGTGTCTATTGTGTGCTAGACACTGTGCTAAATAAGCACTATGGGCATAAAGAAAGGCAAAAGACCATCCCTATTCTCAAGGAGCTCATGGTCCAAAAGGAAAAGGCAGCATATAAAAAGAAAGTAAAAAGAAGGGGAGATGAGGTTTTGATGGGGTGGCCCAGAGGGAGGGAGGGACTTCAGGGCAGGGGTACTGAACATTTGTGAGTTTCAGAGTTAATATTATCTTGTAGGATAATAAACTTCTAGAGATCATGGAGTTCAGGAGAGCAACAGAGTGGGTGATAAATGACTTTTATTATTTTTATTATTAATACGATCTATTATTGTTTATGGTTTTCCTAATTTTGAACCAACACTTTTCCTGGCATAAATTAGACATTGGTGTATGTATATCATCTGTTTAATATGGTCTTATGGTCTTATAGACTCCTCCAGTAGAAGGTAAAGCCCTTGAGGGCAAGGAACGTTTGTGTGTTTATATCCCTAGTGCTTAGCATAGTGCCTGGCTTCATAAATATTTGTTGTTGAATTGAATGGAGAGAGGAGGCAGGCAAATAGTAGAAGACTTTCCAAGAAGTTTCATGGAGAGATGGAACTGGAGGGAGACAGGATGAAATGGAGATCTCCAATGAAGATTTGGAAGCGTGACTTCCAGGAGCTTGCTATAACAGAGCTATTGAACATCAGAAGCAGTAGCCTGAGCCATATGGAATATGGTAATTAGCAATGGGATTACTGTTGCTTAGCAAAGGCATAAGATTGATTCAGAGGATTGTCCCTTACAGACTTTGTTCTTCCATTACATTAGGGCATACAGATAATTACAGTCATTAACGTTAACTCTGGATTATAAAGATGGTAGTGAACATGTGGGAAACCCACACAATGAACATAAAAGAATATTAAATATTTTAAATTCTTGTGATATTTATGATATTTTTTACTGAGACATGAATAACAAAATTGCTTAGTAAAGTGGCTATCAGTTGCAATTTCTTATAGAAATGATTAAGATCTATCCTTTACAAAATCACCAAAGTCTTATTTATAAAATATAGGTCAGAACATCTACTACTACCACTAAAAAAGCTTCAGTAGCTCCCTATTGCCCCCAATATAAAATGCAAAATCCACAATCTGGAAGTTAAATACCTCTTAATTTGTTTCCCACCTACATCCTCAGTCCCATTTCAGATGATTGCCCTTTACCTATCCTCCATTCTAGTCAAACTGGCCTGTTATTGTTCTCTATATATAACACCCCATTTCTTCCCAAGTGATCCTCCATTAGTGGAATGTATCCTCTCTTGACCCCCATTTTATGGAGGCCCTAACTTCCTTCCAAGCACAAAGCAGATGCCAAATCTAATAAGGGGCTGTCCTAAGACTCGATAGTCCAATGGAAAGTGCATAACCAGATCCAAGTATGAATCCTGGCTCTGAAACTTACCACCTGGGTGATCTTGGGCAAATCATTGAACTTTTCAGTTTCTGTTTCCTTCCCTTTAAAATGAAAAGGTTGAACTAGATGCCTTATAATTTCCCATTAGTTCTCAGTACTCTCTCCCTTTTGAAATTGCTTTGACTATACTTTGCATTTACTTCCCTGAGTCCCTGTTATAGACAAACAGTAGAATGGACACTCCTCAGGGGCCAAGAATGTTTCCTTTTTGTTTCTGTGTCTCCAGAGCTAGCACAGTGCCTGGCACATGGTAGACATTTACTAAATGCCTGAATTTATTTGAATTAGATTGGATTGAGTCATAGCTATGATGAATTTACATTTATACAAATACAAGAAAAATGGGTTGTAAAAGGTGAAAAATAACCCTGTACCAACCTACAGGGGCCCTTCAGTGGGAGAAGCTGGATTTATAACATAAATAAACATAATGGGCATAATGAACAGGAAATAGGCCTTTGTTTGAAAAAAAAAAGATCATCTGATTATCTCTTGCTCGTTATATAAATGCTAGAGAATAATTTAAACTATTCTAAAGATAACTAGAAAAAAACTTACGAATGCTTTTATTCAGAGCAGCCAACAAAGTTACACAATTAATAAAGAATCTTGACCTTGGGAAAAGAACTTTTGTAAATGGAATTGTGAAGTAGACATTTTGCTCATGTTTTTCTCTTAAGAACAGTGATGCAGAACTGATAGGATCTTAAAGCCCAGCCCCCTCCTTTTGCAGAACTGAGTCCTCAAAAGGTGACTTGTTTAGGGTCACACCAGAGGTAAATAATAAGATTATTGATTTAGAGCTAGTAGGGGCCATCTGGTTCCACCCCCTTGTTCCACGTGACTGTCCCATTTTATAGATTAGTAAAGTAAGATCCAAAGGATTTTCCTGAGGTCGTGGAGGTAGTGTCAAAGATGTAATTTGAACCCATGTTTCCTTATACCTGAGCCAGCCCACTTTTTATTGGACCATACTTTGCTCAAGAACATTTTAAGAAAGGACCCACAACTTTACTTCACTTTCTGTGATTTTGTTGGTTTGGGAACTCCTTCTACCAGTGCTGATTGCAATCCTTTTGTGGCTTAATAGATGGCCTTTAAGAATTGTGTTTCCCTCAGATTCACCACATTGCTGTCAAGGTGATTAGCTTAGATAGATGGGTCCTCAGGCAGCAGATGTCTAGGCCATCATCAGACCCAGATGCAAAGTCCTTATGACCCACTATCATCTTTACCACATGATGAAATGTTGGAGGAAGACATTTGGAGGAAACCCTGATCAATTTCTACATTGAATAAAAAATCAGGATCATGAAGTCTTTCCATAGTAATGTGAGGTCAACTGGTACTGGACTTGGGGTCACTGAATCATAGATTTAGAGTTAGAGGGAGTATTAAAGGTTTACACTTTACAGAAAAGCAAACAGGGCTACAGAAATTAAATGACTGGTTCAAAGTCATATAGGCAACGTGTCTGATTCTATTATTCCAAGGCTTAAGGTTCTATGCACTATGATCTACTCACTTTTATGAACTGTGGGATCAAGGGAAGATCCCTTAACCTCCAAGGTCCTTGGTTTTCCTCATTTGTGAAGTGGAGTTGAGAACTCTCATAGGGTGTTTATGAGGAAAGTGTTCTGGAAAGCTTAAAAAAAACTAGAGAACTATGAAGTTGGTATTATCCCTGAAATTCCAAATTGTCTGGTGGGTTAGGAGGGTTCTGGGATCCTTCAGGGAACCTAATTCCACTTCAAAGTCTAGTCAATATTTAAGTAAACTCAAATCAACAAGTATTTATTAAGATACTGGTATGAGGCAAACCCTCTGCTAAATGCTGGAGATGCAAAGAAAGGCCCCCAAACTGTTCCTCTAATAAGGCAGATAACATGAAAAGAAAACAACTATGTACAAACATTTGAGTCTCAACTGAAATCCTACCTTCTTTGGGAAACCTGTCCTATCTCCTCTTAATCTCAGAGGTTTCCCCTCTTACTTATTGCCTCTTTATCCTGTATGTAGCCTGCTTTGTCTGTATTTGTTTGTATGTTGTCTTTCCCCATTAGACTGTAAGCTCCTTGAGGGCAGGGACTATCTTTTGCTTCTTTTTGTATCCCCAAGTACTTAGCACAATGCTTGACACATTAGTAAATGGCACTTAATTAAATGTTTCGCACTTAATAAATGTCTATTGAATAATCAGAAAGGGGAAGGCACCAAGGGGTGACTTTGGGGGTGTTGAAAGGGAAGAAATTGAGGCAAAGGCTAAATGACTTGCCCAGGGTTATACAACTAGTTAAGTGTATGAGGCTGGATTTGAATTCAGGTCTTTCTGACTGCAGGCTCAGCTCTCTAGCCTTCTTTAGGGAAAGAAATTGCAGACATATAGGAAAAGCAGGCATCTTGGCAACCCATATTTTCTTGTTACTCTTTTTTCCTGACTCAGTAGAGTCAAGTCACTGATTAGATCAAAGTATATGATTTAATTTAATAATAAACAATAATAATAGTAAATATATGATAATAAATAAAGATAAATAATAATTGAATAACACTAATAATAGTAACAGCAAGATTTACAGAGTGCTTTAATGTTTACAAAAAGGCTAACATACATTATCTTATTTGATCCTTACAACAACCCTGGGAGGTAGGGACTATTATTCCTATTTTATAGATGAGGAAACTGAGGTTGAATGAGACTAAGTGACATTTATTGTTCGGTTGTATCTGACTTTTCATGACTCGTCATAGCATGCTGATATTGTCCATTGGATTATGGTTTGCCATTTCTTTCTCCAATGGATTTAGGCTAACAATTTGGGCAAAAAAAATTGTAAATATTTCATGTGATCTCCATTTTACAGCTGAGGAAAGCTAGTGTGCATCTGAGGTTGGATTTGAATTCAGGTCTTCCCAACTCCATTACCACTGCTATGGCTACTAAGCCACCTTGTTGTCTCCCAAGTCACAATGCAAATAATAACCTGAAGCCAACTTTGAACTCAAATCTTCCTGCCTCCAACTTCAGTGCCCTATCCACTTTGTCATCTAGCTTCTACAATTTACCTTTGCTAGCATCATTAGGCAGTCTCTCTGACTTAATTAAGGTCGTCACTGGATGGTAGGGATGACACTACATCAATTTCTGGAGTATTTTTATTCCGTTAGCCTAGTTTGACTGTGACAACGTGGTCTAATTGTGTACATTTTCTTTTTTAGTGACCTGAAGGGCTTTTGACACCATTTCTCCCAGATTCAGACAGCCTTCTCATTTCTAACTCTTCCAACTAAATCTATATGACTCCTTTAACATTAAGCTACTGATAATTACCCTTTATGCTAAACTCAACATTATAAATTCAGGTATAGTCTCAGTGCAGTAAAAAACAAGGTTTTTCCATCCCGTTTCTAAACAGTCTCTTTATATGTACAGCCAAACACTTCACTCTTTTGATTGCTACATCTCATTTCAAGCCAGAGAGAATTTATTGCCAAGTAGACTTCTTTTACAATTTTATCCCTTTTCCATGCTTCTCTTAGTCACTGAAATAGGCGATTTAGATGATTTCCAACAGATAGCTGATTTTTTTTCCAAGCTTGAGCCAAATATAATGCCATTGGTTTGTGTCCAACATTTCCAATCTCTTTGGAATATATTTTTTTTCCTTTTCCTGATTTTACCTTTTTAAAAAAAAATCAGAAAATTTTGGCCACAATCCGTGGTTAAAATCTGTGAAAAATGAACTGAGTGTAAAGAACTTACTCATATGTGTTCCACAGACAGCTTTTTTGTTCCTTTCCTGAATTCCTGAGAAACTTCTGCAAGATCCATGGGCTTTCACAGTACAGAAAGATAGAAGATAGGGCAGGGCTTCTTAGCTTGGGGTTCATAAACCTATTTAAAATATTTTAACAATTGCATTCTGGTATAACTGGTTTGCTTTTTTAAAAATTTATGTATAATTTGTTTTGTACATTTAAAAGCATTATTCTAAGTAAGGCCCCTAGGTTTCATCATAGTCCCCCAAAGGCTCATGATACATGCAAAATGTTTAAAACTCCATGAGGATCCAGCATTTCAGCACAGGGAAAAAGGGGATGTGGTGAGAAGGAAATGGGCAAAATCCCTTTTACTGAAGACTGGGATGATGGGGGAAAGGCAGGCACTCTTCCCAAATTATTTTTTCCTGGGGGTAGGACCTCTTAACATGTTCTAAACATTGGGTTGCCAATCTCTAAAATGGAAACAAAATTTGTAAACATTCCTCTAATTCAGATTTACAAATCCCTCCTTTTCTCCTAGTCTGGGCTAAGCAATAAGGCAGCTTTATCCATACCAATAAAAACTATGTCATATGGTAGACCTTTACAGTTGCAAATGTCAGTGGAAACAGATTTTTTTTCCCATAATAAAGAGCAAAATGCTTCTATAGTCCAATTAAGAAGCCAGAGAATCACAGTGGGACCAAGGTTTACAAAACAATAAGCTTTATTTCTTACACCCAGATAAGATAGGCTAAATTTTTTTTGTTCTCTAACAGCCTATTTGCTTCTTCCTTGGATACTTTTTTTAGCACTTTCATGAGCTTCGATGTTGGAGGCAGAGAGGTATCAGTTTAGACAGTAAATACACACAGATTTGGACTCTGGCCAAAGAAGAAAATGCCATTCCCTTATGTGGACCACTTGTGAGAAAGATGAAATGCACTCAAAATCCCTGCAAAATATTTGCTTGCAGATAAAGCACATGCAGGCTCTGCTCAGAATATGGAAGTTTAAACTGCAGCTGATGCATTTATCTGAATGTCTGTGATTTTATCCTTAAAGGGATTGTAGGATCAGGATCATAGATTTAGAGGATATTGGGCTCAGCGCCTTCATTTTTGTAGATGAAGAAATTGAATGTCCTAGGGACTAAGTGACTTGGCCAACATCATACTACTAGTAGTAAGTGTCAGAGGCAGGATTTGAATTTACATGTTCATCATTCTAAGACTTTATCTGCTATATCATGATGCCTGCTTTATGCTCTTCCATTAACTCAAAATATAAGCAGTGCATTCTGTGGTCACGTTCTTAAGAAAAACTTCAAAATATTGTCCTATACTAAGCATAGGACTTTTGTTTGTTTGTTATTAGTCTCTTATTGGAAATATAACTTGTTTAGTTCAGGAAACATTTACCAGGCACCCACTGTAACACTTACTATGGGCAGTGAGGTGGTACAGTGACTAGCATACCGCAGGAATTCCTAAGTACAAATCCAGCCTCAGACACTTATTAGCTGTGTCACTGTGGGCAAGTCACTTACCTCTGTGTGTCTCAGTTTTTTCATCTGTAAACTGAGTTGGAGAAGGAAATGACAAACCACCTAGCATCTTTGCCAAGAAAATCCCAGATGGGGGCATGGAGAGTCAGACATAACAATGACTGAATGACAGCAAAAATCATTATGTCAAAGACAAAGATGAAAACTGTCAAAGTCATCCTCAACATACTTTTCTGGCTTCATTCAAGAGTAGCTCTGTGATTCAGTAGATAGAGGGCTGAGCCTGGAGTCAGGAAGACTTGAGTTCAAATCTGGCCTCTGTCAACTCTGGTAACAAATGACCAAAGAGTCAGAGAGGTTTTGCAATCACAGTTAACTCCAAAAATACCAAAGAACTCACAAAGGTTAAAGGCAAAAAGCTTTCTTTATTCCACTGGGGAGAAAAATTAGAACATGTGTTGGGGCCTCCTCTAGTAGGAGTTCTGAGGCAGTGGGGCTAAGTCTTGATTTATATATTTGTGGCTAGATAAAGACTCAAACAGTATAATGTATCAATAGCAATGAGGGCTGACACAACAGTGAAGCAAGGTTGTCTAGTGACAAAAGTCCATTCATAGAACGGCTTCCAGTCTGGGCCTCTTGGTGCCTGCCTGAGCTCAGGGATCATCAGTTCTATAATTTAGTTGCAGCAATGTTCATCCAGAGGGTGAGTGCAAAGGATTGTTGTTATGCCAAGCTCAAGGCACAGCTTGTTTG
The DNA here is from genome assembly GCA_011680675.1 of Gymnobelideus leadbeateri. Lineage (NCBI taxonomy): Eukaryota > Metazoa > Chordata > Mammalia > Diprotodontia > Petauridae > Gymnobelideus > Gymnobelideus leadbeateri. The sequence goes on along the minus strand of WOXC01004614.1, from coordinate 856,159 downwards.
CTGGAAAACAGAGCGTCTTTTTTTTTTTCTTTTTGGAGGGCAATTCGGGTTAAATGACTTGCCCAAGGTCACATGGCTAGTTTTTGTGTTAAGTGACTGAGGCTGGATTTGAACTTGGGTCCTCCTGATTCCAGGTCCGGTGCTCTATTCACTGTGCCACCTAGCCGCCCCAGATTGTCTTCTAATAGTAAAAAGAAAGGGGTGGTCTTGGATTCTGATAACCTCAGACACTTACTAGCTGTATGACCCTGGGAAAGTAACTTATCCCTTATTGTCTCAGTTCATCATCTATAAAATGAGTTGGAGAAGAAGATAGCAAACTATTCCAATATCTTTCCCAAGAAAACTCCAAATGGGGTCATGAAGAGTCTGAAATGACTCTACTACAACAACTAAATATATGATTCTATGTTATGCTAATTGGGAGAATTGAGGAAGGCTTTGAGTTGTTCCTCAAAGGAAGTCGAAAGACATAGAGGTGGGGTGGTCTATTGCAAGTCAACAAGTATTTATTGATCACCTACTCTGTAGCAGACACTGTGCTAAGTGTTGGAGATGTTATGGCCAAAAAAACCAAAAATCTGGTCCCTGCTCTTGATGAACTCCCAGTGTAGAAAGAACATTTTTGGACAAAGAAGAGGATTTCTGAAGCTATTTCTTAGGATAATAGATCTGTATGGAGCAGAAAGCAACTTCAGATGCCCTATAATAGAGCTATCTGATTTTATAGAGGAAGAAATCAAGTCCCAGGGAATTTAAGTGACTCATCCAAGGTTACATTACAAAGGTACTAAGTGCAAGTTAATCCTAGGTCTTTTGACTCCAGAGCAGAAGTAATGATACCAATTGAGTGAAAACAAATACCCTGTTACCTAAAAACCAATGAAAGAAAGGTTTCTTCCTAGGTAAAAAGGAAGAAGGAACCTCTGTGACACCAATTAGGAGATGATTTTTTTGTACCAACCAGTAAAATGCTATTTAAATTATTCAGTTATCTTTTTTTTTGTTTTTGGTCACAGTTTCCTTTTCCCTGCAAGAAAAGCTCATTCAATGCTGATATCTTATTTCCTTATGGAATTCTTTCACAAAATTTAGATGAATGATTAAAGAAAACAATCATCCCAATTATGATGATAATTATTCATTCTGTAAAGGCAGAGAGTATTAATAAGGATTTCTTTAAAAATAAAAAACAGGGTAAGGTATAGGGAGCATAGAAAGCAAAGCTGAGAGATCTTTGTGGTCAGATGCAATGTGGTACAATAACAAGGATCTTGAATGTGGGGTCCACGGACCTGTCACATACTATGGGATCTTGGGCAAGTAACTTTTCTGAGTCTCAGTTTCTTCACCTGTAAAATGAAAAAGGTTGAGGTATATGACTTTTGAATTCCCTTATACCTCCAAATCTATTAACCTACTTTATAAATGGGGAAACTGAGGCCCCAAAGCTGAAGTGACTTGGCTGAGCTCACCCCAGTTAGTTAATGGCAGATCTGGTCTTAGAAGCCAATTCTAACTCCCAGCCTTATGTTGTTCCCCATATCCTCTGTAAAAGTTGTCACTTCTTTACAGAACTCCTACATCAAGGCCTGGAGGTTGCAATCTGACTTTCTGAAATTACGATTTAGTGAGATAACATTGGAAGTTGCAAAATGCAATGCACAGAAAACCAAGAATGGATGTGTCTTAGAGAGATGTGCTAAACTTGAAAAAGTCATAGAAATCCAGCTTTGAGATGTTACTTCACATTTTTTAGGGGCAAAAAGGAAAGGGTAGGGGATAAACATAAACCAGAAAATTTTAAACTCATTGTAAATCCATCAACATTATCTTGACAAAAAAAAAACTAAAACCCTTAGACCAAAAAAAACCAGGGTCAAGGCCCCAACCCCAGTAAGCCCTAGACAATGCAGTCTTTCTCTTAAAGTACAAGGTAAAAATCAGAAACATTTGTACCCACTTTACACTGTTCTATTTTAAAACCTAGAAAGGTCAAATGTGCACTCGTCAGTAGAACAATATATCATTAGGTCCATGATCTCACCAAAGGAGGTATTTTTTTCCTTTGGGGGAGATCATAAGGCATCAACATTATATGCTATGTGATTTATGTCCATGTTCTCAAAATTTTTTTTCATAGGTAATATAACCAATCCAAGAGACTAGATTCTAGGTTTTTAAAAGCAAGCAAATAAACAAAAAGTAAATAGTTTATTGGAAAACCAAGAGATTGTACAGTATAGCAGATAGAAAAATGGTCCTGAAGTCAGAGTTAGGAAGATCTGGATTCAAGATCCAGCTTACACATTAAAAGATCCAGCTGTGCAACCCTGGGCAAATCACTTAAATTCTGAGTGCCATAGGCAAATCTTAAAAAAAATATTATTACTATTATTATTATTTAGCTGTCAACACAATGCATAGTATTTATTATATAGACTTTCCTGAAATGGAAATTTATTACTACATATTTTGGACAGGTCTTACCCCCAATTTTTCTTACAAACTACTCAATTACTAATACCAACCTTAGACATAGGTTTTACATTTTACAAAGATAAAAATAAGTTGTTTTTCTTATGAGATGTCTCACATTCTCTTCTGTTTTTTCATTCTTTATATTTTGTTTTATTATTTCTTGATCTCTTATAACTTCACTGGCTTCCCCTTGCCCAATTCTGAGTAATTTTCTTCCTTAAGATTCTTTTTTTCTTCCAAATGCTTTATTAACTTCTGGTTTACATCATTCATTTCAGCCAGATTTCGAGTTACAACTTTTTCCCTGTTTTTCCCCTACCCACCACCCCAGAATAGTAGTCCCACAGGATATCCCCTCATCCAATCTGCTCTCTCCCATATCTTCTCCCATACCTCCTTCAACTTTTTCATTAGGGCAAGGTGAGTCTCTGTGCCCCAATACCTGCACATCTTATCTCCCAGTTACATGCAAAATAGTATTAATAATAGTGTTTGTATATATTTGAAACATTTAATTTTAAAACTTCAAATCCCAGATCCATTCACTTCTTCCCTTGTCACCCACTCCCACTGGGGAGATAAGCGATTTAGTATATGTTGTACATGTATATCTATGCAAAACATTACCATAGTAGATGTATTGTAAAAGACTGACTATATTTCCTTCCCACCCATCCCCCCCCCACCTGGTCCATTCCCTACTGTGATCCTGTCCCTCTTCAAAAGTGGGTGCCTCCAACTTCCACTCCCCCCAGCATGCCCTCCCCTCCATCCTCCCCTCTCTCATCCCCTCTCCCCTACTCTTCTGCAGGGTGAGATATCCCATTTAGTATGTATGCCATTCTCTCTGTGAACCAAACTCAGTGAGAATATGGTTTTGCCTTTTTGCCTTCCTGTTCTTCCCCTCCCCTGCAACTACTTCCCCTTGCCTCTTCTACATGAGATAGTTTACCCCTGCCCCCATCTCTCCTCATCTCCTCTTGCCACATTCCTCTCTCACCTCTTAACTTCACCCCTTAAGTATCATCCCTTCCCACCAAATTTGACCTGTGCCCTCTATCCATGTATACCTTTAAACATATATACACACACTCACATATGTATTCATATACCCATGTACCCTTCTTCAATTATTTTCATACCGAGAACGTTTTCATCAGTAACAGTTATTGTTTTTTCCATGTAGTAATGTAAATAGTTCAACTTTGATAAGTTCCTTCTGATTTCTTTTCCCTGATTACCTTCTCAAGTATCTCTTGCTTCTTGTGTCTGAATGTCAAATTTTCCTCAAGAAATTTTTCCACTGAATGACCCTATTTTCCCCTGAAACAAGATACTCAGTTTTTCTGGGTAGGTAATTCTTGGTTTTGATCCCAGGTCCTTTGCCCTGCAGAATATCATATCCCATGCCCTTTGATCTCTCAGTATAGAAGCTGCCAGGTCCTGTGCTATTATGATTGTGTTTCCACAATATTGAAATTGTTTCTTCCTGCCTGCTTGTAGTATTTTCTCCTTAATCTGGGAATTCTGGAACCTGGCTATAATATTCCTAGGAGTTTGCTTTTTGGGAACTTTTTTAGGAGGTGATCTGTGGATTCTTTCAACCTCTATTTCCCCCTCGGGGTCTAAAACATCAGGGCAATTTTCCTTGAGAATTTCTTGAAGGATGATTTCTAGGTTCTTTCTTTGATCAGGGCTTTCAGGTAGTCCAATAATTTTTAAATTATCTCTCCTGGATCTATTTTCCAGGTCCGTGGTTTTTCCCATGAGATATTTCACATTGCCTTCTATTCTTTTAGTTGCTTGGATCTGTTTAACAGCATCTTGATTTCTCATGAAGTCACTAGCTTCCATTTGCTCCAGTGTAATTCTGAAGGAATGAATCTCCTCAGTGAGCTTTTGAGATTCTTTTTCCATCTGGGAAATTCAGCTTTTTAAGGCATTCTTCTTCTCATTGCCATTTTGAGCCTCTTTTGCCACTTGAGTTAATCTATTTTTTAAGATGTTATTTTCCTCAGTCAGGCTGTTGACTCTCATTTCATACTTTTCCTGCATCCTTCTCATTTCTCTTCCCAATTTTTCCTCCACTTCTCTTATTTGGTTTTAAAAATCCTTCTTAATGTCTTCTACAGCCTATAACCCACTCATATTTTCATTTGGGGCTTTTGGTGCAGGAGTTCTGACCTCACAGTCCTCCTTCTGTTCCATGCTTTGATCCTCTTTGCCCCCATAATAGGAGTCTAATGTTGAATTTTTCTGTTTATTTAGTTTCCTTTGCCTAGGCATTTTGCCACTTAATTACTTGACTTTTGGGCTTGTTGCCACAGTAGGACTTTGCCACCAGACAGGGGAGCTTCCATCCCAAATGTTGGGGTCTTCTCAACTGCCGGAGGTATTAGTTGGGTACCCTCCCTGAAGCCCCCATACACTCTGGCAAGCTGGACACACACCCCAAGACCTCCACCCCAGACCATAATCCAGATCCAGGGAGGTTAAAGTAAGAGCGATTACTCCCCCAGACTTATCCCTGGATCCTTCTACAGTTCACAGACCAGGAGCTGAAGCTGCCACTGAAGCTACAAAATGGCTTCTGTGCCAAGGCTCCTCAGTGGCTTCTATCCCCTATGGAAAGAAGCTGATATGCTCCCAAATACTGGTCCCAAAGTCCATAGGGCACTAACCTCTCACTTTGTGTTGGAAATTCTGGAAATGCCACAGCTGCTGGTGTTCTGGGGTCCCCCCAGACAGCTGCTGGACCAGCCACCCTGGGGCTAAAGCCTCCAACTCATGTGGTCCTGGGCTCGGCTCCCAGGGCACTGAGCTGTTGGCTCCCAGCGTGCTGTGCAGGCCGTTCCCTGCCATGCTGCCAGGCTGTCCTCAGTGGAAGGTTAGCTTCTCTGTGTCATTCTGTGGGTGCTGGAACTCCAGAGGTTGTTTAGAGTCCCCCTTTTACATGATTTTGAAGTGGTGTGGGCTGGAGCGCTGTGGAAGTGCTGTTTCTACTCTGCCATCTTGGCTCCACCCCAAATATTATTATTTTTTAAAAAAAAATCAGCTTTTTTCTTCTATGTCTTTCTAACTACTACAAAAAGAAGAAATGAAGAAATAGAAAGAAAAATAAAGGAAGGAAAAAAAGAGGGGCAGAAATAACAGTAAGGGAAAAAAAGGAAGAATTAGGGGAATTAAGGACAGAAGGAAAAGACAAAATGAAAAAAGAGAAGGAAGAGAGAGATGAAAGGAAAAAATGAAGGAAATTAAAGAAAGAAAAGGAAGGAAGAGGAAGGGAAAGATGAAAGGAAGAAGTGAACAGAAGAATGAAGGAAATCAAAGAGAAAAGAAAGGAAAGAATGATGAGAAAGGAAGGTTGAAAAAGGAAAAGAAAGATAAAAATGAACAAAGAGAGAAAGGAAGGAAGAAGGAAAAAGAAAGAGAAAGGCAAAAGGAAGAAAGAAAAGAGGAAAGAAAAAAAGGAAAAGAATCTTTGAATTATATAAGTGTAGCTAAGCAAAACCCATTCCCAACTTGGTCATGTTATAGACAACCCTTCAGAACAAGTTGCATAAGAGCTCCTAATCTGTGTTGGTAGAATTAGCTTCCTAATTAGGAATTCAGCTGTAGTAATGAAATCACAGGACCAAAAACTAACAGAAAAAAACTGAACATGGAGTACTAATACAAACAATTAAACTAGCTTATTAACTAATTACATTTAAATAAGTTAATATCACTATATAAAATATTAAAATGCTTGCTAACTTTCTCCATGTTTCCATCACGATTATATTCTCATCTATTCTCATATGATGTTTCTCAAATAATTCCAGTTAATGTGTGCTTTGTTCTTCTAGCTTTTAAAAAAAATATTTCATGATAATGAAAATGTCCTACCTTTGAAACATATTGGTAGTGTGACCTGGAGCAAGTTATTTAACATTTTATCTTTTCAGTGTTCTAGGCAATACTCTAAGATTATAAATTGTAGCAAAGGTTCCAGATTGCATTGGTAGAGGGAGTTTCCCCACCTGGAGTTCCTTTCACCAATGAAATCATGGCTCCAGTGATTTCCTGTCCCTATTATTTCATAGTATCTTTTCCCATACTTACTGTTCTTAATTGTATCATAGTATCACATTGGGCTAATGTACTGAATACAATTTATATAACCATTCCCTGATTTTGGACACTGGAGTGTCTAATTTTTTTTCCCCAATGATGTATGAAGATCTTTGAACACACTTTTAAAAAATTATTTGCTTTTCCAACACTTTTAGGTTGTTTTTTCAGCAGTGGAATTTTGGGTACAAAAGAAATGATTGGTTTTGTAACATTTATTCTGTTCAACCCTATAGCTTTCCCTAACAATTCCATCTACCAGTTTGCATTTTCCATCTCTGATGAGTGAGGGCGTCTGTTTCTCTGCAAGTCTAGAACAACTGCTTTGATTTACATTCATCAATTTGGGGGATCCATCATTTAGGTCTTTTAGCATGTTTTTATCTGTTATTTTAGAATCTTAGCATATGACTGGCCTATCTCCTTTTCCAATCATGTACTTTTTGGATTAATACCCTTTCCTTGGTTTCTTGCATGCAAGTCATTGTTGGCAATATTCTGCAGCCTACTTACGCCCACCATGTGTCTTTCCATCATGTTTCAGATTATGATCTTATACAATCCACAGCAATATAGCCTCACTGGGAGAATATTGGTGTTAAAAAAGATTTTTGTGTCTATGTGCGTCAATGAGCAGCTTGAGTTAATTGAAAGTACTTACACGAGGCTATTGTCAGCTATTAGTCACTTAACATTGTCTGTCAAAAATTGAGCCCATATGGGAATAGTTAATATTAAAACCTCTTTTGGATGTGTAAAGAACAGATCTGGGCAATGGTTACCAGGGATGTCCAACACAAAATCACCTTAAGGTCTGACTGTCTTTAGTATTCCTATAACTTGAGTTCTATGTATGATTTACAGTAGTTGCAGATCAGTGGTAACTTCTGTCCCTATCAACTGAAGTTAATACCAGTGGAATTCAGATAATAGCAAGCATTTATCTAGTGTTTTAGGGTTTTCAGAATCCATTAGTCAGTAGTTAATAAGCATTCACTGAGCACTGACTATGTGCCAGGCATAGTGCTAGGGATGCGAATATGGAAAAAAAAAAGAAAACCCCTAACCTAAAGTAGCTTATAGGCTAGTGGAGCAAGACAACACATAAAAAGAATCTGAAAAGGGGGACAGGTGGAGATTTAATACAAATATCATCTCATTTTACCCTCACAAAGACCCTGAGAGATAGGTGCTATTATTATCCCCATTTCACAGAAGAAAAAACTGAGGCAGCATAGAAGTGAAATTCATTTGGACACATGGGTAGTAAGTATCTGACGATGAATTTGAACCCAGGTCTTCCTGACTCCAGGTATAATAATCTATGTCACAAAGCTGCCTCTTGTTCAGAGAAATTCATCACCAGATTGCAAATTATTTTGGATAAAACAATTCATAACTAAGTGGTAAATGAAAGGAGTGGCAGTCTTTATCAGAGGGGAAAGTATTCCCATTGATGAAAATCACAAATCATTGGCATATCCAAGTAAGTAATTATCACCAGATCATAGAATAATTCACTATAGGCTGATAGAAGTGTGGCCAAGGTTTCAAGGATGGGATAATTTGTGAACTGCTATTGAGGGACAGAGTTGGTATGAGAGCTTTGGAGAGGAGAGAGAGTCCAATTTCTGCTTTGACAAAGGACTTATATAGTCTCATACTTTTTTGGGGAGACTGGGGAAAGAGAGAGAAAAGATTTTGGGAAATTGTAGAGATTTGGAGAAGCCAGCTCTTCAAAATAAAATAATGTGAATGTGACCATAGATTTATAAATGTGAGAGAAATGATTGAACAAAGGATTGGTGAGATCCCTGACATTTCCCAAAAATTTATCCCACCTAGACTATCTTTCCCCCCCCCCCCAAATGCTTTATTAACTTCCGGTTAACATCATTCATTTCCACCAGATTTTGAGTTACAAATTTTCTCCTCATTTTCCCCCTACCCACCACCCCAAAATAGCAGTCCCACAGGATATCCCCTTCTCCAATCTGCTCTCTCCTATATCTTCCCCTATATGCCCTTTGACTTTTCCGGTAGGCCATGGTGGATCTTTATGCCCCAGTGCCTGTATATCTTATTTCCCGATTACATGTAAAATAGTATTAATAATAGCATATGTATATATGTATATGTGTATATATGTGTATATGTATGTATATGTATATATATGTGTATATATATATATATATATATATATATATATATATATATATTTAAACATTTGGTTTTAAATCTTTGAATATCAGATTCATTCCCTTCTTCCCTTGTCACCCACCCTTACTTGGAAGATAATTCAATATAGGTTGTACATGTGTAGCTAATGCAAAGCATTACCATAGTAGATATATTATAAGAGACTTATAGATTATAAGATATATTATAAGAGACTGATTATATTTCCCTCCCTCCTATCCCACCTCCTACTTGTTCTATTCTCTACTTTGGTCCTGTCTCTTTTCAAAAGTGGGTGCTTCCAACTTCCCTCCCCCCCAGCTTGCACTCCCTTCCATCATCACCCCTATCATCCCCTTCCCCCCCTACTCTCCTGTAGGGTGAGATACCTTATTTAGTGTGTATATAATTACCTCCCTGAGCCAAATTCAATGTGAATAAGGTTGACTCATTCCCTTATGCCTTCCTGTTCTCCTCCATTGTAACCGTTTTCCCTTGCCTCTTTTATATGAGATAGTTTACCCCATCTTATCTCTCTCCATCTCCTCTCATTATATTCCTCTCTTACCTCTTAATTTCACCTTTTAAGCATTATCCCTTCCTATTAAATTGGTCCTGTGCCCTCTATCTACATATACCTGTAAACATATATAGACACACTCACATATGTATTCATACACCCATATACCCTCCAATATAGACTATATATTTCTGTTTCCCTCAACTATTTTCATACTGACACAAGTTTTATCAGTTACAATTATCGTTCTTCCATGGAGGAATGTTAATAGTTCAGCTTTGATAAGTAAGTTCCTTATGATTTCTTTTCCCTGTTTACCTTCTTATGCTTCTCTTGTTTCTTGTATCTGAACATCAAATTTTCTATTTAACCATGGTTTTTTCTTCAAGAATACTTGAAAGTCCTCTATTCTAGTGAATGACCATATTTTCCCCTGAAACATGATACTCAGTTTTGCTGGGTAGGTGAATTTTGGTTTTAATCCCAGCTCCTTTGACCTCCAGAATATCATATTCCAGGCCCTTCAATCCTTCAGTGTAGAAGCTGCCAGATCCTGTGTTTGATTGTGTTTCCACAATATTGAAATTGTTTCTTCCTGGCTGCTTATAATATTCTCTCCTTGATCTGGGAATTTAGGAACCTGGCTATAATATTCCTAGGAGTTTGCTTTTTGGGAACTTTTTTAGGAGGTGATCTGTGGTTTCTTTCAACCTCTATTTCCCCCTCGGGGTCTAAAACATCAGGGCAATTTTCCTTGAGAATTTCTTGAAGGATGATTTCTAGGTTCTTTCTTTGATCAGGGCTTTCAAGTAGTCCAATAATTTTTAAATTATCTCTCCTGGATCTATTTTCCAGGTCCGTGGTTTTTCCCATGAGATATTTCACATTGCCTTCTATTCTTTCATTTGTTTGGATCTGTTTAGCAGCATCTTGATCTCTCATAAAGTCACTAGCTTCCATTTGCTCCAGTGTAATTCTGAAGGAATGAATCTCCTCAGTGAGCTTTTGAGATTCTTTTTCCATCTGGCAAATTCAGCTTCTTAAGGCATTCTTCTTCTCATTGCCGTTTTGAGCCTCTTTTGCTATTTGAGTTAGTTTATTTTTTAAGGTGTTATTTTCCTCAGTCAGGCTGTTGACTCTCATTTCATACTTCTTTGTATCATTTTTGTTTCTTTTCCCAATTTTCCCCCCACTTCTCTTACCTGTTTCTTAATCTCCCCTATTGTCTGTAACCAGCTCATGTCTTCTTTTGAAGCTTTTTGTGCAGGAGTTCTGACTTCACTTCTTCCTCCTGTTCCATGCTTTGATCCTTTTTGTCCCCATAATAGGAGTCTAATGTTGGATTCTTCTGGTTGTTTTGCTTCCTTTGCCTGGACATGTTGCCACTCAATTACTTGAGTTTTGGGTTTGTTGCCACAGTAGGACTCTGCCACCAGCCAACGGAGCTTCCATCCCAAACACTAGGGTTTTCTCAGCTGCCAGAGGTATTTATTGGGTGCTCTCTCTGAAGCCTCCACACACTCTGGTAAACTGGTCACATACCCCAGGACTTCTACCCTAGACTGCAATCCAGATCCAAGCAGGTTAAAGCAAGAACAATTACTCCTCAGACTGGTCGCCTGGTTCCCCCACAGTCTTTGGGCCAGAAGCTAAAGCTGCAAAGTGGTGGCAGCTGTGCTGAGGTGTCTCAGCAGCTTATCCCCTGCCCCCTCCTGGGGGAAGATGTTCTCCCAACTAGTGGGTCCCAAAGTCCATACTTCACTGACCTCTCACTTTGTCCTTAGCATCTATGTGTTGATAATTCTGGAAACTGCATAGCTGCTGGTGTTCTGGTGGCCCTCCAGCTGGCTGCTGGTTAGGACCACCTTGGGGCTAAAGCCTCTGGCTCACAAGGGGCTGGGGTTGGCTCCTTTTGTCACCTTTAGGAACATCCACTCTTCCAAGGTCAATAAGTGTTGAGTCTGTAACATGAGGGATCTTTGGCATTTGAGAGTATCACAGACCACTTTTATTAATTATTCCTAGTGATGAGATATGGGCTCTGGGATCCCCCTTGGGCTCTCCTTGAGTCCTTGAGGTCCAGGCTCTGGGAACCTCCCTTGGACTCTTGATTAAATTGTCTCACTTGATGAGGCATTTGCATGAGGCAATAAGCCTTACTTTGTGGCTGGGCCCAGACCTATAGCCTAGTTACTAGCCTAGCCCTCCATTGTTGATCTACTTCCCACCCTTGATCCTATCAAAATATCAATACACCCTTAAACTGGCCTAGCCCACCATTGTCTGTATGTAGCCTCCATCTACTTTCCACCCTTAATCACTCATTGACCTCATTAACTCCTCCTGAAGACCCTTTCCAAACTCCTCCCCTGGACCACCCCTGGATTACTCCCACAACCTTCTGTATATAAGACCTCAAGAATGCCATAGAATAGTGAGAGTGCCATAGAATGACCTAGCCCAGACTTACTATGTATTTAATGCAAGGTAACTTTTAATAAATTTTACTTTTCTCTGGCTGAGAAGACTCGAGTCGAATTCATTCAGCAGGACAAAGCATTTTGGTATTTTGGGGACTCCAGAGCAACCCTAACCCTCCTAGTGGGTAACCTCTTCACTAGCATGATTAATAAAATGATTAGTTACACAGCAACTATGTCTCTTGAACTCTTTATACATCATCCTTGAAAGGGATCTAGGAGGTCTTTTAGTCTAGTGCCTTCACTTGAGATGAGGAAACAGAGATCCAGAAAAGTTACTTAATTTGCCCAAGGTAATACAGATATTGCCCAAAGTGACACAGCTTTCCCAAGGTAATACAGATAACATCCATAAGTAATGAAGATAAAATGAAATTAGTTGTTTTTCTTATCTTCCAGTTACTCATAATGGGCATTTCCCTGATTTTAATATGTAAAGGAGAGGAACTAGCTCACTGTTCTTATTAGAAAAGTGAGAATGTTCTTACTGGGTTTATTATAAGCTTTAGTTTTCTTATGAAGCAGGCTCTCTGTGCATAAACCTGCTGACTACAGGGTATTTTTAACTGAAACTGTCTTGTCTTGATGAATATTGTTTAGAAGGGGATTATAATGGATTCTTTGACCAACATATCATTCTGACTAGTTCTAAACGCTTGTCTCTTTTACTCCTGCCAATTAAAAGCAACAGCTGTCTTGCGAGGACAGCATTCAGTGTTAGGGAGCGACACAGCTGTGGGGCTTGGAGGAGATAATAGTAGTGCAGTCAAAATATGGCATCTGTGGAATGCAACTCTTGATTTAGAGCAGGCGTTAAAAAATAAAAGTAAAATCCCTACCCCCAACAACAAAATTAATGTAATCCAGTTGAAACTTTAGGAAACAAAAATAACATTTTCTCAGACATGTTTCCAGACAAAATTTGGACTACAAATCAACCTGAAGAGATTCCGAATGCCCCAGATGTCTAAAATATCTCAACTTGTGAGCTGTTGTGTAAGATGTAAATATTTATACAAAACTTGTCTCTTTGTTGCTCAATATATTTTGACATTTCCAATTCCCTGGGTCTTATTCTGTTATGGAGAGGGTATATTTGCTGAGAAAGGAAAAAAAGTCAGAAGGGTTACTGTGGAGAAGTGATGTTATCATAGGGGGAATACCAAACCACAGAGATCTCACTGGGTGTTCTTTTGTGTTACAGTTTGAATGCCGCATGCATAATAATTTCTTTTCACTTTGTCATGGTAAAAGAAACATGAAATACACATACACACACATATATAGTTGTTTTTCTGTCATGTAAAACTCATTGTGACCCCATTTAGGGTTTTCCTTTTTTGCATACTGGAATGGCTTGTCATTTCCTTCTCTACCTTATTTTATGAATAAGGAAACTGAAGCAGAGCTAAGTGACTTGCCTGGGGTCTCATAGTTTAGGAAGTATCAGAGGCCGGATTTGAACTCACCAAGATGAATCTTCCTGACTCTAGGTCTGGCACTTTGTCCACTGTGCTACTACATACATACATAGATACACATACTCAGACAACTAATGGTAATTCATATAACATCGAGTGCTTTCAAATGTTTTAATAGAGGCTTATTCCAGGATTGTGCATAATATTTTGAGTTTGAGTAATATCTGAATAGACTTGTTTTCTTTTCATAGAGCCAAAGATTTAGAGTTGGAAGGGATATTAAAGTTAATCTAATGTAACCTTTCAGGCAGGTAGGTGGTACAATAGATAGAGCACTAGGCTTGGAATCAGGAAGACTCATTTTCATGAATTCAAATCTGGCCTCAGACATTTACTAGCTGTGTGACCCTGGGCAAGTTACTTAAACCTGTTTGCCTTAGTTTCTTCATCTATAAGATGGAGAAATTGGACTACTTGGCCTCTGATGGTCCTTCTCACTCTAGATCAACCAATATTGTATGGTCTATTGCCAACAAGGCTTAGCCTTCTTTCCTATTAGTAGAGAGTAATGCCATTGGTAGAGAGTAACAAGATGGTATTAACATCTCAATAGTTCTATGTCAATATCATAATATCAAAGGGACTCTTGATGTATGACTTTTTATTTTTTTACTTTAATTTTACTATTTTCAATGAATAAAAATCCATTTTCTCTCCCACATATCCCCATCCCAACTGAAGAAAAACAAAATCCTTATAACATGCTTATAGTCAAGAAAAACAAATTCCTATAGACTTTATTCATGTATATGACACATTTTTCCCCCAGTTAAATGCCTCATTCTCTGGCCTTTCCCCTTCTGTGATTAGGTTTTAGAAAAACCAACTCCTTTAAAAAAGTATATAAAAAATAAAAGCAAAGTAAATGAAAGGTAAGTTAGATTCTCTCTGTGTTTTTCTCTGTGTCTTTCTCTGTGTCTCTCTCTGTGTCTGTCTCTGTCTATCTCTGTCTCTTTGTCTCTTTCTCTGTCTCTCTGTGTCTCTGTCTGTGTGTATGTCTGTCTCTATCTTTTTCTTTCTCTCTGTCTTTCTTTTTGTGTCTCTGTCTCTCTCTCTCTGTATCCCGTGTTCATCAGCCCTCTATTTGATATCTACTACCAGTTGTCTAGAAAAATGGGTGGTTGGGGGCAGAATAAAAGCAGGAACTTGCTTAAGCTCCTGCACCAAACACCTCCAATACCTGTAAAATATGACTAAACAAATTTTTAGAGCTACAGAATCTAGAAAGTGACAGAGACAAACAAATCTCCTGAAGGCAGCCTAGCAGGCTGACAGGAAGGGTCTATCACATTGGGCTGGGGGCTGAGCAGTCCTGTGTGAGCCACACAGGCCCAGACCTGGGGTGGCCCCTGATCAGCAGCAGAGACCAGCCAGAGCAGACTCTAGGAGAGTGCATCATTGGCAGCAGTAGTGGGTTCCAGACTTCTCAATCCATAAATACCAAAGAGAAAGTGAAAGGTCAGTAGGGAACTCTGTCAGAACTGGGTGACAGAAGAGTGGGGTCCAGCCCCTACCCCCCCCCAGGGCAAGAGGTGGTGGCACAGTGGCTGCAGCTACTGCCCCGTGGCTGCCTTAGGAGCTCCTGGCCTGCAGATCATAGTGGGACCAAGCAACCATTCAGAGGATACTTGCTATTGCTTTGAACTGCTTGGATCTGGGTCACAGTCTTGGGTGGTGGTCCTGGGGTGTGTGGTCAGTGTGCCAGAGCTTGTGGTGGCTGTGGACAGGGTGCCTTCCTCATAGATCTGGCAATTATAATAACCCCAGGGATTTGGGACACAGCTCTCTCCACTCTAGAAGCAGAGTTCTACCATGGCAAAGAGCTCAAAAGTCAAGTAGTTGGCTGGCAAGATGAACAAGCAGAGGAAGTGCAATCAGACCATAGAATCCTTTTCTGGGGACAAAAAGGATCAAAACATGG
The DNA here is from genome assembly GCA_011680675.1 of Gymnobelideus leadbeateri. Lineage (NCBI taxonomy): Eukaryota > Metazoa > Chordata > Mammalia > Diprotodontia > Petauridae > Gymnobelideus > Gymnobelideus leadbeateri. The sequence continues at coordinate 840,985 of WOXC01004614.1, read as the reverse complement.
AACCAGAAGAAGACAACAAAGTCAAAACTCCTACATCAAAAGCTTCCAAGAGGGGCAGCTAGGTGGTGCAGTGAATAGAGCGCTGGCCCTGGAGTCAGAAGGACTTGAGTTCGGAGCTGGCCTCCGACACTTAATCCACACAAACAAAAACCTAGCCGTGTAACCTTGGGCAAGTTACTTAACCCCAATTGCCCTAAAAGGGGAAGCTAGGTGGCACAGTGAGTAAGAGCGCCGGCCTCGGAGTTGGGATGACCCGAGATCAGATCTGGCCTCAGAAAATGAGCACCCATGCATAAATAATGACTAGCCGTGTAACCTTGAGCAAGTTACTTAACCCCAATTGCTTTAAAAAAAAAAAAGCTTCCAAGAAAAATATGAATTGGTGACAGGCCATGGAGGAGCTCAAGAAGGATTTTGAAAATCAAGTAGGAGAGGTGGAGGAAAACTTGGGAAGAGAAATGAGAATGATGCAAAAAAAAAAAATCATGAAAAGTGAGTCAACAGCCTGCTAAAGACACCCCAAAAAACAGAAGAAAACAATACCTTAAAAAATAGACTAAATCAAATAGCCAAAGAGGCTCAAAAATCCAATGAGTAGAAAAATGCCTTAAAAAGTGGAATTGGGGGGGCGGAGCCAAGATGGCTGAGTAGAAACAGCTCATCCAAGCCACTCTGCCCCCACATTCCCCCGAAATGATGTAAAAGGGGACTCTGAACAACTTCTGGAGCCCCAGCACCTACAGAACGACACAGAGAAGCCAAACTCCCGCTGAGGACAGCCCAGCAGCCCTGCAGGAAGGACCAGTGCAGTGGTCTGGGACCTGGGAGTGTGCAGCGCGCAGAGCGCAGGAGCCGAGCCAAGCCGAGCCCAGGTTCGCATGAGCCGAGGTTTTAGCCCCAGGGCGGCAGGGCCAGCAGCCAGCTGGAGGAACCCCAGAACATCAGGAGCTGTGGCGACTCCAGAATTATCAACATAGACTTGCCTGGGACAAAGTAAGAGGTTAGTGTCCTATGGACTTTGGGACTGGTATTAGGGAATGCGTCGGCTCCCTCCCCTGGGGGCTAGAAGCCGCTGAGGACAAACACCATTTTGTAGTTTTCAGAGGCAGCTCCCACTCCCAGCCTGCAAATTTGTAGGGAGATCCAGCGATCAGTCTTGGGGGGTAATCGCTCTTGCTTTAACCTCCTGGATCTGGATTGTGATCTAGGGTGGAAGTTGTGGGTGGGTTTACAGCTTGCCAGAAACGGAAGTTGCCCCCCACACTTTCGGGACGAAAATTCCTCTATCTGGCCTTAAAGCCATAGTGTGGCAACAAGCCCAAAAGTCAAGCAATTAAGTGGCAACATGCCAAGGCAAAGGAAACAGAAAATGCAACCCTAGACTCCTATTTTGGGGGCATAGAGCGGGAAAAGGACTGTGAGGTCAGAAGTCCTGCTCCAAAAGCCCCAGGGGAAAACATGAGCGGGTTGCAGGCCATAGAGGACCTTAAGAAGGACGTTAAAAATCAAATAAGAGAAGTACAGGAAAATTGGAAAGAGAATGAGAAGGATGCAAGAAAAGTATGAAATGAGGGTCAACAGCCTGACTGAGGAAAACAACACCTTAAAAAATAGACTGACTCAAATGGTAAAGGAGGCCCAAAAGGGCAATGAGGAGAAGAATGCCTTAAAAAGTCGAATTTGCCAGATGGAAAAAGAATCTCAAAAGCTCACTGAGGAGATTCATTCCTTCAGAGTTAGACTGGAGCAAATGGAAGCTAATGACTTTATGAGAAATCAAGATGCTGTTAAGCAGATCCAAACAAATGAAAGATTAGAAGGCAATGTGAAATATCTCATGGGAAAAACCACTGACCTGGAAAATAGATCCAGGAGAGACAATTTTAAAAATTATTGGACTACCTGAAAGCCATGATCAAGGAAAGAACCTAGAAATCACCCTTCAAGAAATTCTCAAGGAGAACTGCCCTGATGTTTTAGATCCAGAGGGCAAAATAGAGGTTGAAAGAATCCACCGATCACCTCCTGAAAAAGATCCCAAAAAGAAAACTCCCAGAAATATTATAGCCAGGTTCCAGAATCCCCAGATCAAGGAGAAAATACTTCAAGCAGCCAGGAAGAAACAATTTCAATATTGTGGAAACACAGTCCGAATAGCCCAGGACCTGGCGGCTTCTACACTGAGGGATCGAAGGGCATGGAGTATGATATTCTAGAGGGCAAAAGAACTGGGAATGAACCCATGGGTCACCTACCCAGCAAAACTGAGTTTTTTGTTTCAGGGGAAAATATGGTCATTCAGTGGAATAGAGGACTTTCAAGCATTCTTGAGGAAAAAACCAGAATTGAATAGAAAATTTGACACCCAGACACACGAAGGAAGAGATGCCTGAGAAGGTAATCAGGGAAAAGAAATCAAAAGGAACTTATCAAAGTTGAACTATTTACATTCCTATATGGAAAAGCAATGACTGTGACTGATGATATCTTTCTCACTATGAAAATAATGGAAGAAGGGTGTGTGGTCATATGAATACATATGTGAATGTGTGTGTATATGGTTACAGTTATATATGGATAGAGGGCATAAGTTGGATTTGTTGGGAAGGGAGAATACTCAAGGGATGAAATTATGAGGTGAGAGAGGAAAGTGGCAAGAGGAGATGGGGAGAGACAGGGTAGTGTAAACTATCCCATGCAGAAGAAGCAAGGGGAAGTGGTTGCAAAAGAGGGGAGAATAAGGAAGGCTAAAAAGGCAAAACCACATTCAAACTGAATTTGGTTCAGGGAGAAAATGACATACATAGTAAATGGGATATCTCAACCTGCAGCAGGATAGGGGAAGGGGGATGAGAGGAGGGATGATGGATGGGAGGGCATCCTTGGGGTGAGGGGAGGTTGGAAGTACCCACTATAGAAGAGGGACAGGATCATGTAGGGAATGGACCAGGGTGGGGGTGGGATGAGTGGGAGGGAATTATAAGCAGCCTTGTACAATATATCTACTATGATAATGTTTTGCATAGCTAGACATGTACAACATATACTGAATTACGTATCTCCCAAGAGGGAATGGGTGACAAGGGAGGAAGGAAATGGATCTGAAATTCGAGGTCGTAACATTAAATGTTTCAAATATATATAAATACTATTATTAATACTCTTTTGCTTGTAATAGGGAGATAAGATATGCAGGCATTGGGACACAAAGATTCACCTTCCTCTAATGGAAAAGTCGATGGGGTATGGGAGAAGGTATGGGAGAGAGCAGATTGGAGGAAGCGATATCTTGTGGGATTACTGTTCTGGGAGGTTGGGTAGGGGAATAATGGGGGGAAAATGATTGTAACTCAAAATCTGGCTGAAATGAATGATGTAAAACAGAAGTTAATAAAGCATTTGTTTAAAAAAAAAGCTAAAAAAAGTGGAATTGGCTAGATGGAGAAGGAATTTCAAAAACTCACTGGAGAGAATAATTCCTTCAAAATTAGATTGGAGCAAATGAAAACTAATGACTTTATGAAAAATCAAGATGCTAAAAATCAGATCCAAACAAATGAAAAAAAAATAGAAAGCAATGTGAAATATCTCATTGGAAAACCACTGACTTGGAAAATGGATCCAGGAGACATAATTTAAAAGTTATTGGACTACCTGAAAGCCATGGTGAAAAAAAAAGAGCCTTGAAATTATCCTTCAAGAAATTCTCAAGGAAAGTCGCCCTGATATTCTAGAACCAGAGGGCAAAATAGAAATTGAAAGAATTCACTGAATGCCTCTTGAAAATGATCCCAAAAAGAAAACTCCTAGGAATATCATAGACATATTCCAGAATGCCCAGGTCAAGGAGAAAATATTATAAGTTGTCAGGAAGAAACAATTTGAGTATTGTGGAAACACAATCAGGATTACACAAGATCTAGCAGCTTCAACATTAAAGGTTCACAGGGCTTGGAATATGATATTCCAGAGGTCAAATGAGCTAGGATTAAAACCAAGAATCAGCTACCCAGCAAAACTGAGTATAATTCTCCAGGGAGAAATATGGTCATTCAATGAAATAGAGGATTTTCAATCATTCTTGATGAAAAAACCAGAGCTGAACAGAAAATTTGACTTTCAAATACAAGAAGCAAGAGAAGCATGAGAAGGTAAAAAGGAGAAAGATATAAGGACCTTATTAAAGTTTAACCTAAGGACATTCCTACATGGAAAAATGATAATTGTAACTCATGAAACTTTTCTCAGTAGGATGATAGTTGAAAGGAATATATATGCATATGTATGTATACATACATATATATTCATGTATAGAAGGGTATATGTGCTTATAAATACATATGTGAGTTTGCGTATATGTGTGTACATGTATACATAGATAGTGGGCACAGGATCAGTTGAATAGGAAGGTATGATATCTAAAAAAATCAAGAGGTGAGAGGAATATAATGGGAGGAGAAAGGGAGAGATAGAATAGGGTAAATTATCTCATATAAAAGAGGCAAGAGAAAACTGTTACAGTGCAGGGGCAGAGCAAGAAGGTGAAAGGGAATGGGTCCACCTTACTCTTACTGAATTTGGTTTAAGGAGGGAATAACATACACTTGAGTGGGTATCTTACCCTACAGGAAAGTATCGGGGAAAGGCATAAGAGGGGGGAATGACAGAAGAGAGGGCAGATTGGGGGAGAGGGTAGTTAGAAACAATCACTCTTGAAAAGGGACAGGATCAAAGTAGAAAATAGAATAAGTGTGTGATAGGATAGGATGGAGCGAATAAAGTTAGTCTTTCATAATATAACTACTATGGAAGTGTTTTGCATAACTACACACGTACAACCTATATTGAATTGCTTGTCTTCCCTGTGGTTGTGGGTGAGGAGGGAAGATGAGAAGGAATCTGGAAATAATAGTTTTAAAAACAAATGTTAAAAAAATGTGTTTTTTTTACATGCAACTGGGAAATAAAATATACAGTAACGGGGATATAGAAATCCATCTTGTCCTACCAGAAAGTTAGGGGGGATGGGGGCAGATATAAAAAAAGAGCAAATTGGGGGAAGGCAGCCAGTAGGCTTGCTATCTTGGGGTGGAGGTAGAGGAAAGATGGGGAGAAAATTTGTAACTCAAAATCTTGTGAAAATGAATGGTGCAAATTTAAAATAAATAAATAAGATTAAAAAAAAAAGAAAAATGGGAGGTCATTGTGTTGGGATGAATCAAAGCTGGGAAGGCTTTGAATATGGGCTTGACAATAATTTATATGTTGGTTCTCTGAGGACCAGTTCAAGTTTAGAGAGAGGTTCATTAGCAGGTTGGAGGTTGGGTGAGGAATTTTTCAGTCACACTAAATCATGACAATCCTTTAAATTAAGGCAGGATCAAAAGCTATGTCACTGGAGGAATTAACCACAAGGAAAGATTTTAGAACACTTTCTAGGGTTTGATCAAAATGGATGATATAATAGTAATAATTTAAAAAACTCAACACAATAGTAATAAATGCCACTTATGAAGCACTTTTTAAATTTATTTTTGAAGCACCTTTGTGGTAACAGTCCTCAGAGAGGTGAATAGTAATCTCTGGTTATTTCAGGTGTCAAAATCTTATTTTAGACTACAAAGATGAGCCAATATGGTACACGATATAGGGTGATTAGAAATTGTATTTTGTAGGCAACATGACATAGTGGAAAACACTTTGGATTCAGAGTCAGAGGAGTCAAAGTAAAAATCCTCATTCTTCTACTTATTAACTCTCTGATAAAGTAAGTTACTATGGATCACAGATTTAAAGCTGGAAGGGGCTCAAGAGACCGTCTATTAAAACCATCATTTGGAGTTGGGCGAGTAGAAGTCTGGGCAGAGGTAACTTCCAGAAAGGAAAGGGCCACAGTTCTAGAAGTGAGACTGGTTGGGCATATCAGGTACCAAAAGCTTTGGGACAGAAGCTGCATTGATGAAACCCCTCTAGACTACATACAGAAGACAGTAATTCTATATCTCCCTTCTCCCCTTGGTTTTCTTCATGGAAGCTTGAAGTCTTCCCATACTTTCATTCAGCACCACCCCCATATTGAAGCTATTGCCAAACTTTGTCATTTTTACCTTTATAACATTACTCTCTTATCTACTTATTCAGTTACCACTCTGGTTCATGCACTCATTCCCTCTTGACTATGTCCTAATTGGTCTCCCTGCCTTCAATCTTTCCCTACTCTAGTCCATCTCCCATATAACTGTCTACATGAGTTTTGTTTTCTAAATTGGAATATTTTTCTTTTTTACTCACATCCCTCTGCAATTGGGAAGAGTGAATGGGAGGGAGAGAAAACAATTCTGTTAATTAAAAAAAAAATAGAGGTGGAAGTGCTATCGATGTGGAGTGTTGTGGTTGATTGTTATACTTCATTCTTTAAGAGGACCAAAATGACATCACTATGCTAGAGTCAAGTTACAGTGTGTCCAACTGTGGCCAATCAGGTTGGGCACAAATGGTTCCTGTGAACACTTGGGGTGGATTCTCTAAATTTGCACATCTTTCATTTCTTTTGAACCACTTCAATTCTTCTTTGCTCATAGAGGACAGCATCTTCTCTGATTAGGGCACAACATGCTGAGCAGTCCTGTGACAGTGTCTCTCATGTCACACAATCAGTTCTAAAGTTCTTCAGAGAAACCATGTGAATGTTCTTGTATTGCTTATTTTGACTACCATGTGAGCATTTGCCCTGTGTGAGTTCTCCATGAAATAGTCTTTTTGGCAAGTATACTTAATTGTTTTACTTTTGTACAATAAATCCCCCATAGAATGGGAGTAATATGTAAATTCTTGTAATGTAAAAACAAAATGCATCAATAAAACTTTGAAAAATACATGAGTCAATGGACTCTTTGCATGGGAATAAATTGGGAACTTGGTCAACCAAGAGAGAGGCCCTAATCTCACCTTCCCACACAAATTGTTTTAAGTTCCTAGGGAGATAAACTCTTTCTAGTATTCTTATACTTTACTCTCTAGCAAACATTCTATGATATAACTATTCTGGCCTTCTTGTTTTTCCTGAGGCATGACATTCAATCTCCTGACTCCATGTCTTTTCATCAGCCATCTCTCATTCCTATAATGCTTTCCTTCCTTACCTCTACCTCTTAGTTTCCTTGGCTTCTATTAAGACTCAGACTAAATGCCCCCTTTTGGAGAAGACCTTTCCCAGTTCTGGTAGCTGCTAGTACCTTATTCTCTGAGATTAGCTTCTATCTACTATGTGTATATAGTGATATCTAATAAATCTAGTTATCTATATATTTTATCTCCCATGATAACATAAGCTTCTTGAAGGCAGGAACTGTGATTACCTTTCTTTGTATCCTTAGTATTTAACATGTAATAAGCTCTTAATAAATGCTTGTTGATTTAAAAAAATATTTATTTGTTTTCTATAGACAGTGTTGAACACAGGATTTTGCTCATTCTGTGCACTTATTATAAATACAGTTGGGAGAAGACAATTGAGGGGTGAATAAATTCAAAGATCTAATAGTGAGGCGTTTTTTCCAGAATGCTATTTTTAACTGGGGACTCAGAACTTGAAAAGATAGAAAGAATACAATTTTATATCATTTTCCAGAGAAGAAGAGCATTTAAAATGGGAGATCCATGTAGACAATGAGTTAATAGTCAAGTGAGAAAGGGGTAAATAGAAGTAGCTGAACAATAACTCTAACCACCACACCCACTGCTATTAAACATATTTTTCCCCTCTTCTAATAGAATGAAAGCTCCTTGAGGATAGAGACTGTTTGATTCTTGCCTTTGATTCCCCAGAAACTAGTACAGTTCCTGGCACATAATTATGATTAATAAAATTGATTAATTGGTTGGTTGATTCCAGTTTCAAATTTATGATCAAATCTATGTTGATTTTCTTTAGTTTTGTGATGCTCAGAATTATAGAATGTGGCGTTAGAAGAGACCCAGAAATCATCAAACCTAAACCTCCCAGTTTAAAGAATACAGAGCAGAATCGTAGCAAGGATAATTGACTTTATCAAGGTTATACAACTGGCTAGGAGCAAAGGCCCAATTAATGTCCAGAAATGGAACACTTTTTTTTCACTTCCCCATACTATATCTCTCCCTAATATTTTCTCTTGGAATTATTAATCTTTTCCCCTTTTGTTTCATCCATACAGTTATAACTCCCTCTAATATTCCTCCTTTGTGCCAAGTAGGTAATAATATCATAAATAGATCTTAAAGAAAGGAGTAAGGAGGGGGAATCCTGGAAAATCAGCTGGAAATAGCAAGCATGTGAACATTGACATTCATGGTCCATGTGAAGAAGAAGGAGAAAGAGAAGGAGGAGAACTAAAAGAAGAAGAGAAGGAGGAGGAAGAGGAAGAGGAGGGTAATAACAACAGCAACAACAACAAAAAGCCCAGAATGGTTATTGGCAGGAAAGCACTGAGGGCCCTAGGAAGAAAGTGGGTCATCCAAACCATTGGGCCCCCAGGTACTTCAAGAGGATAAGCAATAAAAGGAAACACCCAGGAGGGAATCATCTGCCCAGTGACTTTTTTATACCCATCATCTGTCTCACTCATTTTGCACACTAGGCAGTTTTTCTCCTATAAAGTTTGGAGCCTACTTTTGCTCACATGGGTTTTGTTAGGTTAAAAGATGCTTCTCTGTGCAGTGTGGCCTATTATTCTTCTCCCTGGTATTTTATTTTCCTTTTATGGGCCAGATGATGCTACAGCTTTGAGTTGTGTTCTACTTTGCATAAAAAGTCATTAATTATGGAAGGATGGCCTATCAAAACCATTTATATGCGAAGTTTTAGGTTAATGGCAACATTACAAATTAAACACTCCAGTTGATACAACTTTTATATTCATATGAAATAAAATGATATAAAGTCCTATACTTTATCATCAGGATAATATGCTGGATCATTAACAGGGAGATACTTTTTCATAAAGATAATAAGAACATAGATTTAAAATTGGAAGAGACCTCAGAAACCATCTAGTCCAATCCTTCCATTTTACAAATCAGGAAACTGAGGTCCAGGAACATCAAGGGATTTCTTAATCATGGAAGTCATTGTTCTTGATTCTAAAGTCTGCTGAAGAGTGTTCCACATTCTGCATGTTGGACTTCATTGATGAGCTGGTCAGTTTTGCTGAACTGTTCTTTTTCCTATTTCTTTTTAAAATTCTTTATCACAAAGGATGTCTCTTTGGGTGGGAAAGGAAGGGAGGAATGTATTGGGAAATAATGGTGATAAAAATATCAATTTGAATAAAAAAGAGGGTTTGGGTCTGTTGCAGGGATTCTGAGACTCTGGGGGAGCTTTGTAGATGCTGCTCAACTGGCACTTCTGATGGATTCTGCTATTGAATCAATCAGTCAACAAACATTTATTAGGTGCCTACCATATGCAAGGTACTGTACAAACACAAAGAATCAAACAGTCCTTCTTCATATTGAGTTTATATCCTAATTATGGAGATAACAAACACACTTCCTATTAGTCCTATAAAATATATCTATATCTATCTACCTACATACACACATATATTTCACAACACACATATTTTACAACATATACACATATATGTTATACATATGTGTATCTGTATAGTTGTGTGTGTATGTGTTGTTCAGTTGTTTCATTGTATCCAACTCTTCATGACCCCATATACCATAGCATGTCGGACTGTTCTATCCTCCATTATCTTTCAAAGACTGTCCAAGTTTATGCTCATTGTTTCCATGACAGTATCTATCAATCTCATACTCTGCTGCCCCTTTTCCTTTTGCCTCTAATCTTTCCCAACATCAGGGTCTTTCCCAATGCATCTCATCTTCTCATTCTGTGACCAAAGCATTTAAGCTTCAGTTTCAGTATTTGACCTTCCAGTGAATAGCCTAAATTAATTGTCACAGATAATAGGATACTAGCATGGGGGTGGGGCAGAGAGACTAAGGAATGTCTTAATGCAGAAGGCATGGAGGTAGTATTCCTTCCAATTTGTATGAATTAGATTGAGTATCCAAGGAACTTGGTTTGAATTTTGGTTCTTTCTATTTCCTAACTCTGTAGCCTTGGGAAATTCATTTCACCTCTCAGGGTCTCAACTTTTACTCTTCACCAGTTAAATGCATGTCTTGGACTAAATCTGATTTCTAAGTTTTCTTCCTCTAAGTCCTATAAATTGATGACATTTGCCTAGAGCAGTACAGATTCTTAACCTGGAGACTGAGGACTTATTTTATTCAGTATGTTGATAACTATATTTCAACAAACTGGTTTCTTTTATTATCCTATGTATTTTACTTTATGCATTTAAAAATTGGTATTCTGAGAAGGGGTTCATAGGCTTCACTAGATGGTCCAAGGAGTCTTTGACAAATAAGAAAAAGATTAAGAGCCCCTGGGCTAGAGTTTCTTATGCCTTATATGGATACCCAAAGCCCTTCTCACGTTTGGTATTCCATTTCAAATAATACCCCGTTATCTCTTCCCCACTTCTTACATAAACACATACTGACCAACTGTGTTTTAAATGCTATTGTGGCTGGGGCTGACTCATTAGTGGGAAATTTTTGCAACTGATGCCCCAGAGATAGAACACCACCTGGGAAGTCTCTTCTTTAGAGTAATTGTTACAAGCTCAATGCTTCTCTCTGTGTTTCTATGTGTGTTTTAAGGATTCCTTAAAAAGTAGTGTTTGTAATTTTCTTCTCGATTACAAGCTGACAATTGAGACCCCCCCCAAACCCTCCAAGAAAAAAAGTGTGAGGGAAAGTAACACTTGGGAGTGGTGGCAGCTGATAATTATTATGTTCTGAGCAGAGCTCTTTATAACCCTGGTTTTGTTGGGGGGGGGGAACCAAACCCAAAAAATTAAAAAAAAAAAACAACAAAACAACCCAAACCTTGTTGATTACAGAGCTTTAAGACTAACTCAGTTCAAGAATTTAGCTTTTTTGGGTAAGTGGGACTACATAGTTTTGCTGCTCTCCTAACACTGCTTTCAAAGACTGCTCAACTCAGTCACTTTTGTATCCTCAATCTAAGAGCTATTTTCAGGAGTTTTCTTTGCAGATAAAGAGAAAAGACAAAATTGAGAAAACTCTTCCCAAGAATCCTGGGTAAACGTGATTTACCCTAAGGGTATACCTAAAGGCTTGGTTGGTAACCAGTTCATGCCAGTAACTGAGCTCCTATTATGCCCAAGGCACTGTGCTAGCAGGGGAGATATAAAGATGAATTGGGGAGGATACTATATGTAAGGATATAAGTATATGGGTGACTGAGTAAGAGAGAGAGAAAGAACACTTACAACCAAGGAAGATTCTCATAGAGGAATTTGCAACTGCAATGCTCTTATCTTAGAATGGTTTGGACCAGATAGCATCAGAGATCCCTTCCAACTAGAAAGCTATCCACTCCCACCCACACACAGAAGAATCATTGCTATAATATACTTGACAACTGGACATCCAGTCTCTGTTTGAAGATCTCCAAAAAGAGGGGAACTCACTACCTCTAGAAGTAGCCCATTCCATTTTGGGATCACTCTAACAGGATTATTTTTCCTGACATCAAGCCTAAATTTGTATCTTGGCAACTTGCATCATTGCTCTTGGTTCCTCCTGCTGAAGTCAAGCAAACATATCTAATCTTTCTTCCATACAACAGCCCTTCAAATACTTGATAGCTGCTATCATATTCCTCTGAGTCATCTTTTCTTCAGGCTAAAAATGTTCAATAATTTTGACCAATTCTTTCATGACATGGACGCTAGGCCCGTCACCAGCTATCTGAATGACCCTCTTCTGCACACTCTCCAGCTTATAAATGTCTTTCTTAAAGTGAGACTCCCAGAACTGAATATCATATTCCAGAGGAGGTCTGATGACCGCAGAGTACAGTGGGACTATCTCTTTTCTGTTCCTATAAACAAACCATCCCTTAATGTAGAAGATCATGCTAGCTTATTTTTTTTTTATTGTCACATAAAATTACTATATCATATGGAGTTTGTAGTCAGTCAATTAATAAATATTTATTAAGCACTAACTATGTATCAGATACTATGCTAAGGGCTTGGAGTATAAATATCTTTTTTTTTTTTAAAGCAATTGGGGTTAAATAACTTGCTCAGGGTTACACGGCTAGTCATTATTTATGTGTGGGTGCTCATTTTCTGAGGCCGGATCTGATCTCGGGTCATCCCAACTCTGAGGCTGGCGCTCTTACTCACTGTGCCACCTAGCCGCCCCTTTTAGGGCAATTGGGGTTAAGTAACTTGCCCAAGGTTACACGGCTAGGTTTTTGTTTGTATGGATTAAGGGAGGCCGGCTCCGAACTCAGGTCCTTCTGACTCCAGGGCTAGCGCTCTATTCACTGCTCCACCTAGCCACCCCTTGGAGTATAAATACAGATAAAAAAAGATAGTCCCTGCCCTCAAGGAGCTTACAATCTAATGTTGTTGAGATTTTTCAGTCATGTCTGATTCTTCATGACCCCATTTGGGGTTTTCTTGATAAGGAAACTAGTTTGCCACAAAAGAAAGCTGAAAAGGGTGGGGTGGGGGGAATGTTCCCAGTGCCAAGGCATGATGGAGTGTTTCAAAGAAATATGAGAGTAGTGTTATTGGTGGGAAACGGGGAGACAAATTGTCTGAACCCCCTCTTTATAGAGACCACAGAGCTCAAGACTTTGCTCTCTCCTCAAAACCCCAGATATTTTTCAGACAAGTCTCTTTCACCATACATTTCCTGCCTTGTCCTTAAGAAGTTACTGAATTACTGCATTGCTTTTCTGTGTCTCTATCCTGCTAGACTTGGCTGATTCTCAGTTGTTTATAAACATACTTATGTTTCTCTGTCTTTTTTCTAAAATATATTTATATTAATAGCTTTTTAAAGATCACCTATATTTACCATTCTATCCCTCCCTCACAGAGAGTCATTTCTTATAACAAAGGAAAAAAGATAAAAAAAGTTCAACAAAACTAAGCAATCCATAAAAAACCTCTGATATTGGCCACCCTCATTTGCAAAGAAGTGGTGGAAGTGTCTTATATTTCTTCTTTGTTTCTCCTCATCCTAAAAAAACCCTTCACTTGGCCCTAACATCTCCTCAAGCTACCATTCTGTATCTCTCCTCCTTTTCATAGCCAACTCCTAGAAAAAGTTAGTTCTAGACTCATTCCCTCCATTTCCTCTCCCCTTATCCACTTGTAATCTGACTTCCAGCTTCCTCATTCAACGGAAACTGATAAATTCAATGACTTTTTCTCACTTCTCATCCATCTTCTCAGTATCACTTGACACTGTTGACTACCCTTTTTCTTTTGAATACTCTCTATTTTCTGGGGTTTTGTGACACGATTCTCTTTTGGCTTTCTGTTCACATATTTAATCGATCCTTTGGTATCTTCTTTGCAGAACCACCTTCCATAGTCCACTCTCTTACTGTGAATGTAGCTGAAGACTGTTTCCCTTTTGTCTTTGTATGGCATGGTGTCTGACTTGGTACTGAATAAAAGTTTGTTGGTAGACATGTATGTCATGGTAGTCACTGTGCACATTGTTATTTTTTGTTCTGCTCATTTTGTTTTTGTCTACTTAAATAAACTTCTCACTGTTTGTCTGGTTCCATCAGGGAATGTCATATATTTAAGGACAAAGTTTAATGAGAAGGACAAGGATGGCCTCCATCTTTTTATCCCCAATGCCTTAGAATGATGCTTTGCCATAGAATATGTTTCAATAAATATTTGTTAGTTGGATTAAAAATTGAGAGGGTATTGAGGGGAAAGAATAGCAATAAGAAAGTTTTAGTGAAACTAAATAGTGGAAATCTGCAGTTGCATTTGCAGATATTAGCTATAAGGGGAAAAAAAAGTAAACAAAACAAAACTAGGCCCTATGTTATGTCCTGGAGACACAAATACATAGAATTAAATAGTCCCAACTCCCTATCAGATAGATGGAGAAAATGAAGCTCAGAGAAATGACTTGTTCAAAGTCATTTATCAGATCTGGGACATGAACCTAGGTTTTCTAGCTCCTTGCTCCATTTTTTTTAAACAAATGCTTTATTAACTTCTGTTTTACATCATTCATTTCCGCCAGATTTTGAGTTACAGTCATTTCCCCCGCCTGTTTTTCCCCTACCCACCCTCCCAGAATAGCAGTCCCGCAAGATATTGCTTCCTCAATCTGCTCTCTCCCATACCTTCTTTGACTTTTACATTAGAGGAAGGTGAATCTTTGTGTCCCAATGCCTGCACATCTTATCTCCCAATTACAAGCAAAGGAGTATTAATAATAGTATTTATATATATTTGAAACATTTAACATTAAGACCTTGAATTTCAGATCCATTTCTTTCCTCCATTGTCACCCATTCCCTCTTGGGAGATAAGTAATTCAGTATATGTTGTACATGTCTAGCTATGCAAAACATTATCATAGTAGATATATTGTACAAGGCTGCTTATAATTCCCTCCCACTCATCCCCCCCCCCCCCCAACCTGGTCCATTCCCTACATGATCCTGTCCTTCTTCTATAGTGGGTACTTCCAACCTCCCCTCCCCCCAAGGATGCCCTCCCATCCATCATCCCTCCTCTCATCCCCCTTCCCCCTATTCTGCTGTAGGTCGAGATATCCCATTTAGTATGTATGTCATTCTCTCCCTGAACCAAATTCAATGAGAATGTGGTTTTACCTTTTTTGCCTTCCTATTCTCCCCCTCCCTTGCAACCACTTCCCCTTGCTTCTTCTACATGAGATAGTTTACCCTACCCTGTCTCTCCCCATCTCCTCTTGCCACTTTCCTCTCTCACCTCATAATTTCACCCCTTGAGTATTCTCCCTTCCCAACAAATTCAACCTATGCCCTCTATCCATATATAACTGTAACCATATACACACACATTCACATATGTATTCATATGACCACACACCCTTCTTCCATTATTTTCATAGTGAGAAAGATTTCCTCAGTCACAGTTATTGTTTTTCCATATAGGAATGTAAATAGTTCAACTTTGATAAGTTCCTTTTGATTTCTTTTCCCTGATTACCTTCTCAGGCATCTCTTGCTTCTTGTGTCTGGATGTCAAATTTTCTATTCAATTCTGGTTTTTTCCTCAAGAATGCTTGAAAGTCCTCTATTCCACTGAATGACCATATTTTCCCCTGAAACAAAATACTCAGTTTTGCTGGGTAGGTGACCCTTGGGTTCATTCCCAGCTCTTTTGCCCTCTGGAATATCATATTCCATGCCCTTCGATCCCTCAGTGTAGAAGCTGCCAAATCCTGTGCTAACCTGATTGTGTTTCCACAATATTGAAATTGTTTCTTCCTGGCTGCTTGTAGTATTTTCTCCTTGATCTGGGGATCCTGGAACCTGGCTATAATATTCCTGGGAGTTTTCTTTTTGTGATCTTTTTCAGGAGGTGATCGGTGGATTCTTTCAACCTCTATTTTGCCCTCTGGATCTAAAACATCAGGGCAATTTTCCTTGAGAATTTCTTGAAGGGTGATTTCTAGGTTCTTTCT
This sequence comes from Gymnobelideus leadbeateri, assembly GCA_011680675.1. Classification (NCBI taxonomy): domain Eukaryota; kingdom Metazoa; phylum Chordata; class Mammalia; order Diprotodontia; family Petauridae; genus Gymnobelideus; species Gymnobelideus leadbeateri. The sequence goes on along the minus strand of WOXC01004614.1, from coordinate 825,394 downwards.
TTGATCATGGCTTTCAGGTAGTCCAATAATTTTTAAATTGTCTCTCCTGGATCTATTTTCCAGGTCAGTGGTTTTTCCCATGAGATATTTCACATTGCCTTCTAATCTTTCATTTGTTTGGATCTGCTTAACAGCATCTTGATTTCTCATAAAGTCATTAGCTTCCATTTGCTCCAGTCTAACTCTGAAGGAATGAATCTCCTTAGTGAACTTTTGAGATTCTTTTTCCATCTGGCAAATTCGACTTTTTAAGGCATTCTTCTCCTCATTGCCCTTTGGGCCTCCTTTGCCATTTGAGTTAGTCTATTTTTTAAGGTGTTGTTTTCCTCAGTCAGGCTGTTGACCCTCATTTTATACTTTTCCTGCATCCTTCTAATTTCTCTTTCCAATTTTTCCTCCACTTCTCTTATTTGATTTTTAAAGTCCTTCTTAAGGTCCTCTATGGCCTGCAACCCGCTCATGTTTCCCCCCGGGGCTTTTGGAGCAGGACTTCTGACCTCACAGTCCTTTTCCCACTCTATGCCCCCAAAGTAGGAGTCTAGGGTTGCATTTTTCTGTTTCCTTTGCCTTGGCATGTTGCCACTTAATTACTTGACTTTTGGGCTTGTTGCCACACTATGGCTCTGCTGCCAGACAGGAATTTTCGTCCCAAACGTGTGGGGGACAACTTCTATTTCTGGAAGCTGGAAGCCCACCCACAACCTCCACACCAGATCACAATCCAGATCCAGAGAGGTTAAAGCAAGAGCGATTACCCCCCAATACTGATTGCTGGATCTCCCTACAGTTGGCAGGCCAGGAGCTGGAGCTGCCTCTGAAAACTACAAAATGGCGTGTCTCCTCAGCAGCTTCTAGCCCCCAGGGGAGGAAGCTGACGCATCCCCCAAATACTTGTCCCAAAGTCCATAGGGCACTAACCTCTCACTTTGTCCTAGGCATATCTATGTTGATAATTCTGGAATCTCCACAGCTGCTGGTGTTCTGGGGTCTCTAAAGCTGGCTGCTGGCCCTGCCATCCTGCGGCTAAAACCTCCGCTCAAGGGGACCTGGGCTCCGCTCGGCTCAGCTCCCCGCGCTCTGCATGCTGCACACTGCCAGCTCCCAGAGCGCTGTGCTGGTCCTTCCTGCAGGGCTGCTGGGCTGTCCTCAGTGGGAGGTTAGCTTCTCTGTGTTTCTGTGGGTGCTGGGGCTCCAGAATTCGTTTGGAGTCCCCTTTTACATAGTTTGGAGGGAATCTGGGGGCAGAGTGGCTTGGATGAGCTGTTTCTACTCTGCCATCTTGGCTCCGCCCCCCTTGCTCCATTTTCTTTACCAGGTTCCAATCTTACCTGAAGTCACCTTCCTGTTCTTTGAAAGAATTATTTACATTTACTGTCTACACTTCCCTCTAATTCTTTTTTTTTTTTTTGGGAGGGGCAATTGGGGTTAAGTGACTTGCCCAAGGTCACATGACTAATAAGTGTTAAGTGTTTGAGGTTTGAACTCAGGTCCTCTTGACTCCAGGACTGGTGCTTTATTCACTGTGCCACCTAGCTGCCCCCATCTAATTCTAACACACTTTCAAACCCAGTTTTTCCAGGGTTACTTTGGATCTCTTTATCCCTAAATCCAATGGCCTATTTTGATTCCTCAAGTTACTTTTCTATTGCTTTTGATGCTGTTGTTTATTGTTCTCTCTCTCCCACATAATTCTCTTCTTTTTAGGCTTCCATTGCCCATTTTCCTGTTTTTTTCTCTTGGTCATTCCCCACTGGTCCTAATTTATTTCCCTAAGGATGATGTATTCATTTGTATCTTTGTATATATGGGAAAATTGAGGCTTAGAGGTGTCAAGTCACAAAAAGTTGGATCACATTTTTTACAAATGATACATAAAGTGGAAAAATCCCATCTTACATTTTCCTTAAACCAAAAGGCATTTTCCACTGGTGTGAAAATATGGATTTTATTGCAATGTCTTTGAGTTAGTCTACTACCTCACACTATAATCTTGGACAAGTCACTTAAATTTGGTCTTCCCAGATTCCTCATCTTAAAATGGAGACAATAAGCATATACATAGTCCCTGACCTCTTTGTTCTGGTGGAACCTGGAAGTTTATCTAGGTTGATTAGCCCTAGGAAAACTGGTCCACATGACCCAAACTTACATGAGAGTAATTTAGAAGAAAACCAACTTATTAATTCATAATGCATGATAAATAACTGTCTGGTAAGCAGGTTCATTCAGAAAAGCAAATTACATATCAGAAGGTTACATGCTTAAAATAGAAAAAAGAAGAAAGGGAATTGATTGTTCTTAAGGGATATTTTCTTCTAGTTATGGTAGACTGATGAATTGTTCTGCACTACTCTTGGGATAATTCATTAGGATCCATTGCAAAGCTAGGGACATACTGGCTAATGTTTGTAACTAGGCCAATGTATTCCTGTCTGGGTTTTTTTTTTAACATCTGAATTAATTTCATTCACTGACAATTCTTTCCTGTTTGACCTTGCTTGGTTCCCCTTTTATCCTCCCAAATGGCCATCTGGTGTCCATCTTACTTTGTGACCACTTCCATTTCTTTTCCCCCTCCGTAGTAAGCATATTTCGAAACAAAATAAAAAATCCAAACCCTAATCCAACAATAAAAAGCAAGAAATATAAAGAAAGTGAAAAAGATACTTTAATCTGCATTTAAAGTTCATTAGTTCTTTCTATGGAGGTGGATAGCAGTTTTCATCCTGGTCCTTTGGAATTGTCTTGGATTATTGTCTTAATCAGAGTAACTAATTCTTTCATAGTTGATCATCATTATGATATTGCTTTTACTGTTGCACTGCTACAATGCTATTCTTACAGTGTTCTTCTGGTTCTACTCACTTTGCTTTTTCATCAGTTCATAAAAATCACAAATCATAAAAATCTTCCCAGGTTTTTCTGAAACTATTCTGCTTGCCATTTTCTATAGTGCAATAATATTCCATCACAATCATATATCACAACTTATCCATCCATTTCCCAATAGATGGTCATTTACTGTCCTTTTCTAACAATTTTCATTTTTCTCAGAGCTTTTTCAATGTTTCTTTCTCCATTGTCTTCATCATATTTACATAATACTTTACAACACACTTTACAATTGCTATCTGACTTTATGACCCAATTTTCTGTCCTAAATCCTCTTCTCCTTCTGCTTTCTCTTGCTGACACCATCTGTTTTCATGAGTTTTATGATTTTATATATGCATATTATTCACATCTATCCAGCTCTAATATTTCTCCTGAGCTCTGATCTTACATCACTAACTGCCTGTTGGGCACCTCAAACTAGATAATAGGCATTTAGTAAATGCTTATTGACTGGCTAATTATAGACATATACAACTCAACATCTCTTAAACTAGACTCTATCTCTTCCCCAAACCTACTCATCTGAACTTCCTTATTTAAAGAAGTGTCCTATCATATGTAGGGCCACTCAGATTAATAACCTTGGTGTTCCCCTTGACTTTTCAAGATCTCTCACCTCATATGCCCAATCAGTTGCCAAATCTTGTCAATTTTGCCTCTGCTCCATGTCTTGCATTCATCCTCTTGTCTCCACCCTCATGGCCACCACAGAGATCAGGCTCTCATTACCTTTTGTCTGGGCCATTGAAATAGCCTCCTAATTGGCCATTCAGTCTTAATTTTCTCCTCTCTTTGCTCTATCCTTCTCAGAACTGCCAAAGTGATTCTTCTAAAGCATAGATCTGACCATGTCACTTAGTGAACTCTAGTGGCCCCTTAAGAATTTCTAGTATGAAGTATCTTTTCTTTGGCATTTGGAGCTCTTTACAACTTATACCCATCCTACCTTTCCTTCTTTATTATACATTATTCCCTTCTTCCACACATGTCATAGTTTAGCCAAACTATTGGTCTTGTGGTTCTTTGCCCATGACAATCCATTTCCTATCACTGTACCTTTGCATTGGCTATCCCCCCATGCATGGAATACACTCCCCCCTTACCTCTGCCCTTTGGATTCCAGGACAAGGATACAAGGCCACCTTTTTCTGTGTGTGTGTGTGTGTGTGTGTGTGTGTGTGTGTGTGTGTGTGTGTGGTGTCTTTTAGATATAAGCTCCTTGATGGAAGGGACTACTGAGTGTTTGTCATTGCATCCCCATTGCTTAGCACAAAGATATCTGTCTATATATTCATATATATATTTAATTATGTGTAACATATCTAGTAACTGTGATGGAGGTACTAGGGCTGGGACTAGAAAATAGAACTGTGATTTCACTGGTATAAGGATCACCTTGATGAGGGAGAAACTCCCTGTAATAATGCAGGTCAGCACCTGCAACTTATAGTCTCAGGTGGTTGCCTAGGGTATTGAAAGATTAGGTGACATTCCCAGTGTCATGTAAGCAAAATATGATGGAGGACAGATTTGAACCTAAGACTTCCTGCCTTCAAGGCCAGTTTCCTGTCCACTATCTCACGCTGCCTCTCTATTATAGTCCTTATTTTACAGATGAATTTGTTGAGACTTAGAGTTGAAATTACTTACCCCAGCCATGTAGCTAGTCAATGTCAGAAGCAAGTTTTGAACCCAAGTCCATATAACTCCAAGACGAGAAATGAATCTATTGTTTCACAAAGCCATTCAGAAAATCCATCAGTTTTGAAGAATGGTGCCAAGATTTCCATAAACTTTGAGCCATAATGAATGCTTGGTTCCATTCCAGTATAAGATCCTTGAAAATTGTTTGATTCTTGAGAAAGTTTAATTCTCTGTATTTCTAGCCCCAGTACATAGCATAGCACCTAGTACATTGTAGGTACTTTAAATATTTGTTGATTGAGGTGTCACCCTGAGACATAATCACAGAATAACTCAATGTATGCTATGTAGAGAGTCAACAATGCTAGAAACTAAACAGAGAATAAGCAATTTGGTCCAAGCTACTCTTCAGTTAGTGAAAACTTTTCCCTTTTATATTGAAATATATTGGTGGCATGATTCCTCTGCTTGGGAATCTGGCTAAGTTTACTAAAATGCAGTACATCTCATTTTTAAGGATAAACTAACCTTTGATCTTTCACTTCCTTTTGCCAAAGCTCTCAATTTAAACTAAAAGCAGGTGAGGTTTAGACTCGTCTGGATTTTATGTGTACAGTTTCAAGTCACTTACTCCATGATTGCTATTCTTCTGTAGCCACTTATGGAGATGAGTTAGCCTGAAAATGATGTTTCTCAGCCACTGTTCCTGAACTTGGTGCTCACAGAAAACCAGTGGCCTTGTTGACACTTTAACAGGAAACAAAAGAAAAGGAGGAGCAGAAAGAAAAGCATATTTCTAGTCACCTAGAATTGTTTGAACATCTTCGATTTCCGTTCTTAAACTTTTTATCAAGCCTCTTGACATGGAAATGTATGATTGGGATGATCTAACCATGATTATCTTTTATCAGATTGAATGCCAGCAAGAGACCATTGTCTCCATGAGTTGCATGGAATGTGCTGATCGGCATTTATTTAGCATTTTAATATTTGTGAAGTATCTTACTTATGTTATCTCATTCAGACCTCATAACAACCCTGTGAGGTTGGGAGTATGATCACCCCATTTTATAGATGAGGAAACTGTGGTGAGTAAAATTAAGTGAATTGCCCAGGGTCACATAGGATTTGAAGTCAGGAGTAGACTTGAGAGCCTGGTACTCTGTTAATTACTAGGGACACAAACAAAGGCAAAAACACAATCCCTGTCATCAAGGAGTTCGCATTTTGAGACTATCTTCATTTCTATCCACATTCCTACCTTTATGACTTTGCAAAGTGGCCTCCCATATCTGAAATGTGCTCTCTTTGCACCTCTACTCTTTAGAATATTTAGTTGCCTAAAAGACCTTACGTAATGTCACTTTTCCCTTATTCCATCAGTTCCTACGTTTCTTCACTAAAAACAAAAACAAACTCAAACCAAAAAAACTTCACTCAACACTCTAATCACCTCAAACTATTATCATAGAATAAAAAATATAGAGTTAGAATGAACCCTAGTGGACATTGAGTACAAGCCCCTCATTTTACAGATGAGGAAATGGAGGCTGAGAGACTTGCTTAATGTCACACACTTACAAAGCTAGAGAAATCTTGTTTCAATCATACTCCTAACTTACTTAAAAACAAAACAAAATTTTTAATAAGAAATCTTTTTGGTAGTTCCCATTGGTGATTAAAACAAATTCCTCCATATTATACAGTCTTTGACCTCCTTAGATGTTGTCTTTACCATTTTGTGTGGCTCCAAGTGGAATATTATGGTATTGACTCCAAAGGGGAGCTTTTATTTTTCCCTTTAAGCTAATTAATCACCTTAAAGCATAAAAAGGTCCCTGCTCTTACATTTCACTGACTTGCTTTAATTTCCTCTGAGAGACTGGATTGCCTTTTAGAGATCAAATGAATGTCTCAAACTATCATACAATCACCAATTGGCAAGAGGAAAGACTTGCAACCATTGCAAAAGTTATCTTCATTTTGAAGGCTATGTTGGAACCCATACTTTAGACTGAGGACTTTAGAACTGCCAGCTTGCCAGGGGAGCTGTCAATCGCCTTCACTCTTGCCTGAGGATGAGGGATTCTCTCTCATTAAAATATGCTATGGGAATGGTGAAGCATAGCTCCCTTTTCAAAGTGGAAATGAGGGGGACTATTAGGGCTACTGTCAAATGTGGCTGCTGGAACACATGTTTTGCTGGATTTTTTTCCAGATGGGATAGTTTATTTTTGAGAAGAGGGAGCACTTATGGAAAAATGAGATTTTATTTTATTTTATTTCAAAATGTCAATAGAGCTGTGGATTTTCTATGTATTGGCAATTTCATCAATCTCTAAAGTTTCAACAGGCATGGAAATGGACTTAGGCAATCTTCTGTAGAAATCTATAATTTAAAGAAGAGTACATTATCTGAAAGATAGGTTTTCATTGATCTGAAGTCCTTAGTCTGACAATCCTTCAAAATGAAGAAAACTTTCCCATTGGTTTCTAGTTTTCCTTCTTGCCAACTGGTGATCACATGATAGCTTGGTATTGTTCTGAGATGTTCATTTGGTCACTAAAATCTATTTATTCTCTTCATTTAGGGTTTCAGAGTTGTTGAAGTAAAAACGAATGCTACTAGTTACTTTATCACTAGATTCAGAGGAAATAATACTGCCTCTGGAGTATGAACACGTTATTCAAATCAAATCTGTGTGATTTCAGGTGAATCTCTTAACCTCTCTGTGCCTCAGTTTCCTGATCTGTAAAATATGAGTGTTGGAATAGGCAACCTCATATGTCCCTTCCACTTCTAGATCAGTGATTTTATATTCTTCTCTAATCAGAAACTCTAGGCAGCCCTGAAGTCCATAGGCTGTATACTATACAATGTAAGAGAGATTCCATCTTTCTTTTCCTTTATCAAATAGTAAACATACTCCTTCTTTCTTTAGGAAAAAAAAGACTGAAAATGATCCTGTATCACCTTGGGTTATCATCATAGGATCTCAGATTTAGAGCTGGAAGACACCTTTAAGGTTATTGAATCCATTTCCCAAATGATGAGACTGATTCCCAGAAAAATTTAAGTCTCTCCCAAGGTAAAATAGCTGGTAGGTTTCTGAGGCAGAATTAGATCCCAAAGCTTGCTGAGTCTAGTGTTCACTCTACTATAACACTTTCCTTATCTCACTTCCTTTTCCCAGTCAAACTCTTAGAAAAAATTGTCTCTGCACATTTCTACTTCTCTTCTCTCCTCAACTCTTTGCATTCTAACCTCTTCACTCAGTTGAAGTTGCTTTCTCCAAATTTAGCAGTGATCTATCTCTTCATTGGTATATTTAATCAACTTTCATCAGGTCTCATCCTTCTAGATCTCTTGACCTCCTATTTCCATTTTTCTCATTTGCTTTTCCTTCTGGTGTTACAGATCCCTTTTAATATATACCTGGGGAAAGTAATCTCATCTATTTGAAGAACCTCTCAATGATGGGGAACTTTGAGATTCTGATTCCACAAGTTATAAGTCTTAGGGCTATTTAAAATGTTATTCAAAGCTATAATTGTTATAATAATTATATGTTATAATTGAATGAAATGCAAAGTCATAACACATGAATCAGTTTCCATTAAAACTCATTTTTGAGATAAAATTACATGGTAGCTGGCTATAGAGGAATAGAGAGCAACATTATTCTGAGTGGGTATCCTCTCAAATCAAATTTCTTTGGGAGGAGAGAGTTTAGTTGACTTTTGCGCTCTCTCCCCCCCCCCCCAATAGTTTCAACTCAAATCCACCATATACTTCTTGGAGGCATTTGTACATTTCATTTGGAAAGATTATTTGACCTTTACATTTCTCTCCCTCTTCAAAAATGAGTCCAGTGTTCAAAATCAATACAATTTAATGGCATTTTGGCATCTTTCTCATTCCTTCTTGAGCCTGGCCTGAAGCTATCAAGTAAAAGGCTTTTAAATAGGTGTTCAGTTGTAGGATTGCAGATTTAGAGTTTGGAGAGACATTAGAAACCATTTAGTCCACCTCCTTCACTTTACATTTAAGGAAGCTAATGGTGAGAGGCTAATTTACTGGTCTCAGGTCACAAAGTAATAAATGGCAGAGCTTGAAGACCCAGGTTATATGACATTAAATCCAGCATTCATGGATTTATTCTAAGAGGACCCTCTTGTGAACCTAAAACTGTAGCTATCCATGGTACCAGGCTAACCTGTTTGACATGTACACCTTGGACCATATGGTTGTGTGTGTGTGTGTGTGTGTGTGTGTGTGTGTGTGTGTGTGTGTGTAGATAGAGGTTACTATATTACAAAATAATATGAATGAACTTCAAGAATGAAAAAGGTAATGGCATATTGGGCTACAGAGTTTTGTTGTCCAGAATGACTGAAATTATTGGAACTTGCCTTCTTTAGACCCTACTAGGACAACTGTTTTCAGCTTTAGGTGCCACACTTTAGGGTGGGCATTGAAAATCCAAGTCTAGGGGTGGTTAGGTGGCGCAGTGAGTAGAGCATCGGCCCTGGAGTCAGAAGGACCTGAGTTTGGATCCGGCCTCAGACACTTAACACACACACAAACAAAAACCTAGCTGTGTCACCTTGGGCAAGTTACTTAACCCCAATTGCCCTCCAAAAAGAAAAAAAAAATCCAAGTCTATCTGGGAGAAGACAACTAGGATGGTGAAATTTGAGGCTATGCTTCAAGGGGATTTGTTCAAGGAATCAGTGATGTCCAGAGTGGAGCAGATTTTGGATGGGGGAGTGGTAACCATTTTCAGATATTTAAAGGGTTGCATTTCATATGGATTATATTTGTTCTGCTTGGCCCTAGAGGTAAGACTTAGGACCAGTGGGTGAAAGTTGCAGCCAGATTTAGGCTTGCAGTAAGGAAAACCAAACCAAACCAAACAACTTCTTAACAATTAGAGCTGTCCAACAAAAATTGAGCTTGCTTCCCAGAGGCTGTAAGTTCTCTACCACTAGAAGTCTTCAAGAAAAGGTTAAACTTGTTAGGCATATTGTAGAGACTATTCTTGCTCCATGACTGGTTGGATTAGAAGTCCTGTAATGTGCCCACCCTGAGATTCTATGTAACTTCACGCCAGGAAAACATTCTCCAAAGGAATAATTACTGACATTTATGTAGCTCTTTCTAGTTGTAAAACACTGTTATATACATTATCTCATTCAAGACTCATAACAGTTCTGTGAGATTGATTCTACAAGTATTATTTTCCTCCTTTTCATATATAGAGTCACTGAGACTTGTGGAGGTTATGTGACATGTCCGTGGTCATCCAGCTAGTAAGTCTGATATAGAATCATGGATTTAGAACTAGAAGGGATCATAGAGGCCATCAAGCCCAACTTACTGAAATTACAGATGAAGAAACTGAGGACAAGAGAAACTGTGCCTTGTCCAAGTATCAGAAGTAGAATCTGAATGCAAAGCTTCTTCATACCAAGTGAGTATTCTGTTTTGCCTCTCAAAACAATACAAAACATGTCCTAATTGTGTATCTTGAAATGCCTCCTCTCTCTAAATAGCAACAAAAAGAAACTACTTCCTAATGAAATGCTACCTTTCCTGCTGGGGTACAGATGGAGCATGCATCTTTCAGTCACCACTTTGATAACCAGGGCCTATAGTTCAAAGTAGAAACTATATTTCCTCACCACACATTCATCTGATTCCCTTTTCTAGGTAGGTCACTCACCATCTGCCTTTTCTGCTACACTTTAAGCAAAGAGAAGGTCACACCAATTTGTCATGAATCATGGTGCTTCAAATACATCTTTCAGAATGCTTCCTCCCTGCCCCTCCCCCACCAGTTGCTCCAATTTAGCAACAGAAGGCAGATGCTCCATTAATATTGGCCACTTCGGCACACATGGTATGAAACCAGAGCCTCTTTGGAAAGGCCTGGATTTTCTAATTGTGATGGGCAAATTCCCCCAGAGGATGCGAAATATTGAGACCAAAGCGGACACTGCTGACAGTTAGATGGTATTGTAAAGTTTGCAAAGTGTCCCATGTGTCTTATCTCATTTGATCCTCACAATAACCGAATGAGCTTAATGCTAAAGATAACACCTCCACTTGACAGCTGAGAAAACTGGCTTCACACGAGTTAAAAGACTTGCTTGTGATCATGTGACTAGCAAGTATAACAGGCAGCACTTGAACCTGAATCTCTTTTGATACAAAATACAGGATTTTTGCAGTTCAACAACGTTGTCACATTTCTATAGTGTCTTAAAAGGCAAGGAAGCATACAGGACCACCTTGGAGTAAGGAAGAACTGCTTAGGTCCTGCCTTTTACATATACCAGCTGCATATACCCTGGGCAAGAAATTTTACTCTCCAGTGCTCCCAGACAACTCTTTAAGGCCACAAGTTACAGCCAGTTACTGAACTGCATCAGTAAAGGAATTTTCCACACTGGGAGCAACTCTTTGTGACCCTGTTTGGTTTTTCTTGACAAAGATACCGGAGTGGTTGCCATTTCCTTCACCAGCTCATTTTCCAGATGGGGAAACTGAAGCAAATAGGGTGAAGTGACTTGCCCAGGGTCACATAGCTAGTAAGTTTCTGAGGCTAGATTTGAACTCAAGAAGATGTGTCTTCCTGATTCTAGGACCAGTGTACTTTTCACTTCATCACCTAGCTGTATCTTAAAGATGAGGTACCTGATGCTTATCATTGAGGCCAAGTAACTTGCTCAGCATGTGTCAGAGTTGGGATTCAAACTTTTTTCTTGTCTCTGAGGTCAGTGCTTCTTTTTTTTCTCTCAGTATACTAAACTACTTGCTGCTAGCTATTGGACAAATTGTCCCTAGTTTCTGTTAAAATTTTGGTTTGACCTCGCTTCTGTAATAAGATTTTCCTGAGCCATCAAGCTGCTAGTGGTAGTCTTCCTAAAAGTACTTTGGGTGTTTTTGCATATAGGTTATATGTACTTATATTTGTATACATGGGCTCTCCAATTAGAATGTAAGCTCTTTGAGGGCATGGAAGGGATCATAGTACAATTTCATCTCTGTATTCCTTAGTGCTATAAGTCCTTTGGAATTGATTGATAGCACAATATACTGGCTGTCCCATTCACTTATCATTTACTATATGCTTCCTATAAAGTAGACACATTTTCTCTCCTCAGCTACATTGTAATTTCCTAGGTTGTGCCTTAACATTGCATCACAAATGGTGCCTTCAACAGAGTAAGTGCAAAATGAATATTAGATTAAAAAAATAGTGCAGCCTTTGGTAAAAAAAAATGCTTTCTATATGGCTGGTATTGATATACTTTTTTGGATGCATCCTCTGATCTTATATAATCTCTAAGGCACCTTACATCCTAAAATCCTATAAAATTTCTTTCTATTCATCTTTTAACCATCTACCTATCCTCTATTTATCCATCTATCATTCATCTATCTTTATCTCTTTTTTCTATCTTCTCTCTCTCTCTCTCTCTCTCTCTCTCTCAAACACACACACACACACACACACACATATACACACACACGTACGTCTATCTCTCAATATTTATTAAGCACTTACTATGTGACAGGCACTGTGCTAAATACCACATATGCAAGGAAAGGCAAAAATCGTCCCTGATCTTATGGAGTTCACAGTCTAATGGAGGAAACAACCACGCAAATCACTATATATAACCAAGCTAACAGGACATAAACAGGATAAGCTGGAGATAATTAATAGAGGGGAGGCAGGTTCTCCATCTCGGCTTCCTTTCCTGCCATCTCTCACCAGCTTCCTTTCCACTTGCTGCAGAGCCTCTACCCTGGAGGTGTTAATCCTTTCACATTGGGACTTCCTCCTTGGGGCTCTTACTGTTCTAAGTTTTTAATGCCTCACCTGACCAGTTATTTCAGACATTCCCCAGACTCTTCAGATCAGCTCTTTGACCACAAGCATACTCTTTAACCCTCTAGTTCTGGAACTGTCATCAAATCAGTATACTCCCCTATATTTCCACTTACTCTGTAACTTTTGAGACCAAAGTGCCCCACTTTTGCCACCACTCTCCTATATATTTTGTCTCTACTAAGGGAACATAGCCTCATTGAGGACAGGGACTACCTTTGCTTCTTACAAAGTGCTTTGATTGCCTGTACTTGGGCTTAACATATGCTTTTTAATTCACTCATTCAAAATCCGTTGCACTTTCCATACCTTTATATACATATTTTAACCTTAGCTCTTATTAATCAGTTACATGGTCCCTGAATCTGTGCCTACTCACCTCTGACTGTTAGAATCCCTAGTTTTGAATTGTGAATTGGCTCATTCTGGAATCAATTTAAAGCTAGGCTCCAAATGTTATTAAGCTGTGCATGCCTGTTGATCCAGAAACACCACTATTGGACTCTATTCCCAAAGAGAACAAAGAAAGGGTAAAACGTCTACTAACATATTTATATGTGTTTTTAAATGATGGCAAAGATCTTGAGACTGAGGAAGTGAAAATCAACTGAGGAATGGTTTAAATTATTGTATGTAAATGTGAAGGAAGACTATTTTCATGTGAGAAATAATGAAGGGGAAGGTTTCAGAGAAACCTGGGGAGATGGGCAGAGTGAAATGAGGAGAGCCTGGAGAACAATTTATACAAAAGCAAAAATATTGAAAAAATAAATACAACTTTGAAAGACTTAAGAATTCTGATAAACTCAATAACCAACCACACAGCTCCTGATGACCCATGAGGAATCAGGCTACCCACCTCCTGACTGAGAGTTGAAGCACAGAGGATAGACATTTAGGATGGATATTTTGACCAATGAGCAAATTAGTTTTGCCTTACCACACATATTTATTATAAGAGCTTTTCCTCCCTCAGTGAGGGAGGGAGGAAGGAAGAAAAGAACAGATTTTTGTTAATTGGAAAAATAAAGCAAAATATAAAAAAAATCTCTACTCACATGTTTCCTCCTACATGAAGCCTTTCTGTTCTGAACCTTCAGATGCTGGTGCCTCCACACTAAAATTGCCTTTATTTAATTTACTTATATATTTGTAATTACTTCTTTGTGTGTATGGTCTCTCCTGATAGACTTACTTCCTTGAGGGCAGGGACTTTCATTTCTATCTTTGTTTCCCTGGTATCTGGCACATGATAGTTGCTTAATTAATACTTAAAACTTCTATAATTTTATTTATTTATTTATTTTTGCTTTTTTTTTTTTTTTTTTTTGGAGGGCAATTGGGATTAAGTAACTTGCCCAAGGTCACACGGCTAGGTTTTTGTTTGTGTGTGCGTTAAGTGTCTGAGGTCGGATCCGAACTCAGGTCCTTTTGACTCCAGGGCTGATGCTCTACTCACTGCACCACCTAGCCGCCCCTATAATTTTATTTTTTAGTGAAAAAAATCTATTTTTCCCCTTTTCTCTACCTTCCCTTCAAAATAAAAAAAACACCAAAAAAATCATTATAATATATGTGCACAGTTAAGCAAATTCTAAAATTGGTCACATCCAAGAGAAATATCTAATCTATCTATTGATACACACACATCTTGATAGATACATAATCATACATGTATATACATATATCTACACACATATGTGTGTGCATATATACACACATATCTATATCTGCCTATACACATATATTGATAGATACATACTCATACATGTATGTTCTTACATATATACACACATATCAACACACATATATATCTTGACAAACATTCATACATGTATACACATCTCTGTGTCTGTTTCTCTCTGTGTGTCTCTCTCTGTCTCTGCACTCTGTGTGTGTCTCTCTCTGTCTCTCTGTCTCATTTTGCACTCTGTCTCTGAGTCCATCATCTCTTTGTCCAAAGCTGGGTAGCATCTTTCATCACCAGTCCTCCAGAGTTATGGTTGGTCATTGGGAATTAATACTTTTTTTTGGATAGTTGTCTCAGGACAAGCATTGGAGGAGACCTGCCACTTTGGGCCTGAGATGATGCTGATTCAAGCTCTTCATTTCACAGGTGCAGTGACTTTGACAAGACAACAATTTGCTGGGTTTTATTCTGTGACTGTATTTGTCTTTGCATCATCACCAGAGAGCTAGGGTGTTAGTTTAGGCAGCTGCTGGAGCAGGCATCCCTACAGCTCTTGCTCACTCCCTCCCCTCCCTTGGTGCTCCCTGCTCTTAGAAAGGAGCTTTTCCTTAGGGCCCCTGGTGGGTCTCTTTTATTAGTTGCTAGGTATAGCCAGGTGTGTCAGCTGAAGTAGTGGAAATTTCTATTCAACTTATAAATAGTTGAAGAGCCTGACTTAGTGAAATGTGAACTGAGCAAATATTCCATTGTATCCTGGGTGGGGGGGATCGGGATTCAGCCATAGCACTGTCATGTCAGTCACGTCAGGGCTGCTCTGAGTGATGCCACAGCTCCATAAGTTATTCATGGGAATGGAGCAAACAAAGGTTCATCCCAAAGTGAATAATGAGCATTCTTCCACCTGACGCTGGGTCCCTGTGAGGAGACTGGGGCTCTAAGTCACCAACCAGAGGCAGGAATAGACCTCACACCCCATGGGTCAGAATCTTCTGCAAACACCAGCTACCCTGATCAACAGCCCGCAGTCCTATGATGCCTGTAGACACTGAGCTTCTACAGTCTAGGAAAATGAATAGGGAGAGTGGGATTTATTTCTCCCACATTTGTGGGGTTAAAAAAGATAAGGAAATTCATTTCCTTTTATAAACCAGACACTAGCAAGCTCACAGATTTAGCACTGGAAGGGAGCCTTAGGAGGCCGTCACATCCCCTTCCCTTGTTTCATAGAAAAAGAATTGAGGTCCAACTGGGTTAAATTATTTCTTAGGCTCATGTAAGTAGTAAGTGCTTGATACTGGATTTGAATTCAGATCCATCATTTTATCCACTGTCAGTCAGTCTATTGATAAACACTTATTAAATGCCTACTGTGTACCAGGCACTATGCTAAGTGCTGGGGATATAAAGACAAAAGACAATCTTTGCCCTTTAGGAGCTCACAACTTGTGGGGAGATGGCATGCCAAACAATTGTGTACAAACAAGTTATCTACAGATAATTGGATGTAGATAATTGGATAATCAACAGAGGGAAGCCAGTAAAATTAAGAAGGCCTGGGAGAGGCTTCCTCTCAGAGTGAGAGATTAGCTGGACTTGAAGGAAGCTAGGGATGGCCATTATGTTGCCTGGCAGTTCAACCATCAAGATTCCTGCTCCCTCCTGGCATCTTAAAATAGAAGCCCAGGGAGGCCAAGAGTTATTCATTGACTAATGGTCATCTTAGCATTTTCATTTCAGTGATGGCTTGTGCCTTTAAAATAAAGTGTTTTAAAGGTGCAGATTCATTTCAACTTGTTAAACATTCACAAACCACCAAAGGACTGGTACACAGCTGTAACCCCTGCTGCTGTGGAGGTAGAGGTGGATCTCTTGAATTAGGGAGTGCTGAGGTACAGTCAGACTAAAGCCATGTCTATATTAACCCTGGCACCAATATGGTAGACCCTCAGGGAGAGTGGAGTGGGACAGCAAGGGGTGAGCTGGTGGGAAAATGGAATAGGTTAAACCTTCCATGCTGATTAATAGTGTGATTAGGGCTGTGAGGAGCCACTAAACTTCTTACCGAGGTGAGATAAGGAGACCAAGTCTCAGAAACAAAAACAAAAATCCATGAATCTATTAGCTATTTATTAGATGCCTACTGTTTTCTGGGAACTGTACTTAAGTGCTGGGAATTTAGCTATAAAGAAACAATTGTTACTCTCAAGGAATTAAGCAAGTGGAGACAATATACGCAAATTTATACAGATGTATGCATGAGAATGTGAATATATGTACTTGCATGTATAGATATTATATATATATATATATATATATATACATATATGTATACCCAGAATAAATATAAAATGGATGCAAAATAGTTAGGGAAGAAAGTCACTAGCAGTTGGAAGTTTCCATGCTTTTGAGCTGTATCTTGAAGGAAGACAGAGATTCTATGAGGTAGAGGTAAGGGGGGAACACATTCAAGGTATGGGGGTAGGCAAAGGCATGGGGATGGAAGATGGAGTGCTTTGTGGGAGGAAAATTGCAAAAGACAGGTTGACTAGATCCTAAAGAGTGAAAGAAGAGAGTATTGTATAATCAGAATAATTATGTGAAGTAAATTAAGTTATTATTAAGTTAATTATTAATTATTTAATAATAATTAATTATTAAGTTATTTAAGTGCCACTAAAGCAATGTGATATGCAAGGCACTCTATTAGACTCTCAATCAATCATTAGTCCATCAATAAGCATTTATTAAACACATTCTATGTTCCAAGTAGGGGAAGCAAGGTGGTACAGTAGAGACCTGAGTTCAAATCTGACCTCTGACACTTACTAGTTGTATGACCCTGGGAAAGTCACTTTGCCATGTTTGCCTCATTTCCTCATCTGTAAAATGAACTGGAGAAGGAAATGACAAACCACTTCAGTATCTTTGCCAAGAAACCCCCCAAAAAGGGGTCACAACAGATTTGACCTGAGTGAGAAATGACTAAAAACAACAACAATGTTCCAAGCATTGTGTGAGGAACTAGGTATATACAAAGAGAGTCAATTGTGGGAGAAGACACAGTGAATAAAAATAGAAGAGCTAGTGCCTCAAGAAGATTTACAGTTTCATGAGTGAACTAAGAAAGAGCTACAAGACAAATATAAATAGCATTGTGTTAGAGGCATGGGAGAAGTAAGGATTGCAATTTAGGATGATGAGTGAGATTTTTGTTAGCTCTACTTTATTTCTTCTCATAGGCTCATAAACTGTTCAGATGAGGGACCTTAGAGGCTCGAGTCCATTCGCCTTATTTCATAGACAAGAAAATAGGTCCACGGTGGTTAAGTGACTAAAATTTTGACATAAACTGTTATGGACTTCAGTGAATCCATTATCTCAACCCAATGGGCTCCCATACAATGGTACAAATCATCACTCATCCATGCCTTTTCATCCTGCAGAGTTTTTGTCATGTCCTCCTCAAAAATGCTCCAAAATGGTTTGACCCAACCAAATACAGCAGAAACATTTCCTTATCATGGACAAATGTTTGTAATAATAACTATTATGTAGTAGGCATAATGGGCATATAGAAGCCCACAACAAGCATTCTTAATTTGAAGATTTTAGTTTAAAGGGACTTGACAAGCTTGATACCCCCCCCCCCCCAAGATAGTTTGTTCTGGGTAAGATGACCTATAGAACATTGTATTCAGTTCTGGGTACCACATTTTAGAAAGTTCCCTGAAAAGTTGGAACATACCTAGAAGTGGGCAAATAGGATATCAAAGAGCCTCAAGTTGGTGCCAAATTAGCATCGGTTGAAGGTCCTGGAAAAGTTTAGCTTAGAAAAGACTTAATAGGGACATGATATCTGTATTTCAGTATGTACCTTCATTTCTGTTATGGGGAAGAGGGTATAGGCTTGTTATCTTTGGCCTAAGAAGGCAGAAGTAGATGGGTGCTTCAAAGAGGCAAATTTAAGTTTGATATCATACAAACTTTCTTCACAATTTGAATTATCCAAAAGTAGAAAGGGGGGAGGAAGAAGGGGGTTGCTCCTCTCTGGAGGTCTTCAATAAAGTTTGGATGGAACCTTGTTAGATATATCATAGAGGATTGGACTAGAGATTCACTCTGGCACTTTGTGACCCTGAGACACTGCGATGCTATCATTCAAGGATTGTTAACTTTGTTCTTGGTGGAAAGACAATCATAATTTTATTAACTAAAGGCAGCTGAATAGTGCAGTGGAAAGAGTGTTGGACTTTTAGTTAGGAAGGCCCTAGTTCAAATTATGCCTTAGATACTTCTGAGCTATGTGACCCTGGGCAAGTCAATTAATCTCATCTATAAAATGTGGATCATAAGAACTCCTACATCACTGGGTTGGTGTAAGGATCAAATGAGATAATCTTGTGTTTTGCATACAAAATGCTTTGCAAACATTAAAGTGTTATTCAAATGCTAACTACTATTAGTGGTAAATATACCTTATTAAATCAAATGGGAGAAATAAGAAGATGCTTTGCTAGCCTTAAGGTACTATGTTATTATTGCCATTATATTATAATTAATAATAGGCAAGTTATAGCACATGGACTCCTGAAGTAAGAGCTAAGCTGGGAAGCCCATATTCCAGAAATGTTATATGACTGAGTTATAGAATGCTACGCTCTCTGAAGAATTTAGGTCAAGGATCACTCAAAGGAAAATGGAGAAGAGGCATGGTAAAGGTACATAGTCTCTGATCTATTTCAAACTAGGAATTGAATGGGAAAAAAGTGGCATAAATGATATCACAAGAGGAGTGTTTGACCAGAGAAATGGGCCAATCATTTAGGGAGACCAACTATCCCCAAAGAGCCCATTGGTATTTCCACAATAGGAAGAAAACATAAGCAAATTGGGCACCATTTGAAAGACTCACACCCCCCATGGACCTCTCTACTTACCTGTGGTTGACACTCAGCTTCAATTCTTCAGGGACTGTTCAATTCCATGATTTGTAGCCATAAAACATTTCTGAAAGGAAATCAGTCTTCCATCCTAATGATTCTCTTAGGGGGTTGCTAAAAGTTGTTTAAATATTTAAAAATAACTACAGCCCAGATTTATGTAATATTTCTAGGTTCCTTTTTTTTCCTTTTTGGACGGGGGAAGGTAGGGCAATTGGGGTTAAGTGACTTGCCCAAGGTCACACGGCTAGTTTTGTGTTAAGTGTCTGAGGTCAAATTTGAACTCAGGTCCTCTTGACTCCACAGCTGGTGCTCTATTCACTGCACCACTTAGCTGCCCTTACTTCTAGGTTTCCAAAGGGTTTTAAGTTCATTTTTTCCATAGGTTCATTTTCCCTGTATTGGGTTCATAGGTAGGGACAAATTAGAATTACATAGGATGTGGCCTGATTGTAGAAGGGACTCATAGGATCATAGAGAGTGGGAAGGACCTTTTGAAATGATCTAATCCAAGTCCTCATTTTACTGATAAGGAAAATGAGACCTAGAGTTAAATGACTTACCTAAGGTCACACACTTTGTAACAGGATTTGAATCTAACTTCTCTGACTCAGGAGCCATAGCTCTTTGCATTGGGTCACATTCCCTTTTCGAATTTATGAGATCACAGATTCATGGATACGAGAGTAGCAAAGTATTCTGAAGAGGAAAAAAGAAACTGAGCACAAGTCTGGGAGGCTTGAAAGGAGGCAGGTGATTGAAGGCAATTAATCACATTTCAAACTTTGGCTGACAAAACTAAGGAGTGAATGTGGCTCTCTCTATAAAAAGTAAGCTCCCTGTTACTTTTTCTTCTCCCCCTCATATGCAGAGTGGGTGAGTTTTGGTGACAGACTGTTTCAAAAGTAGCTGGGAATGTAAGATTTGAATAATGCTTGGCAACCACTTTAGGATAATTATCTGACTTAGAGAAGGAGAGAGAGAGAGAGAGAGAGAGAGAGAGAGAGAGAGAGAGAGAGAGAGAGAGAGAGAGAGAGAGCTTGATATTCTTCTTAACCAGACTTGAGAAAGCAGCTATAGGGTGAGGGGTGGAGTGGGATGAATCATCCCTTGAAAAGAGATGGGGGTGTCTAAACACCCTCCTCACCACCTGACACATTTTCCTAAATTCTGTCTGGCTTGATGCCTAGTATCGGTAGGCAGGGCGGTCCAAATTCAATCTGAGCATTTATTAAATACCTACTATATGCCAGGCACTATGCAAAGTGCTGAGTGGAGAGGTACAAAGATGGAAATAAAAATAATTCTTGTCCTCAGGAAGCTCTCAACCCATGGGATAGGCTGGAGACTGTTCAAAGCTTTCCTCTTGAGTTATCACAAAGCAGGAGATCTTAACCTGGAGTCTGAGTACTTGGTTTTGTTTTTAAAAACTGTATTACAGTTTCCTGTGTATGCCTATGGATTTTATGCTTTTAAAAGCATGATTTTGAGAAGGGGTCTATGGACTTCACCAGATACTGCCAAGGAATCCATGATCCTGGAAAGGATCTAAGCTTTGCTCTAGAGGTTTGTAGGATATTGGAATCTGGTCTGGTTTTAATCTTGCTTGTTCTTGGATCATTTATATGTTCCTTAACTGTAAATAACAAGGCAGTCAGTATTTGGAAGAAGGCAGTGTTATGCAGAAGAATGAGTTCTTCCTCTGGAGTTGGAAGACCTGGATTGAAATCCTGTTGCTTACTCTCTTACTTTGGGCAGATCTCTCAACCATCCTGGGTTTCAGTTTCCTCATTTGTAAACTAAGGGAGTCAGGGTGAGTGGTCTCTGAAGTCACTTCTAGCTTTAGACTTTTAATTCTGTGATATTACCATATGTGCCTTCTCTCCTCTAATAGACTAAGATCAAGAGAGCTTAAGTGACCTGCCCAAGGTTGTACTGTTAAGTATCAGCGGTGAAATTTGAACCCATACCCTAACAGCAGTGACTGTTCTTTCCACGTGAATGAGATAAGATGTGGAAATGCTTTACAGATCTTCCAATGCAATAAGGATGTCAGTGGTTATTATTAGTAGGTACTCCACTAATATCTACTGAATGATCCCTGAGGCTCCTGCCAGCTTTTCCATTCCCTGGGTCTGTGTGATGACAACAGCCTGTGACATCTTGTAGTCTCATTTCCAGGCAGCAGAGGCCCGTACTAAATGCTGGAGCTGCCCTCTGTGTGCTGTGATCATGTACTACCCTCCCTGGGGAAGGTGCGTGCATGCACACTTTCTGTATCTCTTCCAAGTCCCTTGGGCAAAAGTTGGATGCAAAAACCTTATTATGAACTATGATAGCAGATGAACTATGCTTTCATAACCAGCAAACTCATCTACTACCCCCACCCATCCCCTCAGCTTTCTCTGCCTTAGGACTAATTTCAGGCAGTCTGTTTATAGGGGAAAAAAGATTTTTATTGGTGACAAACACACTACAGGATTAACAATTAAGTGGGCTCTGGAAAGAGAAATAGAGAAATACAGGGAAACTGGGTAGTCTCTTCATAGAGTCTATAAAAAGACCTCTTTCCCCAGAGGGAATCCAGTATTGTATTAATCACGCGGAAAAGAAAACATATGCTTCTTGGGTATAAAGTTAAAATAAATTAATTTCACTGCCTTACTCATAACTGCTGAAAGCTAAGCAGGAGGGGTCCTTGCCAGACTTCCCTTCCTCTTAATGTCATGAGAATGAGATCTTAAAGGGGAACTAGGGACCATCTAGTACAACTCTTTCATTTTGGAGAAGAGAAGATTGAGACCCAAAGAGATGAAATGGCCAGTAGAAGGTCCCCCAGGAAGTCGGGATTTGAATCCAACTACTCCAACTCCAAATTTAGCCATCTTTCTGCTATGTCACAGATACAGCATGGCTCAATAGAAATAGCACTGAACTTGGAATCACATGCATATGGTCAAGTATTGATGGCTACTTATTGCCTTTGACCTTAGGCAAACAATTCTCAGGTTGTATAACAGACACCCTCGAATGTCCTTTTGAGTTCTTCATCACTTACCCAATGAACACTCTTTCAAGATGACAGTTACTGTAATAATAATGAGAACCCTGCCCACATCCACTCTAGGTTCCCTCACAGGACTTGACTAGTCCCAAGAAGCACTAGCATCTCTAGCCCTTGTGGAAATCCCTTGATCTATAAGCATCTTAAAAATGCAGGTGGTTAGCTTACATGATGGCCCTAGAGTTAGGGAGATCTGCTTTCAAATCCAAACTCAGACATTGATTTGTTCTGTGGCCTCACAAAAGTTACTTTTCTCTGGGAATCAATTTTCTCATCTGTAAAATGGACATAGTTTTTATAGGGTGGTGAAGATCAAATGGGGGGAAGAAATAAGCATTTATGTGTTGTTCCTTCTATATGCTAGGCACTGTGCTAAGCATTTTTTTTTTTTTACAAATGTCATCTCATTTGAACCTTACAACAACCCTGCAAGATGGATGCTGTTATTATCCTTATTTTACAGTTTTGGAAACCAAGGTAGAAATTAAGAGACTTGTCCAGGGTCATACAGCTAGTAAGTGTCTGAGACTGGGCTTGAAATCAATCACTCATTCCTCTACCCATTGAGTTACCTATCCTATGAGAGGCAACATGGTACAGTTGAAGGAGATACTATTATTCTCATTTTACTTAAGCTTGGAACAATGAGGTGACTTGCCTAGGGCTACATAGCTTTTAAGTGTCAGAAGTAGGATTTAAACCCAGGTATGCAAGCACTCTATCCATTGTATTAACCTGTTTCTAAAAAAGTGCAGATCTATGGGACAGGTGTGAATAACCCACCCATTCCCTGCTCTCACCATTCCCCTCTCCATTTAAATGCTTATAATGATTCTGACACAAAATTTTCTCCTGAGCTTTCTCATTCCAAAACTTTCTTTCTTATCAAGAAATCTTGCTCATTGATAGAATTGCTGATATTTCTTTTGGAGCAAGATCATGAGCCCTTGGGGAAAATGTCTGCTAGGGCAAGAAGCTGCTATGTGAGTGCAATGTGAGAATAAGTAGATTCACACTGATCTCAGAGTATTGGAGGGGTCACAGATGTGTGTGACAGTCAGGTTTCTTTCTTTCTTTTTCTTCTCCTTTCTTTTAATTCCTCTTAAGCTATTAATAGTCCTGACATTTACTTGGTGAGCTACAAGATCCAAACTAGCTTTGTAAATTGCCCCATGCCCACTCTTCCGGGGCAAATGACTTCTTTTGTGTGTATGCCTATTAAGGAGAAATCTGTCATTGATTTAACTGCCTACTGAGGGAGAGAAATGGCTACTAGAGGTGTGTGTGTGTGTGTGTGTGTGTGTGTGTGTGTGTGCGCGCGCGCGCGCACACATGTGTGCCCATAAATGGATTAGGATCAATTTAAACCGAGTGGGTGTTTTTTGAAGGCTAACCTGAAGATTCAGAATTCTAAGGAGAGTATAAACCATGGACTTGTGATTTTCATTTGGATAGAGAACTTCTGGGGGAGAGAAGTTTTCTACAAATACAGGTTAACACCCTCTCTACCACTTAATGGTCATATAGAATTACTTATTGCAAGGGAGGGCAAAGTGATTCTTCCAGGGTTATATGGCCAAGGCAGCATCTGAACCTAGGTTTTCCTTGATTCAAAGCCAGCTCTCTATTCATGACACCACACTGCTTCCTTTTTGAGACTTGGCTCTATATTTATGATTTCATAGGTTCTTTTATCTACTATCAGTGTGACTCTGGGCAAGTCACTAACCTTTCTGAGTCTCAGTTTCCTCAATTGTAAAAATTAAAGGTTGGGGAAACATGTTGAGCTCAGAGACAGGAAGACCTGAGTTCAAATTCGGCTTCAGACACTTGCTAGCTGTGTGACCCTGGCAAATCACTTAACCCTGTTTGCCTCAGTTTCCTCATCTGTAAAAATGAATTAGAAAAGTAAATGGCAAACCACTCCAATATCTTTGCCAAGAATACCCCATATGAGATCACAAAGAGTCTGAAAAAACTGAAACGACTGAACAACAACAGCTATAATCCTCATATCCTATACATACAAAGAGGAAAGAGCTAAGATTTAAACCTGGGGAGCCTCTTGGTATTTTGTTTTCTTTCTGAAAACTTAGATGGAAAGTGACAGAATTAGAAAGAAATATGCCTTTGGAGTCAAAGAGTGTTAAAATGTTAGTTCTTCTACCGTTTGTGAACTGAGGCAAAGGATCAGTCTATCAGTCAACTAGTATTTTTTAAGCTCCTATGATGTGTCAAGCCCTGGAGACATAAAAAAGGGACTCCACACCCAAAATTCCCCCCAAATGCAGTCCTTATTCTCAAGGAGATCCCAGTCTATCAGGGGAAACAACATGCAAACAACTGTGGGGTTAGTCTCAGAGTAAAGGTGTGAAGATTAAAGATGTGGCTATTGAATTTCATTTCATCATAATGAAGAGGTTAAGTGCCCCAAACAGATCATTGAAGTCTCAATGGAAGCTTGAACAAAATATTTTCTAGGAATGCATGGTATATCAGATAAAGGAATAGTGTAGGACCCAGGAACATATGGCTTCAAATTCTGCCTTTGATACCTATTAGTGACCACGGACCACTAACCTCTCAGTGTTTCCAGGCAACTCCTAATGACTACAAATTATAGAGGAGTTGCTATATTACATCTGTGGATGGAGCGCCTTTGCCAGTAGCTTCTCAAACTGATGAAATCAATCACAAATCCAAGAAGGAGAGAAAAATTAATGGGGATAAAACAGAGAAAGTAGTTATATGATAAAAAAAGAAGGCCCTAGTACTAATAGCAGAAGCTCATAAAAAGTCCTCTGCTATTAGTACTAGGACCTTCTTGTTCTGATCCTGACAAGAGATATAGCTATACTTCTGGGATGCCATTTCCTCATTTGTAAAACAGCAAATGGCCTCTGTGGCTTCTTCCTGTTCTAAAGTTCTGATCCAGTGACCTCTGACCTTCAGATTAAGTTTTGAGTCAAGATTGAGAAGACAAATAGCTGTTTTTAATGTTATTCCCCCACTTGCCCCCTCACACGATTTGATGTGATTAACCATTTACAGTGCTATCCAAATGATCGACTATTTTTATTAAACACATATTACAATTTATTTTCCCCTATGTAATTAGGAATAATCATTGCTGCCAGATCATAAAATGACATGTCAGCGAATGGAAGAAATAATCATGGCTGCAAACAGGGGAAGGCATACATAACACCTGAAGCCTATAATTATTCCTTCCCCCCTTCCTTGGCCCCCTCCCTCAACATATTTGGTGCCTTTTCAGTGGCAAAGAACTTTTACATAGTCATCGAAGTCATCTGGGGATTCTAGTTTTTATGCAAACTCATAGGCAAAGTATGGCAGAAATGCAGCCAGGAGAGCTTGGTTCGAGACTTGGCTCCATCACTCAACATCTGTGTGACTTTGGGCAAATCCTTTCCCATCTTTAGCCTGTCTCCTCTTATGTCAAATCAGCAGATTGGATGATATGATCTCTAAGGTGGCTTCCAACACTGATAGTCCATGATTCTGTTCTTTCATAAGTGTATGAAAGTCCAGGACTTGTCTTAACTGAGACTTCACACAACACTCTACATGTCTCCAATGCACTCACTAGGTACTATTTCATGTATATATCATGTTGTTATTTGGTCATACCACTTGTGATCAACTCTTTGTGACTCCATTTGAGGATTTCTTGGCAAAGATACTGGAATAGTTTGACTTTTCCTTTTCCAGCTCATTTTACAGATAAGGAAACCAAGGCAAAGAGAGTGAAATGACTTATCCATCACATGGCTAGTGTCTGAGGCCAGATTTGAAGTCATGAAGATGAATTGAGTGCTCTATCTCCTGTACCACCTAGCTGCCTGAAAGAATATATTAGATGTACCCTGATGTTCCTTCCAACTCTAAATCTATGTTTCCATTAAATGAAAACCACTCTTTTCAGATCTTCCTCAAACTAAAATACTGTGCACAATCCTGGAATAAGCCTCTATTAATACACTTGAAAGCACTCTTGATGTTATTAAAGTATAAACTATCATTATTTGCTTTTGTGTATGTGTGTGTGTGTGTGTATGTGTGTGTGTGTGTGTGTGTGTGTGTGTGTGTATGTATATATGTATTGGTGCAGTGGATCTCCACACTCTATCCATCTATGGGCCATATTCCCCTACCAGAGACATGCCTAAAGCATAGAACAGTTAAATAAGTGATTTGCCTGGATTTAGAGTCTGTATATGTCAGAGACAGGTCTTGAACCCAGATCTTTTCTCTAATCACTACATCATGCTATATCTTGTCCAAGACAGGGCTAAATATTCACAGTGAGGCTGCCACTGCTACCTAGAATCTGAGTGACCTTGGGCAAGTTGCTTTAACTCTCTGATACTCTGTTTCCTCATTAATAAAAAGAAGATGAACTGGATTCTTAGGTCCCTTGTTGTTCTGAGTCTATGATCTTCATGATCCATCTCTAAGCTCCATTAGGTCAAGGACAGTAGTGTGCCTAAACTTTATATTTTCCCCAGTACTTAGCATAATTCTCTACCACCAAAGGTGATTAAAAGTGGTTATTGAAACAAAGCCTGAGTTAAGTTAGAGATACATTTGGCAAATAATTTATTGCAGTTTCAATTTCTAGAAGATTTGGAATAGATGTTGTTACCATGTTTTCTGTTTATTCAGTGTGATTGTGTGGATAGAACATTGGACTTTTCCCCCAAACTCACCCCTCTCTCAAATTTCCCCACTACAGTTAAGGATACCACCCTCCCAGTTACCCAAATTCAAAAACCTTAGTGTCATCCATCATTCTTCATTCTCACTTATCCCACAGATCCTGTTCTTTGTCAAATCTTGGTTTGCAACATCTCTTTCAAAAACCCTCTCTTCTCTACTCTTGCAACTACCTCTTTAATTCAGTCATCACATCTGTCTTGGACTATTGTGATAACTTCCTATTTGGTCTCCCCGCCTCAAGATTCTCCCCTTTCCAATCCATTCTGCACATAATTGCCAGAGTGATTTTCCTAAAGCATAGACCCGAACATATCAACTCCCCTCCTTCGATAAACTCCAGTAGAGTTTGTTTCTATCCATCTATCTATCTATGTCTGTCTGTCTATCTATATCTATCATTGATCTATCCATCTCTCTATGCCTATCTATCTGTATTCATATCTCTTTCACCTATATCTATTTATATCACTTCTATCTAGTCATTTAATCTCTCTTTTTTACCACCTACATCTCTATCAATCTCACCTATGTCTATCACCTATATCTATCAATTTTATCTATATCTATCCATATCTATCTATCCATCTACTTACCTATCTCCTATATATTTTTTATCTATTTATCTCTATTTACCTCTCTATCTCTTCCTCTCCCTCTCCCTTTCCCTCTCTGTCTCTCCCTGTCTCCTACCCTCTCTCCCCCTCCCCAGAGATCCCTATGATCTCTTGAAACTAGAATCCCAACTTTTCTGTCTGGCATTTAAATCTCATGACTTCTCCTACTGGCCTACTTGTTTCTTACACATAATACTTTATTTCCCATCTCCAGGCTATTTTCCTGGCTCTCTCCTGACTAGAATACTTTCCTTCCTCACTTGTACCTCTTGGAGTCCCCGGTTTACAGTGTTACCCTCCACATATAACCTTTCCCAAGATTTCAAGATTCTTATTCATGCCTTTTCTTCAAAAAAGGCCTTGTATTCATTTTGTATGTATTCTTGGCATAATTATATATGTATATGTTGTCTCCCCAATAGAGTGAAATTCCCCTGAGGGCAAGTTCTGTGTCATTTTTGTATTCACATCCCCAGTGACCATTACAGTGCTTGACACATTGTAGGGACTTAATCAATTCTTGTTGATTGATTGATTGATTGACAAGAGTCACAGAAGATGGGAAAGCTTAGAGGGCTTGGGATTTGTATCAATCAAAGGAACTTCAAAATCAATTAAATGATAGAACCATTTGAGTACTGACCATATGCTAGGCACCAAGAAAATAAAGACAAAGTATACCATTATCCAAATTATCCCAGAATAATGGGGGATTGGCCAGCATTTGGGCTTGTGAACCCAGAGGACATACTGCTCAGGTTTTTAAGTATCTTACTT
Source organism: Gymnobelideus leadbeateri (assembly GCA_011680675.1). Lineage (NCBI taxonomy): Eukaryota > Metazoa > Chordata > Mammalia > Diprotodontia > Petauridae > Gymnobelideus > Gymnobelideus leadbeateri. Next base: position 797,129 of record WOXC01004614.1, on the reverse strand, counting down.
AAGTATCTTTTAGTCCTACTGGGTGAAGAGTGGGTGGTTGGGTACATAGAACATGTGCAGAACAATAAATACAAGGAAATTGGAGGAAGGAGAAAGCTCTAACTGAAGGGATCAGGAAGGACCTTTGCAGAAAATAGGATTTTACTTGAGCCTTGAAAGAAGATAAGATCTTTGAAAACCAGTCATGAGGAGGTGGTGCGTTCTAGATAAAGGAAACAGGAGACAATCTTCACCCTAAAATTCTGACTAATTAGGTCACAAAATCTGAGTATATAAGACATTTGGGGGGACAAATGCAAAGCCAGGTATAGTTCATTTGAACAGCAGTATTAGCTCTGGGGGATAGTGGGGCAGACCATATATTTCTGACCATAAGATCACACTGGTAAAGACCTTACAGGCCATCTGGTCCACTCCTTCCCCTCCATTTTACAGGTGTGCAAACTGATACCTAGAGAGGTTCAATGACTTGTCTAAAGTCATGCAGCTAGTCAGTATAAGAGGCAGAATTTGAACCCAGAGCTTGGGTGTCCAAAAAAAATTATCTGATCAATTTTGCTTCCTTTTGACCATTTTCCTTTTATTCATTCCTAAATCATGGAGTCTTACAAGGTGGGTCAAATCCCCTCTACAAATGTTCCCTGATTCAATTTTGTTACCAAGTAAAATGAGGTAGGTATAGCTGAACTTGGTCTTTATTTCATTGTTTTGAACATGAAGTGGAAAAACCAAACCAAAACGAAATGAAATACAGAGCAAAGCAAGGGGGATCAGCAATAATGGAAATAGCTAACCTTTATATAGCAATTAAGGTTGTCAAAGAACTTCACATCTTTTATTTTATTTCATCCTCACAACAGCTCTGCTAAGTGCTATCATTATCCCCATTTTACAGATGAGGAAACTGAGGCTGAGAGAACTTAAGCGCCTGAGGCAGGATTCAAACCCAGGTCTTTCTGACTCCAAGTCCATTATTTTATCCACTACAACATTATGAAGTATAAGGTGAGATCATCCTCAAAGGAAAGTGTATGGTGCAACAGAAGATGGTCTGGTTTAGTGAAGAGAATATCAGTTGGAACTTGGTGGGGCTGGACTGTTGTCCTGGCTCTCTGCCATTAGCTAGTTGCGTGACCTTGGGGAAATCATGTCACCTTCTAGGTCTTAGTTTCTTCATTTGTAACATGAAAGTATTGGACTAGATGTTTTTTAAGGGCCTTTTCAGCTAAAAAAATTTATGCTTCTGAACGATAGGCTACCCCATTTACATTGGAAAGCTGACTCATTTAAAACACACTGCCTGGCAAACTTTAAATAGGTTCTTCATCTCTATATAAAGTCACAGAATTTTGCAAAGCTCCATGAGCCTTAGCCCTTATATTTGGTAGTGAAAATTATTTTATTTCCTGTAAGCAAAGTGTATGCCTCCTTTTGTAAGACATGGACTGTGCTGGCTGAGCGATTTGATCTTATTGTTACTGAGAGAAAATAAAATTTTTTCCCAAAGAGTTTCTGTGGTTAGAAGATGTGATTCCTGAGCCCTGTTCTGTTTATCACATGTGAACTAATGGCTAGGCTGGGAATATGACACACAAATATATGGTCTCCAAATCCTAACTGGGGGAAACTATTCACCATGTACACCAGCTCACCAATACTTGCATGACAGTGCTCTGAAGACTCTTAAGGTGATAGCCAGAGGCCCAGAGAGCTTCTCAGTGGCAGTCAGAGAGTGGGGGTACCCCTCTCCTTCTGTAGAATGAGTTATATAGTAGATGGAAAATTCTCCCTTCATCTGATTTTCTGTGGAATGCTTTTAATATTTGTCTTTCCAATTCCTGTGACCAAGTTCTCCATATTCAATGACCCATGAACTCAAAAGAATTTATGGAAATAAAGCACACAATATAATCCTTGATGCATATCCCTCTTTCGTATTTTATCTATCATCTCATCTCTCTCTATGTCTCTCTCCTCTCCATTTCTCCCTCCCTCCCTTCTTACTTTCCTTCCTTCCTTCTTTCCTCCCTTCCTTCCTTCCTCCCTTCCTTCCTTCCTTCCTTCCTTCCTTCCTTCCTTCCTTCCTTCCTTCCTTCCTTCCTTCCTTCCTTCCTCCTTCCTCCTTCCTCCCTTCCTCCCTCCCTTCCTTCCTCCTTCTCTTCCTTCCTCCTTCCTTTTTTCATTCTTTCTTTCTCACTTCCTTGCTTCATTCTTTCTTTCTCCCTTCCCTTATTCCCTCTCTCCCTTTCTCTCCTCCCTCCTGCCCTCCCTACATCCCTACCCTGTCTTTTTCTTTAAATGTAGGTAGATCTCCTTATTTAGGGTGGAAGTGTAGAGGCTGCTCCTATATCTCATACCACTCTAAACAGTATGGGGAATTTGACCCATTCCATTTCTGATCTAGGCTTGTTTGCCCTCCTTAGGCAAGCTGGTAGCTTCTCCCTCCTGGAATCTCACCATATTAATGCTATACTCTGTAGCCGCCTGCTTAGCCCAGTGCAGTTTGGGACCCTCAGAACCAGGAGATCTACCAGCCCATGTCTTCCTATTAGCAGTCATTACAGGCAGGCACCACTAATCCATTTTGATATTCTTAGCATCAAGTTAGTCAGATCTTTCAAAGGGCAAATGTTGGGTTTTCATAAACATGCCTTGACCAAAGCTTTGAGTGTTAGCAATATCAAAACCAATGAGGTATATCCAAGGCATGATTATTGCTAATTGAAACTTGCTTTGACTCTTTTATGTAATGAAATTAAGCCTAAGTGCTCTCTGGACAGTCCAGAAGCAGCTCAGGCTGAGTGTAGAGGACAAGGGTATAGGTTCCTAGCCAGGGCTGTTTCCTAATAACAGACCATTTGCTTCTTTTTTGTTTGTACTTACTCATATCTAATAGCTATTACTGTGCTCCAAATCTAATGCTGAGATGCAATTAGAGAAATAGCCATCCCAAATTGAAGTGGGGTTAGGGCCAGAGAGGCAATAGCAGTAGGCTGTGGTCTAGGATTGCTGCCCATCCTTGGCAAGAAGAAGAAGGGCAAATTGGGAAAAAAGAAGAGTATGAGAGTGGCAGGTGTGTTAAAAGGGAAGAAACTGCCAAGTAAGGCAAAATGGTGGAGCCCCTCTCTTCTTTTAAAATGTAGCTCAGCACTATCTTCTGCATGAAGCCTTTCTTGATCCCTGCTAATATGAGGGAAGAGGATAGCCTAGGGCTCTCCTTCCAATGCTACTTTGTGTATGCACACACACACACACACACACACACACACACACACACACACTACAGATAAGTTTGTGTTATATTTATTTTATATATGCTAGTATCTCCCTCATTAAAATGTGAGTTCCTTCTGAATAGTGATTGCTTCATTTCCCCATCTCCTAGAACAATGCCTATTGCATAGTAGGGACTTAATAAATATCTGTTGATCAGTTGGTTGGTTGATTGAATTGTAGCCACAGTGAAGGGGGAAGGAGCTATGTGGAAGTCTGTTTCTTGGAAACAGTTTCCTTTGCAGAAACATAAATGCGATAACTTGATGCACTGGAAAGAGGGCTAGATTTGGGTTTTCTACCAGGGAGAACCATTTTCTTCCTTCTCAGTGAAGTGCAGTGGAAAAAAATACTACCTTTGAAGTCAGAGGACCTCAGTTCAAATTCTGCTTTTGATACCTATTATCTGTATGACCTTGGGTAAGTTGCTTAAGGGTCAGCTAGATGGTGTAGTGGATAGAGTGCCAGACCTAGGGTCAGGAAGACACCTTTCTGGTTCAAATCATGCCTCAAACACTTACTAGTTTTGTGACCATGGTCAAGTCACTTAACCCTGTTTGCCTCAGTTTCTCATCTATAAAATGAGAGAAGGAAATGGCAAATGAATCCACTATCTCTGCAGAGAAAACCCCAAATGGGGTCATGAATAGCCTGAAACAACAGAACAACAAGAAATCCACTTAACTTCCATGGCCTCAGGTTTCAGTTTCCTCATTTATAAAATGAAGACGCTGGAGAAGATGACCTTGAAAATCCCTTCTAGTTCCATATCTGATATTTTAAGCTTATGAAAATGACAGTGACCTTTGCTATATTATGATGGCGTAGAACAAATAGGGTGACATGCCCCTGTTACCTAGAGAAATATTGAGAGGCAGACTCTAGGGCAAAAGGCAAGCAATGACCAGTCAGTCACTGGGGGCCAGTTCCTAATTATTCCCTAGTATACTCACAAGGAAAAGGGTTATTTAAGGATGCACCAGAGCCAAGATTAAATCTGATGATCATTAGGCTGGCCCATTTTTTCTTTTTCAAATTCTTTCTTTTAAGACAGGTAGTTATATTTTGTTTTCATAGCACCTACATTCCCCACTATATTGTATTCCTCTCCCCCTACCAGAAAGTCATCCCTTATAATGAAAAAAAAAGAGGATGAAAGAAACCCAGTATAGACTTGTAGAGCAATGGGAGATGAATATTGGCATTTGAGTAAAAGGTTTTGGGTTCTGCCACTTATTTCTTTTGTGACCTTAGGCAAGACACTTCATTTCTGAGCTTTAGTTTTCTCACCTGTCAAATGAGGAGCTTAAACTACAACTTCTCTAATGTCTTCTCCAATGCTAAATCTATGATTCCAGTTCAGCAAAACTGGCCAACATATGGAAAAAGTCTAGCATTTTATACAGTGTTCCATCCCTATAATACCTCACCTCTGAAACAGCTGGGTCAGTTGCTATTTATCACGGCTTCTTTGAGGCCAAACTTGGTCATTATAACTTGCCAAAATTAAGTTTCAATCCAATTTATGTCTCTTCTTTCTATTGTCTTTGTCTCAATCATTATCTATTATTTTCCTGGTTGTGCTTGCTTATTTTGTTTTTGCATCAGTTCATATAAGTCTTCTGATACTTTTGTGTATACATCATATTCACCATTCTTACAGGATGTGATATTCCATAACATTTATATCCCACAGCTACCCAATGTGACCCACTTAGCTCTTTTTGTTTGCTTGCTTTTGCAAGACAATCAGAGTTAAGTGATTGTCCAGGGTCACACAGCTACTAAGTTTTAAATGTGTGAGGTCAGCTTTGAACTCAGATCCTCCTGACTCCAGGGCCAGTGCTCTCTCTACTGAGCCAACTACCTGCCTCAATCCATTTAGTTCCAAAGAAACAGGAGACTTTGCAATGTGATAGTGGTGAGTTATGACTCAAGAGACTAGGATATAGCCATGAATCTAGGGGAACTCTTTCAGTGGAATGAGCTTGATGTTCTATCTTCATCTACTCCTGTGTGAGAGTCATTCTAATTCTGAGCTTTCCTTCCACAGACCTTGGATCTCAGGAAATTTGTCATATATTTGTGTTGGGGTAACTGGAATGCCAAGGGTTCTATTGATTATTATCTATTTGTGGAATGTTGTAGTCTGTAGGGCCTAGTCTGATCTTCTCAGATTAGAGGCAGCTGGGTGGCACAGTGCCTAGAATGCTTAGCCTGTAGTCAGTAAGAGCTGAGTTCAAATTTAGCCTCAGACACTGTGTGACTCTAGGCAAACCACTTAACCTTTGTTTGTCTCAGTTTCCTCAGTTGTGAAATAGAGATAATAACACCACCTACCTCCTTGGGATGGATGAAATATTTGTAAAGCACTTATCACAGTGTCTGGCACATATCAGGTCTCTTATAAATGCTTATTCAATTCCCTTTTCCTGCCTCAAAAGTGTCTGGTTGCTAAGCTTTGTCTTGCTGACACTAAGAGAGACAATGTAATAGCCACAGGTAACATTTATTTAGCAATTTAAAATTTGCAATACATTATTTCATTTGATCCTCACAACAAACCCTGTGACCTAAGTGCTGTTATTAACCCTCATTTGACAAATGAGGAAACTGAGGCTCACAGAGATTAAGGAACTTGCCTGGAATCACACAGCTGGTAAGTTTCTAAGTCAGAACTTTCCCTCAGGTCTTCTAGACTCCAAATTCAGTATTCTGTCCACTGCACCACCCAGCTGTCAGGAATAAAACAAGCAACAAATATTTATTAAAGTATCTACTGATTCCAGGCTCTACTAAGAACGGAGACTATAAAGAAAGGCAAGAACTATCTCTTTCCTCAAAAAGCTTCCATTTTTATAGGGAAGACAATGTAAAAATAATTTCATTAAATTAATTAAAATTAAATTAATTATAAATAAGACCTCTGTTTAGAGTTAGGCTGCAAGGGTATGGGAGTTAAAGCATGAACCAATTCAAAATTGAGCTATCTCATTAGGTAGTGAATTCCCACTTGGGATATGTTTGAGCAAGGCTGGATGACTAGTTATTAGATATGTCATAGAGAGGAATGAAGCTTCTGTCAGGAGTTAGATGAGATGGCCTTTTATAATTCCATCAGAATTATAAAGCACACTTAATCCCATAGCCTTATCTTTTGCAGCCGGCTGGGGCAGTGCAAAATCTAATATCACAATGCACTCTGAAACCACACAGCATGTCAATAAGTTCAATCTACTACTGATGCCTAATCAGAGTCAATAACCACAGATAGCATTCTAGGTCATTGAATATGGTCCCAGGTTATCCCAGGTTACAATGTACTGTGTAAACTACTTCAAAAAGAGGCAGGATTGAGCCACCTTTGTATCTTTTTTCTTTTAATAATTTGCTCCCTCCTTCCCTCTTTCCCTCCATCCCACTCTCCCTCCCTCCCTCCCTCCCTCCCTCCCTCCCTCCTTCCTTCCTTCCTTCCTTCCTTCCTTCCTTCCTTCCTTCCTTCCTTCCTTCCTTCCTTCCTTCCTTCCTTTCTTCCTTCTTTCCTTTTGCTTTTTAATTTTGCATTGACTTGATTATAAAGGAACTTTGAACATCTTAAAGAGTCCTTTGTCTTCTGGGAGGCCAGAACAAGTATTTTCCAGGGCTCCTGCTTACAAAACATCATTCATTTTGATGGCTCTGTTTTAAGATCTGCCATATTATATCAGACTCAAGTGATTCCTTTGATTTCTTTTGTTTTGGAATCAAAATAAGGCCATCAAGTAATTTGGACATCTTTGCTCTTTCTAAAGAAGAGACTAGAATAACAGAATGGAAGTCCTGATTGAGGAATGATTCTTCAGACACTTACTAGTTTTGTGACAATGGGCAAGTTACTTGATCTTTGTTCACCTCACTTTCCTCATTCATAAAATAGGGATAAATGGGTGGCTAGGTGACACAGTGAATAGAGCACCGGCTCTGAAGTCAGGAGGACCTGAGTTCAAATCCAGACTCAGACACTTAACACTTCCTAACTGTGACCTTGGGCAAGTCACAACCCCAATTGCCTTCCAAAAAGCAAAAAAAAAAAAAAAATAGCGATAAAAATAGGCCCTACCTCCCAGGGTTGCTATGAGGATTATCTGTGATGATATTAGCAAAGTACTTTGTAAATGTGAAAAAAGCTATATGCATGCTAGCTATAATTGAAGCTATCAGCTATGGTCTATGGTTATGAACCTAGATATGAACCTGCCTGTGACTTATGAAGTTTTTGGAGGAAATGACAATGTTACTATGAACTTCAAGGACGGTGTGATTTTATTCAGCTTCCCATTCCTGGAATGTGCCTCTTATTGCTCAGCCTTCATTTTTCATAGAAGACCAATGATATCTTGGGGTGACATCCTGACGTGTATGAATTGGATGGAAGTGAGGCAGATCTGTACTCACTCTCACATCAGCCTCATTCTCCCTTATAGAGTCATCAAAGACTGATGGTAAGACAAAAGTCAAGATGACTGGGGGATTGGTAACTATAGAAATTAAAGTTCCATCTGATCTAGGCAAAGTGATGCAAGCTGACTTCTCAAAAACAGAAATTTAGACTAGATAATAAGAAGTCTAGTTATCTGAGTTCAAGTGAAAACTTAGGGTCTGAGGATATCATAGGATCATAAAGTTAAAGCTGGTCAACCAGCCATGTAGCTCAATCCCCTCCTTTTATAACTAAGTCCCAGGAGTGAGGCCCAGAAAGGAGAAGACATTTGCCCAAAGCTGTACAGTTAGTAAGGGCAAGACATAGGATGTGAACCCAATTCTAATAGTTCATATTTACATAGTGTTTTAAGGTTTGCAAAGCACTTTAATACTTAATCTCATTTGATCCACACAAACATCTATGAGAAGGGTATTTATTTTATCCCAATTTTATTGATGAGGATACAGAGATTCACAAACTTTAAGTGACTCACCTCTGGTCACACAGAGCTTTTCAATCAATCAACCAATCAACATTCATCAAGCACCTATTCTATGCCAGTGTTGTGAACATGAAAGGAGGCAAAAGACAGTTCCTGTCCTCAAGGAGCTTACAATGTAGAGGAAGAGACAATGTGCAAACAAATAAAAGCAAAACAGGCTATATACAAGATAAATATTAATAATTAACAGAGGGAAGGTATTGGAATTGAGGGGTTGGGGAAAGCTTCTTGTAGAAGGTGGGCTTTTAATTGAGACCTAAAGGAAGCCAGGGAGGTCAGTAGTTAGAGCCTAGGAGGGAGAGCATTCCAGGGGAATTGCCAGAGAAAATATGTAGACCTGAGAGATGACGATTTGTTTGTGGAACAGTCAGAAGGCCAATGTCACTGGATTGAAGAGTATACAGAGGGGACTAAGGTGTAAGAAAAGTGTGCAAATAGGAGGGGGCTAGGTTGTGAAGGGCTTTGAATGCCAAGCAGAACATTTTGTATTTGCTCCTGGAGGAAATAGAGAGCAGCCACTGAAATTTATTGAATAGGGAGGTGACATGGTTGGACATGTGTTTAAGTAAAATTACCATAGTGTCTGGATGGAGGATGAACAGTAGTATGTAGAGACTCGAGGCAGGCAGATTCCCAGTATGTTATTGGAATAATCACTGCACGAAGTAATGAAGACATGCACTATATGGTAGCAGGGTGGTCAGAGGAGAGAAACTGACCATATTCAAGATGTTGGGAAGGTGAAACTGACAGGCCTTGACAACAGCTTGGATGTGGGGAAGGTGGGAAAGGGGAAGGTAAGAGGGAATAAGAAGTCTAGGATGACTCCTGGGTTTCAAATCTGAGGAACTGGGAGGACGGTGTCATCCTCTACAGTAATAGGGAAGGTAGGAAGGCAGAGAGTTTGGTGCAAAGATAATGATTTCTATTTTGGACATATTCAGTTTAAGATACCTATTGGACACCCAATTCAATATTTCTGAAAGTCAGAGAGGAGATATTGGAGTTCAGTAGAGATATTGGAGCAAGAAAGGTTTGAGAATCATTAGCACAGGGATGGTAATCCATGGGAACTGATGAAATCAGCAATTGAAATAATATAGAGTGAGAAGAGAAGAGGATCCAGGACAGAATCCTGAGGGGCACCTATGGTATGATCTAGAGGAGATTTGAACATAGATCTTTCTGATTCTAAGTTCACTGCTCTATCTACTAGGCAACACTGCTTCTACCATGCTGAGGAGGAACAAACTAGGTTTCTCTTGGAAGGTTAAGGCAAACACAGATATTTCAGTCCTTGCACTCCCCACCCCATTCCACCCAACTCTTCTCCAGGCTAAACCAATTTTTTCAAGAGATGATTATGCAACATAACCTCTAGGTCCTTGACCTGCTTCCCTGTTGCCAAAACTGTTAACTTTTCAATGTTCATCCTAAAGTGAGCTTTTCAGAAATCAACCCAATAGTTCTTGTATAATTGGGTCAAGTCAGTATGGCAGGCTTACCATCTCCGAGGTTCTGAACACTGTTTCTTAATAAAGCCTAATATAACATTAATTTTTTTGGCTTCCATGTCATTTTTGTTGACTCAATCTACTAAAACCTTTAGGTCTTTTGTTCACACAGACTCATGTCTAATCTTTCTTCCTCCCACCTGTAGTTATGGAGCTTATTAAATTATGTCCTTAGAGAAAAAAAATTACTTCAATGAATTAAAGTGGAAAATTGATAGCGATCAGTCCCATAGCAGGTTGGATATCATAGTAAATCATTAGCATTGTAATATTTCAAAACACATTATCTCTTTTGTAATTTTTTGTCCTTCTAATTATCCTCATAAATTTTCCCTGATCCCTTTATCTTGGGGAATTTTCTATCCCATGTATGTAGCTCTCCTCTGCTTGGTACCCTATGATATTTAAGAGAGCTGAACAATAATATCATACTTCTCTAGTTATTCATTTACATAATCACAAATGATTCAAGAAAAAACCCACAAGCATGTATAAAGCACCTACTATGTGTAAGGCATTGTACCACTTGCTAAGAACAGAAAATACGTATCTATGTATACATACATGCACACACCTATGTATATGTAGGTGTACACACCAATGTATAAATACATATATACATATGTGCCAGACACATAAATACACACATGTACATAGGTGTATATTTGCACAATACATATACATAGGAATGTGTGTATTCATAATCCTCAAGGAGAACTTACACTTCATTAGTGAGTCATATGACATACTCATGTAAGTATAATAATAGGTAAAGAGTAATGTGAATAAAGAGTGGACCAGAAAAATTTAGGAAATTTGAAGAAAGAAAGGAGACTTTTAGGGGATCAGGTACGAACTTATAGAGGAGAAGCCCATGATCTAAATCGTAGAAGGAAAAGAGGGATTTTGGAAAGTTTGGACAAGCAGTGCACTCCAAACAATGGTATATGTTTGTATCACATTTACTAATCCAGTTTGGCAAATGGATTGGATGAAGGACAAGGTAAGGGGGTTTGATATAAAGTGGATTAGAGATAGATTGTGGAGAACCTCAAATATCACAGTCTTTGTAACTGATGAACAGGATACTTTACCTGCTATTATCCATTAAATGTCAAGAGAATGAGAGGAAGGCCCAGTATCTTGGGTAGATACTTGGTGGGAAATCCTGCAAGAGGCATAGTTCCATTGAGGAAATCACAGAACTACTAGAAAGCCTTAGGGGTTTTTTGAACAGGGGAGTGACATGGTAAGACCTATGCCTAAGGAAGTGAATTTTGACCACTGTGTGGAGTGTAGACTGGAGAGGGGAAGAGACTAGAAGGAGGGAGACCAGTTAGGTATTGTATAGTGTATCTAATTTTTTGTATTGTATTTGTATTGTAGTTGAAGGGTTGGAACTGGTGTCTTGGCAATGCAAAAGAAGAGAAGAGAATGGAAGCAAGAGTAGTCCTAAAAGTAGCATCATGAAGACTTGGCAACTAATGGCATATGGGAGGGGGATGGTAGGAAGGAAGCAGAACTGAAGGTGACTCTAAGGTTTCAAGCCTGAGTGATGGGGAGGTTGGCGGTGCCCTCAACAGATATAGGAGCCTTGTGTGAACATTCCTAAAATATGACACTTACTTATGCAATGAATTACATAAAACAAATTAATTCCCAACTTCTCCAATTCTGTGTCTTTAAAATTTAGCATAAGAACAATTAGAAGGGACTCATACTTGCATCTAGGCATTTTCTCCTCGCCTTTGTGTGTTGTTAGTTTTATGCCTCTATATGCAATGTTGCAATGCTTCTACTCCTCCCTCAGCTCTAATCTTAGAAGGATCTAACACCTAAGAGCATTAGAATTCATTTACAAACCTGGGGATTGGCGCATAATGCAGTTAATCAGCATCATAGCACCCTCCTTCTGTGAGACTGCTCAAAACAGAAGTCAATTGCAGGGTGGACCCAGTTCTGTAGGGCAGATAAATGGGTCCCCAAATGTGTGTGTGTGGGGGGAGGGAGGAGGAGGCTCTGACAATACAAAATGCACAGGTCTCTCCAAAAGATGGGAAAGGGGTCAGACACAAAATAAAGGAAGACTAAACTGCCAGAGCTTATGGTTGAATTGAGAGTCTGCCTGCCCCTTCAGCACTCATACAAATGCTCTAAAATACCCTCCTAACCTAGGGTGGAGGAGAGGGAGGGAGAAAGAGAACAGCTAGTTTAATAACTCCTGAGCCTTCCGCTTCTGGCTATGCTCTTCTAGTGGTTGCATAAGGCTTACTGGAAGGGTGATACCACATCTAATTATTGCAACTGTCAAAGGTTATCCATTATTGGGAAACATGTGAGATTTCTTATGGTTCCCCAAGTCCAAATGGATCAGCACCATGGACAGCCCCAGCATCTTGCCAATTCTCCTCAACACATTCCTTTACATGTTAATTTCTCTAATTTGCCATTATAAATTCTATCCCTGGCATTGTTCCAGAACATAATTGGGTTTTCTTTTTAAGATGGAAGAAGCATTGGGCAGGCCGTGACCTATATGGGTCTATGTAATACAACTGAAATAGCAGATATAGTAGAAAGGACCCTCAATTTTAAAATCAGAAACCCTGGTTTGGAATACTAGTTTTGCCACTTTACTACCTTTGTGACTCGAATGTCATGTTATCTTGCACTGTCCTCATATGTAAAATGAACTGTTCAACTAGATTATTTCTCAAGTGTCTTCCATTTGTAAACCCAGAAACTTTCTTAGACATTATTGCTGAGCTTTGGGTATGCCTAACTGAGTCCTAGTGACTGGGGTTAGGGCTCCTAATGCTATTGTACACTCTTCTTACACAGGATAGTACAGGATCAAAGGATCATAGATTTAGAATTGAAAGCATCCTTAGAGGTTATCTGTTATAAAATCTCATTTTACAGATGAGGTGAAGTGATTTCCTCAAGGTCCAGCAGGTATGTTAGAGACAGGATTTGAACCCAAAGTTTATGACCTCAACTTCAGCACTCTTTTCATTGCACTACACACAAAATTTGGGTAATGCATCTACTCTAGGTATCTAGTGATTCTCCTCTCACACCCAGTTTATACTTGACTTTAGGTCCAGCATATAGGTCCATTGTCCCATTTTTTTCCTCTCTTGGTTTCCTGGATTCTTATGTAGCTCCTGTTGATCTTAACCCTATGCTAACTTTGTTTATTGTGGCTGGTCACCAACTCCTCCCCTCACATGGCAGGGAGATAGGATACCAGAAGCCCATGTCCAATCATCCAACCATACATGGGATCACCACCATCCTTATCAAATATCAAAGCTGTCCTTGCCATTTAAATAGTGCTTTGAAGTTTGCAAAGCTCTTTATATACACTGTCTCATATAACTCTCAACCCTGTAAGGAAGGTAATTAAGATATTATAGTCTCCATATGGGGGAGGGGAGGGCAGCTAGGTGGTGCAGTGAAGAGAGTGATAGACCTGGAGTCAGGAAGACTCCATCTTCCTGAGTTCAAACCCACCTCAGATACTTATCAGCTGTGTGACTCTGGGCAAGTCACATAACCCTGTTTGCCTCAGTTTTCTCATCTGTAAAATGAGCTGGAGAATGAAATGGTAAACTACTCTAGTATCTTTGCTAAGAAAACCCCAAAAGGGATCATGAAGAGTCAGACATGATTGAATAAAGTGAACAAATTCAACCCCCATATCATAAAAGAGTAAATTAACTTGTCCAAGTTCACACACTTAGACTTAAGCTAGGGTGCCATAAGGTGAGCACTGTATACATCAGTGATGTCTAACTCAAATAGAAACTGGAGCCATTAATTTTTGCATAAAGTTCCCTGCAGGTTGCATGTTGACTTAGAAAACCATGTATTGACAATATCTACATTTTATTGTATTTTTGTTTATTTTGTTAAATATTTACCAATCATGTATATTCATACTGCAGTTGTGAGTGCTTGAGAAGGGAACTGTCTTGCTTGTGGTCACGTAGGGAAGAAGTAATAGAGCCAGTGATATTTAAAGTAGACCTCTGGTGCCAAATTAAATATTCTTGCCCTGATAAATGAATGAATAAATGAATGAACAAACAAATGAATGAACAAAAATATAAATGAATGAATGAGTGAGTAAATGAATGAGTGGATGAACAAGCAAATGAATGAGTGAATGAATGGACAAAATACAAATGAATGAGTGAGTGAATGAAGGAATGAATGAATGAACAAACAAATGAATGAACAAAAATATAAATGAATGAATGAGTGAATGAATGAATGAACAAGCAAATGAACAAATGAATGCACAAAAATATAAATGAATGAATGAATAAATGGATGAAAAATAAATAAATGAATAAATAAATTCATAAGGCTTTTATCAGACACTGCTGGGGATAGCCTTTATTGCTCGAGGCTGGCACTGAGTCATTGTTGTGCAATTTGTTTGCAACCCAGGAGATTTTCCTAACCTATAGATTTTTCTTGCCTGGATTCTCCCAATGAATATATTATATTTTAAAGTTTTCAAGTTACCTTATATGTATTATCTCATCTGAGCCTTACAACTTCCCTGTGAAGTAGAAAACAGTTGTTATTATCCCCTTGTAATAGATAAAGTTAAGGCTCAGAGAGGTTGACTGTATGCCTGTGTTCCCAGACTTTTGGCCTTTCTAACTCCAAGTTCAGAAGTCTTTCCAGTATGATTTAGTTGCTCCTTTTGAATGCTTGGAATCATGTATGTGAATCTGTAGGGAACCAATAATGCCATCTAGCCGAACCCTCTCTTTTTATAAGAGGAAGAAACTGAGACCCAGGGAGAGGAAATGATTTGGCCAAGGTGACGCAGGTAGTGTCAGAGGTGATTTCTCAAACTCTCTCACCTGAGGTCACAATCAGTGCTCTTTCCATGATACCCTTCTGCCCCTCTAAAGCTTGCTATAAAGATTCTGAGATGGGATGGGAAATCGCTGTTTCCCTCACTGCTAACATAGACTCTTAACAACTGATCAGAGCTGCTCACAGTTCATCTGGTATTGCTTCCTTCCTGTATATGGGATTATTGTAGGATGATGGTATCAAAAATTTAGAGGCCGGGGGCGGGGGGGTGTTCGGGGAAGGTACCTTTGAGGATCAACATCCTCATTTGATTAAGAGTCTGAGGCCCAGAGTGGAAAAGTGACTTAGAATCAAGTGAGTTAATCTATGCAAAGTGTTATTTAGATTAGATAAATTTTAGCTATTATTAGGATCATTGATTTAGAGCTTGGAGGAAAATCTTGGAGACCTTCTAGTTCAACTCTCTTATCTTCAAGATGAGGAAAGTGAGTCCCAGGGAGGTTAATCCACTTGCTCAAGGATGCATAGATAGTGACAGATCTGAGATTGGAACCCATTTCCCCTGACTTGAATCAAAATTCTTCCTACTATACCCCTCTGCTTTATCAGGTAACATTTTTCTTGAAGCATCATAGATTGAGTTTTTCTATGGCACAAAAGAAGTGAGATGTCTTTGGGCACCCACTCAAGTGGGTGTTTCAGAAAGATGAAATAAAATTTGGGCTTTATGAGAACATAGGGTCAGCCGGGCACTGTTGAATGTTTATTGTTCTTTGTATACTATTTAATGTAGCCATGCGAAGCCTCCTTGGTTGATAGCAAGCAGATGTTCTAGAGAGATTTTCTTAGTCACAGGAACAGATGAGTAGCAATGACATTTTCCTAATTTCCATTTCATACATTTCGGGGTGTGACGTTGGTGACTTCTGCTTTCATGCTGATGGTAATGCAATAAAATGGAATTAAATCAAATGAAGATCTCTCTCTCTCTCTCTCTCTCTCTCTCTCTCTCTCTCTCTCTCTCTCTCTCTCTCCTTTCTCATTATCTTTCTGTATCTGTGTCTCCTCCCTCTCCTTTTCTCTGTCTCTGTGTCTCTGTCTGTTCCTGTGACTTGGTCTATTGCTGCGTCACTGTCTGTTTTTCTGTCTCTGTGTCTTTCTGTCTCCTGTTTCTGTCTCTCTGTCTCTCTCTGAGACTGCCTTCCTGCTATTTCCCCAAATGTTTTCTATCACTTTCCAAAGCAGACAGTGAGAGTCTCAAAAATGGGAAGGAGCTTTCAGACCCACTGCCATAATTGAGATAAATCCAGGACTGGAGCACAGCTTCCAACCTCTTCTAATTTTAATGTAAACTCTCAGTTGGTTAGTTGTCAGAGCAAAGTTCAAGAAATTATAAATACTCATTTATTCCTAAGCATAGTTGTTTGTGCTAGGATGAGAAGCTGCTTTTGCCTTGAGAAGATCAATCTCATTTTTATGCATTTAGTAATGTCAGACAGAGTTCAGGGACTTGCCCACCCTGTATGGATGATAGCTGGGGTTAAGAAAAAAAGTGGGCCTGTCCTAGCTCAGGTAGCATCCTAAGTGTCTGTGTAGTCTTCCTGCCTACCCATCTTGGTCATCTTCAGCCCCCAGCAGCTGTGTGTGCCTAATTAGGTTTTGCTAGTCTGATTTAAACCAAACTGGTCAGTACATGACCAGATTGCACATAGAAAAGTGGCATAGTGGAAAGGGGATGCTGGATCTGTGTTCAAATACTGACTCTGCTACAATATTAAATGTATGACCTTGGGAAAAGTGTTACAGATTGTTGGGATTCGGTTACCTCACCTATAAAAATAGGACTAAAGCAGGTAATCTGTAAAGTCACTTTCAGTTCTAAATCTTCGAATCTTAAGAACTGTCATGATAGTCATTAGGAAGACATACCACATGTTATTTATATCTTAGAATCTTCAGAACTTAAATGAATACATTCTTTTAAATTGCATCTAGGTGGCGTAGTAGATAGAGTACTGGGCTTGGAATCAGGAAGACCTCAGACACTTACTAGCTATATGACTCTAGGCAAGTTACTTAACCTCTGCCTGCCTCAGTTTCCTCATCTGTAAAATGGGGATAATAACATGAGGATAATAAATAAAGATCAAATGGGATAATATTTGTAAAATGGTTAGTACAGTTCCTGTCACCTAATAGGTTTTATCTAAATGATAGCTATAATAATAATAATCTATTAATTTTTTTAGTATTTTATTTTCCCCAGTTTCATGTAAAAACAAATTTAACATTGATGTTTAAAACTTTGGGTTCCAACTTCTCTCTTTTCCTTCCTCCCTACCACTTTCATTGAGAAGGCAAACAGTTCCATATAGCTTATACATGTGTAGTCATGCAAAACATTTCCATATTAGTCATGTTGTGAAAGAAATCATAGACCAAAAAATAAAAAAAAATAAAAATAGACTTACAAGAAAAATAAAGTAAAAAAAGTAAACTTCCATCTGTATTCAGACACCATCAGTTCCTTCTTTAGGGATGGATAACATTTTTCATCTTAAGTCCTTCAGAGTTGTCTTAAATAATTGTTTTGCTGAGAATAGTTAAGACATTCACAGCTGATCATCTTACGATATTGCTGTTACTTTGTACACAATACATTTCACTTTGCATCAGCTCATGTAAGTCTTTCTAGTTTTTCTGAGAACATCCTGCTCGTCATTTCTTTTCTTTAAAAAAAAAAAAACTTTTATTTAGTATTTTATTTAATCATTATTATTTACAACAACAATAGTGATGATAATAAATTCTAGCAACTCAGAAGGAAGTATGCTGGACTTGAAGTAAGCAGACCTGGGTTTAGATGTCACCTCTAACATTTATTAGCTTTGTGATTTAACTGAATATAATAATAAATATATAATGATATATTTAATATATTATTATATTTTTATTTAAATAATAAATAAAAAATTGAATCTCAGTTTTCTCATCTGTAGAACAGGGATGAGATTGTCTACTTTCTGTCTCCCAGGTTTATTTTGTTTCTCAAATGAGACAGTGTATATAAAGCACCTTGCTAACTTATGCATGTTATATAAATGCCGTTTTTTAAAGGTACAATACAGGTATTAGCTTGTTTTCTCTCAATTTCTAAAGAAAAATATTTTTTTTCAAGTTTTCATAGTCCAGCCTCTTGGTAAATAGGTCAAATGAAAGCACAAAAAGGGATTTTCTTTTGGGGAGGGTAGCAGAAGGGGGCAAATTGTATGCAACTGCCATCTCCTACCTCTTCTTTCACTGTCATTCAACAACTGGGTTGTTCAGCAGTTTGAGGCTGTGGAGGAAACATATCTTTTGGGGCTGTCAATTTCCTGGCATGTTTTGGTGCTTCAAATTAGAAGAGGAGATATTTGACTCTTGTGGAAAGCAGCAGTGATGAGTTGGCATAAACAGAGCCAGCAATGGCTAAAACCCTGGCAGCCAGGCCTTGATACACATATTCAGATAGGCACACAGATTCACACACACACACACACACACACACACACACACACACACACACACAAATGGGCACATTTGCCCACATAATGCATTCATACAGACTTGCCCAGATACACCCATAATGACATGATTCTGGGCAAGTCATTTAATCTCTTGGCATCTTAGGCAACATTTTAAGATTATAAGTGGCAAAGAAGGTGCCAACCTACCTTGGTAGAGGGATTGTACTCATCTGGGAGTTCCCTACATTAAGGAAATCACAGTGCTAGTTCCTATCCAGGTATTTTAATATATAGACAGCAGTATTTTAATATGCACAAACATATAACATGGCATGTTTGAACACATGCACATATGCACAGTACATATGTGTGCAAACCAGAAACATACAGAAAACACACATGTATACCTGCTGACACATAGACACTGAACAAAAGATATGCTTGCACATGCATGTACATACACACAGCACACACACATATGCACACATATACTCAAACGTACTCATGCAGAAAAACGTACAACAGATGGTATTCAGGCAATACAGACATATACATATAGATACAATATACACACATTTACATTTTTATACTTGCACATTATTATTATATACATTAGATTGTGAGATCACTGAAGGCAGGGACTGGGTTTTTTTGGCCTTTCTTTGTATTTCCAATACTTAGCTCAGGGCCTAGAATATAGTAAGTGCTTAATAAATGCTCATTGGCTTACTAACTGAAATATATACATGTTCTTATGTGTACACACAAATATTAGCCTCCACCCCCACCCAACTCCAGTTTAGGATGCCAACATTTCAAATGAAGACTTACCATATATAATTTAGATTTTTTAAAAATCATTTTTTACCAAATATTATTTGGCTTAAAAAAGCAATTACTTAGGCTTGAGAAAATACATATCCATGTAATTAAGTTGAAATGCCATACAAAAAAGGACATAGACTAAATTTTTTTATTCAATGGACAGGATTTAAAAAGGATTCTTGCTTGCTTTCGAAGCATCACGTGAAAATCAGTATTTCAGGGGAAGAGATAGGCAAATGCTTGTTGATCATTATGGGATTAAAGACACCAAAAATATGAAGTGACCCAAAAAAAGGAAAAGAAATTCATTATAAAGTCTTTTTTTTCCCAGTGGGTCACATTATGACTCTTCATACTGTTGTGAGTTTGTGCTTACTGAAGGGAAAGATGAAATGTTGTATTCCTTGCATGTCACTCATAGAACAAGGAACACCTTTTGCCATGGACCATACTTTCCAAACTCAGTGACATTGTTTGAGATGGCAGGTATTGATCTGAATTTTTGGGCAGTCAGCCAGAAGAGGGAAATTTTTCAATCCTTGACAAAATAATTATGGAACCAGGAAGAAGAGGTGGCTCTTAGATGCATAGACTGGTATATATGAGCTCTGTCACAATCCCCGCTCATAAATAAAGATTAGGCCACTTGAATAAATCACTGCCAACAAATAGGTCTCAAAGATTTCTAAAGGTACATTCTGACTGTAAGAATTCAATGAATTTATGATTTTTTTTGGGGGGGGAAATACCCTTTTGGGGAATGATATCACATTCAGATTCTTGGGTGTAGAGGAATGTGAAAGAACATTACCTGCCGTAAGGCAGTTAAGTCTACTGACACACAGAGTAAAACATTATCATGGATGTCAAGAAATGGACAAATGCAGATCTTGGATATTGTTTTATTTATTTATTTTTGAGAGACAGCATGGCATAGTAGGTAAAATGCTAAACATAGAGTCTGGAGTAAAGAAACAAATACACTATATGCAATTTTTGTTGTTCAGGTATTTCAGTCATGTCTGACTTTTAGTGACCTTATTTGGGGTTTTCTTGAGGCTCATCTTCTTGAGTTCATGGCTGGAAGTTTGTCTATTGTACTGCCTAGGGGCTATATTGTGCAATGTCTCTGGACAAGACTTTGCATATACAGAGAAAAACAAGATTCCCTGCCCTCATGGAGCTTATGGTCTATTGTGGGGTCACAAAGTGTCATGGAAGAGCTGATTGGAGAAAGAGGTTTAAGAAGATTTGAGGAAGGATATCTGGGGTGCAGTGGGGGTGGGGACCAGGACAAATTTCATAGGGGAATTGACATCTGGGATGAGCCTTGAAGGAACATATTGATGCTAAAACTGGAGGTGAAGGGGTGCATTGCATGGATTGAGGATAGACCGTATTAGCATATGGATATGAGAGATGGTATGTCAAATTTGGGCAGCAGCAAGAAGTTCAGAAGTCTAGTCTGGCTGTAATGTTGAGTGCATGATGGGAACTAATATAAAATCAAGGAGGAATGATATGTTGTAGCCAGACATCCAGTTGAAAATGCTATCAATGGGTAGAAAGGACTCCAGGCTGGAGGACTATAGGATGTCAAAACTTCCCTTTGGAATGTATAATTAGACCAGGTCAATAGAAAGAAATACAGACCTCATTTCTTTATAAAGTCCAGCTCTTTGTGGTAAATCAAAAGAGTGCTAGATGTAGAGTCAGAGGGTTTGGGTTCAAATCCAGTCTTTGATGCTTACTATCTGTGTAACCTTGGGTAAATAACTTCATCTCTCAATGCCTCAGCATTCTCATCTGACAATGAAAGATTGGATCAGCTGGCCCTTCTGAGGCCCCATGCAGCTCAATATCTAAATTTCATGGCTAGAGTAAATAAATTCTCTTAGACAGTCAAACATAGGGACCAGGGTTAGGGGAAGTTTCTTCCTCTCTCTTTATGCTGTTTGATCCTATTTGGAAGAACATCTTAACAAAGACCCAAAGTCTAGCACTCCCTGAAGTGGGAGCCCTAAAACCTAAATGACTCCCCACATTTCCCAGACCAATCCACACCTGTGTTATCACTGCAGTGGAGGAGGATGAGACATCATCTTGCATAGAAGAATGCAACTGACATGACCTCATTGTGATATGACTCATTGTGGAAAGACTCTACAAGTTAATAAAACTAAAAAGGGTCAAATTCTCTAGTGCAAAGCTAAAGATTTTTGTGTTTTGGAAGGAGAGATGATATTAATGGTGATGGATGAAAGCTGAAACATTTGAGCAAGCTAAATATTCCCCAATTTCTCATTTCAGTTTGGCTATGAATAATTGTCCTTAAAGCATTTCAATTGTAACAACAGAAATAGCAGCAGAAACAATACAAGATAATAATAACTGGATAGGAGTGAAAAGCAGGAGCCAGAAAGGGAGAAGGAAATTGAGGAGGAGGAGAAGGAGATGGAAGAAGAAGAAACAGAAGCAGAAGGAGGAGAAGGAAGAAGCAGAAGAAAACAAGACGAGAAAGAAGAAGGAAGTGGAGATTGAGGAAGGGGGAGGGAAAGGAAATGGAAGAGGGAAGAAGATTAAGTAGGAGAAATGGAAGAGGAAGATAAGCTGATCTTCTGAAATGTCAACCTAACGAGATGGAGGAAGAAAAGGAAGAAGGGTTCAGGGGAGGAGGAGGAGAAGAATCAATAAGCATTTACTGAGCACTTGGGCTAGTAGCTCTGCTAGTTGTTCAGGATACAGATAAAAATACTCTAATAGAACTTGTTGTCTCATTGAGAAGACAGTATGTACATAAATAAGGATAGAGAAAATATATGCAAATACTCAAATACCCCATACCAAATATATAAACTCAAGGTAAATTCAACAAGCATTTATTAAACACCCAGTTTATGCCAAACATTATGCTAAGTGCTCAGAGTTCAAAGAAAGGCTTAAACAGTCCCTGCTCTTATGGAACTCACATTCTAAATGGGGAAGCTGTGTGTGTGTGTGTGTGTGTGTGTGTGTGTGTGTGGCATGACATGCAAACACCTTTATACCAACAAAATATATATAGGATAAGGGAGCTTATCTCAGATGAAGGTACCAAGATTAAGAAGGACTGGGAAAAGCCTTTTGCAGAAGTTTTAGTTGTTTTTGAGAATTTTCAGTCTTGTCTGACTCTTTGTGACCCCATTTGGGATTTTCTTGACAAAGATCCTGAAGTGATTTGTCATTTTCTTCTCTAGCTCATTTTAATGAGGATGTTGATTGAGGCAAATTGAGGCAAAAAGGGTTAAATGACCTGCCCCGGGTCACACATCTAGTACCTGTCTGAGGCCAGATTTGAACTCAGGTAAATTTTGTTAAAAGCTTATCTAAAGCATTTTAGAAATATAGGGGAAAACTTGTTGATGTTGTTTGAGGAAGGAAGTGGGTGGAAATTGTGCCCCAGATTCAACTAGAAAGAGTGATGATTCAAGCTATCCAAAGCAGAATCAGTTGCTTCAGGAAGTAGTTGTATTTCCTGCTACTGTACAACTTCATGAGAAGGCTGGATAATCACTTGTAGAGGAGATTGCTTTTTCAGTGGCCACTAAGGTCCCATCAAATTCTGAAAATGTGGTGATTCCATGACTTTTTCTGCTTGGTAATTTCAGGGCTGAGCTAGAAGCACTGGGTAGAAGGTGCCAATATGCAAATTTAAGCTTGATGTCAAGAAAAGATTATAAACAATTAAAGCTGTTCAAAAGTGAAGGCGGCTGCCTGGGTGGGTTTGTCCTTCACTGGGCATCTTCTATCAAAAGTTGGATACCCAGCTGTTGGGTATGTGACTGAAGAGATGTTTTTTTAAGTATTAGTTGGATTAGAAGATTATTGAGGTCCCTTCAAAATCTTAGATTCCACAATTCTCAGCAATGATATAAACTCTCTACTACACAAAGATATAGCATAGAATAATTGTACTTAATGTCTTATTTTTAACATAGACAGTTAGTATGGTCTAGTGGGAAAAAGGATCCCAGGATAAGATAGGTCTAGACAATGTTTAGACCAACCCTCTCATTTTATAGTGAAGAAACCAAGACCCATAGGTTGTGACTTGCCCATGGTCATATACATAGGTAATAAAGTGGGGATTGAAACCAGGTCCTTTGATTCCACCTTCAGCACACTTTCCAAAGTGCCACACTGCCCCTAAGAGTCAAAGAATGTATGATCCAATCCTGGCCCAGCTACTTACTAATTCTATGCTCTTGGGTAACCTTTTTGGGTTTCTTTTAAAAAAATCAAAACAAGAGAATTGAACTCAATGATTTCTCCAAAGCTCCTTCTAACTCTTAACTCTGTCGTTTAAAATCTGAGTCGATACATGCAACTGATTTGAGGCAGAGCTGATTTCAGCTATAGATGGACATACCACATGATAATAGCAGCAGTGGGGATCAGTGCTAGTTGTGAAAGTAGACAGAATGTCCCAGCTCTTTATGCTGTGGTCACATTCTGTGGTCACACAAAGACTTGGCCTCAAGAAAAGGGTCTGTGCCACTTGCTTTGAAAACATCAGAACATATTCCAGCCTGTTTAGTGAGTTAAGGCAGCAAATTATAGATATGGTTCAACTGAGCTGTTCTTTGGGCCTATAATTATATTTCATAGTATTCCGTTCTACCTATTCATTTTTTTTCACTCTGTGGAGAAGGTTGAAAGACTGACATGAGAACTTTGAGTTTTATCCCTAAATGTTATTACTTTGGCACCTGAAACATAAGGTCACATTTGACCAATATACAAACTCTTATTTTACTGAAATAATTTAGTTGGGGCACATCTTAGTTAAACTCCAGTTGTGTTAATTTCTCTCTACTTTCCTAAGGTACCTTGAGAAATCCCCTTGAAGCATTCATTCATCAATTTCAGAGGTTCATTATTCGGGTTGCCCTATCCACAAATAACAAGAAAGTTCAGTGGAAAGAGTGCTGGAAGAGATCTATGAGTTCTTTTAATCTAATCCTTTCATTTTACAAATTAGGAAACTGAGATTGAAAGAAGATAAATGATTTACCAAGGTCTGAGGTAAAATTTGAACTCAGGTTTTCCTGAGTCTAAGTCCAGAAATCTATCCATTGTGCCACCCAATTGCCTCAGTGTTGACAGAGACCAGTGGAGGCATTTATAGATGGGAACATCTTGATGCAAAGGATAGATTGTTGAACTTGAGATTCTGGAAGGCAGGGTGGATTGATTCCAAACTCTGAGTAGACTGGACTAGTCCTTTAATACGGGAGAGTCCTTGGAGAATGAGGGTGCTGGAAGTTCAAAGTTCCAATAAAACACCTTGTTTATAGCTGTTTACAAGTGGTAGAAAACCATTATTCAGTCACCTGGTAGGACCAATATCCCAAGCACTTTGGTGAGGTCCAGTATCATTCTCCTCTGGGAAATAGCCTAATAAGTAACCTTGTTCTTTTTGTTACTGATAACCCATCAAAGAGGAATCCAAAAATATCAACCTAAGGTTTTGAAAACCTCAGAGTTGTGGTTCTTATTTGCTGGAAAATTCAAGAGGTATCTTAGGCAATGGAGAACTAGAGCATCATTATCAGAGATCTGTGGATTTGGAGATAGAAATTTTTGTAAACTGGCAGAGATGTACATTGGAAATTTACCAATCAGGAGAAACAAGCTGCTTAAATCGAAACAGACCATGTTTCTTTAATAAGATGCTTGGGAAGGATCTTCTAAAGCCAGCAATCTTCTGAAGTCTAGCCAGCAAATTTACTCATGTCCTAGGCAATATGGGACTTTCCTTAATGCCAAAGGGCCTACTAGGTCTCAAACAAGTGTGTCATAAGATTTAGTGATATAGGCACTGGCCCAACAGTGTCTGGAAGAATTGTTGTTGGCATCCTGTGGAAGTTTTATAAAATATTTTGAGCTTCTGAAGAATGATGGCTACAAGAGAGTCTAATAATATTAATGATACTGCTTATATTGCTCTTTAAGGTTTACAAGTGCTTTGTATATGTTTATGTAACAACCTTGGGAAGTGGGTGTTAATTATATCCCCATTTTACAGATGAGGAAACTGAGGTAAATAGAGGTTAAGTGACTTGCTCAATAACACAGCTAGTAAGTGCCTGAAGCTAGAAAAATGGAAGGGTACCTATCCTCAAGAAGCTTATCTTCTGTAGGACACACACACATACACACATATGTATATGCATATATAAAATATGCATGAAATTAATACAAAGTAATTTGGAGTGGGGCTCTAATTTCCTTGGGGATCTCATTTAGGAGGTGAACTGAGCATTAATGGAATCTGCAAGGTGGAGATGAGACAGAATTAAAGAGTTAAGTTCAGCAATGTATAATAAAGCTGTAAAGAAGGAATGGTGGTCAGGTTGTAATGAACTTCAAATGGGAGAATTTGTATTTGATCCTACAGGTAATAGGGAGTCATAGGAGTTGATTGAGTTGAGAAGTGATGCAAGCAAGATCTGTGTTTTAGGAATATCACTTTAGCAGCTGTGGGGGGACACAGTTTCACAGGATGTGTTTTAATTACTTTGATATTTCTATTTTTTTGCAGGGGGAAGAGAGGTTTCATATAGAAAGAAATAAAACTGATTCAAAATATTCCCTAGTCTTTGTTTTGTTCAGAAAAAGCCAAAATGGCAAAAATTGTAAATTACAAAAATTACTACAAAAATATGTGATTTTTTAAAACTCATCTTGTTCATACTGATTTTATTCATTCATACCATTCATAAACATTTACTCCTTGAGCTGGTCACCATGACTAAATTGTTGACTTTTGTCAGCTGGAAGCTTTTATGATCTGGTGATGTAATGCTTCATGCTTCCCAGAATCTCATTAATGTGTGGACAGAGCAGATCACTACCCAGCCATACCTTCCAATCCTTTGTATCTCTAGTGCATATCCCCTCAGTAATTCCCCCCTCTTCATCCACCTAATATACTGGGGACCTTCCCCTGGTGATCCTGATATTAAGCTGAAAATAATGGAGCACACAGACTGTTCATCAATTATATACTTTGCTCTCCCTACCTGACTGATCCCTCTGTTTTTCTGGTCTTACATCAGTAGGTATCTATGGGAGAAGTGGAGTAGGGGGAGAAAGAGGAAGAGCATAGGCATCTATTAAACATCTATTGGGTGACAAGACTGTGCTATTTGCTCAGTTGTGTCTGACTCTTTATGACCAATTTGGGGTTTTCTTAACAAAGATACTGGAGTGGTTTGCCATTTCCTTTTCCAGCTCATTGGACAGATGAGGAAACTGAGGCAAACAGGGTTAAATGATTTGTCAAACATCACACAGATAACTAAGTGTCTAAGGCTATATTTGAACTCAGATGAGTCTTCCTGACTTCAAGTGGGGTACTCTATGCACTATGGTACCTCCTAGCTGCTCCCATCTGTTCCACAGCTATTCAATTCTGGGTCAAGTTCTTTCTCCATATTCAATACTTGTTGGCATACTTGTTGACAGGCAAAACCCACCAATTCATTGCTTAATCAAAATGTGCTTATTGAACATTTACTCTGTGCTAAGTTCTGGAGAAATAAAGAAAATGCTCAAAGACTCCCTGATCTCAAAGAGCTTGCGTTCTAGTGGGAAAGACACAAGTACATATAACATACGCACAGATTAGGTAGGAAGCACTAGTAACATAGGGGTTCTTAAACTGGGGTCTGTGAACTCGAAAAAATAGATCTTGACAACTATATTTCAATATAATTGGTTTCCTTTGTAATTATGTACATTTTATTTTATGCATTTAAACTCATTTTTCTAAGAAGGGACCCATAGGCTTCACCAGACTTCATGATGAAATAAGGGATTTTTGCCCTAACATCAGAGGGAGACCAAGAAAGGCCTCCTTCCCAAGGTGTCATTTGAGCCAACTCTTGAAGAAAGCCAAGGAATCTAAGAGGTAGGGGATGAGGAGGGAGAACATTCCAGGTATGGAGATCAGTCATAGCAAAGGCACCAATATTAAAGATGGAGTGTCATTTGCAAAGATAAGCAAGTAGATCAGTATGACTAAGTATCAAGTATCCTCCTCCTTTCCCCCTATCCTTTGGATCATTCTTTGTCTGCCACCAGTAGACCAACCCTGATAGAAATTTGAGCATATACAGATATCCTCCTTTAGGGCAGGGAATGTCTCTTTTTAAAATTTGTATCCCTGGTACTTTTCACTGTGCCTGGCATGTAGTAGGTGGTTAATAAATATTTATTGAATTGAATTGAATTGCCTCTGGTTATAGAAGACCATCAGAGGGTTGAGTGCCCTATGATTAAATTGCTAAGTCAATATAAATGCTAATGATTTGGGGTCCCGCATATATCAGGAAGAAGAAGAGGTAGCTTTTGGCTAGTGGTCTTCTTGGCTTCAGCCTTGTAGGCAGGAAGATACATTTTCTGCTACGGGTGAAGAGGGAGGCTTCTCTTTACTCCCACAAAATATAGTGGAGGCTATTGCTTAAGACACGTAGCAGAGACTCAACTAGCCAGGCTTGTGCTAAAATCCCTGGCTGCCTCTGCCTCTTTTGTGTTTCCCTCTTTTAGCAATGACCTTGTGATGAAGACCTTGTAAGGCCTTTGAGTGCTTGCAAAAAGCAATAATGGCTATGGGAGAATTGTGGGGACAGCAGGAGAGGGAACAGACTGATGCATTGAAAAAGTCACCATTAGAGAGAAACCAAGGACACTGAAAAGAAGATCTCATTGGGTGTTGGACCAGATTGTTCAGTGGAGGTGAAATGTATAATGGCTAATTAGCAGCCTTGCAAAGAAATTATTTGCAGTCATTAGCCTCCTAACTGATCATGATAGTAATGGCAAGTTATTGGATTTTCTAATCCTTGTGTGATGCCTGATTGCTTAGTATTCCCTTTTCTGTGCAGGAATTAATGTCCTGTTTCATACCTGATTCATGTTAGAATATTGGATGCCTTTTTACTCTCCTCCTTTCTGGGTTATGAGCCCATAACCATTTCTATAATTAGAAACTCTAGAAATAGCAACTTTCTTTAGGAGGATTGGTGTGGAATGATGCAATAGAGGGCCCAATTTCCATATTGAGAAGACAGGCTACCCTTGAGCCAAGAACCCAGGACATACCTTGATGGCAATCAATCAATCAATTAACAAAAAAGTATTTTTTAAGCACCTACTGTTTGCTAGATGTTCTGTGAGGCTCTGAGGACACAAATTCATAAAATGAAATAATTCATATTCATAACATGCTTCAGTTCTAATGGTAAATAAAGGGTAGGGTTCAGCACAGATATCACCAACCCCCATGGCATCAGCCAAGAGGTGCCTAGATAGCTACTGTTCTGGAGCTAGGGCATCAGGTGCATGGAGGGAAGGGTTGTTATGAAGATCACATATTGACAAAGTACTTAACATAGTGACTGGCACATAGTAGGTGCTATATTAATGCTTATTGTTATTGTTATTATTATTGTGTAAGAAGATAGGAAAGATAGGAGGGGGCAGGTTGTGATGAGTTTTAAATATCAGACAAAGGATTATAAATTTGATGTGTGAGATAAAAGCTCCTATAATCCCCTGGTCCATGGTTTCTGTTATTCAGTCCTATTGGAACTAGGGGCACACAAATAAAATAAAAAAAGAAACAAACCTCCATACAGAATGATGGGAATACATTGTGTTTATTAGAATTATTAACACATCCTCTAAAGTGCTGGAGAACCACACACAAAGCCTTTAAAATAATGACATTCTTTAAGCTCTGACTAATGACATAGATCAGCTTGAGCCTAGACTATACTGGAGGAAGGCAGAAGGAACTGTCACGCCGGCATGGCCCTCGACATTACAGGCTGATCATCAAAGACACTTCACAAGCAACTGAAAGGCTTATGTTTGCAGCTGAAGAAAATGCTTTTTTCTCCAAATAAGATTTTATTTAAACACATACAGGACAGCAGCAACAAAAATTCCAAGCCTTCTCCTTTTGACTACTATTTATAATCTGGTTTCTTAGTCCATGCCTGAGGTCATGGATAGGTGACATTCTAGGAAGCTCACCTAAGCCAGAACTTGATTTCTGGATTCAGTCATCTGTATCTATATATCTATACCTATATTGATATAAATATCCATGTCTGTATTGCTTTATATATATACATATGTATATATATATATTTTTTTTTTGTTTTTTTGCTTTTTGGAGGGGGAAGGCAGGGCAATTGGGGTTAAGTGACTTGCTCAAGGTCACACTGCTAGTTTTGTGTTAAATGTCTGAGATTAGATTTGAACTCAGGTCCTCCTGACTCCAGGGTCAGTACTCTATTCACTGCACCACCTAACCTCCCCCATTGCTTTAAATTTCTAAATCTATCTATACACATATATGTATATATAACCCATATACTATAGATAAGTATGTTACAGAACATATCTCATATGGCATAGATATATAATAATGGTTTTATAACACATACATGTTATGTAACACATATATGTTTCTTAATCACATGGGAGTAATTTTCAATTCCACATGGCCACATGGTCCTCCTGCTGAGATAAAAACTTATGTATTGAAAAGAACAAACTTTCAAAACTGATTTTCATTCTTTTGAAAGCCTTTTTCTTTAAAGGATCCTTGAGCAGTGATGACTCAGTTCTTCCAACAGCCATTGAAAGAGAATTCAGGGACAGAATTCAAGGCTATCCCTGTAAGTTTTCAGAGAACTCTTTGAACATTGCCTTTTGAGCAATTCTCCAATATTCTGGGATGTCAATTGTGTCTCTAGTTTCATTCTTTGGTTTAAAAATTCTCTAAAGAAGTATACTAGATGGACAAATGGAACTATTTTTGTCCCTTAAGAAAAATCCTTGGGCTGATGCAGAGAGTTTTTGAGTTCAGAGTATCTCTAGTCCCAACTTAATTTACAAATGAAAAACCTGAGATCTAGTGCAATCTGAACCAATCTGATTCAACATGTATTTGTTAGTGCTTACTATATATAAGGCATCATGCTCAGGGCTGGTGTTACAGAAGCAAACTGAAAAAGCAAACAAAAAAACCCAGTCTGTCTTTATGGGCTGAGGATGCATTCTAGAGCCAGCTTGGAACAGTACACAGAGCACTGAAATTTGAATCAGGCAGACCTCAGTTCAAATATGGCTGCAGATGCTTAAATAGCTTTGTGATCCTGGGCAAATTCAGTTATCCTCTCTCAGTCTCAGTTTCCTTATTTGTAAAATGGGATAATAAGAGCTCCTACCAAGAAGCAGGGGAGGAGGGATTGATGTTATAATGTAAAGGAAAGCACTTTGGAAATGATTTGTGGCATCGTAAACAGAAAACTGGCCTCGAAAGACCTGAATTCAAGGTTCACATCTGAGAATATAATGACTCTGGGCAAGTCACTTAACCTCTCAATGCTCTAGTTGATGCAAAGTCTATAAGATGAAGAGAAGGGACTGGATTGTGTTGGTAGAGGGAGTTTTCTCACCTGATAGTTCCCAATATGAGGAAATTACAAGCTCAGTCCCTGTTTCCTTCTTTTGTTCTCATTCTTGTCATTGTCATTTTTGTTGTCTTTCTCTTCTTCCTACTCCTCCTCCTCTTCCTCCTTCTCATGCTGACTCACCCTTTAGAATGTAAGCTCCCTGAGAGTAAGGGATATTTCATATTTTTCTTTATTTTTCTGGTACATAGTAGGTGCTTAATAGTGGTTACTTGCTGAATTAATGAATGAAATTATTGTCTTTGAACTGAGTGGTGTAGTGGAAAGAATCTTTTTAGCATTTCACCTGGATGAAGAACAGGTCTCCAACTTGCCAATGACTTAATCGACAAACATTAATTAGCACCATAGAGAGTAAGAGCATCTACTTTAGGATTGGAAGGAATCTTAGAGATTACTGAGTCTAGTCACCTCACTTTACAGATGAGGGAACTGATGCACAGTGGGGTTTAAGTGAACAGACCTGGGTCACATAGATAATAATGCCTGAATTGGGATTTGAACTTGGGTCTTTCTGAGTTCAGTGCCCTTTCCACTATACACTGATACCCTCCAAAAGGCCCAACTGATATGGAATAGAGGCCCATTAGTAAGAACAAAGAATCACAACCATGTAATGACAAGGGTACTCACTTTATATACATTTAATCACTTTACTATGTGCCAGAAAAACCAAAATAGACCATCACCTTCAAGGAGTTTACATTCTAAAGGAGGAGTCGGCATATAAATAACTAGGTTCTTACAAGATACACACAGAGTAGATGGATGGCAATTTTAGAGAGGAGATGCTAGCAGTTGGGAATCAACAAATGTTTGAATGCATGCTATGTTAGAGACACCTTAACAAATTAAATCATCTCACCCTCTCTGTGGTCCTTGGAGGATTAACACTGTATGTATGAACCTGTTTATGGACATCATTAAGCAAGTTAATTGCTAATATGTTCCTTACTAATCCACTAATAACAACCTCATTAAAATTGCAAGAAAAATCCCAGATTTTCAGTACTTACTGGATTATAAAATAAAGATGCTGTTTGGAATGAAAAAAATCCCCTCCAAATTCTTTAAAAAGAACACTTAGTAATAATGTGACCCCTTGAAAAACTGAAGATAAATGCCAAGCTTTCTTACCCAGCTATAAAAAAAATTCATGGAATTCTTCAATATTTTTCAAATAGGCTTTCCTCTAATATTTAATTACAAGTTTTAATATTGTCTGAACTACTTGATGCATACAGGGAGTGTGCCCAAATGCTGAGTCTGCATTTTAAGGAGATGTGTTAATTACTCACTCACACAATGTTAGAGCTGGAAGACACTGCAGAGATCATTTCAGTCCAACTTCCTCCTTCATCAAGAAAAATGTCACTGACTGCAGATATATTTATACATATGTATGTATATATACATGCATGTGTATATACATATATAGTCACATATATACATATGTACACCATACATATGTGTATATATTTTTATTACATTCTCATTTAAAAATGATGTTTTTGTCTCTATGTTAAAAGATTCTCAACTAAAGTCCTCTTATTTCATGGAGGCATGAAGGTGATCTCAAGGTTTCAAAGCCAAAGATGAAGCTCTCGTTTGCCCCTTTGGACTGTAAGACTTTAAGTATGGGATGTGTCTGTCACATGTGGACCAGCCTGACCAAGGTCAGAACTTAGTCCCAGAGGACTAATTCCATGGAGATGAGTATTTAGAGCCCTAGAAATGGATTCATAAAGGCCATAGAGCATAGGTGTTGAGCTGCAACACATGTTGGAGGCCATCATTTTAAAGATGAGAAAAATTGGGACACAGAGAGGTTGTTATTTGCCCATAATCACACAGTTAGAAGGTGTCTGAGGAAGGATTTGAACTCTGGTCTCCTGACTGTAGGTCAAATGTCCTGTCTATTTATATTACATTGAATTTAACTCTCTCATTTGAAAGTGTAGGGTACTACAGATCAGAGAGGATGTAACTTGTCCAAAGTCACACAGCTAAGAAGTAGCAAAGCTGGGATTTGAACCTGGACCTGGGGTTCTAAATCTGATACTTATTCCTTGTACCACACTGACTCTCTCTCAATTAAAGCATGGTAGAGCAATAGTACTGGGGGGAATCACCAAATTAGTAAAAGGTAAACTCCTTAAAAGGCAGAGATGACAATTTTATTTCCCTTCCTTTTATCCCTTACACTATAGTTAGGTCCCAATAGGTGGGAATAATAAAATGATCATATTATTCAAATTTACATTTACAAATGACCATATTTTATATACTTATACTAATAGTGTAGAATTTGAACACATACTGCCACTACAGGGGATTAATTATTCACACTAATCAGGACCTATCTGCACAGTGCCTTGTACATAGTAGGTTTGTCATTGTTGCTGTTCAGTCATTTTCAGTAGTGTCCAACTCTTTGTGACCCCGTTTAGGGCTTTCTTGGCAAAGATACTTGGAGTAGCTTGCCATTTTCTTCTCCAGCTCATTTTACAGATTAGGAAATTAAGGCAAATAGGGTTGTGACTTGCCCAGGGTCACACAGCTACTAAGTGACTGAGGCCAGATTTGAACTCAGGGACATGAGTCTTCATGTTTCCAGGCCTGGCGTTCTGTACACTGCATTATCTAACTTCCTAGATGTCATATGTACTTAACAACTATTTTTTGTATTGAAGAAACTAGGGAGAGAGTACTGGACCTAAAGTCAGGAAAATCTAAGTTCAAATTCAGCTTTAACTACTGGCTGTATGAACCTGAGCAAATAACTCAACGTGTTTCAGCTTCAGTTTCCTTATAGATGGGGATAAAAATAGCACCTACCTTAGAAAGCTGCTATGAGGATCATATGAGATTCTATATCTCTATCCATCTATTTGTCTATCTTCCAGTCTATCTGTATTCCATCTATCTATCTATCTATCTATCTATCTATCTATCTATCTATCTATCTATCTAATCTTTGAAAACCTTAAAATATTCTGTGTTGTCATTCTTGTTGACTTGTCCAGGGTCACAGAGCTAGTAAGTGTTGGGGGTCAGATTTGAACTCAGGAAGATGAATTTTCTTGATTCCAGGCCCATCACTCTTTCAATTGCACCACCTAGCTACCCCATAATTATTGTTATTATTATTATTGAATTAACTCTATGAAATTTCAGATTTTTTTTTTTAAAGCAATTGGGGTTAAGTAACTTGCTCAAGGTTACACGGCTAGTCATTATTTATGCGTGGGTGCTCATTTTCTGAGGCCGGATCTGATCTCGGGTCATCCCAACTCCGAGGCCGGCGCTCTTACTCACTGCGCCACCTAGCCGCCCCTTTAGGGCAATTGGGGTTAAGTAACTTGCCCAAGGTTACAAGGCTAGGTTTTTGTTTGTGCGGATTAAGTGTCAGAGGCCGGCTCCGAATTCAGGTCCTTCTGATTCCAGGGCCGGCGCTCTATTCACTGCGCAACCTAGCCGCCCAGAAATTTCAGATTTTTATATTTTGAATATATTAAAGCAGATTTTATTTCATTGGTTGGAAAAGCATTTGGACAAAATCTGTCCATTGTCTACACCATGACATTTAGCTGGATAGTTAGTTTGTTAGCTCATATATCTAGGTAAAGCAATACAGTCAGACAATGAATTAGGCACACAAGTGAAGAGGAAGAAGACAGATGAGACTGCATTTGGGGAATTGTGTGATACTGTCCCCAATCCCAAAATGCTCCCAGAAACAAAAACCCATTTAAAAAATGCACAAATGCTTTCTCCAGGGCTGCTATGTGGGGGAATGCCAGTTTCCAAAGAATTAAAGTTATGGGAGATAAGTATAATAGAAAAATACATTGCAGGTACAAGTAGACTGCATTGTGTTAATAAGGACCTATGTTCAAAATGAAGTATAAAGGCATGTGGGACAGACTGACGGATGGAAACAAAAATACACAGATGATACATAGATAGAACATTTATTAAGCACTTATGATGTACCAGTCACTGTGCTAAGTGCTGGCAATCTAAGCAAAAACAAAATTATAAAAACAGACGTTACCCACAACACAGCACATAAAAGGAAACTGGAAATGGTTGGGGGAAAGGGGAAGGAGGAGTGGGAAAGTGTAGAGAGAAGTGAGCCTGGACTTTTTATGAAATGTTGGTCCTAGGCAGAAACTCACAGTCAGGGAAAGGAACTAGGAAAGAACGTGGATAGGAATCCCAGAATTTAATATGGATTCTAATGAGGGCATGCATCCATAGAAAAAGTGCAGTGTTCAAATACTTAGATGGTACTAAATATAGAACCTAATTAAGCATCTAGATTACATTAATATGCATTATTTTTGTGGAATTGGGAGCTGTTTCCTTTTTGGCTGATCAGATTAACAGCAAGTCAATGAAATGCTATCACTGATGAATAAGTTAATAATGACTCACCAGTACCTTTATCCATGTATGAATTTTTCAATGTGGAAACATTTTCTTCTAATGCAGATTGCCACTCAATCCACCTCTGCTCATTCTGCAAGATTCTTTTTCTTATCTCATTCATTTCCTCCCATTAAACCTCCAGATAATTTTCTCAATGCTCTACAGCCTTCCTCTCTCCACTCCTACTCTTCCTCCCAATATTTTACACATGCCAGTACCACAGTTGTCCATCTGTCATCCCTCATTGTCTCTGTATGACTGACCTACCTCCATTTCTGGCCATATGTAACTGATGATATCTTTCATCCATCCATCCATCCATCCATCCATCCATCCATCCAATCATCCATCTATCTATCTATCTATCTATCTATCTATCTATCTATCTATCTCTATCTATCTATCTATCTATCTATCTATCTATCTATCTATCTATCCAGCTAGTTATATCTATCTATCTATACACATATACATTTACTTCGAGCTATATATATATATATACAAGCTTCAGGAATGCAAATGATCATTGGGAATGGTTCGAACTACTCACTCCTACCATGTGCCTGGCTTTTGGACCACATGTAATTTTGTTTCTTTTGAGATGATGCTACACAAATTACAGATAAATGTTGGCAGAAACAATATTCCCCAAGCATCACTAGAACAGTATTAATGTAAAGGTGGAAAGTGTGCATATAAGTGTGTGTGTGTGTGTGTGTGTGTGTGTGTGTGTGTGTTAGGGGCCAGCTTGGCATTGCTGAAAGTGTCACATAATTTTCATGATTAATTTTAGATCTGGCTTCCGGTCCATCTGTAGAGTTTGCCTAAGATGCTAGAATCAAAGAACTAAGTAATTCTAGAGTGGAAAGGGAACATTTAGGCAAGCAATCAAACAATGCACAATCTTTGATTAGGCATCAACTATGTACTAGGCACTCCAGAAATGCAAATATAATGTATAATATAATCCTACTTACAAGGTGCTTACATTCTAACGAAAAGAGTGAGACAAGAAATGGATGTATGTATATGTGTGCTTATATGTATATAATAACAAATATATGAATACATGCAGATATGTACATATAAATATTTATATACAGATTTATAGACATACATATAGATAGATAAATACATACACAGATATATACCTATATACACACACATGCCTATAATTACATACATAAGGCAACATATACAGATAGTAAGTGACAGAAATGAGATTTCAACTTCAGACTTCAAGCTCAGTATTAACCACCTGCAAAAAGTCCATCTTGGACTTAGATTTCCATAGACTCTCCTCCCTGATAGTGGTGAGTACTTTTGTCCCTTTGGAGTCAGAGGTCCTAGGTTCGAATTCTAACTTTGACATTTATGATTTGCACAGTCTCAATGAAGCTGTTAAATCTGTTGGCCATAATTTTCTCTTTCATAAAATGAGGTTGGGCCAGATGATCTGTAAGATCCCTTTCAGCTCTAAATTCATGAATCTATCATTTGTTGCACGTACTAATTAAGATTCTACATGGTTGAGCGTGATTCTCTCATTTATTGTACTTGTTGATGCCTTGTTTGATATCAGTACTCAGAGGATTATTGAACAAACAATAATGACATTGATATTAACAATACCACTAATGTTTCTATCACTCTGTAGAAGTGCCATAAATCCTAATGGAAGGCACATTATATAACATTTAAAAAATTATCCACGTAAATGACTTAATCCTTTGGTTCATTTTGTCTCAAACAAAATTCTTGAGAAT
Organism: Gymnobelideus leadbeateri; assembly: GCA_011680675.1. NCBI lineage: Eukaryota > Metazoa > Chordata > Mammalia > Diprotodontia > Petauridae > Gymnobelideus > Gymnobelideus leadbeateri. The sequence goes on along the minus strand of WOXC01004614.1, from coordinate 760,477 downwards.
CAAACCTAACACAAGCCATATGGCCCATAATGGCAGTTTCTATTTTCTTTTTCCTTTTCATTTCTTAAGGTTCATGTTAATTAAAGATATAGGGCCTTCCCTGAAAATATGAAAATTCCCAGGGCCAATTCAACACTATTCAATTTGGAGTACCTTTATTATATTCTTCCTCTGCAAATGTCTCTACCTTTGCCATGAAAACAGAGACAATGTCAATAATTTTATGCTTTTCATTGCAGGAAATAAAGGAAATTTACATATTCAATGGAAGTAGGAGGTAATTCTTTGAATAAAACTTTTCAACTCTTAGATGAAAGCAAGGCAATACATATGTCTCAATTTTCTACTTGAAAGTCTGAGGTCCAAAAGCTAAATTTTTCTTTAAATGTGGTTCCTATTCAATTCAACTACTTTGTATTGTGTTAGGCTCTAGGAAAGACAGAGTTTGGTAATGACATGATGTCTCCTTTAATATAATTTGCAGTCTAGAAGGAAGAGGCAATGCGTGAACAATGGGCTATAATATAAAATTATATGGACTAAGTTCCTTGGTTTGGGCCTCTACTTTCCTTGGTGAATGAAACTTCATTTGGTGAGGAAACTCTCTCTACCAATGTAGACTGGTCAACATTCTGTGACTTAAAATCTTAGGTAGAGAGCAGAGGTCAATTCAGAAGGGGAAACAACTGGCTAATGTTGATACTATCCTGTTAAATTTAACATATATTAAACCAAACAAATGGGCAGCCAGGTGATGCCATTCTACAGAGTGCCAGGACTGGATTCAGGAAGACTCATCTTCTGAGTTCAAAACCACCCCCAGACACTTCCTAGCTGTGTGATCCTAGGCAAGTCATTTCGCCCTGTTTGCCTCAGTTTCCTCATCTATAAAATAAACTAGAGAAGAAAATTGCAAATTACTCCAGTATCTTTGCCAAGAAAACCCCAAATGGGGTCACAAAGAGTTGGATATGACTGAGAGGAGAGAACAAAAACAAACAAGAATCAATCTATATGTAATAGACTTATGATTCAATATACAATTTCCTTTCTGACTTACTTCATCCTGACCTATGTTTTACCACTGGGCTCCAATGACTGTAGCAGCAAGCACCCTAGCATACCCAGGATGGCTGCTAGCACAGGTCCTTAGATCTGCTTTTCTAAAGGAAAGCAACTCAAAAGGACTAACAATCTTACTTTAATCAAACATATATCACTTACCTAATTCAGGGGGAAAAGTCAGCACCCTGAACTTCAGAGAATACAAACAGAAGTTACAAGCACACACACAAAAAAAATAGGGACAGAGAAACAGATAAGGAGACAGGGCTTCTAGCTGTCTGACCATTAATCCATACCTAGTTAGTTACCAGAGAGGAAAGCACCAACATCTGGGTTTTCAAATTTGGGGGGCTCAACGGCTGCCCAGAGTCTCATCTGGTCAAATCACACAACTCTTCTCAAAGTGAGCCCCAAAGCAAAACCTCACATCAGTGTATATATAGCCTTCTCCTGAATCAGAGAATGTCACAATCCTTTTGACCCATTGCCCAATCACAAAGTAACAAGATGTGGGCATTCCTGAAAAAACAAGCTTCCTGCCACAGGCTCCATGTGACCACATTTAGCCTATTAGGGGGCAGAGTATATTTTCAAATCAAGGAAGGTGCTCATATTCACTTAAGCCTATCAAGGGGCAAGGGGCAGGGAAGATCTTCAGATTTCCATTACCATTACAATGACTCTAGAGGAGAGAGTAGGGCTGATGGTTTTGCACAGTTCTGCCTCACTTAAATCTAATTCAATTGCAAGTCAAGACATCACCCTTCTGATGACATTGGTCCTCTTTGAGAACAAAGGATGAACAACAACCACAACATAAGCACACACACACATATGTTTATATATTTTGTGTGTATGTCTTGATATATATATATATATATATATATATATGCATATGTATTTTCATGTTTATTGATAGTTTATAGTTCAAAATTTAAAGAAATGAAATAAAATTTCAAAATTCCTAAAATATCTTTAAAAAGCAGGTAAATGGGACTATTGGAAGATTGAATGTCCTGCTCAAGGTCACACAGCCAGTACACACCAGAGGAAGGATGTGAGTTTAGATTTTCTGTACTTGGCTGGCTCTGTCTTCACTAAATCATCCTTCTGATGATAAACATGTTAGTGAGACATAAACAAGGTGAAGTGACTTGCCCAGGGTCACAGAGATAGTAAATGTCTGAGGCTAGATTTAAATTCAGGAAGATGAATCTTCCTGACTCCAGGGAGTTTTTCCTGGAGAAGAGATATTTGCTGCAATTCACCACTCAGATGTTCTGGAATGTAAGAGTTGGGGGAAATCTGAGGACCAGTGGGTGGTGTGAGCAAAGACAGAGAAGGAAGAAAGTACAGGCTCTTTTTAGGGGGTCATGAGTTTGACTGGAGTGAAAGGTCTGAGGATAAACTAGTATGAGAAAAATAGATACATCAGTTTTGTGTATAAACTTTCACTTTTTTCTGGTATGACCATAGACATGCCCCAAATAACCCACTTTGAAAGCATTTGCTGCTAATAATAGGAAAAATGGATGTGAAAATTTGATCACCTACCTTACCCCTAATAAGTTATTAATAAATTAATCCTTCACTTCAGAAGATAAGTGTAGGAGTGATGGGTTGGAGGGGGTAAAGAGGGAAGTTAGGCAGACTTGTTAAAAGGTTATTGGAGGCTTTACATGGAAAGTTATGATTAGCTATATTCTTAAGAGAAGGTACCATGGAGGGATTGTATATTGGGATATAATTTATGTATATTGTTCTTTATGGTTTGCAGAGTAACTAATATATGTTGTTTCATTTGATACTCACAACAATCCTGGGAGGTAAGTACTTGTATTATTCCCATTTTAAAGATGACAAAACTGAGGCACAGAGAGGTTAAGTAATTTTTGAATGGTCACATAGCTATTAAGTATCTGGACTGGATTCAATCTCATGTCTTCCTGACCCCAAATCCATCACTCTAGCTTCCTCTAACAAAATGCATCATTTAAAAATGTATATTAGCCTGGGGGATAATAATGAAGACTTGTAAGGGGAATAAAGAAGAGGAGACAGATGTGGGAGATGGTCAGGAGGTTGAAACAACAGGATTTTGCAACTGAATTGATATAATCTATAGGGAAGAGGGAAAAATCAAAAAATCAATATGGTTTTAGAATGGGAAAACTTGACTAATGGTGATGCCACTAACAGTGTCATTAAAAGGAGGAAAATAATTTTTAGGGGAATGATAACAAGCCTATATATTAATTTGTGTAGACCCTCAAGATGGGGATGCCTTCAGGCATTTGGAGAAAAGGGTGTCAAGATGAGAGAGAGAGAGTTGGTGATGGAGAGGGAGAGAGAATGATAGAGAGAGAAGGAGAAAGGGAAAAAGAGGGGGAGAGAGGGGGAGAGAGATGTTGATGGAGACAGAGAGATAGGGAGGGAGGGAGGGAGGGAGGAAGAGAGAGAGAAGAGAAGAGAATATTCATGTAAGAGAAAGCCTTGGTTAACTATTTACCTTATGGCAAGAACAAGAAAGTGTAGGAGACAGAGAAGGGGCAATCAGAGAGGTTGGATAAACAGCCGAGTGAGGGGTTTCTGAGTTTGACTCCTTGGCTCTGCTACCCACTAGCTGTGTGACCTTGGACAAGTCACATAACCTCTTTAGGCTTCCTTTTCCTTATCTATAAAATGAGGGATGTCTGACTAGATGGTTTTCTAAGGTCTTTTCAAGCTCTAAATCCTGTAATCCCATAATCCTATGATCCTAAAGCCAGGGAGAAGAGACTAACCAGAAGGAGGGAGTGATCTGCAGTGTCTGCTACCCAGAGGTCAAGGAGGATTAGGGCTGGAAAAAGGCCATTGGTTTCAGTGAGGAAGGAAGAGGTCCTCCGTGCCCTTTAAGAAAGCAGTTTCCAGAGCCGTGGGGGCAGCTGCCAGATTCAAGCGGCTGTAACATGGAGGTTTCAGGAAGGACAGATTCCCTATGAAATGAGATGAAATGATAGGACCAGTGTTTCTCAAGTACAATAACCATGCAAATTATTTGCCTGTTCTTTCGCATTAGCAAAACAACAAAGTAATGACTTCCTCCCACTCACTTAATTTTTGGCAGTTAGGATAAGAGGATTTTCTCTCCTGCTCTGCTTGTGACAGCCTGTCATATTACTGCAGAGAAGGAAAAAAAAAAGCCCAAACGATCTGGAATTTTCTGTAACAAGAGGAAGCATTTGCCTTGTTATTTAGAGATCCTCTTCAGATTAATGATCAATTGACCTTGAGAGCCTGGAAATGCTTCTCTCTGTCTATTGGATCCTGATTTCCCCAAAGAGGGATTCCAGTCATCTCTGTGCAGGCTGTGCCCAAGGATCAGCTGGGCAGTGTCTCTTTTCGAGTCCTTGCTTCAGTAGATCTCTCAGTGGGGTTAGGCTCAAGTAAAGTAGCTTAAGTAGCAAGTTATATTTATCAGCAGCAAGCAGCAGTCTCAGGGAGGGTTCTACCCAGGCACCAAATAAAGCTATAAGTTTGTTGCTCCAATTGCAGTCATGTGTTTCAATAGAACTACTTGGATTTATATTTTTGTTACCATTATTACTACTAGTGGCTAAGCTTCTCCTGAAAGTTTTAATGCCACCAATAGAAAATGATCAAAGAGGACTCATCTAATTACACAGTCTTCTAATATTTGTCTAAAATAATAGAGGCAACTTCCCTCCCATCCCCCCAAAAGTGAGTTGATTGACTATCCCAGGGAAGAGAGGTCTGGTCTCTGGAGGTCTGCTCTGGAAGGTGCTGTTCCAGATAGAAAGAGGAGGGCAGTCGCGCACAGGCCAAGAAGTATCCTCTTAGGGGGACCTAGAAATTGTTAAGGAGAGATACAAATATATGTGATCTCGGCAGGAGAGGAAGAGACAACTAGGAATGTCCAAAAGGGGTGATGTCCTTGGTTGTCCCAGTTGTTGGACATCATAATTTTATATTACTGCATCTTAACATTTTAATTGAATTCAACAAACTTTTTTAATCAAATGAGATAATACATGCAAAACATCTTTTTTACATATGAGCAATTTGAAAATTGCCTCCTATGTGCTAGGCATGTTGTTATTGAAATGAAATGAAATGTTCAACAAGCAATAATATTAAATACCTACTATGTGCCAGACATTATGTTAAGCACTGAAGATGCAAAGAAAGGCCCCCTTGCAGGGATCTCACAGTCTAATGGGAGAGACAACATCCAAACTACTACTTACAGAGAAGATAAAGATAGTATAATCTGGGGATAGAGAAGGCACTGGCATTGAAAGGGATCAGGAAGGGTTTCTTGTAGAAGAAGGGATTTTAGCTGGGACTTAAAGGAAGTCAAGGAGGGCAGGAAATAGAGATGAGGATAGAGAATTCCAGGCAAGGGAGGAGTTGGAAAATAGAGTGTCTTATTGAGCAGATGTACGCCCTCACTTCCTTCTCAGCCTCATGGTATAGCATATATATATATGGTATATAACATGCTAACTCTTTTAGAGTAAGACTGTACTGTGCAATTCAGTGATACTGGCCACCTTATAAAGGATAATTCTTGACCCCCAAAAGTTAGCTTATTACATAGCAGTATAATGTTGAGATGGGGGTTGAGAGTGTAAGTCTGTCCATACTGGACGTTTTATCATGTGCTGTACTGCCTTCCTCTTTCCATATGCAATAGCACCTTCCAGAACAAACCTCCAGAAACCAAATCTCCCTCTCTGGGGACATTCAATCAATCATTTTGTGTGTGTGTGTGGGGGGGGGGGGTGGTGTTACCTTCATTACCTTAGATAAATATTAAAAGCCTCTCTAGTCAACCATCCTGACTAATATAACTATTGCCAAATGAGACCTTGTTACCTTATAGAGGTTTGGAATGGGATGAGGTCTTGTCCCTACCATCCAGAACAATATGGTTAAGGAGACTAGATCCCAGTGGACTACATGACTAGATTCAGAAGGTGTTTTTCTACTGTTAATGGTACAGGGGCAGCTAGGTAGTGCAGTGAATAGAGCATCAGCCCTGGAGTCAGGAGAACCTGAGTTCAAGTCCGGCCTCAGACATTTAACACAAAAACTAGCTGTGTGACCTTGGGCAAGTCACTTAGCCCCAATTGCCCCTCCAAAATAAAAAAGCTAAAAAAAAAGTGCAGTCCCCTTTTGATTCAAAACTGAATTATCCCATAAAAGGGCAGAACAACACCTCTACTGGTCCTCAGATTTGGAACAGAGTGTGGAAGGCAGAAAGTTGGTTGTAGCCTACAGTTCTTAATAGGACAGAACAATGGACTCTAGTATGTTAACTTCCTTCCGTCCTTCCTTCCTTCCTTCCTTCACTCCTTCTTCCCTTCCTCCCTCCTTTCTCTGTATCTTTTTGTCTCTCTTTCTGAGGAATGGCAAGGAACAATGCTGTTTCTAAATATTTATTTCTAAACATTCCGCATTGAGAAGGGAGGCCTCTCCTTTGGAGGCTGGATTCCACCCTTCACTTTCACTGTTAACCCTTTTTCTCAGGTATAGGAAAAAACAGCACTCTCTTCCTGCTTGCACTAGATCTGGGCAGTGTTATGATAGGCTTTTTTGTGTTCTGGAGAGGGAATCTGATTCCATTCCCTTTGATGGCATGAATGAATGTCATGTGTCTTTGGAATTATTTCTAAGAATTATATTCTCAACTTACAAAAGCCATTTTGATAGATGTACACATTTATATCCATCTAGAAATTTCTCTGAAAGTTTCATTAGATACTTCTCTTGGTTGTCCCTATACTACCACATCTTAACATTTTGATTGAATTCAATAAACATTTTAATCAAATGGGATAATATATGCAACCCCCTTTTTACATATTAGTAATTTGATCATTCTTTCATTATAAGGTCATAGGTCTAGAGCTAGAAGAGATCCTAACCCTAATGTCCAACCCTCTCAGGTGAGTAAACCAAGACCTAGGAAGGTGACAACTTACTCAACTGTTCAGTGCTGTCTAGGTTGCCAAGTGTATTATTGTCCATTGTCTTAAAAGACCTCAGCACAGTGTCTGGCACATAGTAGGCACTTAAGAAATGTTAGGGATTATGGATTCTTCCTATCACACTGGTATTTGGGGGAGGATCTGATTTATCAGTCACTCAATGGCCATCATAGGCTACCCTCCACTACTTGTGTTGGGGTTTCAACTCATGTGACCCATTAGGGCAGCTAGGTGGCACAGTGAATAGAGTTCCAGCTTTGGAATCAGGGAGATTCATCTTCCTTAGTTCAAATCTGACCTCAGACACTTATTAGCTGTGTGACCCTGGGCAAATCACTTAACTTTTTTGCCTTAGTTTCCCCATTTATGAAATGATCTGAAGAAGGAAATGGAAAACCACTCTAAGTAACTTTGCCAAGAAAACACCAGATGGAGTCACAAAGAATCACACGTGACTGAAATGACTGAATAACAAGAACAGCAGGACCATTATTAACCCTGCTTGTGCCAGAGGTCTTATCTTTGCTTATCCAATACAATGCTGTGTCCTATACCTATGTTGAGTGCTCTTTGTTGATTGAGTGGTAATTAGAAGTCAGTATGATATTGTGCAAAATACTTTGGACTTTGGTTTGAATTCCAACTCTGCCACTTGAAGAATGTGTGTGACCTTGGGCATATTAGGAACCTCTCTTGGCCTCAGTTTCCTTATCTACAAAATGAAGAAGACGAGATTGCTCCCCCTTTTTTGAAACATGTCTAATGCAGAAATTTATTTCACACGACTTTATAGCAAGATTTTTATTTTTATTTCTTGCCTTTTTAATAGGTGGGGCAAAATTTGCAACTGAAAACAAAAATATTGAAATAACAATAATAAAAAATTAATTTCCAAGGCCTATATCAGTTCAAAGTCTATGATCTTTTTTTTTTTTTTAAGCAATTGGGGTTAAGTAACTTGCTCAAGGTTACACAGCTAGTCATTATTTGTGTGTGGGTGCTCATTTTCTGAGGCCGGATTTGATCTCGGGTCATCCCAACTCCGATGCCAGCGCTCTTACTCACTGCGCCACCTAGCCGCCCCTTTTAGGGCAATTGGGGTTAAGTAACTTGCCCAAGGTCACACGGCTAGGTTTTTGTTTGTGTGGGTTAAGTGTCTGAGGCCGGCTCCGAATTCAGGTCCTTCTGACTCCAGGGCCGGTACTCTACTCACTGCGCCACCTAGCCGCCCCAAAGTTCTATGATCTTTAAAGTGCTTTCTAGTGCTCTGTCTATATTCCTAGGAATATTTCCTTATATAACCCTCACACTTTGTGGTATTGGGATAGAGATATACTAAGAGTCTGATGAATCCTGGGCATCAGACCAGATATCCTGCCACAATAGAACCTTTTCATATAGTTGTCCCACTTAACAGAAAGTTCAGAAAAATCTACTCAGAAAGCAAAACCCTGCACCATAGAAAAAAGTTTGAAATTTGCAGCAGAGTTGAAGAAATTGAGAAAAATCAAAGCAAAGGTAGTTATCATCAAAGCCTGCAACTGGTGAGCATTCACACATGATATGGAAGATGAATTGTCTATCTCCCAGACCTAGAGACCTATCACACTTTGTCAATAATCCAGAAAGATGATATTTATTATCTTTTGTCAAACCAAGTTTTGTCAAACTTTATCAAGTCAAACCAATAAGCATTCATTAGACAGTTAATGATATACTATGTACTGTGCTAAACCCTGGGGATTAAAAAATGACACAAACAAAAAGAAATACAGGCCCTTCCCTCAAGAGGTTTATATTCTAATGGAAGAAGATAGCACATTTTAAAAGGGAACTGGAGGAAGTGGGGTAGGTAGGGGCTTAAGCTACCCATGTGGGGGCGTTGTGGGAGAGTCCAGAGAGTGAAGAATGATGACTGGTTTGGGACCTTCATCAAAAAAGAGTTTGTAGACATGGCTAATATTGAATTATATTTTTAATGACTTCAGATGTATAATTGATACCATATTTCTTGCCTTCTCAAGACCAGGAATTTTATTGATGAAGGAAATTTCAAATACAAAGAAGAACCTTACTGGGGAAGGGATGGGAGGGAGGGAGAGATTTTGGAATCCAAAATATTAAAAAATGAAAATTAAAATTTCTTTAAATGTAATTGGAAATATCTAATGAAATAAATAAAAAATATATTTAAAAGAAAAGAAAAAAGGAGACTGTAGGAGGAACTCAGCAATGGGAGGAAGGAGTAAAAGAGGTAGAGGGCAAAAGGCAGTTGCAACATTGTGGCAGATTTTGAAGAGTGTATTCCCAAGAAATTTCCATACCAGCAAGAAATTCTTGGGGTATAGTTGGCTAGACTGGCCAGTGCTACTAACATAAGATTACAGTAGAATCCACTTAAAGCCATCTTCTGATATCTCATGTGGGAGTGACCCTGGGTTCATAGGATTACACACAATTAGAAGGGACCATAGAGGCCATCATTTTTACAAATGAGGAAACTGCCACCCAAAGAATTTAAGTGACTTGTCCATGATTGAATAGGTAGAAAGTGGCAAGTCTGTTTGAGTTAAAAGTCAGCCCCTTCTGCTGTACCATGTTGCCTCTCAAAGTCTAGGTGGCAAAATGGATAGAGGCCTAGGTTGGAGTCAGAGAGACCTGAGTTCAGATTTGGCTCAGACCCTTACTATGACACTGCTAAATGATTATTTAACCTCTGTCTGACTCAGTTTCCTCATCTATAAAATGAGAATAATAATATCACCTAACTCCAGGGGTTGTAAGAATCAAATACAATATACTGAGTCTGATGGATCCTGTGCAATAGTCCAAATATTGGGCTACAATGCAACCATTTCATATGGTCATCCCACCATTTGTAAAGTTACTAATATATAGTAGATGCCAAATGAATGTCTGTTTCCTTTCTTTCCATTTGCCAGTGGAACTCAAGTTCCATAAAACTAGACAGGCTTTGGGTAGAGTCTATGACTAATATTCTACGACCAACCTAGCTCGGTTTCAAGAGACTCATCATCAGGTTAGATGTAGGGGGATGGATTTTTCAATCACAGCAGCTCTGGAAGGTCTTTTACTCAATTATACTTATAGCCTAGGGATAGGAACTAGACCAGTAATTTTATTGGTGAAGGAAATTTCTGCAATCTAAGATCATGACCAGCAACAATTTGGAGTGCCCTATGTACCAGATTAAAATGAAATTGAGAAAAGTTTATCAAGATAAAAATACAATTGGGGAGGCTAGGTGGCACAGTGAGTAGAGCATCGGCCCTGGAGTCAGGAGGACCTGAGTTCAAATGTGGCCTCAGACACTTAACACAAAAACTAGCCGTGTGACCTTGGGCAAGTCACTTAATCCCCAATTGCCCTCCAAAAAGCAAAAAAAAAAAAAAAAAACCCAAAAGATAAAAATACAATAGAACATAGATAATATTAATAAGTGCTTTTCATAGTTAATAAGCCTCCTGTAGGGATCCTTATGTACGGTTTAGTGGTCCTCATTTCTATTTGACTTTGGCACCACTGACCTAAAGCACCAATTGTCTTGTCCAGGGTCAGGCCACATAGCCAATGTGTGGCAGATTTGCAACTTAAATCTAGACAATCAACAAAACAACAAAAAACCAAGCCTTGATTTGTAACATTTTGCTGATTTCTGAGGCATAAATGCCTCTCCTGAGAACGTATGAAGTGCCTCCATCCCACCTCTGATTTTCTCTTTGAAGGCAGGTGCTATGTCATTTCTCTCTCTGTGTTGCCAGTACCTAAGATAGAATCTTGAACATTAAATAATGTTTTTTTGGGGTGGTTAGATGGCACAGTGAGAAAGAGTGCAGGCCTCGGAGTTGGGATGACCTGGGATTGAATCCGGCCTCAGAAAATGAGCACCCACGCATAAATAATGACTAGCCATGTAACTTTGAGCAAGTTACTTAACCCCAATTGCTTTAAAAAAAATAATGTTTTTTGAATTATAAATTCTAGCTGTTTCTCCTTGCTAGACTAGGTATCATAGGAATGTCAACCAATTTATACATACAAAATTATTCACTGCATTGCTTTTTTTTAAATTCCATTTTATGAATTTCTAGTTCCAATTTTTTTTCTTCTCCTATTTCTCCTTCACCCATTGAGAATGCAAGGAATGCAAAACTCATTACAAATGTGAAACCATGCAAAATAAATTTCCATTTTAGCCATGTTGTGGAAAAAAAAAGCAAGAAAAGAAGAGAAAAAAATGTACTTTAATTTCCACTTTGAGTTTATCAATTATTTGAAGGTGGATGCCATTTTTCATCATGAGTCCTTTGGAATTGTAGTGGGTCATTGTGTTGATCTGTTGATTTTTAAAAATAATATTGCTTTTACTGTGTAGATTGTTCTGGGACTGCTCACTTCACATTGTATAAGTTCATATATATATGTATATGTATATATATATATACATACATATATATATATATATATATTTATCTTCCCAGGTTTTCCTGATGCTGTCTCCTTCATTATTCCTTGACACAATATTATATATATATATATATGTATATATAATATATATTATATACACACACAATAACTTGCACACACATATACCATATATATCCTACATATGTTTATATATATATACCATAACAAATATGCCACATATTTATATACCAAAACTTGTTTAGCCATTCCCTAATTGATGGGCATTCCCTCAGTTTCTAATTCTTTGCTACCAAAAAAGAGCTGCTATAAAATTTTTGTACACATGGGTTCTTTCCCTCTTTCTTTGTTCTCTTTGTTATATAGACCTAGTTGTGGCATTTCTGAATCAAATGGTATGAAAAGCTTTATAGCTTTTTGGATATAGTTTCAAATTGCTTTACAGAATGATTGGAGCAGTTTACAACTCCACTAACTGTGCATTAGTGTCCCTATTTTTCTACATCCCCTCTAGCATTTGTCACCTTTCTTTCTGTCATCATAACCAATCTGATGGTGTGAAATATACAACACAATACAATGCAAAGTAATGCAATGCAATACAATACAATGCATATTTATTAAGGATATACTGTATTTCAGGCACTATGCTAAGTGCTGGAGATACAAGACATTCTTCAAGGGGCTTGTTGATCTAAAGGGGAAAGAATACACAAAAGGAAGCTAGAATGGGAGGGCCACCAGGAGATAACCAGCACAGGGCTATCATATTCCATGCAGTTCAAACCAAGCAGAATTGTAGATAGAAAATGGAGAGTTAGCTGAAAAGTTCAGGTTCCAAACTTTTATAAAGGAAAGCTTTGGGAGGTGTTTAATTTTCTATCCTCTAACCCTCTAATCTGGGAGTCAGGGAAGAGGAGACTGAGGGAGTTTCAATTTGCATTTCTCTGATTATTAATAATTTAGAGTATTTTTATATTACTATTGATAAGGTATTATTTTTGTGGGAGCAACAGTTGGGGAGCCAGGTAGATGTCCATTGATCAGAATGTCTAAGTAAATTATGGTACAAGGATGTTATAGAATATGACTGTGCCATAAGAAACAGAAAATATGAAGAATTCAGAGGAGCCTGAATTTGTTGGAAGTTTAATAAACTGATATGAAAACAATATACTTAAAGGCTACAGCAATATAAATGGAGAAAAATTTAAAAGCTGAACTAAACACTGGATAATTATTTTTTACTGTCTTTTAAAATGATTTTCATTTTTTTTTTTTGTTATTCTGAAGGGGCACAGTGGATATAGCATATCTGTCTATTCACTTTATGGCAGTTATTACAAAACCAGCAGATGGGATCCCATTGTTGCCGGTGAATATCTCTGTTTACTTAACTTTTTCCCCCAATAATTGGAAAGCTAGGTGGCACAATGAATAGAGTTCTGGCCTTAAAATCAGGGAGATTGATCTTCTTGAGTTCAAATCTGACTTCAGACACTTACTAGCTGTATAACCCTAGGCAAGTCACTTAACCCTGTTTGATTCAGTTTCCTCATCTGGAAATTGAACTGGAGAAGGCAATGGCAAACCACCCCATTATCTTTGTCAAGAAAACTCCAAATGGGGTCATGGACATGACTGAAATAACTGAACAAAAATAACAAATTCTAAACTTGTCAAACATTGACAAACATGAATATTTCCACAGGCAAAAAAAAGATAAAGAAGAAAATTGCATGCAAAAAGATTAATTTCTACTATGTACATTAAAAAAGAAATTTAGCAAATGCAACATGGACATTAGCAACAAGGCTTACCCTGATTCCATAACTCTGCCTGGAGTTGATCTTCCTAACAGACTAACACTGGTATCTTACTTCCTCATCACCTGCAAAGCTGTCCTGCCTCTTTTTTTTTTTTTAAGTCTCTGAATTTCTCTATTCTCTCCTTTACGGAGTGGGGCTTTGGGGTATGGAACACTGCATATTCTGTCAGAAAGCTGATATATTGGTCAATTTTACTTTACAGAAAAGTTTTAAAATGAAGTTGAGGCATAACCCAAAAGACAACACTGAAAATAAGATTAAAATAAAATAAAACCTACTGGTCATTTCTCCTGGTTTTTATGTCTTTTGCATTTCATTTTGTACAGTAATCCACAGGATATGCTCTAGTGTCCGTTGGGAGACCTCCAAAGAGCAAGAGGCTGGTGGTAGCTAAATCAAACTGTCTTATCCCAAAGATCGGAACTCTATTCACTGTGCCACCTGGCTTCCTAATTGTTGGGAGAGAAAGTTAATGTAACAGGGATCTTTACTAGCAAAGATAGGAACCCATCTGCTGGTATTAGTCATGAATTTGGAGAAAGAGGAGTAAAAACAGAACCTTTTCCATGGCTGAATGATTACGAAAAGATAGAATGATACAAACAATAAAAGTGGCCTGGAGCTATGATTTCATCACTACACAGGGGTTACCTTGGGGTCTATGAACTTTTTTTCATGAAAGACTTTGTAACTATATTTTACTATAAGTGAGTTCCTTTTTTATTGTAAGGTATGCAGTTAAAAGCATTTTTCTGAGAAGGGTTTCACAAGACAGTCAAAAGGGTCCAAGACACACAAAAAAGATTAAAAACCTTTGGAATGGGGGATTCCCAATATGAAAACCTCCTCCTCCTATGCAAATCAGTAACTTAACATTACCTTAGTTTCTCATAGATTTGTCTGAGGGACTTAGAGGTAAGGTGAATGTAATATTAATGGGATTTAAGATCTTTCCTGCCCATTAATAGGCCTCAATTAAGGGAAGGCAATTAAGGGAAGCTTTCTTAGGGGAGGCTTACTTTTAGGAAGGCTTTCATACCTTTTGCTAATTTCTAATTAGGTACTGAGTCATGAGAGTTGTGATACCTTCAGGCTCTGAGAAGTGTATATATATACTCTGAGTTGGTATTTTGCTTCAGGGCTTGCTTATGAGAAGGATCTTGTGATTCCCTGGTTGAGATTTTGAGTGGCCATCATATGTTCAGAGCTCCCTGATTGCTCAGATATAAAGACTCTCAATCCAGGGATGAATGTAAAGTATATAGTTGATTCAGATAGTCAGGGCTCTGTCTGTTGGTCTTTACTTCTCTGTTTGTATTTTCTCTGTATTTTCTTTGAAGTTCAGGGTGCTGACTTTTTCTCTGAACTAGTGAATGTAATTAAAAAAGACTGATGACCCCTTAAACAGCTATCTTTCCTAGTAAAACAGATCTAAGAACCTATGTAAGCAGTCATCCTGAGTATGCCAGTGGGGTTGCCACTATTTGTCCAAGGTCACACAGATAGTATGTATTAGAAACAAGACTTGAGCCCAGGGCTTCATGACTCCATGCCAGCCCTCAATTTACTAAACCTTGCTTCTTTTCTGACACAGAGGTTGTAGAACTCATGTACTTCCCATCAAGTTGGGAATACTTGACACATGCATGTGAAAACCTTTCCAAAGTGATACATTAAAAAATGTAAATGTAGGGCAGACTGAGTGCTTAAGGACTGAGAGATGTTATCCTCCTTTAAAACCTTAGTTGATGTTCTTCAGAAAATACACTTCTTCAGTGACCTACATTTCAACTTTATTTATCTCCTTATGATCTCTTTATAGGGTGAAAAATAATCCTCTTGGGGTCCAAGAGTTTAGCTACTAGATTGGCTTTTGGGTGTCTGGAGAAGCTCTTCTGTTGCTGGAGCAAGTCAGAGCTCAGCAGGTTTGATCAGAAAATGTGCAGCTTTGGCAAAACACACCCCTCTGGATGCCGGGATTCTGTTCTTCATCAATCTCCATCAATTCTCAAAGTGGTATCCTTGTCCCCAAAGCTTGCCCTAATTTTTTGACTCTGCCAGGGTTTACATTCCCTAACGGGGCGACTCACATCTTAGTACACCATCACCCATTTTTAAGCCCATTCAGAAATAACTGGGAAATATCTTCCTCCCATCCCTTCTTCCTTTCCCCCCAAAACTAGGAACTAAATTTTAAAAAGTTACATGAAAAATCAGAAGTCCCTGGCAAAACAGTTTTGCTAAGAGAGAATCTTCATTTGCCTCATTGTTTTTTTTTCCAGTTTTCTTCCCCTTCTTATATAATTACATTTTCTGAATCATGGAGATCTCTTTTCCTCTCTCCCTCTTTTATGGCAGGCAGTTTTTCTTGAGGAAGGAAGTACTGTAAACCCATAATCCCTCCCACATCTTCTCCTCCCACCCCCATGAGTTAAGTCCTTAAGATCCTGGGTATATATTTCAGTTACCTTAAGTTTTCTGATTACTTTTCAGGGTTTAAGCTCTCTGGTTTTTCTTTCTGTGGGAAAGGGATTTAGCTGCTTTGTGAAAGGCACCTTTGAAATAAATTAAAGGAAAGACAAATGGTTAGGACATTTTTCTTCACATCAAATTAAACCTGCTTCTACCTCCTACCCCCATTCCAGGTCTGATAGAACCTGACTAATCCCTCTTCCAGCTGACAGTCTGTCCTTCATATATTTGAAGATGGCTATCGTGTCCTTTCCAAGTCTTCTGTTCTCTACACTAAACATGTCTAGTTCCTTTAACCATTCTCATATGTCATGAAATTGTCCAAGGCAGAGCAGTATAAAATAAATGAATGAGTACACAAATAGTCGAAAAAGGAGTTGTGAATGATGAACTCTGTGTGTTTTACTCCTTGGCAGCGTAGCTAAGTCACCCCCCCTCCCCCCACCCCCACATACGTAAACCAAATTCCTGCAAATTAGCCTTGGACAGAACTCCATGTGTCTTTAATATACTTTGATTTCATGAAATCAAGTACACAACTATATATATATATATATGTTACAGAATATAAATTCCTTGATGCTTTCTTCTTCCTTCCTTCCTTCCTTTCTTCCTTTCTTTCTTCCTTTCTTCCTTCCTTCGTTCCTTCCTTCTGTCCTTTCTTCCAGCCTTCCTTCTATCCATCCTTCTATCCTTCCTACCTCTCTTCTCTTCTCTCTCCTTTTTTCCTCCCCCTCCCTAGCACCTAATACTGTGCCTAGTATATAGTTGGGGACTCAATCAGTGCTTGTTGAATTGATTTGGACAAACAAAACC
The DNA here is from genome assembly GCA_011680675.1 of Gymnobelideus leadbeateri. Classification (NCBI taxonomy): domain Eukaryota; kingdom Metazoa; phylum Chordata; class Mammalia; order Diprotodontia; family Petauridae; genus Gymnobelideus; species Gymnobelideus leadbeateri. The sequence continues at coordinate 743,856 of WOXC01004614.1, read as the reverse complement.
ATAACCTAGGAGTATTGAGCAGGGTCAGTACAGAAAAACAAAATACCCTCCTTATCTACAATGTAGGTATTGCCCTCCAGTGCAGGGCTTGCAAGATGAGTCATGACTAACATGGAACTTGTCATCATTTTAGCAGACGTTGGCATCTCAGAGGTCAAACGACGGGCACTGGGAAGAGTTCCATAAATACTCTGTACAGATCTGGGATTGTAAACAATACTAATTTTTTCCCTTCCACTGAGAAATCTCTCTTCTGATAGCCAAAAAGAGAAAAAAAATTCAGTGAGTAAAAATCACATTATAGATAGTACTCCATATCGTTAATCACCTTGACTTTCAAATAAAATAAATCCCACTCAGAAAAAAAAAATAGGATCACCCTATCCTAATACTGTAATACTTTAAAGTATTAGGATTGTAAAAGCATCTCTCCCCAGTGACGGCTGCAGCATTTGGAAAAGAGCTTCCCTTTTTTGCAAATTGATTTTGTCTTGGCAGTCTCGCTTTTGCTTGCACAGGCATTAATGACTTGATTTGGAAGGAAATCGTTTCCTGTATGGACAGGATTAAGAAGAACCATCCACATCCCTGCCAGAAACAATGTACAAATTTACATTGCTAGCATGTAAACACTTCTTCCTGTGACATTGCCTTGCACCCAAACAAGCAAGGTGACCCACATGGCTTAAGAGCTCAGGGAAACATGATCATGGCAGTACACAGGAGTTCCAGGCAGAAGTAGTGAATTCCCTCTGAGATGGCAGTGAGAGCTTCCTGCCTTTTGTAGATCAGCCTATTTTTGGAATACATTTACCCACAGATAATCCTCCAAGTAATTAAATGGAAAGGAAGTGTGATTAAATCACCATAAACTGATGGCTGCCTATGCACAGAGGGAAAGACCCTTAGCCTAGCAAGTATTCATTGTTAACTAAGCTTAGCCATGGTTTAAACAGTTACTTTCTAGTTGGCTGGATTGCCTGGTCCCTGAATTATGTTTTTCACAATCATATAAGGTTGGGAGGAAGGAACAGGTAGTTGACCTAATAATGTCAATGGGAAAATGTGTACATGGGAAAATGTTCATATAATAATGGGAAAAGTTCAAGTCAAAGAATATCGTTGATAGATTTTATGAGCCCGGTTTAGTCTAAGAAATATTGGGCTTGATGGTTAAAGACTTGGATTTGAATCTAAACTGCACTATAATTATTGTGTGACCTGGGTGTAGTCATTAAATTATGCTAAAATTATTGCATTAATCAATGAACCTGTTTCTTCTTGCGTGAACTGCTCAGATTCTCTTCGATATGTCAAGAGATTGTTGAGTTTATATACTCCCTCAACTCGGTACAGCTTTTAACACATTCATCCTACCTTTGCCTCTATACTTCCTCATTTATGTCCTTCAACAAATGCTTCGTAGAGAAGAAATGCAAGCAATCAACAGCCATATTTTAAAAATTGTACATATTCTTTGACCCAGTAATACTATTATTAGGCCTGTACTTCAAGGAGACCAAGGAGAGAGAGAAAGGTCTTTCATATGTACAAGAATATCAATAGTTGCATTTTTGTAGTAGCAAAGAACTGGAAACAAAAATAGGTTCTCGTCAATTGGGCAATGGCTAAATAAATTATTGCATGTGAGTGTAATGGGAATATTATTGTGTCACAACATATTACAAAGATGACAGATTTAGAGAAACCTGGAAAGACTTGTATGAACTGATACAGGGTAAAGTGAGCAGAACCAAGATGACAATTTACACAATCACAAAAGGCAACAGGAGCTTATAAATGTTGGTTTAGTCTCCTTGGAGGTGAATGCTTAAGATAGCAAAACATGAAGCATTTTAAAAGCTGTTGAATTCCTATTTTATTTCCCCTCAGTTATGCATTATCCAAATAATTCCTCCAAGTTCCATGTTATATGGAAAACCAGGCCAGGAATTGGCATCATCTTCCTGTTGGTGGAGAAATATTTAAGTGCTCCACAGTGCCTGCTTCAGCCACCTTCATCACTTTTGGAACAAATTGTTCTCCTGTACCCATTCTGCTAAGGGAAGTCTTTGTATGTTCGGGGTAGACATCCCTCTAACTCACTGATGGGTTTGAGACTGTCAGTTACCCTGAACTTGGTTTAGCCCATCTGCTGAGATGGTTTTATGGGGATATCATTCCTGTGCATGCTATAGCTTTTTGTAGCCACACGAGAGTTGGGTGAGAGGAAGACACCAAAGGTGAATGAGCAGCCTTGAAAAGAGCCTGGCAAGCCCTCCCAACAGAGGTGCTAGTCCTCCCTTAACACCCCCACACTCCACCATCCTCACCCTGTGAGGAAGATGCTATTGTTATTCCAATTTTACAGATGAGAAAACTGAGGCAGAAGTTAATGATTTTCCCAGGCTCACATAGCTAGTAAGATATGAGTCCAGATTTGAGATGAGGACTTCTGAAGTCCAGTGCTCCACCCTACCACCTATCCTGATCACTTTTTACTTCTCACGTGTGTTAGAGGAATTAAGTAAGGTTAATTACTGTGTAGTTTTGTAACTATGGAGTATTATGCAAAAGTACTACTGTAATAGAGTCCATTTTAAAAACTGAAATACATATATGAATACAGATTCAGTGAAAGTAAAGGCATCTAAGATTCAAAAGATATGGCTAAAACAAAGAGGGTCATGTTATGTTAATGCATTGTCTATCCTTATTGCATATGCATCATATAAACTGCATAGATGACATGTAATTTATGAAAGCAATTTGTATGTCTTCACAAATGTGTCAACATGCTTAGGAGGATCAAACAAACAATAGGCAATTAAGCACTGACTATGTGCTAGGCATTGTGTTGCGACCCGGGCATACAAATACAAAGATTAAAACCATCCCTGATACCAAAGATCTTACATTAAAATGGGGGAGATATCAGGTATACCTATAACTATTGACTGTACAGGATAGATGATATATACAGCAATGTGTACTATGGTTTTCTAAAGATTAGTATTTTCCCTTCTGTGATTCCCAGTACTTTCAATGTTCCCACGAATTCAAAATGCATTACTTTTTCAGGATGTAATGTATTTAAATGCAGAGGTTCCAAATAGCTACTGACAGATTGGCCTTTTAAAATAATGGCCTACATTTATAAATAACTTTAAGATAGATACACTAAATCAGATAATGGGCCTGACTCTAGTGACAAGGAAGAAATAAAGCACTCATCCTTTGAGATCATAGCGCTTAGTTCTTTTAGGCCACCTGTGAATTCTTGACATGTTTCCTTGCCCTCTAAGGAGTATCTGGAAGAAGAACATTGGGTCTGTGGGTATAAAATATATTATATATATGTATATATATTATGTATATTATATATGTAGATATTATATATGTAGATATTATGTATATTATATATGTAGATATTATATATGTAGATATTATGTATATTATATATGTAGATATTATATATTATGTATATTTTATCTATATATACATATATATATATATATATATATATATATATATATATATATATATATATATATATATAATAAGAGCCTTCAGTGTGTATTGACACTTGGCTGATTTGGTCATGGAGACTGGTGAGGTTTCAACTCACACCCTTTAGATTGGCACAGGTGTCTACAGTGATTGTATGGAATAAACCATCATTGGCTTTGGTGACTGTGTATGAACAGGGTGATACATGAACTTACTACTTACTAAGAGGCAGAATAGACCTAATAAGTCTATATAAGGATAGGATGGGAATTGGATCTATGATTTCTCTGATATCTATAACTCCTGAAATGGGTAGTCTTCCACCAATTCAAACTGGCATACTGTTTTTTTTCCCACAACTTATCATCTTTGAGATAATATAGCAAATAGTCAAACACATGCCCAGGCAGCGTGGCCACAATACTCCCAGTGCCTAATGAGCCATATTAAAATGTAATTTGGAAATATTTAACAAAATAAGTAAAAATACAATAAAACATGGATAATTATACATGTCAAAACTAAATCAATATGTAACTGAAATCTTTATGGATGGGTAACACATTTTATTTATTAGTTCTTCCAATTATTTAATTTATTAACTTATTTAATATTCATCTATTTAATATATTATATTATATTCATCTATAATATATTATATTATATTCATCTTATTTAATATTCATCTAATTTCATCTATTTATCTACCCTTTCATTCATTCATTTTTTCATATTTTAGTCATCCATTTATTCATTCATCCATCCATCCATTCATTCATGCATTTATTTATTTATGTATTCGCTCATTTGTTTGTTTGAGTCCCATTTTAAAGAGTCAGGCAGCCAATCAAAAGAGACTATCCTCACCCATGTGGCAGGAGATGAAGACTAAAATGACCATTTTAGACAACCTGGATATGCTCCAAAGGCCCCTCAGTGGCACCTCCACATTAGGAGAACTGGGTATGACCAGACCAGCCTATTTACTATATGGGTTATCGGCCCCTAATTTTATTTGATTTTGACACTATTGGCTTAGAACGTTGAGAAGCTAAACAGCTTGCTCAGGCTTAGTGCCAGTATATGTCAAAAGCAGGATCTAAACCCTGTGAGGTGTTCCTGGCTCTGAGGCCATGCTTCCTCTCATAAGCCCTCTCCCGCCATATGCATATATACATATATTAAATACAAGAATATCATCATTACCTATATATATTTATAGATTATGATATATTCTATAATATTATATTTTTATATCTTTAAAATTTCTTATATTATAAAAAAAACCCTGATGTAAGTTGGTGGGCACCATAGGAGGATTTTAGTAGATGGAGGTATGACCACATAACTCTCCCAAATCAATGGTTTCTTCCTTTCTTAACTTAGAAACTAAGGATGCTTTAAGAGACTTCTCCAAGTAGTTGTTCAAATGAAGTGGGTGCTAAAGGCCTAAACTGAGCTAAAGGGCAGCAAGATGACCCAGTGGATAGAATATTAGTCCTGAACTCCAAAAGGCTCATCCTCCTGAGTTCAAATCTGGCCTCAGGCCTCAGGTACTTAGTAGATATAGTGACCCTGGGCAAGTCATTTTGCCCTACTTGCCTCAGTTTCTTCATCCACAAAATAAGCAGGGAAAGGAATGGCAAACCTCTCCAGTATCTCTAGAAAGAAAACACCAAACAGGGTCACAAAGAGTTGGACACAGTTCAACAACAACCACAAAAGCCCTAAATTATTAGCTGGAGGTGTCCACATGGATCCAATTAATTGGATATGTATTGGATCTCAGCTTTACTAATCATAACCTAGGTCAATAAAGCAAGTAAACATCATTTCCTGACTTGTCAGGTCCTCAGAAGAAGCAGGATAATATGGTAGATGGAATGTGGGAATCAGAAAGACCTAGGTTCAAAACCTGCCTTGAATATTTTGTGACAATGGGTAAGTTATTTCACTACTCTGTGCCTTGGTTTCTTCATCTATCAAAAGTGAGAAGATTGGACTCAATGACCTTATAAGCTCTTCTAGATCTAAATCTGTGATGCTCTTCTTTTCTTTGGTAGTTAAAGGGGGAATCAAGGTCATTTTTCTTTGAAAAAGAGGCAGTGGACCATTGCATTCCACCATTATCATTTGTTTCTAGGCTGAGGACTCTTGCCATTGCTGGATTTATGGAATATAGGAGAGTTCATAGGAGGCCAGGATCAAAATATTTCTCTCTTCAAGAAGGTAAAAATAGAAGAGTGCTTTTAAATTTTATTTATGTGAAAGGATCTGCTGTCCTAGATCTCAGGAAGGTCCAGTTTGCATCACTCCAAGTGTTTCTTGATTATAAAAATGGACCTCCCAGAATGGCTCATTGGAGCTTAGCATTCAGATATGAAAAGGGCCTTCAGATGGGGTGGCTGGAGGACACAGTGAATAGAGCACTGGCCCTGGAGTCAGGAGGATCTGAGTTCAAATCCTGCCTCAGACACTTAACACAAAAACCAACCATGTGACCTTGGGCAAGTCACTTAACTCCAATTGCCCTCCAAAAAGCAAAAAGGGGGGGGGGGGCTTCAGATCATCTAATTCTAATTCTGGATCTGGAAGGTCTGTACAGCCAATAGAAGAGGAACCTGAAGCCTTAGGTTAAATCAGTTGCCCAAGGTCACATAGGTAGTAAGTGAAAAAGGTAAAATCCAAGCCCTCCATTTTATAGATGTCAAAACTGAAGCTCAGAGACTTGAAATAAATTGCTTAAGACCAAATTGAGTAACCTGAATAAAGATTCAAAACCTAGAACCCCTGATGACAAATCCAGTGTTTTTACCACTCCATCAATTTCATGCTAGACACATTCTTGATTTCTAATAAGGACCAAATAACAAGAACCGTGAGAGAGCTTCAGAGAGATAGAAGATTGGCTTCCATGTCAGGAAGACCTGGGTTCCAGTCTGTGATAAATATAGATATTTATTGGGATAATTGGGATATTGGGATAACCATTCAGTGTCCTAGGCTATTCTCTGAGTATAAATCACAGAACAGGTTCTGATCTTCATTGGGAAAGGAAATTGCCTCCTTGGGAATTCACCAAGTAGATGAAATCACAAGTCCCAAAAAATCCCTCACCCTCCAAAACCAAGCAACCAAACAAAAAAACCATACCAAGCAAACTAGAGTCTTTTTTTTTTTTTTAAAGCAATTGGGGTTAAGTAACTTGCTCAAGGTTACACGGCTAGTCATTTGATTTATGCGTGGGTGCTCATTTTCTGAGGCCGGATCTGATCTCGGGTCATCCAAACTCCGAGGCCGGCGCTCTTACTGCGCCACCTAGCCGCCCCTTTAGGGCAATTGGGGTTAAGTAACTTGCCCAAGGTTACACGGCTAGGTTTTTGTTTGTTCGGATTAAGTGTCGGAGGCCGGCTCCGAACTCAGGTCCTTCTGATTCCAGGGCCGGCGCTCTATTCACTGCGCCACCTAGCCGCCCCAAACTAGAGTCTTATAGGATATGCACAGTGGTACAAAATACCTATCATGACATATAGGTCATTCTGCTTTTGTTCTGGGAAGATATTTTAAAACTACTTTCTTGACTTACATTCCTGGACTCATTTAGAACTTCTCAGGAGAGTAGTCAAGGCCATTTTACTAATCCTAATTTTCATGCAGAAGCATTCTAACTTCCACAATGCATAGGGTTGCTTGCAACAGTTATTTTGCCTGTACTGTGTTATTTACAGTTCCTGCAAATAGAAAACAGGAGATAGCAAACCTCTCATCGGATGTTCACTATAATTTGGACAATTACAGACTAGTTTTTGTTCTTAGGCTAAATTGTTTGGTAGGACAGAGCAGTTGCTTTTGTGACATCACGGATGGTACCTAATGAGAATTCAAGGAAGAAAAATGAGGCTTTGCTAAGGGAGGTTTTTTTTCCTTCTTCAAGTTACAAGAATTCATATCTTAGATGATAAACAAAGACCTAACATTTAACAATGTAAATGAGGTATTTTTGCTTTTGTGGGATTGATGGGATTGGAATGGATTCATTGAATGAACAGCCATTTTAAGGGGAATCATAGACCTGTGGTCAGACGGCATTTGGAGATCACTTGCTCTGCAGCTTAGAGGCTACATGCAGCCTCCACCACTCCCTAGTATGGTCTGAACCAGATTAAAACATAATTGGGAAATATTTAACAAAATACATAAAAATATGGTAAAACATAGAAAACATTATATCCTAAAACGAAGTCAAGAGGTGGCCCACAGAGATTCTTATGTACAGATTAGTGGCCCTGGCTTCTTTTTTGACTTGGACACCACTGCTGGTGTCCAACCCTGTCATTTTATAGATGAGGAAACTGAGACCTAGGGAGGCTAAATGACTTCCCCATGATCACATATGTAGTAAGTTGCAGGTTCATGATTTGAACCAAGGACATCTAATTCTCTAGACCCAGAGTTCTTTCCACTACATCAAAAACAGAGTAGCCTATATGATGATAGATGTGTCCATTCTGATATGAGTCAATGTAAAAGGCAGCATGGGATGTTGGTCAGAGATCTGGTCTCATTCAGGAAAACCTGTGTTCAAATGGGATAATATTTGTAAAGCGCTTAGCACAGCTCCTAGCATCTAGCTTTTATAGGTTCCCAAAGTGGGTGGCACTAGAATGATCCAGGGGGCAGTATATTTTTTGAAATATTTCAAATTAAAAAAAAAAACTACTAAAGGGTTAAAGAAAGTAGATTTCCAGGGTGGCTCTGAGTAATTTTTTTAAAGGGGGCAGTAGGTCAAATAAGTTTGGAAACTTCTGAAAAAAGGTGCTTAATAAATGCTTCTTTCCTTCCCCCTTTCTCCCTTTTTTTCTGATTCATCTTAGCTCAATCATTCTGGTCAAATCATTAACCTTTTAGTTTCTCTAGGTATCTCTGTAGGACTACAAGTTATAGAAAAGATGATGATTTGCATTGGTGGAGGAAGTTTACACACAAGGAGTCCCTCACACTGATTAAATGAAAGGTCCTTTCTCTCTTGGCTCACTTCCTCTGACCCTCCAAAAAAGAGTCAGGTGTGCTTATTCAAGACAGTAGTAATGATGGACTCTGATGGACTTAGAGAACTTCAAAGTTGTAATACTCTTCTTGAAAAATAGTGTTATCTTTAAATGACCAAAGGAAGATCTGTCAAGGTGGGTAATTTGATTTATAAGCAGCACGTTCCATTATGAGCCTTTTGGAGTTGTCTTAAATCCCTGAATTGGTAAGAAGAGAGAAATCTATCAAAGTTAGTCATTGCACAATGTACTCCATTCTGGGCTCACTCCCTCAAGTCTCACTGGCAGGTTGGGCCCCCTTGAGCTCTAGAGGTAAACCTGTGGGCAACTATTCCTAACATTTAGCCCTTACCAGTTAACTTCTCTAAAAATTAATCAATTAGCTTTTAGAAAAGTCATTTACTGTCCTCATGTACTATAAAGTCATATACTATAGTTGGCATTTTCCCCTAAAACAAAAAAAAAGATATATTGATTCAGGGGGTGAGGTAGAGAATGATTACAAACTCAAAAATCCAACGATAGTGAGTCACACATCTAGGGCAAGGTAAGACATAGATCTACCATGAGGGTCTTGATGTTCTTTCTTTCTCTAGCTATTCCTCATAAAGTTCTCTGGGGAAGAACATTGGTGTCATTTATGGAAGAGTCATTTCACTAACAGGTTAGCCTGACTCCTTTCAGGGTAAAGCATATCTACAATATAGGTGGCTCTGAGGTAATTACTCTCTTCTGGCCTGAAAGGTCTCTTGGCTACTAGGCAATCAATATCCAAAGTGGACCAGGCTGACTGCTCTGCCATTGAGCTGCTAGGCTGTCCTGGATAAGTCACTTGGCAGCTAGGCTAATGCTGCCTTGGCTGAACCCGATGGCTTAGTCATTTGGCTTTTCTCATTATATTTTATCTCTGTTGGATGGACTGATCCAATGGACTGCCTGCCTGGGCTCACTCTTTGATGAAAAGCTGCATTCCATATCACTTATAGCCTCTATGTCCTTTATTTCTCCTTCCTTTCTTAGCTAAACTTCTTGAAAAAGTTATTTATACTAGATAACTCAATTTTCTTTTCTCTCATTCACTTCTAAACACTGTAATCTGGTTTCTGATATCATCATTCAACTGAAACTACTCCAAAGTTTCGAATAATCTCTTAATTGTCAAATTAATTGCTTTTTCAAAATCCTCATCCTTCTTGACCTCCTTGCAGCCTTTCATATTCTTGATCACCCTCTCCTCCTGGATAGTCTCTCCTCTCTAGGTTTTTGTGACACTGCCCTCTCTTGGTTCCTCTCCTACTTATCTGATGACTCTAATTTTCTTTTGTTGGACTTTCAACTATATTATGGCCTCTAATCATGGTGTTCCCTAAGGCTCTGTGCGTATTTTTCTTTTCTCCCTCTATACTATCCTTCTTGGCGAGCTCATCAGTTCCCATACCTTAAATTATCATCTTTATGCAAATGATTCACAGATCTTTATATTTAGCTCTAATATCTGTCCAGAGCTCCATTCTCACATCATCAGCTACATCTTGGACAACTTGAACTGGATCTCAAACTCAACATGTCCCAAAGCAGAACTCATCATTTTCCCCTGTCCCAAATCCTTTCCTCTTCTAAATCTCCCTATTCCTATTGCAGGTACCACCATCTTTTCTGTCATCCAGAGTCTCAAATTTAGTGTCATGCTCAACTGCCCATTCCCAGTTACCCCATGTATCCATTCTGTTTCTATGTCTTGTTATTTCTACCTTAACATCTCTCAGAAGCATGTTATTTTTTCTACTCATACAGCACCCACCCCTGGTTGAGTTACTTAGCCCCCCAAACTCTGCTGTTTTAATAGCGTCCTTGTTTTTCTCTCTGACTCAAGTCTTCAATTCTAATTCATTTTTCATTCAACTGGTAATTTCCCTAAATTTCATATTTTACCATGTCACTTCCTTCTTCTGCATTCAAGGGAGCCAGTGGCTTCCTTATTATGGTCTAGGATCATATATAACATCCAGTTTGACTTTTAAAGCCCTTCCAAACCTGACCCTGCCTTCCTACTGTTCCAGTCTTTTTACCCTTTATTTTCCTCCATGCATTCTATGATCAAATCACATTAGCAATCTTGTTGTTCCTAGCACACAACATTCCATCTCCTTAATCTGTTTCTGTCCCTCATTTCTCTGCCTGGAATGTTCTCCCTTCTCCTGTCCAACTTCCAGGTTTCCCTAGTTTCTTTCAAGACTTAGATAAAGGGGTGGTTAGGTGGTGCAGCGAGTAGAGCGTCGGCCCCGGAGTCAGAAAGACCTGAGTTCGGATCCGGCCTCAGACACTTAACGTACACACAAACAAAAATCTAGCCATGTGACCTTGGGCAAGTTACTTAACCCCAATTGCCCTCCAAAAGGCAAAAAAAAAAAAAAAGACTTCGATAAAATCTTAACTTCTCCAAGTGCCTTTTTAAAGAGTCTTTTCTCACCATCTCCCATCACTTCTAGAGTCTTTCATCTGATATTATCTTCCACATTTGAATTTGTCTTGTTTATTCAGTTATTCAAATGTTGTGTCCCTCTTTAGAATATGAACTTCTTGAGAGTAGCATACTTTTGCCTTTCTTTGCAACTTTGGTCCTTAGTACAGTGCCTGGCACATGGTTTTTGGTTTTTGTAAATTTTTTTTTTAATATTTCCTACTCTTTGTTATCCCATTTTTTTTTTTGCAAAGATACTGTAGTGGTTTGCCATTTCCTTCCTCAGCTCATTTTACAGATGAGAAAACTGAAGCAAACAGGGTTAAGTGACTTGTCCAGAGTCACATAGCTAGAAAGTGTCTGAGGGAGCAGCTAGGTGGTGCAGTGAATAGAGCACCGGCCCTGGAGTCAGGAGGACCTGAGTCCAAATCTGGCCTCAGACACTTAACACAAAACTAGCCATGTGACCTTGGGCAAGTCACTTAACCCCAATTGCCCTACCTTCCCCCCTCTAAAAAACAACAACAACAACAAAAGTGTCTGAGGTCAGATTTGAACTCAGTTCTTGGCACTCTATCCACTGCACCACCTCCCTGCCCTTTAACACTTGGTAGACACTTAACAAATGCTTGTTGACTAACTCTTTTCAGCTGGAGTTCCATTGTGCTCTTTCAGCAAGGGCAATAACCCTTGCTCTAGGAATACCAGGAGCCTCTCCTCTTTGCTTCCCTCAGCATATTGGGTCTGAAGTTTGTCGCCTCTATGCAAGGGATCTAGACTTTCCCATTCAGACAGTTTTACCAATTTCAGAGCTGGATTCTCTGTTTACATTTCACAGTGTGTTATTATGCAGATGAATGATTAGAAACAAACATGGAGGCTAACTGTGCCTATGGGGTGAGTTCATTGTCTTTGCTGTCCTGGCAGATGAGCAACAGTTTCAGACCCTTTTTAAGGTAAAGGATCCATCTTTTATGTCTGAAAAGTCTTCTCCTTTGCATTTCAAAATTTCTTTGCTCTTTCTAACTTTTAGCTTTACCAAAATCTAGCATATACTATAGATAGCCATGATCTTCATCTCCCTCCCACCAGAACCTGGATTCTGCTGCTGTAACCACCCTGGGCTCTGATAAATGCATCTTAGAACCTGGCATTTACATAATTCCCAGACTAAGCTAGATCCCTCCTCTCTCTCTTACCCTTATGTGTCATCTTTCCCCTATTAGAAGGCATACCTTTTCGGGGGACCATTGGCTAGTATTTCTATTTTTAGCACTTAACCACAGTTCTTGGCATATAGCAAGCTTTTGATAAAAGCTCTTCCTTTCCAAGTCTAAAGGGATTACACCCTCACATATTCAAATGTTTGTTGAACATTTGATACTAAGGAAGGTTAAAAAAAAGTTTGCATACATTTTCTTTAGCCCCATGTTGCTTGCAACTATAGGAGGGGAAATGAGAATAAAATGAATGGAATTCCTTGAGAACAATTAAGAGACATAAGCAGAAGATGCTAAGGTTGAAACTATATGGGTAAGGTAAGTGGAGATGTGGAACTATCAGAGTGGGGACAAGGTTAATCTGGGAATGCTCTTTGAATGAGATCTACTATAGAAACCAAAGTGAAATATAATCAGCAGCCAACACACTGATATGACGCACAGAATCCACTTAGGTAATTAGCACACTAGAGGGGACTGCTGACGTGGGTGAGCTTAGAGAAAGCAAAAAGCTGTCTTATAAATCCTAAATCAGGTACCATTTTCAAGAAAGGATTAAGATGTTATACTCAGATTTCTTCGATTGTGAAATACACTGCAAGAACAGTTTTTTAAAATGGTGGGTCACTGACCTGAAGTGATCTAGCTTTTATGATAACCTATAATTGATCAATTAATTTACCAGTCCATAAGTATTTATTTGGCAATGACTTATATACCAGGTACTATGATAGGTGATGAGGTCACAGGAGAAAAATCAAACTATTCTTGTCCTCAAGGAACTTACATTCCATCAAGGAGAGGGAAGAGAGCATGAATATATGTAAATTTATTCAAAGGAAATAATTTTAAAAAGGTAGTTTTTTTTTTTTTCTGAAGGAGGCAAATCACTAGTAGATAGGGAGGGTCTCCTATAGAAGGTAGCAATTAAGGTGAACTTTGAAGGAAATTAATACTTGTACATGATGAAGAGAGAATATATTCCAGGTGTGGGGTACATACTTATTACCTATACAACTTCTCCATTTGGTGGGGGGAAGTGGATTTCTGGAATTTTAAATTTAAATTTCTGGAATTTTAAAGATTTACTTGTGGTCCCCTTCTTCCAGGTGCACATGCTTTGCCATTTTATGACTGCTTCCATGCTATATCCTCAAGCATATAGGTGTTTTGGCCAATCCCTGTTATCTCTCTGCCTGTGATGTTAGAGAATAGACAGAGCTAAAGAGATACTTGAGGAGTAAAATGGAGTAGTAGTTAGAGCACTGGCCTTGGAGTCATGAAAACCAGCTGGGCTCAGATATTATCTAAGACATTCATTATGTGACCCTAGGCAAGTAGTTTAATTTTTTATTTTATTTTATTTTATTTTATTTTTTAAAAGCAATTGGGGTTAAGTAACTTGCTCAAGGTTACACGGCTAGTCATTGTTTATGCGTGGGTGCTCATTTTCTGAGGCCAGATCTGATCTCGGGTCATCCCAACTCCGAGGCCGGCGCTCTTACTCACTGCGCCACCTAGCCGCCCCTTTAGGGCAATTGGGGTTAAGTAACTTGCCCAAGGTTACACGGCTAGGTTTTTGTTTGTATGGATTAAGTGTTGGAGGCCGGCTCCGAACTCAGGTCCTTCTGATTCCAGGGCCGTCGCTCTATTCACTGCGCCACCTAGCCGCCCCCGTTTAATTTTTCTATATCTCAATTTCTTCATCTCTGAAATTAAAGGTCTGACTTGATGGCCCTTGAGGTTCCTTCCAGCTCTAGAGTTATGATTCTATGATCATTCCTTTCTCTTTCTTTCTCTTTTTCCCTCTAAGACCTATTGACATTACCTGTGTCATTTAAATGCCTTGTTGTGGAGAAGATCAAGAATACAGGTATTTACCTCATCGATGGGGGGTAGCAATTAAAAACTTGGCAAAATGAAAGGGTTCCCAGCTGAAGAGTGAACTCTCAAAAGATTGCTTGTTCTTCTCCCCTCTGCTGTCACCTGAAGATCATCATGTTGGAGTCCAGCTGACTCATCTCTGATAATTAAAGAAATGTAGTTGTATTCATCTCCCTCTGGCATCTAAGACCCAGTAGCATCTCTTACCCTGAACCCTTCTTTGCTTATATGAACATGTTGTCTCTTCTGATAGACTAATCCCCTTGATGGTTCCATTTTTGTCCTTGTATATTCATCAACTAGGACATTTTCTAGCACATATTAGGGGCTTCACAAATGTATATTGACTGGCTGGTTGATTCCTCTGCCTCTATGGATGTCTCATGAGAAGCTTTTAGTCCCCCTAATTAGCTTGGCTCTTTAGCATGTAGGACAGCATCTGGCACATAGTAGGTTTAGCAAATTCTTGTTGACTTTTTGGAAACTTCCTTTAAGATACCAAATCTCTGCTATGAATGGAGAAGGTACTTAAGCAGTTTCATCAGCACGACTGATCAAACATTGAAGTTTTATCTCCACAGGCATGCATAGAGCTTACATGAATAAAGTGTGCCAGCACACCCAGAGACAAGCATCACCATCAGCTCCTCCTCTTCCCCTTCCTTTCTGCTTCATAGAATAGAATCATTGCAAGCAGGATACATAGAAGAAATATTAAAGGACTTAATGAACTACCCTTTCAAACAATGCTGTCACTATTTGGACAGAATCAATAAGTAGTCAATTGCCTTATCCAGGTGGTAGCAATTAGATTTTTTTTTGAACAGGTACCCTGGGTCAAGATCAACCACTTATCAATTGCTTTTCTGATAAAATATAAAAAGGATAGTTTGACATGAAAAACTTCAGTATAAGTGGATAGAGCACTGAACTTAGAGTTAGGAAGAATTGAGTTCCAATACCATCTTGAACACTTATGAGCTCTGTGACTCTGGTGACACTTAAGCTTTCTTTGACCCATCTGTTAAATGGGGTTAACATTAACACCACCCTTCAGGGCTGCTGTGGGGAACAAATAAGTTAATGTAAGTAAATTGCTTTGTAAAACTTTGAGTGCTTATAGATGTTAACTGTAATGGAAATGCAGATTTAAAGATCTTCCCTGCCCCTAGCTTAAGTGCACCTGGAGCCTGTGGTGGGAGGCTTGTTTTTCAGGGAAGCCCACACCTTGATACTTTGTCATTGGGCAGTGGGTCAAGGAGGTTGTTACAATCTCTGAGCTAGGAGAAGACTATATAAACCCTGAGGAGAGGCTTTGTTTTGGGGCTCACTTTGAGAAGTGTTGTGTGATTTGACCAGATGAGACTCTGGGAAGCCGTTGTTGAGAGCCCCCCGGCTTTGAAAACCCAGATGTTGATGCTTCCCTCTCTGGTAACTGTGATTTGATATTGATATGATGTTTGGACAGTTTGGAAGCCTGTCTGCTTGATCTGTAAGTTCTGTAACTCTGAAGTTTGGGGTGCTGACCTTTTCCCCTGAACTAGGTAATGTATGTTTGTTTGATTAAAGTAAGCTTGTTAACCCATTTTGAGTTGCTTTCCTTTTGAAAAGCAGATCTAAGAACCTGTGTTGGCAGCTACCCTGGGGATATTGGGGTGCTTGCTGCTACAAAATGGCGACGAGGATGGGATCTGCTGAGTAAAAGGAAAGTATGGGGGCTGGGATAATTGTTTGTTTCCCAGTTGTGGTAGCTGTGATTCTGTGGAGCCATGGAGCAGGAGAGAAGAACGGCCTGCATGCTGACTTCACTGAGCTGAGAGCAGGAATGGTGAGCTGCCTGCATGGAGATCTGTGGAGAAGCCTGGAGCTGCTGCCTTCTGCTGGAGGAGAAGGAACCCAGGAGTTTGGAGTTCAGCCACAGGACAAGATAAGGACTGTGTGGCAAAGCAGGGGCACTGAATGTGTTTCCTTGTTGCATCCCACAGTTTGGGACCCAGGGGGAGGATGGACTTGTAACTATGATGGGTGGGGTGAAGTGCCATGCACCCCAAGGACCCCACATTGGTTTTGTTGCCCAGCTCCCTCTCTGGATTTGGAAGCAGGGGCTGGAGCAGTGTTATGGGAAGGACACCCCCCTCCTCCCAAGAGTACTTTATGTGATAATGCTTTGTATTTTGTGAATTGATGTGAAAATGCAATGTACTTTGTTTAAGACCCAGTGGCCACTTTGGTAACTTTAAATGTATCTTGAAAATATGACTTAAGAGATGGTTAGTGCTGATTGAAATGTAAATTGTCTATGCTATGGGCATACTTAGTAAGACTTTACTGAATAAGGTATTGGTTGTACTTTGAGATATTGTTACAGATAAGAGACTAATTGAGTTAATCAAGACTTTGCCCCATGAGTGGAAGACTTGTACTTTGAAAACTGATGTAACTGATTGAGTTAACTTAAGAGTGACTATTTTTTGATTTTACTGATAAGTGGACTAACATTTGCCCCATGAGTGGAAGACTTGGACTATTGTATTTTGAGATTATATTGTGATTTTCTTATGTACCTGGAAAATGTGACCTAAGAGATGTTTAGTGCTAATTCAAATGTAAATTGTGTATGCTATGGGCATGAAAGATCTTGGGGCCGAATGTAATGGAAATGCAGATTTAAAGATCTTCCCTGCCCCTAGCTTAAGTGCACCTGGAGCCTGTGGTGGGAGGCTTGTTTTTCAGGGAAGCCCACACCTTGATACTTTGTGATTGGGCAGTGGGTCAAGGAGGTTGTTACAATCTCTGAGCTAGGAGAAGACTATATAAACCCTGATGAGAGGCTTTGCTTTGGGGCTCACTTTGAGAAGTGTTGTGTGATTTGACCAGATGAGACTCTGGGAAGCCGTTGTTGAGAGCCCCCCGGCTTTGAAAACCCAGATGTTGATGCTTCCCTCTCTGGTAACTGTGATTTGATATTGATATGATGTTTGGACAGTTTGGAAGCCTGTCTGCTTGATCTGTAAGTTCTGTAACTCTGAAGTTTGGGGTGCTGACCTTTTCCCCTGAACTAGGTAATGTATGTTTGTTTGATTAAAGTAAGCTTGTTAACCCATTTTGAGTTGCTTTCCTTTACAAAAGCAGATCTAAGAACCTGTGTTGGCAGCTACCCTGGGGATATTGGGGTGCTTGCCGCTACATTAACATCAATTGGTTACTACAACCCTATTTTGGGGGGGATTGTCTGGATCTGTTTCATTGTTAAAAGGACATTTGGGTGAGGAGACTTCCTTAACTAGTGCTAATCAATAGCTAAAATCAATAGCTAATCAATAAATGTTCTACTATTGAGAATTGTTGGGATGTCAGTGAGAGGTTAAGTGACCATAACTAGTATGCATCAGAGGTAGGTCTTGAACACAAGTCTTCCAAACTCTACAGCTGCCTTTTTCTATCTACTATATCACATTTCCTCTCATGTGTACCATAATCAGAGATAATAGCACAAATCTGAAACAAGCAAGTTCTATCTTCCAGTCTCTGTCCTTCTATGACACTTGTCCTGATCATTCATTGTGGATAGGCAGGTAGGAGAACCAGTAGAAAGACTGTTTGCCTTAGAGACAGAAGATCTGAGTTCTTAGGCTGCTATACTTATTAGCTTTTGACCTTGGAAAAGGCACTTAATTTCTCTGTGTCCTAACTTTCCTCTGCCATAAAATAAGGATAATAATGGCACCTGCTTCACAAAGTTGCTATAAGGACCAAATGAGATAATATGTAAAAGCACTTTGTAAGCCTAAAAGCATTATATGAATGCTAGCTGTTAATATTGCAAAATGCAACCTCCTATGAAAGCATAAGATAGGGAACTTGAGTTGTCAGTATCAAATCATATTTGTAATATGTGTCTGTATAGATGTGACACAAAACACTCACTTTTCCCAGCTGCCTAATGCATATGAAGTCTGTCCTATAATTGGTGGATCCAATATTTTTGTGTTCTTCCTGCTAACCTCTTTATAGAGATAGCCTATGGACATTCTGGGCAGCAAACCACATTATTCATATAAAACAATCTGATTTTTTCTAAATGACCCAGGTAACAACCTACTTTAGCTTGAGTTGCCTAGATATTTCATCTAAAAATAGCTCCTTTACATGAGTCACTTGAATAATTGCCTTATCTAACCTATTGCCTTGGCATGGTGGGTCAGCAGGTGCTGAAAACAAGTATCAGGATGGTTTTCATTGTTCACCAATCTGATGGAGAGCATGGAGATGGTTCCCAAACAGCCTTGAGAAAGGGTATAGCCTTAAAATCTTCTTAGCCCCTGGATTTTGTTTTAGGTCAGGCTTTCTTAACCTAGAGTTCAACAATCTTTTTAATTACATTCACTAGTTCAGGGGAAAAGTCAGTACCTTAACCTTCAGAGAAAATACAAACAGAGATATAAAGACCAACAGACAGGACTCTGACTGCCTAAATCAACTATACACTTTACCTACATCCCTAGACTGAGACAGTCTTTACAGCTGAGCAGTCAGGGAACTCTGAACATATAGCTATTCAAAATCTTGACCAGAGAATCACAAGATCCTTCTCATAAGTAAGCTCCCAAAGCAAAATACCATCTCAGAGTGTGTACACACACACACACACACACACACACACACACACACACACACACATACACATTCTCAGAGCCAGAAGGCATCACAACCCTCTTGACTCAGTTCCAAATAGAAATTAGAAAAAGGGGTGGCTAGGTGAATAGAGCACAGGCCCTGGAGTCAGGAGGACCTGAGTTCAAATCCGGCCTCAGACACTTAGCACAAAAACTAGCTATGTGACCTTGGGCAGGTCACTTAACCCCAATTGCCCTCCAAAAAAAAAAGCAAAAAAAAAGAAAAGAAATTAGCAAAAGGTGTGAAAGTCTTCCTGAGAGCAAGCCTCCCCTAAGAAAGGTTTCCTTAATGGGCTCCATGTGAGGCCTAATAATGGGCAGGTTTTGGACAGATAGAGGGGAGGAGGATGAGTGTTCTAGATGCCTGTGAATGTGGAGGATAGCATGAGTAAAGTAATGGAGGTGAGGAAATGAAAATTGCAAATGGCAGGGGTTGGGGGAAGACATTAAAAAGAATAGTCTATGGAGGAGACAGGAAATAAATGTTGGGCAGTAGCAGGAAACTATTTTGTTTTCTAAAACTCTTTTTTTGGTCTAGATATGTGGTATTTATCTGTGTGAGGAACCCCTAGTACAAAAAATTTTTCCAATGATTTAGCTCCCCTCCTGTTGCACTTATATTCTCAGAACCATGGTTCTCAAAGTATGCTCCAGGGACCATTAGGAATCCACAACATCCAAGGAGGTCAAAACTATTTTTTTATAATAATACTAACATACTTTAATTTTAATATGGTAAATTTTAATAGATAAAACCCATATATCTTTATCTCTGTCTATATCTATCTTTTTCTCTATCTCTGTATCCATAATTGAAAGATCCTCAATAATTTTTAAAAGGGTAAAGCTTTCTAAGACCAAAAAGTTTAAGAACTGCTTTCTAAGAAAGTTGATTGGCAGATCTATAAAAACAAGAGCTGTTCCCCAATTGACAAATGGTCAAAGGATGTGAACAGGCACTTTTCAGAAGAAATTATCCAAACTATCTATAATAATATGAAAAAATTCCCTAAATCACTATTGATTAGAGAAAGGCAAATAAAAACTAAAACCTCACACCTATCAAATATGACAAATCTTGTAGGGATAAGGGACAATAAATTCACTAATAAACAAACTATTGGTGGAGTTGTGAATTTTTCTGACCATTCTAGAGAAAAAAAATTATATGTATGCCCAAAGTGATCTAAAACTGTGCATGCCCTTTGGTACAGGAATACCATTATGAGTTCTGTACCCAAAAGAGATCAAAGGAAAAAGAAAAGAATTTACATGTCCCAAAATATTTAAAGCTATCCTTTTTTTTTGAGGTGGCAAAGAATTGGAAATTGAAGGTCTGCTCATCAATTGGGGAATGGTTAAAAAAGTTGTGGCATATGATTGTGATGGAGTATCATTGTGCTTTCAGGGAGTGCTTTCAGAAAAACAAAAGAAAAAAACAAGACAAGATGTGTATGAACTGATGCAAAGTGAACTGAGAAGAACTGGGAGATCCTTGTACAATGTAACAGCAATGTTGTAATGATGATAAATTGTGAAAGACTTGACTACTTTGGTCAATAAAATGATCCAAGACTGATCCAAAGGACTTAAGAAGAAAAAATGAGTTAGAGAGAGAACTGATGAACTTGGTGAAAATAATTGTCTTGCCCATTTTTCCTTAATGGCTAAGAGCAGCTAGATGGTTTGGTAGATAGAATGCTAGAGCTAGGAAGACCTGATTTCAAATCTCAGATACTTACTATCTGGGTGACCCTGGGTAAGCACTTAACCCTGTTTGTCTTAGTTTTCTTAACTTTAGAATGAGCTGGAGAAGGAAATGGCAAATAACTCCAGTATCTTTGCCAAATGGGGTCATGAAAAATTGGACACAACAAAAATAACCGAACAACAACAACAGTAACATGGAAATATGTTTTACCTGATTTCACTGTATAATTGATATCCTGCTGCTTGCCTTTTCAGTGGATAAGGGATGGGATGGAGGGAGGAAGAGAATCTAGAACTCAAAATTTAGAAAGAAAAGAATGTTAAAGATAAATATTTTTTTAAAAGAAAAGTTGAGTGGGCAGCTCAAGTGACTTGCCCAGGGCTACAAGATCATTGTGTATCAAATGGAGGATTTGAACCTAGGTCTTCCTGACTCTAGTCTAAATCCTATTTCTATCGTCATTTCTTTCTTGTTTTGTTTTAGATCTTATTTGATATCTTTGGTTCTTATTGTATATTTATTTACCAATATATCACCCACTACTCACATAGGATAGCTATTCCTTTTAACAAAGAAAATATATGAATATAAATGAGTATTAATATGAATTAGTATGAATATAAAGAAAATACATTAATAAATGTATGAAAAAAGAGCATATGTACTAGGCACTGTGCTAAGCACAGGTAGTACAAAAAAAGGGAGATAGAGGTAGAATACAGTGGAGAAGCTGAGAGTCTGATTATGACATTAGTAGGCTAGGGTGGGATTGTGTAAGGGTCCAGGGATGAAACTGGATAAGGTGTAAGCTCACTAATCAGAACTCAAGCTCCCAGGGGTGAGTGAGTTCTGGTGGGAAGGGTATAGGCAACAAAGCTTAGAGATAAAAAACTAAAAAAAACCTATCGACTGAGTCTGACCATATATATAATGTCCTGCTCTCATAGTCCTCATCTTCACTGCCTTTTATTTGTTATAACCTTTTAAAAAGGGTCTCTTTGATGTATCTTGTATACCAAGGGGCTGTCACCCAGGTTAAAACAAGGAGAATGATCTCTGCCATCCTGACCTGTGTGGGATCTTGGGAATGTCTCATTTTATAGCATAAGTCTTTATGGGAGGAAAGTCATGTGGTTGATGTTTGTACAATTTATAGCTATTACCTTGAGACCATTCTCTGTGGTACTGCCGAAAGAAAGTTGTCTCTGTCTTCTTTCTCGGGTAACATACAGTTCATGTTTCCTACAAAGGAAAGAAGGCAGACAGCTATGACTACAAAAACACTTGAGGTATTTGGGGCAGGGGGAAAAGCCACCATATACTTTGCTTTTATGACTGTGAGTTTTTCAAATCCTTTTTAGAACACAAGATAAATAGAAAACACATATGGGAGAAAAAACAACAACCTTCTGTGAAATGGTCAACAGTAAGAAAACAAATCTAATATCTTTTTATATCTCAAAGATCCCTTTACATGTGAAAATGATATTTATGGTCCCTGTTTCTATTTTAAACTTGAATTGTTTTAATTTGGGAGCGCTAAGTAAAAGCAAAGCATTTTTTTCTAACTAGAAAATGACCAGATTTTAACATGGAAACCACAGTGTGATTTTTTTTTCTCTGTGTGTGTTTGTGTGAAGGTTTGAACTTTGATGTGAATGCCTTATGCTTCTACTTCAGGATTTAAACTTCTCTATTCCAGAACTTTCTAGCTTCAAATAAATATCACTAATAAAATTTTGAAGGTCATGTTGGTGACCCATCAAACATGCTCTAAGGTTCCAAAAGTGATTATTTACATTTGGATCATGACATTGGTCTTTTATTTTCTGCCATGATTTAGAAAGCTGAATAAGTGCGGACAGTCTGGATTAGACCTCCCAAGAACTTACCTTGTAACCCCAGAGGCCCTCTGTCCTCCTTTCTTTCTTTTCTCTCTTCCCACTTGCCACCATGCAGGGGAAAAACACTGGCTTTCTGCAGGAGTGCTTGGCCTGATTTCAGTGTAATACCTGTATATAAATGAGTGAATCCAAAATTAACTCAAAAGACAGCAGGACTCATCTCAGCCTGTGAATCCATGCATAAAACACCATGGAGGGGGGAGAGAGAAATACAGTAAAATACTGATTCATCAGAAGTATTCAATTATCATTCAAATTTTTAACTTACCAAGGGGTTAACAAAAATTGAGCACTACATCCCCTTTTGTGGTTGAAAAAAATTGTTATTAGATTCATTACCATAGCAAGTAAAGCAAATAAGGCACAGTTCAATTTTAGAATCATAATCTAGCTTTGGAAAGTACCCCAGTGACCATTAATACAGTATCTTCTTTTGACAGATGAGGAAAACTGAGGTCTAGGGGGGATGAAGTGATGATGCTGGATCTTGAGCTATCTCGATGTGATCACCTTAAATAACACGATGGTCAAATAGTCTTCTATACAGAGGAGAAAACAGTTCTAGTTATTTGTGGTCCTTGATCACTTAATGGAGGTTTTGGCCACTCATTCATTCACTTGACAAATCTTTGATGAATGAACTAGAACCATGTTATTGTTGCCCAGTCTTTTTTTCAATCATATCTGACTCTTTGTGATCCCATTTGGGATTTTCTTGGCAAAGATATTGGAACCGTTTGCCATTTCCTTCTCCAATTCAGTTTGCAGATGTCTGTCAAGTTAAGAAACATTTATTATGCACTTATTATATATCCTGTACTGAATAAAAGGGGATAATATATCTAATCCTCCACACCTACCATCTTGGGATCATAGTGTCTAGAAGGACTACCACCACCAACAGATGAAGAAACTGAGGCAAGCAGGGTTAAGTGACTTGCACAGGGTCACATAGCTAGTAAGGGCCAGATCTGAACTCAAGATGTCTTCCTGACTTCAGACTCAGCATGCTATCTATTGTACCCCCTAGCTGCCCCATTAGAGCCATAGAATGTAAAAAAAAGAAAATTAAAATATAGTCCCTGTCCTCATGAATCTTATAATCTTTCTGGGAGATTAGACAAGTATGTAAATAAGTTTAAACTATAATAAAATAAATTAAAAGTGCGTAGGAGGGACATAAAGCCTTTTTGAACTAAAGATCATTTCTGGTTGGGAGATCATTTCAGTTTGGGCAAGATTATAAAGGCAGCGGCATCAGAGCAAATGTGCGTTCCAGGTATGGGGAATAGGGTACAGAGATAAAACCCTGACAGCAGGGTACAACCCTCAACATTCCTTAGCATGCCCTGCCTCTATTTGCTTTCCAGCCTAGTAGAACAGTGTGAGGATTTTGCCAGGCTTTGGCACACATTTTAAATGGCTGCAAAAACAAATATCGAATTTGTCTTACTGGAAGAGAAGAAAATGGCAAACATTGTGGGTTAGGTTTGCCTAGAAAAATACATATAAGATTATAGCTTTAGGGGCGGCTAGGTGGCGCAGTGAGTAGAGGCCCTGGAGACAGAAGGACTTGAGTTCGGATTCGGCCTCAGACAGTTAATACACACAAACAAAAAACCTAGCTGTGTGACCTTGGGCAAGTTACTTAATCCCAATTGCCCTCAAAAAAACAAAAACAAAAACAAATAAGATTATAGCTTTAGAGCCAGAAGAAACCTTGGAGGTTATCTGATACACCTCCCTCATTATGCAGGTGAGAAAGTTGGGGCACAGATAAATGACTTGGCCATGGTCATGTAGTTGGTATCTAAGACAGAATTTGAACCCAGACCTTCCTAAAGCCTATTCCCACACTTCATACATGACTACATCATACTGCCTCTCAGTTTGATTATTTACATATTTTTGGTTGACTACTAATCTTGGCATCTTTGTTAAGCTATTTAGAAATTTTCCTAAAGCAAATAGAAGATTTCACTGTCTGCACATTAAGTATCTCATTAGCTAGGTCAGGAGTAGACAATTATGGGTTTATAGCTTGCATTTACAATTAATTTTAAGTTTTGCAAGATATTTTACATTTGTGCCCTACAACAGCCCTGTAGGAAGATCTCTAATTTCCCCAATTTGACAAGGAAACCGAATTTGATAAGGGTTAAGTGACTTGCCCAGGGTCATGGAACTAAAACATGTCTAAGGAAGGAGTCAGATCCAGGACTTCTTTAATGGTAATCCATTGCATTACCCAGCTGATTGATAGCTAGAAGGGACTTAGAGGTGGTTAGGAATTAGCACTTTTGTTTTTGAAAGATAAGGAAACAAGTAAGTAAGCCAGGATTGGTTAAACAGCTAGCCTGACATTGGACAGCTTGCAGAGCCAAGATTGGAAAGAAGGTCATCTGATTCAAGAGGAGGCATTGGATTACTGGGCTTAGAGTTGGAAATTCCATATTCAAATTTTACTTCAGATACTTACTAAATTACATGACCCTGGACTAGGCACTTAATCTTTATG
The DNA here is from genome assembly GCA_011680675.1 of Gymnobelideus leadbeateri. Lineage (NCBI taxonomy): Eukaryota > Metazoa > Chordata > Mammalia > Diprotodontia > Petauridae > Gymnobelideus > Gymnobelideus leadbeateri. Next base: position 718,924 of record WOXC01004614.1, on the reverse strand, counting down.
GATGTGATTTTCCTTATCTGTAAAATTGACAATGTACAAGTCACTGTTCTCCATTCCCATGATCAAATGAAATAATGTCTTGAAAATGCCATATAAATGTTAGCCATTATTATTATCTATGATAACAGTAACCTTGGCTTTAGAAGATGAATTCCATTTTTATGTCATCTCTATCATGTAGGGGGAGGGTGAGTCAGCATCAGGGCAGGAACTAATTGGAATTCCATGGTTTAGATGTTAGCTTATCTAACAACTAAGTAAAAAGTTCAGCTCTCTAGGAATGTCATGTCTCTTCAAGGACATTTTATAAGGATCAAGTTTACTTGGAAAAAGGACATATGAAAAAAAGCATAAAACTCCTTCCATTTCATTATATTAGCAGCAATGTCAGGTCTAACATCAGATCCAGGGGATTTATAGAGGCTAGAAATGGGCAGCTCTGGGGAAGGGCAGCCTCAATAAAGGAGCACCTAATAGATGAATTGTAAATCCTGAGAGATGACAGGCTGTTAGAATAATTGCACTTTCAGAGGAAGGGTAGGAGAGAAAGGGGAATTGCTCCAAGATCGAGGAGCATTTGAAGCATGATATAAAACAGAGATTCTTACCCTTTTCTTGCATGTCATGGGGTTGACCTCTTTGGCAGTCTGCTGAAGTTCCCTTCTCAGGTTTTAAAGCGCATAAGACTAAATACATAAGTTTACAAAGGAAACCAATTATATTGAAATAAAGCTTATTGATTTTTTTAAAGTAAGTTCACAGATCCTAGGATAAGAACCCTTGGATGTCTACATAGATATAGTCCTCTAATTTCTGGGGTTTGGGACAGTAACCATGAATGAATATGGAGAAGTCACTATGAATGTTAAGAATGAAACAACATACCAAAAATTCTATGATGCAGTTAGAGCAGTTCTCAAGAGGGGGATATCATAGCCCTGAAAAAATACGTTAACAAAATAGGAAAAGAGAGGATTAATGAACTGAATATGCATTTAAAACATCAAAAAGCCAAGAAATAAGGCCAAAATTAACACAAAAGAGGAGATATTAAAAATTAGAGGGGAAATAGATAAACTGGAAATAAAGAAAACCTACAGAAATGATAAATAAAAGTAAAGGCTGGATCCTTGAAATAACTAATAATATCTTTAGCCAATCTGGTTAAAAAAGAGGATGGAAAATTAAATCTACAAAAAAAAAAAAAACCAAAGGAGAAGTAACAATGAAATTGTCCTGTTTATTAAGGCCTTTATCTCCTTATATGTTTTCTACCTTAGTCACTGTAAAAAGATTGTTCATATTTTCCAATTTTAGCAAAATATTTCACGTAGACTATCTCAACCTATTCTGATAGGAAGAATGGCACTCCAGACTACATAGGTTACTAAGTGGCACAATAGTGCACAGAACGCTTGTCCTGGAGTCAGGAAGATCCGAGTTCAAATTTGATCTCAGATGCTCATTATTAGCATGTCTCTGCAGAATTAATTTAATTGATTAATTAATTAAGTGCCTGCAGTTTCTGTTCTTTCCCTTAGAGGCTAGAGAATAGACAGGAGATAGAGCACTATGTGGTATAGTGGATAGGCTACTAGATTCAGGGTCAGTAAGATTTGAGTTCAGAGTCAACCTCAAGCACTTTCTGGTTATGTCAAGTCATTTAATTTAACATCTACCTCCCAATGCTTTTTTTAAAAATTGATTTGTTTATTTACTTTTAGTTTATAACATTCAGTTCCACAGTTCCTTGAGTTTCACATTTTCTCTCCCTCCCCTTCCATTTCTTCCCCCCTCCCCATCATGGCAGCATGCACTCGAATATAGGATCTACAAATATCTTCACATTAATCATTAGGTTGTAAAGAAGGATTATAACTGATGAAATGATCAGTGGGAAAGAGGAAACAAAACAAAACAAGAAAAAGAAACACAGCTAATAGTTTGTTTCAATCGTATTCAGGCTGCACATCTCTTTCTCTGAATGTGGATATCTCTTTCCATCATCGGTCTTTTGGAGGCGTCTTATAACCTTGCGTTGCCAAGAGGAGCCCAGTCTGTTGGAGTTAGTCGTCACATATACGTTGTGTCTGTAATTGTGTACAGATTTCTCTTGGTTCTGCTCTTCTCACTCAGCATCAGTTTATATATGTCTCTCCAGGTTATAATGAAGTCTGTCTGCTCCTCATTTCTTATAGCACAGTAGTATTCTATTACATTCATATACCACAACTTGTTCAGCCATTTCCCAACTGATGGGCATCCCCTTGATTTCCAATTCTTTGCCACCACAAAAAGAGCCACTATAAATATTTTTGTATGTGCACCTCCCAGTTTTCTTGAGAGGGTAAGTTGAGATATGGTTGCAAAATGCTTTGTAATCCTTAAATGACTATATAAATGCTGGGTATTATTAGATTAGGATTTCTCAAACTTCTTAGACCTTAGATCTTAGACCCCCCTCTAAACTCTTTTTTTTTTTTTAAAGCAATTGGGGTTAAGTAACTTGCTCAAGGTTACACGGCTAGTCATTATTTATGCGTGGGTGCTCATTTTCTGAGGCCGGATCTGATCTCGGGTCATCCAAACTCCGAGGCCGGCGCTCTTACTCACTGCGCCACCTAGCCGCCCCTTTAGGGCAATTAGGGTTAAGTAACTTGCCCAAGGTTACACGGCTAGGTTTTTGTTTGTGTGGATTAAGTGTTGGAGGCCGGCTCCGAACTCAGGTCCTTCTGATTCCAGGGCCGGCGCTCTATTCACTGCACCACCTAGCCGCCCCCCCCCCAAACTCTTAAAATTATTGAGGAACCTTTCCCCACCCAAAGCTTGTACTAATGTGGATTTTTAATCACATTAGAAATAAAACAAAACATTTTATCATTATAATGAAAATATCTTTGATCTCATATACCCCCCAAAAGGGTCTTGGGGATCACCAAGGGTTCTCTGACCACATTTTAGAACCAATGACCTAAATACAGTGAGGTGGTTTGAGAGCAGGTCAAATGGCTGGATACAAGGAACAGTCATTAATATCATTGCCTGCAGCCATCCACCTAGGTAATTTTACTATACATCTTGACACTGATCTGCTTCTCTCTATTTGGAAAAACTTAACAGTGTCTGGGCTAGACTTTCAGAAATCATGCCCCTTGTCTCTGGGATCAGCACTGGGAAAATCAATTTGGGAAAATTGGTTTCAAAATTAGGAGATGAGGAAGGCCTAATAAAACAACAATTTGTCTGAAAAAGTAGACTTCAAGTCAACATGAACCAAAGATGGGACAGATACATATACATATATACACACACATACACAAACTTACACACACATATATGTATACATACACATATATACAGACACACATCAGCCAAAAATCAAACAGTATCTTGGGCTGCAGCAATAAATAAACACTATGTGTCGGGCACCATACTATGTTCTGGGGATACAAAAAGAGTTGTTCAGTCCCTGCCCTCAAGAACCTTATAATCTAATAGGGGAGACAACAAGAATAAATGGGAAATAACAGAAGAAAGACACTGGAATTAGAAGGGGTTGGGGAAGCCATGGGAAAGAGTGGTCCTCAATGCTTCATTTTTCATCATGTGGAGAGGGTGACTTTTTGTTTATTAATAGACCTCTTGATTCAAAATTGATTCCATGGGAAAAGATACAAGAACACCTACAATAGCCTTTAGATTTGTAAGTACTTGAAATGTAGAAGATATAATGTTACACTCAATTTTCAAGAGGGCAGAGCTAATTGGGTCTGGATGTTACCTGACCACATCAGAGGTAGTAACCGATTAGAAGGCAGATCACCTGATCACCTGGAGTCACCTTGCTTAATTTTCTTTCCTACTTTGCCTGTAGGAAAACAAGCATTTTGACTCTTTTCCCTATCATTAGCCTCTCTTCTTTTAGGGAGAATGGTACAGGCAAAACCACCCATTGCCTACAAGGCCGTGCTCAGGATGAACTAGGTGCTTCCGAAGAATTGTTGCTGTGATTGATGAAGGAAGTGATTTATTCAGGAAAAAACAAATTCTTTGGAGATTGTAAACTGTGCTTTGGGAATAGATACGTCCTTATAAACTTCAAGACTATACTTTGGAACTGCTTAAAGTCCAGCTGTTGTACTACAGGAAAGAAGAAAGAAAAAAGTATTTTTATAGTGCTTATTATATTCTGGGTAATGTGATAAGAGCTTTACAAATATTATCTCTTTGGATCCTTGCAACAACTTGGGGAAGTAGATGCTATTTATTAGTTTCAATTTGCAGTTGAGGAAACTGAAGCAAACAGAGGTTAGATGATTTGCCCAGGGTCACACAGCAAGTATGAGGCCAGACTTAAACTTACGTCTTCCTGACTCCAATTTCTAAGTAAATATTGAAATGAATTGCTTTTTCATGTTTTGGCAACATTTTGTACATAGGGGAAGCAGATTAATTTAATATATCAGAATTTTTAATATTGTTTCTCTATTAAGTTAAAAAAAATAGACCTTCCAACCCTAGGTAGAAAGTGGAAAATAGAGTTTATTAACAGCTTGGAGTATTGGAAACCTAAATTTAAACAGTTTTCAAACAAATATTTATTAAGTATGCACTAAGGGTTGAACATAATAGTTAAGTACACAGCAAGGGACAAAGATAAGATTTGGTCTGGTCATCAGAGAGAATTCAATTTAACAAAGGATAACACACAACAAGATTTAACCCACAATGGCCCAATTGTCTTGTTGAGATTTTTTTTTTTAACAGAAGAGCCTATCTTTAAACTTTGCTTAAGCATTGCCTGCCATCTCCTCCCCTCCCCCATTTTCTCCTCCACTGTAAAAGCTCTGTAAAGCCTCTTTTATGTGAGATAATTTTCCCCATTCTTCCTCTCCCCTCTCCCAGAGCATTCTCTTTTTCTCATCCCTTCATATTTTTTTTGAGATAATCCTAACATAGTCAACTGACAACTATGCCCTTTGTCTATATAGGATCCTTTTAATTGCCCTAATAATGGTAAAGTTCTTAAGCATTACATGAATCGTCTTCCAATAAAAGAATGTAAACAGTTTAATCTTAGTAGGGCCCTTATGATTTCTCTTTCATGTTTTCCCTTTTATATTTCTCTTGAGTCTTCTGTTTGAATATCAAATTTTCTATTCAGATCTGGTCTTTGAATCAAGTATACTTGGAAATCCTTTATTTTATTAAATATCCATTTTTTTCTCATGAAGGATTATACTCAGTTTTGATGGGTAGATTATTCTTGGTTGTAATCCCATCTTTTTTGCCTTCTAGAATCATATTCTAAGCCCATCAGGCCTTTAATGTGGATGCTGCTAAATCTTGTGTGATCCTGACTATGGCTCCATGATATTTGAATGATTTCTTTCTGGCTGCTTGCAATATTTTTTCCTTGACTAAAAGCTCTGGAATTAGGCTATAATATTCCTGGCAGTTTTCATTTTGTAGTGTTTTTTAGAAGGTGATCAGTGGATTCTTTCAATTTCTATTTTACCCTCTGGATCTAAGATTAGTTTTTAGTTTTCCTTGATAATCTCTTGAAATATGATATCTAGGCTGTTTTTTTTTAAATTAAATTACATCTCTTTGATCTATTTTTTTTCAGGTCAGTTATTTTTCCAATGAGATATGTCACATTTTCTTGTATTTTTTCCCAATGTTTTGACTTTATTTCTTGATGTCTCATGGAGTCATTGGCTCTTACTTGTAAATTCTAATTTTTAAGCATTTATTTTCTTCAGTGAGTTTTTCTACCTCTTCTCCCATTTGACCAATTCTATTTTTAAGGTATTTTTCTTCAGTATTTTAAGTGTGTGTGGGCACCTCTTTTGTTAAACTGTTAATTCTCTTTTCATAATTTTTTTGCATCACTTTCTTCTCCCCCTTCCCCCAATTTTTCCTCTACTACTCATCTCTTTCTTTAGCTTTTCTATGATTTTCATTGGGTTTGGGTCCTTAGTATTTTCTTTGAGGTTTCTCTTGTAGCTGTTTCCATGTTGTTGAGTTTGTATCTTGATATTCCCTGCCACCATGGTAGCTCTTTATGACCAGGTTCTTTTTCACTGTTTGCTCATTTTTCTTGTCTATTTCCTTACTTTGAGATTTATATTAAAATTGGACTCTGCTCACCTAGGGGATGGGGTGGCACTGCCCCAAGTTTCAGGCTTTTTCAAGCTACAATTTTCAGAGCTAGTTCTGGGGGTCTGTGAGTTTTATTTTGCTTCCAAAGTGGTATATCTTGGGAGAGGGATGGTCACTGCTTTCCTAGTTTATGCTCTGGTCTTTGTCCATGAAGGGTCCCTGCTCCTTTGCAGCTGTAAGCACCAGTGCTCCTCTGCCCTGGAATTGTAACACAGAACTGTGTATGGGTAATAGAGATGCCAAACAGTTCAGGCTCCCTTGTAACCCCTTTCTGACTAGTTATCTCATTCTCTTACTGTCTCTTCGTTGAGAGTTTGAGAAGTGCTGTCTCAGTCACCTCCAAGGCCCACTGCTGGGGTTGCCATTGCATTTGCTCCACTGATCTCCCACCATGGGGTCATGGACCTCTCCTGCCAACCTCCTATGTTGTTGTAGGCTGGAAAAATGTCTGATGCTAACTTTTTGTCAGGTCTGTGAACTCCAGGATTCTATCTGGTATGTTATTTTAAAGTTGTTTGGAGGTAAATGTTGGGAGAGTTCACCTGGGCAGTTGTCCCTATCATCTTAGCTCTGCCTTGCCATAGCTGTAAAGTTGGAAGGCAACTCAGAGACCTTCTCATTTTACAGATGAAGAAACTGAGTCCTTGTTGCATGCTGAGGAGATGAAATGTTGTGTAAGGAACAACAAGTCATTTGGCACAAAAGTATCTTAAAGTCTATGATTCTAGTTGGCAAGGAATTTCATTAATTTTGAGGTATAAAGGTTAACTAATTTTGATATTTAATATAGCCCGCCCTAGTAATTATTAGTTGGGTGCCTTTATAACCTAATCCCCTCCTAATTTTTCTAATTCTCTTACACCTTCCTCCCCAACATGTCCTTTCCAGTCCAGTTACACTGTCCTCCTGGCTGTTACATAATCAAGACGCTATATCTCTCAGCTCTGGTCATTTTCTCTGGCTGGTCCCTCAGACCTGGAATGCAATCCCTCCTCAACTCTGGCTACTTTCTGATTTCATTTAGGTCCCAACTACTTTTAATTTATTCCACAGATCCTTTTAGTATTCAAAAATATACAATGAATAATGGCTTAACTGTGAAAAAAGAAGAAGTTCTGTGATCTGCCCCCCCTCCCCCCTAAAGTGAGAGGAAGCTAGGGGGCCTGGAGTCAGGAAGACCTGAGTTCCACCCTGACCTCAGACATTTACTAGCAACGTGACCCTGGGAATGTCACTTACCTTTGTCTCTCTCAGTTTCCTCCCTTGTGAAATGAGGATAATAATAGTAACCACATTTCATGATTGTAAGAATGAAATGAGATAATATTTGTAAAGCACTAGCACAATATTCGGCACATAGTAAGTTCTTAATAAATGCTTGTTTCCTTCCTTACCACTGTGGCTTCAGCCTTTCTCAACATATATAGATGATAGATAGACAGACATACACAAAGATGATAGATAGATAGATAGATAGATAGATAGATAGATAGATAGATAGAGACATGAATAGATACATAGATAGATAGATAGATAGATAGATAGATAGATAGATAGATAGATGATTTGGACTTATGTGGCCAGACATATATTATTTGGCCAGACAATGAGTTAATCACTGAGGATTCAAATATAGGCAATGGAGATAGTCTTTGCCCTAAAGGAATTTATATTTTAGTGGGGGAAGATAGCCTAAAGGGGAAATGGAAAGGTGGAGGAGGGGCAGGTGTTCTGTGCATTATGATTTGGGAATGGTGTCTGGATATAAAGTAAAGGTCTAGCTCTGGGCAAAATGAGAACCTGAGGAAGTTCTGGGGAAGAATCCAAGTTTCTGATGGGAATAATGGTGGGAATGAAGACAGAATGGTTTGGAGCTAGTGGATGGCAAGTAAGGTTCTTAAATTCAATAGTCTCCTGATCAAGGATTCCCTCTTGCCTCTCTTTAGTGTGTTCCTCTCTTCACAGCAGAGCACACATAGAAAAGTGCTCTGCACACAGTAGGTGCTCAGTTTCAGAAAATTGACCTTTGCCCAATTTTATTTAGCTCTTTGGTGGTAGGCAGAAGAGAGGAGTAAAGGAAAGCTGTTCATGAATTTTAAAAGATTTCAAAATGTTTTTAAAAAAGCATTGTTGTCACTTCTGAATACTCCTTACTAAAAACAGAATGTTCTTTTGTTAACAAAGATGTACAGTTAATAAAAACAAATAGAAACATTGATGATATTTGAAAATGTGCACCTCACTCCATTCTTGTTTATCAACATTCTCCTGGTGTTGATCATTACAAAGATCTTAGTTTTGGGGCCTTTTGGTCTTATTTTTCTTTATATTATTGTAGTTATTATGTATGTTATCTTCTTTCTTTTTATTTTCCACTGTATTCATCCATACAAGTTCTTCTGGATTTCTCATATTTGTAGCTAAAAATTTCATTTTACATTCACGTACCACAACTTTTCTGGCTGTTCCCCAATCAAAGATACCATTTTGTTGTGTGGTGGATAGATAGTCAACCTAGAAGAGATACCTCTGACAACTCCTGGCTATGTGACCTTGGGCAATTCACTTTACCTTTCAGTGGTCCAAAGCAAGTCTCTAAGACATAAGGTACAGATATGCATTGGTAAAAAGAATTTCCTCATTTCAAGGATACCACAAGTCCTGTCCTTATCCGTATTGGAGCTACCACATACAGGATGAAGAAATTCCTGATTTTTTTTTTTTTTGCCTATGTCTATACTGTGGGGTTAGTGATTTTAACATAAACCAAGCTTTGCATGTCATAGAGTATGATGAACTAAAATTCCCCTTAAGGGACAAAGAATACACACTGAACTCTGTTTCAGCAAAGGAAAGCAAAATGACATTGAACATAGATGACCTTTTGTGATGAAAGAAATTCTTGATCCTCTCTACTTTTTAATTCTCAGCCATCTTCTAGAACTGGGATGGGCAAGTAAGCCCTATTAGAAAAGGTCAATGATCAGAGTCTGATTGCTGGTTGCAATCCAGCAACTGCAGACATGATTAACAGATCATCATTTCAACCCCCAATTCTCCTCCTTGGCCATTTTGTAAAGTGGCTTCTGAAACTGCAGTCATTCTTTTAAATTAGAAAATTGTGTCTGAATAGTCCTAATCCCCACATTGGTTTATTGGGAATAGATGTCCTTTAAAGTACTTATCGAAAGCTTTTTCACTTCCTTGGGTATTGGCATGATGTGGCCCAGATGGGATGCCACCCCATGTTGGCACTGGGTTTATAAAATGAAAATTGTGCAAATGCCCAGCTTGCCTTGGCTTGCCTGGCCTGTTTTTCTGCCTTCATGACCAGATATGAGCTACTTTCTATCTCATCTCTGGGTGTGTCTCTCTCAGGTTTATTCAACTGGAGACAGACCTTTATTCATTCGTTAGTTCATTCTTTCCATTAAAAGGTACCTGCCACAAGTTCAGGAAGACACAGACTTTTCATGGCCTTTGTCTTCAATACTTCTGTTTCTCACTGCTCTAGTCTTTGTTCTACTTTCCTTCCTATATATGGTAATGTTCTCTTTTCCAAGACTGACCACTTCCAGCTGTGATCTTCCTACCCCTTCCCCTCTCCTCTCTGACAGATTTCTGTGATGCACAGCTGTATTCATTCAGCTGCCTGCCCAAGGCCCCATACTTAGGAGATCTCTCTCTGGCAGGGCTCCTTGGAGGAGAAACACAATGTAAATAATAATCCTAATAAAAATAATGAGCATCATGATTTCCTTTAGTGTTTACTGTAACAAATTATATATCATCTGAGTTCATTAGCTGGCAGAAACTCCCTTTACTCTCTGTCTTCCCTAATCCATCACTTCAAATGGTCTCTGGAAAAATGACCTCATTCATTTGTTGAATTCCAATGCAGGCCTTAATGTTTTAGAAATGATATAGCAAGGCATGGGCCCTGCTGACTTCATAAATCATGGTATGTATCAACCCTTTTTAACTACTGACAAAAGCAGGACAGGGCTCCATGCAATTAATTTTTTGGCCTATCCCCTTACTGTCACTCAACAGCTGAAAATCTCTTTTGGAAATCCTCTTGAGTACCAATCAAACTACTTCAAGTTGTAGCATGTTTATTTGGAAAGAGTCCTAGAATGTTGGAACTGGAAAGGGACCTTGGAACTTTCCTCCTCTGATCTCATTTTGTAGATGAAGGAACTAAGGCCCAGAGAGGTTAAGTGATTTGCCTGAGGTCACCCAGCTAATTAGTGGCAGTGATGGGATGAGAATTTAGGACAGATTTTCTTCTTTGTGATTTAGGGAATAGACAATTGTTCTCATGTGGTTGGGAACATTTTCCCTAGATGAGTATAATACATTTTTGTAATTCATTTTCTCCTTCTGTTAAAGTGATGTTCTATTTAATTTCACCAAGTGTTTTAATGGTCCTTATGACCCCTAGTACCTTTGGTTGGATCAGAAGTTTCTAATTTTATTGTTGTTATTTTTCAAGATACACTTAAGGGAAATTTTATGGTTTTCACTGCAGTCCCATTTTTTTTCCCTGGGATTCACACAGAATGACTGACTCAAAAGCAAGCTGAGAAAGGGCAGGGTAGACTGGGCTGTGTACTCAGCGAGAGAGAGAGAGAGAGAGAGAGAGAGAGAGAGAGAGAGAGAGAGAGAGAGAAGTGAGAAGGAAAGTAAGGGCTTGTTGTTCCCAGCCCTTAACCATCTTAACAAAATCATTTTGGAAGGAGTTAGTAGATTGAAAATATTGGAAATTCTCTGATCTAGGGGACATCATTGGTTAACACAAGATATCCTAATAATCTATAGTTTATTCTGGGGTAGTGGAAATGATATTGTTTGGTGGTAGGATCATAGAGTCATAAATTTAGGTATGCAAGGGACCTCAGAAGGCATTTAGTTCAACTCTCTCATTTTTCAGATAAGGAAACTGAGTCCCAGAAAGATTAAGTGATTTACCTATAAGTACATGTCACAGGTGAGATTTTAACCCAGGTTCCCTGAGACCAAAAATAGTGAACTATTCCATGAAGTAGATTGATGGGAGAGAGAGGAAGGGTGTGGTGAGGTATGATAGTTTGACACCTTTACTAAATGATCCTCCATACAGTCCACAGAAAGCCAAACAGACCTGCCCCTGACAGTAGTGGAGTGGAAAAGAACATTGAGATACCTGGGTTTGAATCCTCGTATAGATACTTAAAAGCTATATGACTCCAGGCAAGTCACTCCAACAAAATCTCAGGTCCCTCACCTGTAAAATAGGTATGATAATACTTGCCCCTCTACCTCACTCAACTGTTATACAGGGATGATGCTTTGTAAATCTTAAAAGGATAGAACTGTGATTTTAATAGTTAAACAGAACACCCTGTGAGAAATCTCCTTCCTCCAGTGCAGCTCAGCACAAACAGAACTCCCAGTGAGAAATCTCCCTTCCCCAGTGCAGCTCAGCACTGTGTCTGCAGTTTAGAGTCTCAGAAGTTGACTTGCTCAGTGAAGTATTAACTAAGTGGCTCAGGAGGTTTCCCAGTCAATATGTATCATGAGCAAAACTTGAATCCAGTCTTTCTGTTTCAGAGCTATTTCTTTAGCCATTGCATAAAGCTGCCTTTGTCATATAAGTATGAGTTATTGTTTACTGTTTTTAATTTTTTATTTAATTATTGTTTAACAAACATTTATTAGGAGCTTACTATGTATAATACACTATGCAAAGTAGAAGCAGCTGTTTTCAGTCTGGGTCCTTTCATGGCCCTATTTGATGTTTTCTTGGCAAAGATACTGGAGTGGTTTGCTATTTCCTTCTCCAGCTCATTTTAGAGAAGAGGAAACTGAGGCAAACAAAGTTAAATGACTTGCCCAGGGCTATATATCCAAATGCCTGAGGCCAGATTCGAACTCATGAAGATGAGTCTTCCTGACTGTAGCCTCCACACTCTATCCATTGTGCCACATAGCCATGCAAAGTAGAGGGAAACATAAAAACAAGCAACACAAATTTCCTCCTCAAGAAGTTACTAATTTCTAGTAGGTTTCCCACCCACTGGCCACACATACAGACACTATGACTGTCTGAACATTTTCTGAGGTATTTTCTGCTGACTTCAGAGGATGTACTAGCATGGAATCTTAGAAATGGAAGGCAACAAGGGGAATATCTAGTACCACTCATACTGGAAGAGAAATTCTTTCTGAAAAATTCCCCCCCCCCCCCAAATAATTTTCTAAACATTTCTTAAAAACATACCTTTGTGATTTCAACTGGAAACTACCTTAGAGGGTGTCTGGTCCAGTCCATACCTGAGCCAGAATCCCCTTTAGAAGATATCCAACAAAAGGTTATCTAGTGATTCACTTGATGACCTTCAGTGTGAAGGTGTGTCCCAGAGCAACCCATTCTCCTTATGAGCATGTTTTTCCTTGGATCTTACCTAAATCAGCCTGCCACTTTTGCTTATTCCTATTCATTTGGCCTTCTGGACTAAGGATATATACTTTCCCTTCAAAGGCATCCCTCTCCCAGTTTGATTTCTGATACTCTGGGCTTTGCTGCCATGACTCAGATGTTTCCTCCCCCTAGAAGTTCTTGAAATCCCAGCAGGCTTCTTACCCTAGAATATCCCTTCCCCTTTCTTTCCCCCTTCTCCCATTGGTGAGCTTGTCCCAGACTCTTCATTTTGAGGAAAGACCCAAGATAGGCATCCTGAATTCCTTTCATGGCTCTGTTTCTGATTCTCTGGACTTTGCCAACATGCCTCTTGTGAATGAATTATCAATCCCCACTCCCCCTTGCTCCTCCCACCATTCTACTTTTCTCCCCCATTGAAATGTAAGCTCCCTGAGGGCAGGGACTATTTTTCTTTTTCTTTGTATCCCTAAAGCTTAGCACAATGCAGTGTACTTGATAAATGCTTGTTTACTTGATGTCTATGTATTTTGAAAACAAGTAACATAATTTAGGAGAAATTTTTTTCCCCTCAAGGTAAATATCTTCAATTCCTCCAGCCTCTCTTATATAGAAAGACCTTGAGACCTTTCACCAATGTGCTTGTCCTTCTGTATGTCCTTTAGGTCATCATGGTCTTTCCTCAAATTCATTTCCTGAAATTGAGAAAGGAAAGGGAATAAACATTCATTTAGGGCCTACTATGTGCCAGGCACTGTCCTGAGTACTTTTTTTTACAAATATCTTACTTATTCCTCACAACAACCCTAGTTTGAGGTTCTGTTATCATTCCTATTATTATCCCCCTTTTATTGGGGTATAAATTGGGACAGATAGAGGGTAAGTGACTTGTTCAGGGTCACACAGTTAGCAGATCTCTGAGTCTGGGTTGGAACTCACATCTTCCTGACCCATAGCTCAAGCCACTGAAACCCAATCCCTCTGCACACTGACCCATAGCTCAAGCCACTGAAACACCATCCCTCTGCACACTGATTAGGCAGAGCAGGGAAAGGGAAACCTACCACCACATCCAGGGAGTACTTATATCCATCTTATATGCAAATGGATCTGTGATCTCTTCATTTAAGGAGTTCCCTTCACTAAGGCAGATTGCAACTCATCCACTCCTTCTGGACATCAATATTCCCTTGAAATTTTTCCACAGATAGGACCATACAATGTGGTAAAAGCCTTCTTCACTTTATCCTGAGTACTTAACCTATCTTGTGTTCCTTGATGATATAATATAATTCCTTGATGGTATCCTTTGCTTCTTATCTTCTTGGGAATTCCTCATTAGTCATATGCCACAGTCTGATGACACCTGCCATGCACCTCTCCTTTGCTTTCCATGTGATGGTCATGTTTTAGTTCTTCAGAAACAATGATATTCTAGGCCTGAATGCCACATAGCAACATTGGTCAAATATTAGCATTGAAAAGCTGGTTCTTTACTTTCGTTGGAAGCTTGGGGTCAGCAATAGCAGTTTGTGATTTCCCCAAAGCAATTTCCCTCTTTCTTTTCCTCTTCTGTCCGGTCATTATTCATCCATCCTGTCTATTCTAGATACACTATCGAATGAGGTCATTTGGGTATCCCTCTTTGACAAAGCCAAATATGGAGGTCATTGCTCTTTTAAAAGTAATGGGCTTATGAATGGGAGAGCAGCATTTCCACAGAAAAATACAGAGAAAGAAATGGATGTGGGGGAATAGGGTTATGCTCACTTAAGTGGTAGGAAGTACACAAGGCAAAATAGGCAGTATTTTTCTTCATAATATTAAATGATTTGCTCCAATGAGTCACCGAGAGTGGCTGACCTTGGCCTTTTCCTCCTCATCTCTGAGTTTCTTCTCCCTGGTAACAAGGAAGAAAGAAGGCTCTGCTTTGCTGGTAGGGTTGGTGGAGGATTTTTTGTTTTGTTTCATTTTTTTTCTATGATATGGGACCAAATGATTATAGATATAGAAGTGAAAGAAACCCCAAGGATAATCTATTCCAAGTCTTTCATTTTACTGATGAGGAAACTGAGACCCAAAAAAGTGATATAAACTGTCCATAGTCACAAAGGTTGCAAGTGGCCTAGCTAGGCCTTGAACCCAAGCTCTGTGACTTCAAACCCAGCACTCTGGCTGGCATGCTGATTCATAGCAGTGAGTAGACAGCTACATCTGTGATATTTCTCAAGCAGGTTATTTTTGTTCTTTACTCAAAAGCTTTTGGTCTCACTGAGATGTCTTTACCAGCCCTGGGGTATTGGAACTCTCTGATTCCCTGGCAGCAGAAATCTCCCCTTTCCCTATTTGTCAATCTAAAATCTCAATCATCCTGGCCTGGCAAAGGAACAAATGACATTTTGTTTTATATCCTCAAAATTTCAGGAAGGAAATTGCAATAGGATGGATTTTAAAAGAAAATAGGCCCAAGGGATGAATTATGAAGAGGTAAAAATATTTCAGTTATCAGAAAGGGAAATGACAGGTAGTGATGATCCCATTGGGATAAAGGGAAGAGATGTTAGACATCAGTCAAATACTTCTAGTCCAGAATGAATCATATAGAACTTGGACGTTCATCATTAGCTCAATGCTTTCATTTTTATAGATGAGGAAATTGAGACACAGATTAAGCAACTTGTCCAAAGTCACCTAGGATATAATTCTCAGAGGGTGGATTTTAACCCAGGTCCACTAAACTAGTGTTGTCAGACTCAAATAGGAAGAGGGCTTCTAAACTGTATATAAGGATCCCTGCAGGTTATATGATGGCTGTCATTACTGTTGTTGACCTCAGACACTAAGTTGTGTGAACCTGGGTGAACCACTTAACTCTATATACCTCAGTTTCCTCATCTATAAAATGAACTAGAAGAAGCACACACTTGGCATGGGCTCCTGTTCTAATCATTTCTAATACATGTAAAAAATGAATCTAAACAAACTTTAGAGCTACAGAACCCACAAAGTGACAGAGAGAAACAAATCTCCTACTGAAGGAAGCCTGGAAAGCTGTCAGGAAGGGGCCATCCCACCAAGTTAGGAGCTGAGATCAGGCCTATGTGAGTTCTGTGGTTTTAGCCCTGGGGTATATCCAACCAGTGGCAGCCAGAGCAGACTTCAGAAGAGTGAATCATCAGTAACTATGATGGTTTCCAGACTTCTGAGCCCATAAACTCCAAAGACTAAGTAAAAGGTCAATGTGGATCTCAGTTGGAACAGGGGAGGCACTGCAGAGTGTGGTCGGCTCCTGTCCCTGGGGCAAGAAGTGACCAGAAGTGCAGCAGCCATGCAGCTGCTGCTGCATTGCTGCTTCCCAAGCTCTTGGCCTAAAGATCATAGGGAACCAAGTGACCATTCAAAGGGTAATCACTCTTGCTTTAACCTACTTGGATCTGGATCTCAGTCTTGGGTAGTGGTCCTGTAGTGTGTGACAAGTCAACCAGAGCTTGTGGGAATTGTGGAGAGGGTGCCTGCCTAATAGCTCTGGCAGCTGCAAAAATCTCACTGATTTGGGACATAGCTTTCTCCATTCTGGAAGCAGAGTTCTACCATGGCAAAGAGCTCAAAAGCCAAGTAATAGGCTGGCAATATGAGCAAACAGTGGAGGCACAAACTGACCATAAAATCCTTTATTGGGGACAAAAAAGATCAAGGCATGGAGCAGGAGGAAGATAGCAGAGTCAGAACTCCTGCATCAAAAACCTCCAAGAAAAATATGAATTGGTTACAGGCCATAGAGGAGCTCAAGAAAGATTGAAAATCAAGTAAGAGAAGTGGAAGAAAAATTGGGAAGAGAAATGAGAATGATGCAAGAAAATAAAAAAAAGCAAGTCAACAGTCTGCTAAAGGAGACCCAAAAATACACTGAAGAAAATAACACCTCAAAAAATAGACTAACTCAAATGGCAAAAGAGGCCCAAAAAGCCAATGAAGAGAATAATGGCTTAAAAAGCCAAATTTGTCAGATAGAAAAAGAATTTCAAAAACTCACTGAAGAGCATAACTCTTTCAAAATTAGATTGGAGCAAATGGAAGCTAATGACTTTATAAGAAGTCAAAATACTATAAAACAGATCCAAACAAATGAAAAAATAGAAGGCAATGTGAAATATCTAATTGGAAAAAACATCGACCTGGAAAATAGATCCAGGAGACATTATTTAAAAAATGTTAGACTATCTGAAAGCCATGATCAAAAAAGAGCCTAGACACCATCTTTCAAGAAATTGTCAAGCAAAATTTTCCTGATGTTCTAGAACCAGAAGGCAAAATAGAAATTAAAAGAATTCACTGATCCCCTCTTGAAAAAGATCCCCAAAAGAACAAATTCATGTTGTGTATCCTTAATGGGGTCCTGATTGCAACAGGACAACATTTTTCCACTTCTTTGATTAATTCTCTATTCCGTTCACCATAATAGCTAAATATTCTCAACTCTCCTTAAGCCCCCCCACAACAGCTCCTCTCAGTTGAAAACTTCCCCTCATATTTCACCAAAATATTTGAGTCTTCTCCTCCCCGTCACACCACTCAGATATTTTCCCCTATTTTCTGCTTGTTCATCCATTTCTTATGGAGAGATGGCCCTTCTTCTTGCTCAGGCAAACTCTTCTACATGTAACTTTCATTACATCCCTTCTGGTCTTCTCTGACAGATTGTCCCCTCTACCATATTGTCTGAAGTCTTTAATTTCTCCCCACCCAATTGTTCCTTTTTTGTTGCTGACAAACAAGCCCATGTCACCTTCATCCTTAAAAAGACTTCTCATTTGATCTGACCATTCCTAATAGCTACCACCCTATATCTCATCACTCTGTCCTGACTAAACTCCCTGAGAATTTTTTTGTAATTGGTGCCTCCACTTCCTTTCCTCTCTTCTAAACTCTCTTTATTCTATCTGCTGGATACATAATTCAGCTGAAACTACTCTCTTTCTTGGGTATTCTACACAGGGGAGAAAAGAACTTTAGAAATCAGGAACTATAAATTATATTCTTTGCGATGCTCTACCCTGCACTCACTATATACTAGTGAGAAAGTATGTCACAGTCTTTTTTGGGGGGGAGGGGGGAGAAAGAAAATTACATTTATTTAGCACCTACTAAGTACTGAGCACTGTGTTAAGTACTTTACAAATATTGTCTCATGTTTTGGGTCAATTATATCACCTAAGTAAAAATGCCTTTCTAAAAGCTACTTGTCTAATTGATCTGGTGTTTTTCAACTGATAATCACAAAAGAAAAACACCCATGGGGGCCATGATGTATACATAGCATTAGAAAGACAACCTTCCAAACCTCAAGGCTACCTGTAGACCCCAGATAGAAGTTAGTTAGTAACCATGCTCTGGGGACCTAACTCATCAGAGTGGGAGTTGACTTAGTGGCCTCAAAGCATTTGTTCCTTGAGCATAAATGAGAATAGCTGGACTTTGCCTACTTCATTTGGTCTCTCTGAGTCTGTATCAACTGGGTTTGTGAAAGTGCTTTGAGGATATTTTATGAAATCAAGCTTTCTGCACAGGTCTAATCTGGAAGTCAGAGACCACATTTTCCACTGATGGGGCATAGCATAGGAGGCCCACGCATCCTGAAATTCTTACCCAGATGGAAGAAGGAGTGGTCTGATACATAGTTCTTCAGGATATTCCCCAGGTTAGGATATCATCCAATGGGCTGGAGGGGTATGGAGTGGTATTTTGTTGATGAAGTGGCTAACCAGGATCTCAGTAAGCAGGAAAGCAGATAGGATGAGGATCCATCTGGTCTGGTCTGACATGGTCTGGTTTGGCCTCTAGTATAAGATAATGGAAGGAGCAGCAGACTGGTAGGAGGGAAGGAGATAAATGGTCATCTCTTGCTTTTATGACTCTCACATATTGTCTATTCCCAGAAGTGTGGGCAGGAGTTCCTTTTGCCAAACAGGAGGCTAAGGCAGGGCTGAAGGTCTTGTCTTGGGACAGCACCAGGAAGAGTGCCCAGACTACTGAAGAGCTGAATTTAGATTGGTGGCTGAGAGCAGAGTGTTTTTTTTTTTTTAAGTATAAATAGCTCTTCATGTAGACTAACTGTAATTTCTAATTGTGAAATCCATAAGAATCTCTGACAGCCAGGAAAAGAAAAGACAGATTTACTGAAATACTGTGCTAATTTAGAGTCCACTATCTCACTTAAAAAAGAAAAAGAGACTTTTTTCCTCTTTCACCCACCAAGAAGTCTTAAAAGTTCTCCCGCAATCTGCAACCAGTAATCCTGCTTCTATTTTTAGTGATTTAAACCCTGGCTTCAAAGGTACTCTGGCAGTTAGACTAAGAAGGTTGTGCAAGGGTGGAAGCTTTGTCTCAGGAAGCTGTATGACAAAGCAATCTACTCCTTCCAGATAACACCGGAGGAGGACAGACTTTATTAGGCATTATGCTGCCATCTCCTGCCCCTTGGAATAGACCTGGAACTCTGAACTAAGACCACTACTTCCTGTTCCTACCCATTCTCATCAGAGGCCATCTAGTCTAAACCTTCCTTTTACAGATAATGAAGCCCAGGGAGGTTATAGGCTTATAGATTCAGAGCTAGAAAAAAAAGAATGTTAGAGTCTTTTTCCTCCAAAATCCTCACTTTACAAGGGAAAATATTGAAACCCAGGCAGGTGGACTTCAGGGATTTTCCCTCCTAAAGGTCAAAGGTGGGATTTGAACCTAATTATTCTGGACTTCAGTGTCAGTGGTCTTTTCCAGTACCGTACTACCTGCTACTAAGCAACTTGGAGCCAGATTCAGTTTCAGCCTTTTAGTAAACATACCAGGTAGCAGCAAATAGACAAAAAAAAAAAAAAAAAAAAAAAGAAAGAAAGAAGCAGAGGATGAGTGAGAAAGACTTCAACATGCCATTCCTTTATTTATTGAAAAATAACCTTCAACTACGTCCTAAATAACTGCATAAAGAAACTTTGGGGAGCTCAAAAAGACCAGAGAATATAACACTCAACCACACCCACTCCACACTGTTACCTGCATCCCCACCTTTTGATAACATTTAACCTAAAAGAAAATAGCTTTTGAAAAGGATATATACTAGTAAGGGTAAAAGTAATATAGTGACCCTACTTTTGCAAATGTGGATTGAAATTGTCAAATTGTTGATTAGGGGTTGAAAGGGACCTTGGAGGCCAATGAGTCCAATCCTTTCATTTTATAAATGGAAAAAAAATGAGGCATAGAGGGGTTAATGACTTTCATAGGGTTACATAACCAGGAAGTGTCTGAAGTCTGATTTGGACTAAAGTCTTCCTATCCAAGTCCATTGCTCCAACCATTCCATTACTGCTTCAAAAGTGAGTATTATTTTCTATATTTTGTGTTTCTAGTGAGTCCCCCAAGGCTAAATTTGAAAAAACAAACAAACCAATTAATATTGTGTCAATAAAGAAAATGTTTCTATCATGATTCTGCTACTATTAAATCAACCTAAAAGAAAGGTTTTCTTTCTTGATTAAGTATAATAACACAACATAGCTGCACTCTCTGTTGTGTATAACATGAACCCCATGACCTCCATAATAATGGTAAGAAATCATCTCATGGTTCCTAGCCAACTTCATTTCTTGTAGTAAGGATTAACAAGGAGAAAAGTACAGATAGAACAGTATATAGAGAACAATGTTGTTTGTCTGTCTTTATGTATGAGCATATTTTATGAAGAATTCACACAAAGCAGCTGCTCACGTGGAGATCAGAAGAAGAGATACAAAGATACTCTCAAGTTCTTTATGAAGAACTTTGGAATTGACTGTGTGAAATAAGAGATACTGGCACAGAAACACCCACCACAACAAGGAAAGATATGCACTCTATGAGTGAAACAGAATTATGGCAGCTCAAAAGAAACTCAAGACACACAACTTTAAAGACATCTCCACTCCAAATATTCAACTGAACTATTTGTACCCAATCTGTGGTAGAGCCTTCAGGGCTTCCATTGGTCTGACAAGATACATTTGAACACACTACACATTGACTCCAACATAATGATATCATTTTGGTCCTCTTCAAGAATGAAGAACAACAACCAACCAATGTATGGTTGAGTGGGAGTACCAAGTTTCTCTCTCTCTCTCTCTCTCTCTCTCTCTCTCTCTCTCTCTCTCTCTCTCTCTCGTGTGCGTGTGTGTGTGTGTGTGTGTGTGTGTGTGTGTGTGCATGCACGTGTGTGCTCTGTACAGTGCCTGGCACATGGCGAACACTGAATAAATGCTTGTTAATGATAATAATGATGGTAACAGAAATATTCAAGATAAGTTGTTTGATGGTACTCTTTCTAATTCAGTGGGAAAGAATAGGATTTTTAAATATGGAAAGCTATATTGAGGGATGAGGAACCTCAGAAGTGTTGGTGGGTTTCCTGCAGCCTTCTACTTCAGGGAATTCTTAGCAGTTGGTGCCATCTTTTCAGTGTGACCATATGCTTGGGGGAGATATAGCACAATGGGTGACAACTAAGTTAGAATTACAATCTACACATTTTTAAAACCCTTCTGGGGTAAATGGATTACACATGTTACAAATAACTTGGCATAGATCTCCAATATAGATCTTCAGACTTCCATTTGAAATGGAATTAGGAGGATTCTGAGTCAGGGGTTCACCTCAATTAAGAAGACTTTAAATGGTCTTTTGAAATTAACATGGATTTTTTACTTTTTTTTTTTACCATTTCCAGGAAAAAAAATTCAGATGCATGTTTTTGGCACATGTCACCCTCCTTTACAGTCTTTTCAATATCAGATGGATATGGCTTCTGGCCAAGTATAATTTCTTAGCCAATGCTCTGATGTGAAAAATTAAGAATTACTGTATCTCAGAATTGTAAGTGACCTCAAAAGCAATCTTCTTCAACCCATGCCCTAAAAAGAATTACTACTTCAGTGCACTCAACAAGTGATCATATAGCTTTGCTTATAAATTTTAAATGACAGGGACTTCATTACTTCATGGAACAGCTCATTCTACTTTTGTATAGTGATGATAATTAGAATGGTTTTCATCACATCAAACTTTAATTTAACTCTTCAAAACTTCTCAAGCCTCTTGTCCTTAGGTTTATCTCTTGGGGCCAAAGAGAACAAGTATAATCATTTATATCATTGGTTTTTGAATATTTTACCACAGCTACTCTACCCTTACCTACCTCCAGAACTCTCTTCTTCTTACTTAACATTCTTAGATGCTTTAACATGTGACATGCAACATTACTACTATCTTTTGTTATAATTTTATGATTCCTTCATAAAAGATATTCTCTATGGGTAGATAGTTCATATTGATGAACCATCTGGATCCTGTACAATTAATGATGAGATATAAAAAACTTGAAATGAGTCTAACACCAGCCTCAGTTTCTTCATCTGTATAATGAGGGTTTGGACTAGGTGGACTCTGAGTTACCTGCTATCTTTAGGTCACATAATCTAAGCTCCACAGTAGTATATGCACATGCCACCTTCTAGCAGAAAAACAGGCCATTGTAGGCAATGCATAAATGAGTTAGGAACTATCTGTATAGTGATACAGTTAAATATTATCCTTGGAAAAGAGTCCACCTTGGAAAAGAGATAGATGATAAATTAGTATGTCATAAAAGCCACAACAAAGAGCTATGGAATTTCTGTGATTTCCCAGGACAGAAGGTAGGGTTTCTTGGTTAATTTGTGTATAGGTACATTCTGTAGACAAAATTGCTCTTTATTTGAATGGGAGCTCCTTGAGGGCAGGGAATTTTTCTTTTTTTTTCTCTTTGGGCCCCTAGCACCAATACAATGCAAATAATAGACACGAATAAATGATGGTTTAGTAGCATTGAATTGGCTAGTAATCAATAAATCAATGAATAAACACTTACTAAGTGCCTATTATGTGCCAGACACTGTGTTAAGTAATGAGGTTTAAATCAGGTGAATTTCCAGGCCAATGAAGCATGTTTATTTCCATATTTTTCATCAATTTCTTAACTTTTTCATGACATGTGGCATGGTAGAAGGTCATGTTGCAGTTTTCTCTCTCCATTTGGGAAGGTATGTAATTCTGGAACAATTTTGCATCTCAGTACATCAGCATATTTATCAGAGTTCATCATTATCTCAAAGGGGGAAAAGTTTTCAGACTTACTGGAAGTAAAAAAAATCTACAAAAACTTTTTGGAGGGCCTGAAAAACATGACTAGATCTTAAAGGCTTGCCTGCACATCTTCTGACAATTATTTTGGTTGAAAAAAAAAGTCTTATCAGTAAAACAAATAAACAAACTTTTTTTTTCAATTTTCTAATCTTTGTCTTGTGTTGTTTGTGACAAGGATTTTTTCTTCAAAGTCAATGTAAACAACTATTTTTTTTGCTGGTCTTTTCATTATTCTTCCAACTTCAAGAAGTCTATGTTGTATTATAGAGGAATTAATAATAATAAAATGTCTCTGAGCTACAGGTTCTTCTGAATGTCTTTTTTTTCTCTTGAGGATTAATTCAGTTGTTTTACAACAGAAAAAGTCATCTCTTTGCATTTTGCTTTTTCATTTTAAGTACTTTGTACTTTGCTCTATTTTCATTGTTGGCTTGCATGATACTTGAAAGCTTGACTTCCCCATACTACTGTAATTTCTCTAATAGTCACTGAAGGGTGCTCTTCAAAAGCTACACTTTTTGCACTTTTCCTTGGAATATGATCCATTCTTAAAAACCACAGGGTTAAAATGCAATAAATAGAGCAATGAAACATATGAGGATGGCACAAAATCCACCATCCAATGACAGTGAATTAATTGAAGGTAGGAAAACCAGCTCAATGGCCAAGATCAGGTGATGTGAGTCAGTCTTATGCCAAAAGAAGCACACACCCATGACGGTTACCATCATAAATGAAACCACATCAAAATTATTGTTTGTCTCAAATGATTCACCCAACCTTTCTTCCTCTTTTTTTAAACAATATTCCTCACTAAGATAAATACTTTTAGTAGCAATTAAAAAGAAAGAAACACAAAACCTGAATACCAGGCCACCAATAAGACATCTTTTGGCAACAAAACTTAACATTACATTCAATTGCATGAAAAGTTAGAAGACCCCCCCAAACATGAAGAATAAAACCTGGCACCTTTAGACATCACAACAAACTTGGCCTCCTATAGAACTATGAGTCAGTGGGTCTGTTGGGCAATGACTTACCCAGATATGCTGTTGATGGCTTTCCCTATGACTGGCCACATTTCCAAAGACAACTACTCTCTGTGTATCCTAGTTATGCATTGAGCATGGTGATACTATACCTATAAGTAGGACATGTAAGGGTGGCCCAGGGGATCCTTTGGAGCCCTCAGGATAAATCCTTCTCTCCTCCTCCACACCTTGTGGGAAGATCAGGATGATTCAGGCATGACCTACTTAGCACTCCTGAGAACAAACTCTGAGCTTACCCACTCTCAAAGTGCTAGTTGTGAATCCTCAGAATTTCTCTATTTCATGTTCAAAAACAAAATCATGTGCTTTGAAAACCAAGTACTACCCTGAAAGCAAAACTTGCAACTTTTCAGAGATTAGGTTTAACCTAAATCACTATCAGTATTGCATTTCTTTCAGGTCACCAGGCTTTG
Organism: Gymnobelideus leadbeateri; assembly: GCA_011680675.1. Classification (NCBI taxonomy): domain Eukaryota; kingdom Metazoa; phylum Chordata; class Mammalia; order Diprotodontia; family Petauridae; genus Gymnobelideus; species Gymnobelideus leadbeateri. Next base: position 694,658 of record WOXC01004614.1, on the reverse strand, counting down.
TTATCCTTAGAGGTGTGAGCCTTTCAAAGAGACTTTTGGTTGTTCACTGAGAACTTCCTTCACCCATGCAGCTCACCATCCATCCATGTTCTGATCCTGGGGTCAAATCCAACTTTTTCTGCTTGTTACCTAGGTGACTGGGCAAGTCACTTAACCTCATCTCTAAAAAGAAAGAATTAGATCAGATGACCTCTGAGTTCCCTTCAATTTTAGATGTATGTTTCTATAATTCTAAGTCTTTGATACCCAATCAAGTCTAATTGGAGAAAAATCTCCCTAATCATGGTAAACATATTTGGATTCAGTTTTTAAATTTTGGGACTCTATCTTTTCTGAAAATTCATGTTCTGAGATTCAAGAGACTGAAGTCAGGCTGGCTAAACTTATCCATATGATATTGATTTTTAAAATGCATATTTCCAGACAGACCATTGTAATTATGATAGCACATTTACTTTGAAAATGCTATATTTGAATATTATATTCTGAGGCTTTAGGGAGATGAAAAATTTATTTTATTATAAATTATAAATATTTCTACTTAAGCTCAGTAAGACTATATTATACTTTCAGAAAATTAATATGCAAAAAGGCAGAATTATAGAATAAACAAATCAGGAGGTGGTTACATCTACCACAAAAGATGACCTTGCTTTAGGGAAAGAAACACCATTCTTTAATTATAAGTACCCAATTCTTCTGGCACATTTGAAACATAATTTCCATATACAAAAAACTTGATTTACATATAACCTTTTAGAATAACACAGTTTTAGAGTTGGAAGGGACCTTAATAGCCATCTGGTCTAATCCATGCTTGTAAAAGAAAGTGCTCTATAATAGATCCCACAAGTTGTCATTGAGTATTTATTTGAAGACCTCCAGCAAGGGGGAGCTCACTTACAGCTCTACTTTTGGTTAGATCCAATTATTAGAAAGCTTAGTTATTGCCCAAAGCAAAGCATATCTACAATTTTATGATGAGAAAATAAGAAATACTTTTAATAGTAAAATAAGAGAGGTAAAAACTAGAATTGACCAAAATTCTAAGTTTTAGAGTCAATGAGTTAGGTAGAAAGCCATGAAGAAAAAGTGGGTAGGGAAGGTGAGTTAGGGAAGGGACCTTGCTATGGAGAATATCCATTAGGATGGTGAATTCCCTGGCCTATTGGAATCTTATGTATCTAATTTCTTATTTTAAAAGTATAAATTCAAAGGATTCCCACTGATTTTTTCCCCTAATGATTACCAGTAACCATTTCTACACTGTGGCTTACTATTAGCATTTCATGTTAACAGAACTTCATGAAATAATACAACAGCTGTAATACATGATTAGGATTCAGACCTCATGGGTTTAACTTCCTATCTTGTCACCAACTTGCCCTGTAATTAAAAAAAAAATCAAGCAATTATTAAAAGACATAGAACAAAGCAGATATAATAATTTGTACCTTACTGTATTCTGAAAGCTAATTAGTGTACCTGGAGATTGTCAGATTAAAGACTCAAGCAATCTGAATTTCATAGAATTGTAGAAGGTGAGGCTTAGGAGCGACCTTAAAAGAATGTCTAGTTGAACCGCTTCATTTTATACATGAGGAAACTGAGTCCTATAAAGTAAAATGACTTGTCCAATTAGGTAATGGTAAAGACTAAATGATAAGTCACCTGGGCCAAGTCTGGTTTCTTTCCACTCCCTGTCTTGGTTTTCATCTTTTGATCTCTCCTAGGGAATATATAATGCACTGTCAACAGTAGACACCTAATAAATGTTCAGCAACTTTAATTTCCCTGAAATTGTGCTTAGTATTATTATGATTCTGCCACCTTTCAAGATTTATTTCTAATATTTAAATTGTTTACCTAAAGCCAAACAACTGAAAAGATGAAAAATGCAGGTAATTAGTTGATTGGTTGGCCTATATCACACCAGGCAGTTGGTTTTGACCATTATTTTATTTGTTTTTCAGAGCACGAGCTCAGCTAGCTTTGGCTCTCATACACACTGTCCTATCCTACCTGGCCTTGCTCAGGGTCAGCTCATCAATTGCCTTTCCATGATGGGGATCTCCCTTGGGCTGATGCATAGAGGAGCAGAGTCTAATGATAGTAACAGAAGGTCAGGGGTAGAGACTAATCAGAACATAGAGGCATAGCTCGCAATAGAGTTGGAGAACAACTAACCATTGGCCAAGGAGGCAAGAAAGAGAGAGGCTTGTCCATTTGTCTAAGTGGTGAGTTTGAACTGAAGGCAGCAAACTATGTCTATGAAAATAAACTTAGGTTAAATCGTGTTGTCTTTTCACATTGGAATGAAAACATTTCCTCAATTCCTTGAACTCCCTCTTCCAGGTTCAACTCTAATGCTGCCCTTCTTTTTTTTTTTTAATTAATCAAATGCTTTATTAACTTCTGGTTTACATCATTCATTTCCACCAGATTATGAGTTACATTTTCCCCCCATTTTTTCCTTGCCCACCACCCCAGAATAGCAGTCCCACTAGATATCCCCTCATCTAATCTGCTCTCTCCCATATCTTCTCCCATATCCCCTTCGACTTTGCCATTAGGGCAAGGTGAATCTCTGAGCCCTAATGCCTGGACATCTTATGAAACATTTAATTTTAAAACTTTGATTTTCAGATCCATTCCCTTCCTCCCTTGTCACCCACTCCCTCTGAAAAGATAAGCAATTCAGTATGTGTTGTACATGTATAGCTATGCAAAACATTACCATAGTAGATATATTGTAAAAGACGGCTTATATTTCCCTCCCACCCATCTCACCTCCCACCTGGTCCATTCCCTACTTTGATCCTGTCCCTCTTTGATAGTGGGTACTTCTAACCTCCCCTCTCCCCAGAATGCCCTCCCCTCCATCATCCCCCTCTCATCCCCCTTTCCCCTACTCAGGAGAGTGAGTGAGGGTAAGATATTCCATTTAGTATGTATGTGATTCTCTCCTTGAGCCAACTTCAATGAGAATATGCTTTTGTCTTTTTGCCTTCCTGTTCTTCCCCTCCTCTGAAACTACTTCCCCTTGCCTCTTCTATATGACATACTTTACCCTAACCTGTCTCTCTCCATCTCCTCTTGTCACTTTCCTCTCTCACCTCTTGACTTCACCCCTTAAGAATCATCCCTTCCTTGGGGCGGCTAGGTGGCACAGCAAGCAGAGCACCCACCCTGGAGCCAGAAGGACCCGATCTTGGATCTGGCCCCAGACACCCAACACACAAACAAAAACCCAGCCATGTGACCCCGGGCAAGTCACCCAACCCCAATTGTCCTCCAAAAAAAAAAAAAAGAATCATTCCTTCCCATCAAATTCAACCTGTGGCCTCTATCCATGTATACCTGTGAACATAAGCCATGTATTCAATTATTTTCATAATGAGAAAGGTTTCATCAAAGACAGTTATTGTTTTTCCATGTAGGACTGTAAATAGTCCAACTTTGATAAGTTCCTTTTGATATCTTTTCCTTGATTACCTTATCAAGCATCTCTTCCTTCTTGCCTCTGAATGTCAAATTTTCTATTCAACTCTGGTTTTTTCATCAAGAATGCTTGAAAGTCCTCGATTCCACTGAATGACCATATTTTCCCCTGAAACAAGATACTCAGTTTTGCTGGGTAGGTGACCCTTGGCTTCAATCCCAGCTCTTTTGCCCTCTGGAATATCATATTCCATGCTCTTCGATCCCTCAGAGTAGAAGCTGCCAGGTCCTGGGCTATTCTAATTGTTGAAATTGTTTCTTCCTGGCTGCTTGTAGTATTTTCTCCTTGATCTGGGAGTTCTGGAGCCTGGCTATAATATTCCTAGGAGTTTTATTTTTGGGATCTTTTTCAGGAGGTGATTGGTGGATTCTTTCAACCTCTATTTCCCTCACTAGGTCTAAAACATCAGGGCAATTTTCCTTGAGAATTTCTTTAAGGATGATTTCTAGGTTCTTTCTTTGATCATGGCTTTCAGGTAGTCCAATAATTTTTAAATTATCTCTCCTGGATCTATTTTCCAGGTCAGTGGTTTTTCCCATGAGATATTTTACATTGCTTTCTATTCTTTCATTTGTTTGGATCTGTTTAACAGCATCTTGATTTCTCATAAAGTCACTAGCTTCCATTTGCTCCAGTCTAACTCTGAAGGAATGAATCTCCTCAGTGAGCTTTTGAGATTCTTTTTCCATCTGGAAAATTCGACTTTTTAAGGCATTCTTCTCCTCATTGCCCTTTTGGGTCTCCTTTGCCATTTGAGTTAGTCTATTTTTTAAGGTGTTATTTTCCTCAGTCAGGCTGTTGACTGTCATTTCATACTTTTCTTGCATCTTTTTCATTTTTCTTCCCAAATTTTCCCCCACTTCTCTTATCTGCTTCTTAAGGTCCTCTATGGCCTGTAGCCAGCTTGTACTTTCATTTGGGGCTTTTGGTGCAGGAGTTCTGACCTCATAGTCCTCCTCCATGCTTTGATCCTCTTTGCCCCTAAAATAGGAGTCCAATGTTGAACTTTTCTGTTTATTTTGTTTTATTTGCCTAGGCATGTTGCCACTTAATTACTTGATTTTTGGGCTTGTTGCCACAGTAGGACTCTGCCACCAGACAGGGGAGCTTCCGCCCAAACGTGGGGTCTTCACAACTTCTGCCAGTTGTGTGGCCCCTGTAAAGCTTCCACCTAGTCTGGCAAGTTGGATACCCACCCCAAACTTCCCCCCCAGATCACAATTCAGATCCAGGCAGTTTAAAGCAAGAGTGATTAACCCCTAGACTGATTGCTGGATCTCCCTACAATTCGCAGACCGGGAGCTAGAGCCACTACTGATGCTGCAAAATGGCTTCTGTGCAGCTGTTTCTTCAGCAGCTTTTCGCCCCCAGGTGAGGAAGCCACCCATTCCCCAAATACTGGTCCCAAAATCCATAGGGCACTAACCTCTTCACTTTGTCCTAGGCATATCTGTGCTGATAATTCTGGAATCGCCACAATTGCTGGTGTTCTGGGGTCCCTCCAGCTGGCTGAAGGCCCGGCCGCCTTGGGGCTAAAACTGTGGACCTGGGCTCGGCTCTGCTCGCTGCGCTGTTGGTTCCCAGCACACTGTGCTGCCTGCTCTCAGAGCGCTGCGCTGGCCACTCCCTGCAGGGCTGCTGGGCTGTCCTCAGTAGGAGGTTAGCTTCTCTGTGCAGTTCTGTGGGTGCTGGGGCTCCAGAAGTTGTTCAGAGTCCCCTTTCACATTGTTTGAAATTTAATGCTGCCCTTCTTAATGAAATCTTCTTTCATCCTCTAAAGTGAAAAAAATAGCTTTCTCCTTAAATTTCTCAAAATACATTGCCTACATTTCTCTGTGGCACTTATATATCTTTTACTATATATATAGTGGTGTGTGTGTGTGTGTGTGTGTGTGTGTGTGTGTGTGTGTGTGTATGTATGTATCTCTCTGCTATTATATTTCCTCTTCTTCAGGTAAGAGCCTATCTGGCATATAATTGTTTTGAGGCTTTGGAAGGGTTTCAGTAGGTCAAAGTTACATAGAGCTGAGGTGGGACTGGGGGAGGGAAATGGTTTCTGGTTGTGAAACCTCCCTGAAATGAATTTAGGGGAAGAGGATCCCTGAAATGGAAATTAGGTATGGTTGTTTCTTACTCTAAGTTAAAATGATTTCCCCCTGGTACCCTGACCCGAGGCTTGAAACCTCATGTTATTCCCTGATTGACCAGTTATTACAAGATAGTGCCTGACTTGTAGTAGATGCTTAATAAATAGTTATTTCATTTCCTAAGGTGAGAAGTGATGTGATTGATTACTTTGGGTCACGCAACTAGCATCTGAGGCAAGATTTGATCACAGAATTTCCTAACTTCAAGCTTAATGCTCTCTTAACTTAAAATAATATATTTGTGCATAATATAAAATAAAGTATAAGATATGAACATATTATAAATAGACATAAACACATGAATAATAATAAATGTAAACATTTAAAATATATAAATAATAGAATATATAATAATGCAATAATGTAATATATCATATTAATGTACCTATAAAATACATAAGTAATGAACAAAATAGAAACATGTAAAACAAATAATAGAATATACAATATAATAATGTATATTATATATGAATATATCTAAAATATACAAACAACAATTAATATAAATAATATAATATATAACATAAAAATATTCTTATACATGATATAATATATGAGAATGTATATGATTCATAAATATGCAAATATACATGTAAAGTACATTAAAATATAAACATATAAAATATGCAAATAATAAAATATACAATGATACAAGGATGTATATAATAGATAAATATGCATCTGAAATACACAAATAGTAAATAACATAAATATGTAAATAATAGGATATATAATATATGATAATATAATAATATATAATAATATATCTATAATCTTATTTTTCTGTGATTTAACTCCTATGCCACCTAGTTCTTGGGGAAGGGACTCTTGGTCAGGTGCAGGTTGGATTAGACAACCACTAAGGGCCCTTTAACTTCTGAATTTCTGAGTTTCTGCAATTTTATGAGTTTTCTTTCCAGAATGGCTACACTTTCCAGAACAGCTACAGCCATTATTTGCAGGCTGATGACTGCAGAATGCTGTGGATTTGTTGCTAACCACCTACACCACCACAAATGAATCTTGGGAGAGATTAAGTTCCCCTTCAGTTCTCTGTAGGTTAGTCAGAGCTGTAAGCACTTTGAAAGAAGTCCCTTCACTACCAATTACCATCATTCATAGCCCCAAATTGTACTTTTACATCTTTGTCTCAGGAGTTAAGCGTTAGTTTTAAGTTTCCCTCACTGCCACTTATCTGAAGACTCTTTCTTGAGGTCAGCTATCCTTGCAATTATTTCCTTTTTCATTATTGCTACATATTGGGCTAAAAGGCATTTCAGATTTTCAAAGTAAAGATTTGTGAGTTCACTTGGATGAAATAAGAGCCTTTGGCATCAATTCAATCCAAACATTTTACTGATCCTTGGAACAACTTTGGTACCAAAAACGTTTAAGTTCTCTGGTTTTGCCTGGGAATTGAGGCTACCAACCAAAAAAAAATACTATTCTTGGATGTTCTGCTGCTGGGCAAATGTTGTGGGATAAATGCCCCAGAGAACATCTTCTTGTCCCCATACATGCAAGGATAAGTATAGTTCTGGCTACACCCTAGGGATGTGAGTCTAGATTGGGGTGGAATGCTCCTACAGTGGGGGAGGGGGAAGAGAACAGGCACTTTTAAAATGCCTATTATGTACCAGAGATAGATATAGAAACATACAGATGGAGACATAAAGACAAAGAAAGAGACAAAGGGACAGATGAATAGAGATAGAAGCAGAGACAAAAAAGTGAGCCAACAAGAGAACTAACGTGAGGAGAGAGAGACACAGAGAGAGAGAGAGAGAGACAGAGAGAGAGAGAGAGAGAGAGAGAGAGAGAGAGAGAGAGATTTAGAGAGAGAGACAAAGAGAGAGGTGGAGAGACAGAGACAGAGACAGACAGACAGAGACAGACAGAGAGACAGAGAGATACAGAAAGAGAGAGAGAGAGGTTTCAAGATATCTTGGGAAAAGGTACTACTGGGAGTCATGTAAAGAAAGGTTGGGCTCAAACTGGATAATGTTTAGAAGGGAGGATAATGAAAGGATGTGAAATCATGGCAAAAGAAGTTCAGTTAAAGGAGCTGAGAATATTTAGCCTAGGGAAAGAAGATGGTGGAGGGGACAAGTCATGATTGCTGCCTCAATATTTGAAGAATCATCATAGGAAAAATGGATTACACAGGGAGAGATTATGGGATAGAGGAAAGATAATTTGGAATTAGAACACCAGATCCTAGTTCTGCTTGCTTACTACCTGTGTGACCTTTAAGAAAGTCAGATTCTTTCTCCATGCCTCAGTTTCCTCCTCTATAAAATGAAAACATTGGACTAAATGGTCTCTCTGGCTCTCTATGATCCTATGACTTGTTTTACTTGGACAAAAGAATTAAGACCAGTTAGTGGACGTTGCAGGGAAAAAGGTTTTTGGGTAAATAGAAGGGAAAATTTGCTAATGATTAGGATTGTCCCAAAACCAAATGGGCTGCCTCCAGAGGTAGTGAGTTACCCATAAATATAGATCTTCAAATAGGTGATAGGTCACCATTTCTGGGGGATAGTATAGATGATGAATTCACACTTACAGTGAAGATTAGATGCCTTTGGGTTATCTTCCAATTTTATTGTGTTATCTATCATAGGATTATAGATTTAGAGCCAGACAAGACCTTAGAGGTCTTCAATTCCAACCCCATATATTTTAGAAATTAGGAAACTAAGGCTGAGAAGTTAAGTGATTTGCCCAGAGTCACACAGTCAATATCTTAGGCAGTCTTTGACATGTTCTCTCCATTACAGCTAGTTGGTCAAGTGGATAGAATGTTAGGGTTGACCTAACTTTGGAACCTGCCTCAGACTCTTACTACCTCTTTGACCCTTTACTACTGTCAGCCTCAGTTTCTTCACTTGTCAAATGGGGGTGATAATTGCACCTACCTTACAGGGCTGTTGTGAGAAGAAAATGTGATAACATACTTTTAAAAAGGATTTTGCAAGCTTTGAAATTCAGTGCAAATGCTAGCCATGATTATGCCAGGTCATTTCTCTTTGGTTCAACCTGAGAACACTTTTTCTCTCATAATCACAATTTGAACAATGATAGAAAGCAATTTTACTAAGTGCTGAGCTTAATCATTTGGCCTCCACCTATGAATCTAGAGGGCTCCAATGAAATATTTAATCATGCTAAGTGCCGGAAATACTCTGATTCCCTAGGGGAAGATGTTTCTTGTGAGAACTGGTGGGTGGCTTTCAGAATCATTTATTTGTACTGGGAAATCCATTGTCTTCTCTAGATCCCTGCTGACATGACCATACACAGGCTCTTCTTCTCAAAGGAAGTTTGTTCTTCTCATTAGCAAAATCAACAGTTCTATCCAGGAGGGGAAGGAATGATAGCTACTTGGAGCCAATGATTGAATTAGATCTTCTTGGTCAAATGTCCAAGCATGTGGTCCTGTAGCTCAGCTGGTTGGAATACTGATCTGATATAATTAAAATTCTTCATTTACCCATTTAGCTCTCCCAATAAAAGCCAACACATACTGTTTATCAAGCACTTAACATAATTGCCTCCTTTGATCCCCATAGCACAGGCTAGTCTGAGTTGTAAGGTAGAACAATATTGAATCCTGTCCCAGTCATGTAAGGAACCATGTAACCTTAGGCAAATCATTAAAGTTTTCTGTCTTTAATTTCATCACCTATAAAATGAGAAGTCTTTCCAGATCCAAATCTATGACCCTATATGCCCCCATTTTGCAGATAAGGAAATGGAGTTTGAGAGAAATTTGGTTATATAGCTATACAGCTAATAAGTTTCTGAGGCAGAAATAAAACCCCATTCTCTTCTGATGCCAAGTCCATTACTCTTTCTGTTTTTTGTTGCCTTTCAGTAATTTTTTTTTGTTGTGACCAACTCTCTGTGACCCCATTTAGGGTTTTCTTGGCAAAGATACTGGAGTGATTTGCCATTTCCTTCTCCAGCTCATTTTACAAATGAGTAAACTGAGGAAAGCAGGGTAAAGTGACTTATCCAGGGTCATACACCTAATAAGCATCTGAGAGCAGATTTGAACTCAGATCTTCCTGACTCGAAGCCTAGAGCTCTAGCCACTGCATTACACTCTTTCTACTACATCACCGATAAGTACTTATTAATTGATTGATTGACTCTGACAATCACTAATTTTATGACCGTGGGCATGTTAGTTAATCTTCCTAAGTCTCATTTTTATCATCTGTGAAGGGAAGGAGTTCTAAATGACCTTCAAGGACCCTTCCCAGCTTGAGATCTGTGATACTATGATGAGAGATTGTATTTAACAAATGTATGTACTCATCCACAAGGAGAAGAACGATTTCTGTTGATGGCTCTTTACCAACCCATCAGTACTACAGGGAAACCAAACCCATCACACTTCCTACTTATAGCAGGTCAGCACCACATTGAAGGAAGACTACCATATTATACAGGGTGTGACTTTATTGAAATGGAATTGATTCCACAAATCACATGAAAATTAATCTCATTACTTAATAATCACGACTCACTAGATGGGGGACATAATAGCCAACTTGATGCTTGAAATGACTCATTTATATTGCAGTTTGGGAGATAGGAGGGTTTAGGTGACAGCATAGTAAACCTAAACCAGGGGACCTGGATGACAGTGCTTTACTTGAATGCAATATGCATGGACCAGTTTGTTTTATCTTTCTATCTTCAGGCTCAAAAATGATGATAACAATCACATTTATATAATCTTTGAGGTTCTGAAGTATTTTGCATATATTGTCTTATGGGGTCCTTGAGAGATGTTGGAGCTATAAAATTAGGTTATTTTCTGTCAATTATTTGCTGATGCCCATGAATGCTTAAAAACAACATTACAGCTTTACAGTTTCTCAGAGTTTGAAAGAAGTTCAGCAGCCTTTTTACTGTCCCTGGAAAGTATTTTATTTGCAACATTACCAGTAAGTGGCCATCCAATCTTTGCTTCAAGGCTTTCCATGAGAAGTAACCCATCATCTAGTTTCAAATGGCAATTCTGCTAGTCACTTCCCATGTGATCTTGGACCAATCACATGCCCTGCATTTGCTATTCTTTAAAATGACTTTCCAGCCATAAACCTATATTCCTATGTATACATATAAGTAAATATAAATAAGGAGGGTTTTTGGGGGGGGGAACAAGTGCTAACAACTGTGGGGATCTGGAAAGACCCCATGACTGAAGCATACATGCTCCCATAAGATTATATGATAGAGTTGAACCTCTGTAAAGTCCCTTCTGGCTCTAAATTTCTGGTCTTTGTCTGAGATAAACTGTTCCACTTTTGGACAGTTTGCTTTATTGAGAAGCTTTTTCCCTTAATATCACTTTGAGACCCTTCACTAGGGTTGAGAAAACGGTGGCCTCAAAGTCACATATGGCCCTCTAGGTCCTCAAGCATGGCCCTTTGATGGAATCCAAACTTCAAAGGGCCATGCTTGAGGACCTAGAGAGTCACATATGGCCTTGAGGCCATAAGTTTTCCACCGTTTTGACCTTCACCATTCATGGTGCCTACATATGGAAACTATCATCTAGTCAATATTCTGCCTAAAATCTGGCACCCAGGACTGAATACAATCTTCCAGGCAGGGTCTTCTTAGCGCACAGTATAGTGTTCTAGTCCTCTGGGTATTAGAATATAAACTTCTTGACATTAGGGAATGTTTTCATCAATTTTATTTGTATCCTCAGAGTCCAATGCTAGGCTTAATGCATAGCTGACGATTAATAAACGCACAATTAATTGATTGGGAACTCTGTCTCTCAATGTGGCACAAGATGTCATTAACTTTTTTGACAGCCATATCATGTTGTTGACTCATTAATCACCCACACAATTTTTCAAAGGCCTTTCTTCAGAACCACTCTTTGAGATAGGTAGGTACTAAGATTCCCATTCCCATTTTGCAGATGAGGAAACTGAGACTCACAGAGTAGTTTGCCAATGGTTATATGGGTATTATGTCAATGAACTAGGGCAGGAAAAACTTGACAGAATGCGAAATGTATAAAATGATCTATACCACTGCATTAAACAAATGAGCTAGTATGTCTTGCAGCAAATATCAGGTCTCATTCCCACTTTTTAATTAGGATGAGTTTCTGGTTAGAAAAAAAATCGGAAAGGCAAATGTCTATGATAGCCTAATTAATGCATGGGCTTCTCAAGTGGATTCCTAGGTGTCTTGGATTGGAATTTCTCACTGATTCATTAGCATTTTCATACATGTTTGTAAAGTACTTGAGGCTGACTGTTCTTCCTTCCATTCTCCTGGGAACCTGGTAACAAGGTCATTTATCACACCCAGGCTCCAATCTGGAGTCCATGAAATTGTCTGATGTAAAGTTATACTCCTTTTGGAAATCACTGGGAAATGGTCTAGATCTCAGATGAAGAAACTACAGAGAGGGAAATGGATTTTTGAATACCAATCCATCTATAGCAGGGTTCTTAATGTGGAGTCATTAAACTTAAATTTTTTTTGACAATTGACTTACAGTATAATTGGCTTACTTATCAATTTTCTGCATTTTATTTTATTAATTTAAAGACATAGGGGAAAGAGAACTGATTTTGGAGTAATTAAATCCAAGTTTATTTTTTGGTGACAATATCTATCACAATCACAACCTTTGCTTCCATTATTAGGTCCTCATCCTATTTTAGTCCCTCAGTGCCTTTCAACTGGACCACCTCAATATTCTCCTAATTGCCCTCCCTGCTTCTAATCTCTTCATTCTCTGGACCAACCTCTCTACACAGCTGCCAAATTAATGTCCTGTAGACCAGGTTTTATCACATCACTCCCCTTGATCAATGGCTCATGGGGAACTTCAGGGACTCCCTATGGCCTCTATGATAAAATGCACATCTGTCTGGTACTTAAGAGTTTTCACAATCTGGCTCCAGCCTCAGTTGCTGGACTCATTACACATTATTCCCCATTCACATACTACTTTCCAGCCAAAATGGTGTTCTGACTGTTTCCCATCTGTGGTCTCTCATCCCCCACTATTGTACCCTAGCATGATCTCTTCCCTGTTCCTAGAATTCTTTCCTGCTCACCTCTTTCTCTCAAGATCCATCATTCCTTTCACAGCTCAGCTTATATCACCTCCTATATGAAGATTTTTCTTGATTATAACCCTTACCTCTGACCTTATGAATGATTTCTCTTCTTCTGACTTTGTATATTGCTATTGTTTAGTTATTTCAGTTGCATCTGACTCTCTATGACCCCATTTGGGGGTTTCTTGGCAGATACTGGAGTGGTTGTCAATTTCCTTCTACAGCCTATTTTACAGATGAGGAAACTGAGGTAAACAGGGTTAAGTGACTTACCCAGGGTAACCTGGCTGGTAAATGTCTAAGGCCAGATTTGAGCTGAGGAAGAAAAGTCCTGACCTCAGACTTGGCACTCTATCTACTGCACCATATATTTACTACTGTATCTGTATTACCACAATAGACTATAAGCTGCAGGAAAGTGGAGTTTACTTTATTTTTGTCTTTATATGCCTGGTGCCTATCATAATGCTTAGAGGTATTTAATAAATACTTTAAAATTTAATTGAATACAACTGATGAGAATACCATCTGTCTTCCATTCATAGACTATGCTGGGGTCTTTCTTTCTTCTCTCTTCTCCCTGAGATGACTTTGGTGAATAGTAGCAGCTTAAAGATACAGTACTTTGGAAGCAGCAGAAATAACAGTCCCAGCTTTCTGTTACTCTATAATTCAGCCAGACTAGCCTTCCTGTCATTCTGAATACATGTAGTATTGTTTACATTCCAATATTTCTGTCCTATGCCTTCAATGCATTCCCAACTCACCCATTTCCATCAAAACTCTACTCAAGGGGCAGCTAGGTGGCACCGTGAATATAGCACCGGCCTTGAAGTCAGTCAGGAGGGCCTGAGTTCAAATCCGGCCTCAGACACTTAATACTTATTAGCTGTGTGACCTTGGGCAAGTTACTTAACCTCAATTGCCCTGCCTTCCTCCCTCCAAAAAGACAAGAAAAAACCCCTCTACTCAAGCACCATGTTCTTTCTATAGCAAGCATGTCTGTCTTCCTCATTTACCTTTCCCTTCAAAATATTTGTCTTGCTTTTCTTTCATATGTACTCATGTATATGCTGATTTTGAGAGACGATGTTGTATAGTGGATAGAGAGTTGGTAGTAAAGCCAGGAAGATCTGGGTTTAATTCTCATCTCTGATCCATATTGGTTGTGTGAACCAAACAAGTTACTGAACTAGGCAGCTCTCTAAGACTATATGTTACAAAGAAGGTAATGGCTTGCCTTGGCTGAGAGTTAGACACTCCATACCAGTGAAATCCCAGGTATAAACTCATACGTTGTCTCCTCTGACATAATGTAAGTTTCTTCAAGATGGGACTCTTCCAAGTTTTTTTGGTATGCTCAGTGTCCACTTACAAAGTAGGCAGCTAAGTGGGGCAATGGACTTGAAATCAGGAAGATCTGAGTTCAAATCTAGTTTCAAACACTTATTAGCAATGGAACCCTGGGTAGGTCACTTAGTTTCTGTCTGTTTTGGTTTCCTCATCTGTAAAATGGTTATAATAATTACATCTATCTCTTACAATTATTGTGAGGAGGGGGGTGGAGTCAAGATGGCAGAATAGAAATAGCACTTCCACAGCACTCTGGCCCACACCACTTCCAATTTATATAAAAGGCAACTCTGAAAAAACTCTGGAGGTACAGAACCCACAAAATGACACGGAGAAGCTAACCTCCTGCTGAGGACAACCCGGCAGCCCGGCAGGGAGCAGCCAGCAAAGCACTCTGGGAGCTGAGCCCAGGCAGGTGTGAGTTGTGAGTCTGAGGTTTTAGCCCCAGGGCAGCCCAACCAGCAACTGGCTGGAGGGACTCCAGAACACCAACCGCGGTAGTGTTTCCAGAATTATCAACACATAGATGCCTAGGACAAAGTGAGAGGACAGTGGGCTTTGAGACAAGTTGGGAGAGTGCATTGGCCTCTTTCTCTGGGGGTGAGAAGCCTCTGAGGAGCCATGCAGGGAAGCCCGCCATGTTGCAGCTTTAGCTCCTGGCCTGTGAACTGTAGGGGGACCAGCGAACAGTCTTGGGGGGGTATAATTGTGCTTGCCTTAACCTTCTTGCATCTGGATTGAGGTCTGGAGTGGAGGTCTTGGGGTATGTGATCAGCTTGCCAGAGCTTGTGGAGGCTTCAGAGAGGGCATCCGACTAATACCTCCAGCAGCTGAGAAAACCTCAGCGTTTGGGACAGAAGCTCCCCTGGCTGGTGGCAGTGTCCTACTGTGGCAACAATCACAAAAGTCAAGTAAGTGAGTGGCAACATGCCTGGGCAAAGGAAACAAAATAAACAGAAAAATTCAACATTAGACTCCTATTTTGGGGGCAAAGAGGATCAAAGCATAGAACCAGAGGAGGATGGGGAGGTCAGAACTCCTGCACCAAACGCCCTAAATAAAAATAAGAGCCGGCAACAGGCCATAGAGGACCTTAAGAAGCAGATAAGAGAAGTGGGGGAAAAATTGGGTAGAGAAATATGCAAGAAAAGTATGAACTGAGAATCAACAGCCTGACTGAGGAAAATAACACCTTAAAAATAGATTAGCTCAAATGGCAAAAGAGGCTCAAAAAGGCAATGAGGGGAAGAATGCCTTAAAAAGCCAACTTTACCAGATGGAAAATGAATCTCAAAAGCTCACTGAGGAGATTCATTCCTTCAGAGTTAGACTGGAGCAAATGGAAGCTAGTGACTTTATGAGAAATCAAGATGCTATTAAACAGATCCAAACAAATGAAAGAATAGAAGGCAAAGTGAAATATCTCATGGGAAAAACCACTGACCTGGAAAATAGATCCAGGAGAGATAATATAAAAATTATCGTACTACCTGAAAGCCATGATCAAAGAAAGAATCTAGAAATCATCCTTCAAGAAATTCTCAAGGAAAATTGCCCTGATGTTTTAGACCCAGAGTGTGAAATAGAGATTGAAAGAATCCACCAATCACCTCCTGAAAAAGATCCCCCAAAAAGAAAACTCCTAGGAATATTCAGGTTCCAGAATTCCCAGATCAAGGAGAGAACATTACAAGCAGCCAGGAAGAAATAATTTCAATATTGTGGAAATGCAAGTAGAATAGTTCAGGATCTGGCAGCTTCTACACTGAGGGAACAAAGGGCTTGGAATATGATATTCAAGAGGGCAAAGGAGCTGGGATTAAAACCAAGAATCACCTACCCAGCAAAACTGAGTATTTTGTTTCAGGGGAAAATATAGTCATTCAGTGTAATAGAGGACTTCAAGCATTTTTTTATTTTTGCTTTTTGGAGGGCAAAGGGTTAAATAACTTGCCCAAGGTCACATGGCTAGTTTTTTTTTTTTTGTTTGTTTGTTTGTGTGTGCGTTAAGTGTCTGAGGCCTTATCTGAACTCAGGTCCTTCTGACTCCAGGGCCGATGGTCTACTCACTGCGCCACCTAGCCTCCCCCCCTTCAAGCATTCTTGATGAAAAAAATAGAGTTGAATAGAAAGCTTAACATTCAGATACAAGAAGCAAGAGATGCTTGAGAAGGTAAATAGGGAAAAGAAATCATAATGAACTTATCAAAGTTAAACTATTTACATTCCTACATGGAAAAATGATCATTGTAACTGATGAAACAAAATAGTTGAAGAAGGGTATATGGACATATGAATACATATGGGAATGTGTGTATATATTTTTACAGGTATAGATAGATAGAGGGCCCAGGTCGAATTTAATAGGAAGGGATGACACTTAAAAGGTGAAATTAAGAGGTGAGAGAGGAATATAACAAGAGGAGATGGGGAGAGACAGAATGGCGTAAACTATCTCATATAGAAGAGGCAAGGGAAAATGGTTACAAAGGAGGGGAAGAACAGGAAGGCAAAAAGGCAAAACCTTATTCTCATTGAATTTGGATCAGGGAGAGAATGACATACAAATTAAATAGTATATCTCATCCTATAGGAGAGTAAGGGGGAAGAGGATGAGAGGGGGGATGATGGAAGGGAGCGTAGGTTGCGGGGAGGGAAGCCGGAAGTACCCACTTTTGAAAAGGGAAAGGATCAAAGTAGGGAATAGACCAAGTGGACAGTGGGATAGGAGGGAGGGAAATATAGTCAGTCTTTTACAATATATCTACTATGGTAATGTTTTGCATAGCTATACATGTACAACATATATTGAATTGCTTTTCATTTCCAGTAAGGGTGGGTGACAAGGAAGGATGGGAATGAATCTGGAATTCAGTGTTTTAAAATCAAATGTTTAAAAACATATAAATACTATTATTAATACTATTTTACATATAAGTGGGGAATAAGGTATACAGGCTTTGGGGTGCAGAGATTCACCTTGCTCTACTGGAAAAGTTGGACGGGGTATGGGAGAAGATAGATTGGGAGAGAGTAGATTGGATGAGGGGATAACCTGTTGGGCTGCTATTCTGGGATGGTAGATAGGGGGAAAATGGGGAAAAAATGGTAACTCAAAATCTGTGGGAAATGAATGATGTAAACCAGAAGTTAATAAAGCATTCGAAAAAATATACAAGCAATTAAAAAAAGATTATTGTGAGGATAAATTGAGATATCTATAAAGTGCTTTTCAGACCTTAAAATTACTTTATTGATGATGATGATGATGATGATGATGATGATGATAATGATAATGCTTATTATTATTAACAAATGCTTCTTGATTTATGAATTGGTAATTGATACAGGGAGTCCATAGTCATATGTAATTGGAATAAAAATCTCAAGTTCAAGTCAAGAAGACCTGTATTCTTATACATTTGACTCAATTATCTATATATTTTAGAAATGAGGCTTTATATCAGATTCTGTAATGCCATGCATGAGCAGCTTTCCAGAAGAATGCTGCTGTGAACAGCTTTTAAGATTCTTATTACACAGTATAGTGAACACTTTATTCATTCCATAATAAATCAAAGCAAAACATTCATAGAAATCAAGGTACAGCATTCACAATATTACAGCTTATCATAGAAAATCAAAATACAGCATTTAAAATAACATCACTAAAATGGCCACATAGTTTTCACCAAAGTGGTCACTATAATTTTCAACAAAGTATAATCATTTAGTCAATCACAAAATTCTTAATTCAATCACAAAGTACAAAAGTCAAAGTTCTCTACCCCTAGGTCACAGTAAATCATAATCTTTCCAGTTTGTACACAGTATCCAAGTAAAGTCTTCTTTCAGCTTGACTCAAAGCTGGCTCTCAGCTTCCATGGTTACTCTTCCATGGTCCCAGCTCCAACTGTCACCTGGGTTCAAAGGCTGGCAGCTCCCAGTTCCTTGTCCAGCTCCTTGTCCAGTTCTTTGCCCTGTTCCTACTCCATATTGAAGCTCACAGTGTCCAGTCCACCTCAAGTCCTTCACAGTTCTTGTTTCTGGGAAGACAAAGCACAAGTTTTCTCCTTTTTGACTTTGCCACCACAAGAGTCTTCTTCTCAGTTCCTGCTGTCTCCAGCCCTGGGGCTCTCCTTATATAGTCATTAGCTCCTCCCCAGGAGTTAACAAGTTCTAGGGTTCACAAGTTATGGAGTTCACATGTTCTGTTTCTTACCAGACTGAAACAAGGTGTTAATTTAATAGCTGAAATAAGGGGTGAACTACTTTTGTGATTGCCATTACAGAAGCACTGGTTATAAAAATTCTCTCAATTTTCTACTTCCCTTCTAATCTTGGTTACAATAACATTATTTGTACAAAAACTTTCTAGTTTAATGTAATCAAAATTATCCATTTTGCATTTTGTAATGCTTTCTATATCATTTGGTTATAAATTCCTCCCTTCTCCATAAATCTGACAGGTAAACTATTCCTTGCATTCCCAGATTGCTTACAGTCTCAGACTTTATATCTAGATCATACAACCATTTAGACTTCATTTTGGTATACAGTGTATACAGTATATATTGGTACATACATTATAAGTATAAGGTCTATCCCCAGTTTCACCCACACTACTCTCCAGTTTTCTCAGCAGTTCTTGTCAAATAGTGAATTCTTATCCCAGAAACTAGGGTCCTTGGGTTTGTCAAACAGTAGATTACTATATTCATTGACTGCAGTGTCTTGTGTACCTAATTGATTCCACTGATCCACCACGATATTCCTCAGCCAGTACCAAGTAGTTTTGATGACTGCTGCTTTATAATACAGTTTAAAATCTGGTATGGCCAGGCCACCGACCCTAGCAATACTTTTCATTAATTCCCTTGATATTCTGGACATTTTGTTCTTCCAAATGAATTTTGTTACTATTTTATCTAGCTCTATAAAATAATTTTCTGGTAGATTTATTAGTATGGCACTAAAAAGGTAAATTAATTTAGGTAAAATTATCATTTTTATTATATTAGCTCTACCTAGCCACAAGCAACTCATGTTTTTCCACTTATTTAGATCTTACTTTATTTGTGTGAAAAGTGATTCATAGTTGTGTTCATATAGTTCCTGGCTTTGTTTTGGCAGGTAGATTCCCAAATATTTTATAGTTTTTACAGTAACTTTAAGTGGAATTTCTCTTTCTATTTCTTGCTGTTGGACTTTGTTAGAAATTTATAGGAATGCCATGGATTTATGTGGGTTTATTTTATATCCTGCAACTATTCTAAACTTATTTATTATCTAAAGTAGTTTTTTACTTGATTCTCTAGTATTCTCTAAGTATATCATCATATCATCTACAAAGAGTGATAGCTTAGTCTCTTCTTTGCCTAACCTAATTCCTTCAATTTCTTTTTCTTCTCTTATTGCTACAGCTAACATTTCTAGTACCAAATTGAATAAGAGGGGTGATAGTGGAAATCCTTGTTTTATCCCTGATTTTATTGGAAAAAACTTCTAACTTATCCCCATTGCATATAATACTTGCTGATGGTTTTAGATAGATGCTACTTATTATTTTAAAGAAGGATCCATTTATTCCCATACTTTCTAGTGTTTTTAAGAGGAATGGATGTTATATTTTGTCAAAGGCTTTTTCTGCATCTATTGAGACAATCATATGGTTTCTACTAGTTTTGTTGCTAATATGATTGATTATACTAATAGTTTTCCTAATATTGAACCATCCTTGCATTCTTGGAATAAATCCTACCTGATTGAAGTGTATTATTCTTGTGATAAGTTGCTGTACTTTTTTTTGCTAATATTTTTATTTAAAATTCTAGAATCTATATTCATGAGGGAAATTGGTCTATGATTTTTTTTCTCTGTTTTGGTTCTTCCTGATTTAGGTATCAGTACCACATTTGTTTCATAAAAGGAATTTGGTAGGACTCCTCCAATTTTCCCAAGTAGTTTATAAAGAATTGGAATCAATTCTTCTTTAAATGTTTGATAGAATTTGCTTGTAAAACCATCCAGCCCTGGAAATTTTTTTCCTAGGGAGTTCACTGATGACTTGTTCAATTTCTTTTTCTGAGATGGGGTTATTTAAGCATTCTACTTACTCTTCAGTTAATCTGGGCAACTTGTGTTTTTGTAAATATTCATACATTTCACTAAGATTGTCAAATTTACACGCATACAATTGGTCAAAAAAAATTCCTAATTATTGCTTTAATTTCCTCTTCTTTGGAGGTTAATTCACCCTTTTCATTTTTGATATTGGTAATTTGGTTTTCTTCTTTCTTTGTTTTTATCACAATGACTAAAGGTCTATCAATTTTATTGTGTTTTTTTTTTTCATAAAATGAGCTCAGTTTTATTTGTTTAATAGTTTTCTTAATTTCAATTTTCTTAATTTCTCCTTTGGTTTTCAGTATTTCTAATTTAGTATTTAATTGGGGATTTACAATTTGTTCTTTTTCTAGCTTTTTCAGCTGCACACCCAATTTATTGATCTCTATTTTCTCTATTTTGTTCATGTATGCATTCAGAGAAATAAAACTTCCCCTAAGAACTGCCTTTGCTGCATCCCACAAGGTTTGATATGTTGTCTCATTATTGTCATTCTCTTGAATGAAATTGCTGATTGTTTCTATGATCTATTGTTTGACCCATTCATTCTTTAGCATTAAAATATTTAGTTTCCAATTAATTTTTAGTTTATCTTTCCATGGCCCTTTATTACATATAACTTTTATTGCATTATGGTCTGAAAAGGATGCATTTAGTATTTCTGCATTTCTGCACTGGATAGTAAGGTTTTTATGCCCTTTATTAAGGTTTTATTCTTATGTAAGGTTTTAAGGTTTTACATGGTCTATTTTTATGTATGTGCCATGTAGCACTGAGAAGAAGGTATGTTCCTTCTTATCCCCATTCAGTTTTCTCCAGAGGTCTATTAAATCTACCATCTCTAACATTCTATTCACCACCTTAACTTCTTTCTTGTTTATTTTGAGGTTAGATTTATCAAGTTCAAAGAGGGGGAGATTGAGGTTTTGCCATCTTTTTAATCCTCTAACTTCCTTAACTTCTCCTCTAGGAATTTTGGATGCTGTAGTGTTTGATGTTGTGCTGTAATGCTTGATATTGCTTCATTTTCAATGGTGCCTTTTAGCAGGATATAGCTTCCTTCCTTATCTCTTTTAATTAGATCCATTTTTGCTTTTGCTTTATCTGAGATATGGATTGCTACTCCTGCCTTTTTTTTCACTTTAGCTGAATCATAATATGTTCGGTTCCAGCCTTTTACCTTTACCCTATGTGGTTCATCCTATTTCAAATGGGTTTCTTGTAGACAGCATATTGTAGGATTATGGTTTTTAATCCATTCTGCTATTTGCCTCAGTTTTATGGGGGAATTCATCCCATTAACATTCACAGTTATGATTATTATCTGTGTCTTTCCCTCCAGCCTATTCCCTCCTCTTTTTATGTTTTTATTTCCCCCTTTACCTTCTTAAGAGTTTTCCTTTTGACCTTTTCCCACCCTTTCCCCTTATTACTTCTTCCCTCCCTTCTAAGAACCACCCCCCTTTTCTTTCCCCTTTCCCCTCCTAGTGCTTGTAGGGTACAATAGTTTTTTATACTTAATAAGGTGTGTTATGTCCTCCTTGAATCAAAACTGGTGAGAGTAAAGCTCATAAAATGTTCATCTCCCTCCCTTCTTTTCTTCTACTATAATATATTTTTATGCCTCTTTGTGTGGCATAATTTACCCTCTTCTGTCTTCTCCTTTCCTCTTCTCCCATTACAGTTCCTTTGTTCCTCTTAATGGCTTTTTTTTATCATAACTTTGGTTAGTTTATACTCACACCCTCTCTCTATGCATAAGTCTTTTATACATCTTGATTATAATACAATTCTCAATATTGACAGGTATCAATTTCCCATATAGGGATGTAAACAGTTTGCTCTTATTGAATAACAAGTTTTGTGTGTGTGTGTGTGTGTGTGTGTGTGTGTGTGTGTGTGTGTGTGTGTATGTGTGTTTTCCCTATTTCCCTTTTTATGTCTCTCTTGAATCTTGTATTTAGAGATAAAATTTTCCACTGAGCTCTGGCTTTTTCATCAGAAAGGTCTGGAAGTCCCTTATTTCATTGAACGACCATATTCTTGCCTTAAAGATTATGCTTAGTTTTGCTAGATAGTTGATTCTTGGTTGTAGTCTGAGTTCTTTTGCCTTATGAAATACCATATTCTAATCCCTCCAATCTTTAATGTAGAAGCTGCTAGTTCCTGTGTGAGTTCCATGATATTTGAATTGTTTCTTTCTTGCTGCTTGCAGTATTTTCTCCTTGATATGAGAGTTATGGAATTTGGCTACAAACGTTTTTGGAGTTTTTGATTTGGGATCACTTTCAGAAGGTGTCCAGTGGATTCTTTCTATAAGTACTTCACTCTCTCATTCTAGGACCTCAGGGCAATTTTCCTTGATGAATTCTTGGAAGATGCTGTCCAGGCTCTTTTTTGTTCATCATGGCTTTCAGGTAGACCAATACTTCTTAGAGTGTCTCTCCTGGATCTCTTCTCCAGGTCAATTGTTTTTCCAATGAGATAGTTTACATTTTCTTATGATTTTTCATTCTTTAGGTTTTGTTTGACTGATCTTGATCTATCATTGAGTTATTAGCTTCAAATTGACTGATTCTAATTTTTTGCAAATTATTTTCCTTGATTAATTTTTGAAGTTCCTTTTTCATATGTTCAGATTTTTGTTTTTAGGGAGTTCTTTTCTCCAGTTAGATTTTGCACTTCTTTTCCAATTTCACAGATTTTTTCCTTTTTATGTAACTGTTTTCTTCAGTAATTTTTTTTTCTATTTTTGCAAGTGTAATTTTTAAATAATTAGTCAGTTTATCTTCTACCTCTCTAATTTGGCTTTTAAAAATCCTATTTGAGCTCTTCCAAGAATGCTTTCTGGGCTTGAGACCAGTTCATATTCCCTGTTGAGGTTTCAGAGTTGGGTATAGAGTCAATGCTGACCTCTTGTGAATTTGGTTCTTCTCAATCACTATAAAATAATTCAATCATCTTCGTTCTTCCAAATTGCTTCTTTCCCATTGTGATTGCCTATTTCCTGGCCTTTAAAGTGGATTTCTGCTTCTGGGGCATAGAGACTTCTGACCTATGCTTTTTATGCTGGGAGCTAGGAGTCTGCTTATTGGCTTTGTGTTCTGTGTCCTCTGCGTGTCTAGACTGAGTCCAAGGCCAGGGCTTTCTGAGTTGCCTCAAGGTGACTCTGAAGTTCACAGTGTAAGGTATGGGGGAGGTGTGGTCTGGCTGCTTCCGTATTTTACCTCCCAGACCCTAGGCTGAAACTCAGGCAGGCTCAACGGCTGGTGGTCTTCAGTGCTGGTGTCTATGGGTTCCCTGGTTGTGTGAAGGCATAACTGGGGTTCTGGTTTTAGCACTTGCTGCCTCCACCACCCCTAGACTTCAGGATTTCCTGCTGGTCAGCTGACATGGGGTTTGTTGGGGCAGCTCTCACCCTGCACCCTAGCCTCTGCACAGCCACTGCTACACCCTTCCTCTAGGACTCCTAAGCCTGCTGCTGGTTGCACTACTTCAGGATTTTACCTTGAGGCAATATTCTCTGGATTTTCAGGGTTTTAGGGAGGAAGTGGAGCAGCTAGGGTTTACTCTGCCAAGTTGGCTTCTGGGAGCTCAGGGAGTTGATTTTTAAACATCCAGGTTGTGGGTTGGTAGCCCTAGAATTGCTATCTGGGACCCTGTGTTTTCTCTTACGCACCTCTGACAATCCCCTGTCCTGTAGTGAATGGTCTGTGAATTGCTCCTGCATAGGTGAATCTGGCTTTTCTTGGGTCTCAGGTTTGTGCTTGTGCAGCCCCCCATTCCACATTTTCTCTGCCCAGTGTGCACCTTTCTGGACTGATAATCTGCCATGCTCCATCTCCCCATGGATTCTGCCACTCTAAAACCCATTCAGATTCACTTTGTAGAGGTTACTGAAGGAATTCATGGAGGAGTTCAGGTAAGTTCCTGCTTTCAATATGCCATCTTAGCTCTGCCTCCTCTTACTTGATTTTTAAAGTCCTTTTTAAGTTCTTCCAAGAACTCGTTTTGTGTTTGGGACCATTTGATATTTCTCATTGAGAAAGGAGTGTTTTTTTTAGCTCTATTATGCTCCTTTGAATATGAACCTAGATCTTCCCTATCCCTATAGTAACTATGGTTGCATTCTTTCTCCTTTGCTTACTCATTTTTATTTATTTATTTTGTTTTAACAGCTATTAGTTTGATCAAGTTGTACTCCTGAGATATGGGGAATAATGCCCCAGCCTCAGGTCCTTCTTACTGTTATTTTTCAAGGTCTGTTTCAGTGCTCAACTTTGGGCCTGCCTTTCTACTCCTAAGCCACAGTTAGGTCTTCCAGTCACACTGTCCCACAAATGATCTTGCTCCCTGTGGTTTCTCCTGTGGCTACAAACAGTAGCTATCCTCTCTTCCTAGGAACTAAAACTAAAACTCTGCTCTCCTGCAAGTGCCTGTAGTCAACAGGGAGTCCCTCACTACTGCACTCATCAGGTATGTTTTAGCTTCTCGTTGCATCCATAGTCCAGGATGCATCTGGTCAGCACAGTTTTTCAGCCATTAGACCCCCACACTGTCTGTGACATGAAAGTTTCTAAGGTTGAAGCTGCCTTTCAGCCCAGCTTCCCCCAGGGCTTGTTGTTTGTTGATTTTACAGAATAGGCCTGGAGGTGTTGGCATTAGCTGCTTAAGACCTGAGGCAGTAAGGTGGTGCAGCGGATAGATCACTGGGCCTGGAGTCAGGAAGATCTGCTTTCAGATTTGACCTCAGATTACAATAGGGTTGTTGGGAAAATCAAAGCATTTTGCACACTGCCTGTCATAAAGTAGGTGGTATATAAATGCTCATTCCCTTTCCCCCCTTTCCTCATTAAAGCCAATAAATGTATTACCTATCTATTGACTGACAGCTCTAAAGATTGCTTTAGGTCTGTGTTCTGCTCAGGACTGGGGCATAAACAGGACATTGACTGCATCTAGATAGGTAGCATTAATCGCTGATGTGGGGGGGGGGGGGCTCATTCCAAGGGTCTCCATTTGTTTGTAGGCTAAGAGAGCTTGTGGATCAGTCTACAGAGAAATGTTAATGGTATGGCTTCCTAGCTTGGGCAACTCTTTATGAAGATCCCACTCTAGGCTGGTGCATTAGACTTTTACTTCTTAATTTACCACTTGACAACCTAAGGTTATGGGAAATCATTTGCATTGAAGTGACATTGAAATTCATCTTTGTAACACCCAGTGCCTAGCACAACCCTTCCCAAATCACTGCTCAATAAACATTTGCTGAATAAATAAGTCTAAGTTCCTACAATGACATAAATAAATATCCCTGTATTAATCACTGTTCTTATTTGCTTCATGAAATGGTTGTTGTTGTTGTTTGTTTTTTTGTTTTGTTTTTGTAAGAAGACCTGTTCTAAAGCCAGACCAAGAAATGTTTGTGGTAAAAAGGAAAGAACACTAACTCTTGGAGTCCCTGAGAACCAGAGTTCAAATACCAGATATGTCACTTGCTCCCCTGTGTGATGTTAGGCAAGCCAATTAACCACTCTGGGTCTCAGTTTCCTCTTCTGCAAAATCAGGGGGTTGCATCTCATGATCAACAAAGTCCTTTCTAACCCTGAAGTACTACATTCTATGGGCAGAGATTGTCTCTTATGTTATGGGTAAGTGAGAGATGGCATATTAAAAAACACACACAACACCTGGGATTTTAAAAATTTAACCAATCATTATTAATTGATTATTAATTATGAATAAATGCTCAAAGGGCCAAAAACTGTGTATACCACTTGATGCAGCAAGACCACTGCTAGGTTTATATCCAAAATATATAAAAAAGGAAAAATAACTTATTTATATAAAAATATTTATAGCAGCTTTTTTGTGGTGGCAAAGAATTAGAAATCAAAGGGATACCATCAATTGGGGAATACCTGACAAGCTGTGGTGTATGAGTATAATGGAATATTATTGTGCTATAAGAAATGACAAGTGAGAAACAGCTCATCCAAGCCACTCTGCCCCCAGATTCCCCCCAAACTATGTAAAAGGGGACTCTGAACAACTTCTGGAGCCCCAGCACCCACAGAATGACACAGAGAAGCTAACCTCCCGCTGAGAACAGCCCAGCAGCCCTGCAGGAAGGACCAGCAAAGCAGTCTGGGACCTGGCAGCATGCAGCTCACAGAGCGCAGGAGCCGAGCCGAGCCCAGGTCAACCTGAGCCGAGGTTTTAGCCCCAGGGAGGCAGGGCCAGCAGCCAGCTGGAGGAACCCCAGAACACCAGGAGCTATGGTGACTCCAGAATTATCAACATAGACATGCCTAGGACAAAGTAAGAGGTTAGTGTCCTATGGACTTTGGGACCAGTATTTAGGCACTGCGTCGGCTCCCTCCCCTGGGGGCTATAAGCCACTGAGGAGACACGCTATTTTGCAGTTTTCAAAGGCAGCTCCAGCTCCCGGCCTGCAAATCGCAGGGAGATCCAGCGATCAGTCTTGGGGGGTAATCGCTCTTGCTTTAACTTCCCTGGACCTGGATTGTGATCTAGGGTGGAAGTCATGGGTGGGTTTACAGCTTGCCAGAAACGGAAGTTGCCCCACACACGTTCGGGACGAAAATTCCTCTATCTGGCCTTAAAGCCATAGTGTGGCAACAAGCCCAAAAGTCAAGCAATTAAGTGGCAACATGCCAAGGCAAAGGAAACAGAAAAAAGCAACCCTAGACTCCTATTTTGGGGGCATAGAGCAGGAAAAGGACTGTGAGGTCAGAAGTCCTGCTCCAAAAGCCCCAGGGGAAAACATGAGCGGGTTGCAGGCCATGGAGGACCTTAAGAAAGACTTTAAAAATCAAATAAGAGAAGTGGAGGAAAAATTGGAAAGAGAAATGAGAAGGATGCAGGAAAAGTATGAAATGAGGGTCAACAGCCTGACTGAGGAAAATAACACCTTAAAAAATAGACTAACTCAAATGGCAAAGGAGGCTCAGAAAGGTAATGAGGAGAAGAATGCCTTAAAAAGTCGAATTTGCCAGATGGAAAAAGAATCTCAAAAGCTCACTGAGGAGATTCATTCCTTCAGAGTTAGACTGGAGCAAATGGAAGCTAGTGACTTTATGAGAAATCAAGATGCTGTTAAACAGATCCAAACAAATGAAAGATTAGAAGGCAACGTGAAATATCTCATGGGAAAAACCACTGACCTGGAGAATAGAACCAGGAGAGACAATTTAAAAATTATTGGACTACCTGAAAGCCATGATCAAGGAAAGAATCTAGAAATCACCCTTCAAGAAATTCTCAAGGAAAACTGCCCTGATGTTTTAGATCCAGAGGGCAAAATAGAGGGTGAAAGAATCCACTGATCACCTCCTGAAAAAGATCCCCAAAAGAAAACTCCCAGGAATATTATAGCCAGGTTCCAGAATCCCCAGATCAAGGAGAAAATACTCCAAGCGGCCAGGAAGAAACAATTTCAATATTGTGGAAACACAGTCAGAATAGCCCAGGACCTGGCAGCTTCTACACTGAGGGATCGAAGGGCATGGAATATGATATTCCAGAGGGCAAAAGAACTGGGAATGAACCCAAGGGTCACCTATCCAGCAAAACTGAGTCTTTTGTTTCAGGGGAAAATATGGTCATTCAGTGGAATAGAGGACTTTCAAGCATTCTTGATGAAAAAACCAGAATTGAATAGAAAATTTGACATCCAGACCCAAGAAGGAAGAGATGCCTGAGAAGGTAATCAGGGAAAAGAAATCAAAAGGAACTTATCAAAGTTGAATTATTTACATTCCTATATGGAAAAGCAATAACTGTGACTGATGATATCTTTCGCACTATGAAAATAATGGAAGAAGGGTGTGTGGTCATATGGATACATATGTGAATGTGTGTGTATATGATTACAGTTATATATGGATAGAGGGCATATGTTGAATTTGTTAGGAAGGGAGAATACTCAAGGGATGAAATTATGAGGTGAGAGAGGAAAGTGGCAAGAGGAAATGGGGAGAGACAGGGTAGGGTAAACTATCCCATATAGAAGAAGCAAGGGAAATTGGTTGCAAAGGAGGGGGAGAATAAGGAAGGCTAACAAGGCAAAACCACATTCACATTGAATTTGGTTCAGGGAGAAAATGACATTCATACTAAATGGGATATCTCAACCTGCAGCAGGATAGGGGGAAGGGGGATGAGAGGAGGGATGATGGATGGGAGGGCATCCTGGGGGTGAGGGGAGGTTGGAAGTACCCACTATTGAAGAGGGACAGGATAAAGTAGGGAATGGACCAGGTGGGGGGGTGGGATGAGTGGGAGGGAATTATGAGCAGCCTTGTACAATATATCTACTATGATAATGTTTTGCATAGCTAGACATGTTCAACATATACTGAATTACTTATCTCCCAAGAGGGAATGGGTGACAAGGGAGGAAGGAAATGGATCTGAAATTCGAGGTCATAACATTAAATGTTTCACATATATATAAATACTATTATTAATGCTCTTTTGCCTGTAATAGGGAGATAAGATGTGCAGGCATTGGGACACAAAGACTCACCTTCCTCTAATGGAAAATTCGATGGGGGTATGGGAGAAGGTATGGGAGAGAGCAGATTAGAGGAAGCGATATCTTGTGGGACTACTATTTTGGGAGGTTGGGTAGGGGAATAATGGGGGGAAAATGATTGTAACTCAAAATCTGGCGGAAACGAATGATGTAAAACAGAAGTTAATATAGCATTTGTTTAAACAAAAAAAAGAAATGACAAGCAGGATGATTTCAGAAAAACCTGGAAAAACTTACATGAATTGATGCAAAGTGAAATGAACAGAACCAGGAGAATGTTATACACAGTAACAGCAATATTGTGCCATAAAGAATTGTGAATGACTTAGCTATTCTAAGCAATACAATGATCCAAGACAATCCCAAAGGACTTATGATGAAGCATGCTATCTGCCTCCAGAGAAAGAACTGATATTTTTGAATACAGACTGAAGTATGCTATTTTGCACTTTTTTCTTCTATTCTTTTATTCAAGTCTACTTGTACAAAATGACTACAATGGAAATATTTTACATGATTGCATATGTATAACTTATATCTGATTGCTTGCTGTCTCAGGGAGTAGTAGGGAAGGATGGAGGGAAAGATAGAATTTGGAACTCAAAACTCAATTAAAAACACAAATGTTAAAAAAATCATTTTAACATGTAATTGAGTAAAAATAATACATTAAATTAGTTATGAATAAAGGGGCAACTGGATGCTGCAGTAGATAGAGTGCAGGGCCTGGAGTCAAGAAGACCTAAGTTCAAATCCATCCTCAGAAACTTACTAGCTATGTGACCCTGGGCAAGTCACTTAACCTTTGTCTCCATTTCCTCATTTATAAAATGAGCTGGAGAAGGAAGTGGCAAACTATTACAGTGTCTTTGTCAAGAAAACCCCAAACGGAGTCACAGAGAGTCAGGTATCACTGAAATGACTAAACAACAACAAAATTATGATGATGGGTGCTGTGAGGTTATACAAGAATATCATGAGTTCCTTGCCTTCCAAGGCTTAAGAGTCTAGGGTTAGGCATGTGATGCTTTGATACCTGAATGCATGTGTGATCTCATGCATCTAGATGCACCTGTCACTGTGGCCGATCACAACCCCTGCATGCTTTTCTTCTTATCCGCTGCAACATTATTATTACATATTATATTATTCTTATTATACACATAATATATGTACATTTCTTCATCTCTTCCCCATAATCCTCCCCAAAGAGTTCCATACAACATGGCAGTGGCCTTCCTGGCCTTTTGCTAGATCTCCTGATACTGTGTGGATATTCATGGAAAATCCTTAGATTATCTCTTTCTCTTGTGACATGAGCAGTCCACCTCCCTTTCTGGTCATACTTGATATACCCACAAAAAGGTACTTTTTCTAATACAAGGTAATCTTTGGTAAGTTTCAAGTGAGTGGATCAGACAAGAATAAGACTTTGAAACAGGTGTGGGATTCAACCAGTGGAAGGGAACAAGGAGGAAATGAGTCGACTATTATTACAGGGAGATACTAGCAAAGGTAAATAGATGAAAGGAAGACTGGTATGCTAGGTTTAGAGTTAAGAAGGCCTCAGTTTAAATCCCTCCTTAGATATTTACTACCTCATGATAGCATAGATTTAGAGCAGGCAGGGCCCTTAGAGTAATATTAATAGGTAGTATTTATATAGCACGTTAAGGTTTACAAAGTATTTTATTTGTTATCTTTGATCCTCATCATAATTCTGGGATTATAGAATTCTGTTAAGGAAGTAACAGATCAGTAAGACCTACTCTTTGCTGCTCAGGAAACTTAGCTGCCTTTCCCAAGGTTCTTAATGATTCTGTCAGCCAAACCAAGATAATATAATATTGTGGGGACTCCTAAGTTCATGGAAGGTGTACCCTAATTGTGAGGTAGGTACTATTATTAGCCTAATTTTAAAGATGGGGAAATTGAGTCCTTGAGAGGGTAAGCAAGCTGTTCAGGTTCACACAGATACTGAAGCAGAGCGCAAACTCAGTTCTTCACTATAGGTCCCAAACTCTATCTATCAAGACAACCAGCTTCTTGTAACATCAGATGTCATACAACCCAACCCTTTGACTTTACAGATGATGAAATAGAAACTTAGAGACTAAATTAGGTGACTAGCTTAGGGTCACATCAGCAGTAGGTTCTCAGGTAGCATGGGCAAGTCACTTAACTGATTTCTGCCTTAGTTTCCTTATTTGTAAAAGGGGGAATAATTATATCTCCCAAGATTGTACATAACATAGGTCAAACACTTTGTAAGTCTGAAAGCACTGCAATAAAGACAAATTATTATTATTAAATAAAAAGGTGAAGGTCAGTGCTTCCTATTATAGAGTTTTAGAAGTTAGTCAGAACAGTGGGTAGAAGTGGAAGAGAGGTAGATGTAGGCTTGATGGACAGAGGAAATAAAGAGCTGCTAACAACTAGTGCTATCTCAAAGTGAAATGAGCTGTCACTGGAGAGGAGTTTGTCTCATCAGAGACCTAACAAAAGCTTGATGCTATCAATAATTATAGTCATTAAACATTTACGAAGTGTCTACTATGTGACAGGCACTGTGTTAATAAATACAAATAAAAAGAAATAAAAACTCCCTGCCTTCAAGGAGTTTACAACCTAATGGGGAAGGCAACATATAAAAAGAAGAGGAAAGGGGGGTGGAAAATGGAGGGGGAGAAACTTCTTGACTTGGGATCATGACAGGAAAGTTCAAAGAAGTCCAAAAGCAGTGTAAGTGGTGGGAAATGGGGAGAAGACTGTGTTGATCCCACTCCTTACATGGAGGTCCTGGAGCCCACGGCTCTGCCATCTAGTCAGAGAGTCCAATTTGAGGGGCAGAGGATAATGATAAGACATGAGTACCAAAGCTGATTAATCTTACAGGATAATGAGATTTCCCATTGATGATGGGTCATGGGTATGGGTATATTGTAGAGTATTCTGGGTCAGGTATGAGTTATACTAAATATATACTAATACTAAATATATACTGATACTAAATATATACTAATACTAATGTCTTCTGAGGTGTCTTCCAACTTAGCTGCCTTGTCCATGGCTCCTCATGATATCTGTAAATGATCCCACCAGCCAACAACAGTGTGGGGACATTCAGGTTTATGAAACATGTTTCCTCACTGTGTATAGCTTCCCCAAAGTCATGCATTCATTTCACAAATATTCACTGAAAAGCGACCATGTGCAAAGTATTGTGAGAGGTGCTTTGGGTAAATCAATCAATAAGCATTTATTAAATACCTACTATGTGCTAGTCACTGAATGAATATAAAGAAGCTGGAGATTTAGGTCCTATCTTCAAGGAGTTTAAACTCTAACTGGCAAGATAAACCATGTATAAAAACAGGATTAGGAAGATGTTAATCCTTCTGTACCTATGAGTTCCTGAGGGACAGTAGTTGTTTTTTTCTTAGCCCAGTAGCTGGCACTTAGTAAGCTATAAATACTTGTTGAGCACTGCTCCGGTTAAAGGACATTTGAAATATATCATTCAATTCTAGTGGCCACATTTTAGGAAGGACTTTGATGTTGGGAAAGTGTCCAAAGGTTGACAACTATGATGTTGGAGGGCCAAGAGATCTTATCACTGGAGGATCAATTCAAGGAGATGGGGATGTTTAGTCTGGAGAAGCCTCAACTGTTTTCCAGTATTTGAAAGGTTGTCACTTGGAAGAAGAAATGCAGTTGTTGCATAGCCCCACGGGAAGAAATAGGAGCAAGAAGTGAAAACTGACAAGGTGCAGATATAATCTTAATATAAGGAAAAATATCTTTCTGACAATGAGAATTCTGCAGAAGTAGAAGGAGCAACTTTGGGAGGTAATACATTCATATTCACTAGATACCTTCAAGCAAGGGCTGAATAGGAGTCAGAAACTGTATGTAGTAGAGACTTCTTCAGGTATGTGTTGGACTAGATGGCCTCTGAGGTCCTTTTTAACTCTGAAATTCTGCAGATACCACTATACAAAGCAAGAATGGAGAAACATCAAATGATTGGGATAAAAAATGAGTGGGAGAGAGAGCTCATTTAAGGCTGGAGTGATCTGGTTGGTCTTCATAGAGCTGATGACCTATGAAATCAATGACTCTCGGCCAACCCTCCTGTGACCATCAAGAAAGACTCAGATCCCTAGTCAGAGGACCTTGGGTCAAACCTGGCTCAGTTACTCACGTCCTGTGTGATCTTGAGTAAATTATTTCACCTCCAAGGGCACTGGTTACTTTATTTAAATGTATGAATGAAGCAGTTGAGTTAAGACTCCTTTCAGTTCTAAATTGATGATTTGATAACCTCACTTGTATTCATTGATTCCTCTAGCTTTGACTTAGAATCAGCGTATAGGATCCTAATTACAGGAGAAGAGGCAGAGCTGGGTAAATACTGTATGCTAAGAAATATGGAAATAGATACAGACATTTCTTTTTCAGTCTTCCAGAAACAGAAGATTTTTTTTCTAACTGGAGTCCTTCTGGTTGTCCTCCAAGTTATTAGTGACCCCTCCCCACCTCATTGCCTTGGATTTGTTTGAATATGTATTTTGCATAAACTTTGTAAGTATATGTTGTCTGTTCCCATTAAGACGGAGACTGTTCCACTTTTATCCTTATATGTCCAATGCATAATAATCACTTAAGGGAAATGAATAGGCATATATATATATATATATATATATATATATATATATATATGCACACACACACACACACACACACACATATATATATATATATATATATATATAGTAACTATTATGTGCCAGGCACTATGTTAAGTGATTTATAGATCTCATTTGATCCTCTCAACAACACTGGGAGATAGGTGCTGTTATCACCCATATTTTACAGATGAGGAAACTGAGGCAGACAGAGGTTAAGTGACTTGTTCAGGTCGCACAGCTATGAAGTGTATGAGGCTGGATTTGAGCTCAGGTCTTCATGACTCTCGTCTCAGTGCTTTAGTCTCTGAGTCACCTAGGTGTTCCCAGTTTAGAAAATGATCATGATTTGATTGATTTTGTGGCATCCACAGAATAACCCACTGACAATAAGACAGTGCTCAGAAATTGACATCCTTTTTCATAGATCTCCGTGTGGGCTCTTTCTTCATGAATGATATCCTAGCATCATTAGGTTGGCACCTAATGAGTATTCAGTGCCTAATGAGGATTACTTAGAACACAAACACACACATACACACACACACATGCACACACACATGGTCAGTTTGCTTTTTTTCTTGATGTCACATAAGGGAATTCCTCATCCCGTTCCTCTCTGTCCCCTCCCTCTTTTCTCTTTCCTTTCCTTTCTCTTTTTGTCTCTCTCTATCTCTCATTTCTGTTTCTGTCTTCCGTCTCTGTCTCCGTTCTTTTTCTTTCCTCTCTCTCTCCACCTCTGCGATTCTGTCTCTATTTTTGTCTGTCCTCTGTCTTTCTGTTTGTATCCATGCTCATCGGCCTCTCTCTCTATTTCCATATTTCTCTCTGTTTTTCTGTGTCTATGTTTCTATCTTGCTCTATCTCTGTTTCTATCTCTTCCCTATCCCCTCCCTACTCCAGGCACAACAACCTATGTGGGAAAACAGCATTCCGGGTAACCCTGAAGGTTCTTACAGTTAGAACATATGTGGGAGGAGCTGCCAGCTACTTTCCCACCAACTCCTTTCGTGCTAGAGATGTGATTCTCTTCTTCTGCCAGTTTAATAGCGGACCCGGGGTAAGATTCTCTGGGGGCTCAGTGACATAATTATTATCTATGGTCTCTGCATTAAATGGGAGAAAACATCATAGCCTGAATCTGCCTGATTCCAAATGCCAGCCTGTGCCCACATTCAGCCCACAACTGAGCTTGCAAATGCCCTGAGCCCCACTGCTCTTGTCAGGACCATTGGTATTGCCCGGGCTTGGGGCAGAAAGCTGGCCTGGAGTGAGGGCTCTGAGGGCCCTGCTTTTGGAGGTGCTTCTCACTCTCTCACTGGTGCTCGTTGCCTTCTTCCCCTCCCCAGCCAGGATTAGGGGAATACACACACACACACACACACACACACACACACACACATAATTACACATGTATCTGTGTATATGTATTTATGTCTGTATATGCACATATACATACGTATAAATTTTTATATATGCACATATGTATATAGAAATACATAACATTTTTATAAGTACATTATATAATACATACTACATATTTCTAGATAAACATAAATTTATGTATTCATATTGATAACATATTTATTTATAAATATAAACTATATTACATTACATATATATTTATATATTCGGCTTCCCATTTCAATCTGGTACTGGGTCTAAAAGTACTAACTCCTGCAAATCTGGAAAATAAACCATACAACAGATGGGCCACAAAAAGTTTACAACATGTGCAGTGTGGGAGCTTGTACAGCTCTGGGCAAAAAGCAGAAGCTTGGGATTTGGAGAGCTCTGAGTTTTTAGTCTTTGCAGTTGTTTGTTTGTTTTTCAAAACTGCGGACAAGTCAATTCATCTCACTGGCCTCTTCTTGGTCATGTAACCACATACCTTAATGTGCTTGTTATTTAGTGGGCAGCCACTAATCAGAACAATATTTGGCTGATAGGAAGCAGCATCTGAAAGCTTAATGTGACTGCCTTGGTTGTTTACAACCATTTTTTTTAAGGCATCCTATTTGCATGGAAGCCAAGCATTTACAGGAACTCCAAGATTTGGAGGAGAGAGAGCTGAGACTGGTAACAGGAAGCCCTGAGTATGAAGGGTGCCTCAAGTACTTGGTAATTGTGTGATCATGGGCAATTCACTTAGCTTTCCTTAGCCTCAACTTCCTTAGCTTAATTACTACCCCTCTCCCATTATTAATGGGGTTATACAATAAATAATCATTAACATTCATAATAATAATAAATATATTTCCTGCTTTATCAGGATGTTGTAAAGTGCCAATGACATTATGGAATTAGGTCTAGAGCTGGAAGGTACCATAGAAGTCGTCAATTCCAACCCCTTCCTTTTATAGATGAGGAAACTGAGGTTCAGGGAGAGGTAACTTGCCCAAAGTCATGCAGTAAATATTAAAAATTGGAACTTAAACCCAGATCTTCTGACTCCAAAGCTAGGAACCTTTTTATGGCTTTGTGTGTGTGTGTGTGTACACATGCATATCAGTGTGTATACACATATATATGTATATATGTGTATACACACATGTGTATAATATAGGCATATATGTATGTGTCTATATATACACATGTATATATATATAATATACCTATATATGGTGTGTGTGTATTTATGTGTCTATATGTGTATATGCATATACACATATATACAAATACACAAATATGTTATATAAATGTCAGAGTTTTTTTTTTTTACAGTGAAGGAATAAGATAAAATTGACTTCTATTGTGACTAGGGCTACAATCAATTGGTTGATCTTTACTCAATCAATCAATAAGTAAGCATTTAGTAACTACTTATGTGCCAAGAAATATGGCCCAAAAAGTACTAAAGTGAGCTAAGTCCTGACATCAAAGAGAAAGGGCATCAATAAAACTAGAAACCTTGGAGAGGCAGGGCTAGAAAATAAAACACACACTGGCCTCAGAGCTAAGAGGAGGAGATTTAACCCCTGACTCAGATACTTCCTCCTCTTCACCCTGGGCAAGGCATTTCAACCCCCTGTGCCTTTATGATCTCATCTCCAAAATGGGTATAAAAATACTTGCATTACCTACCACACAAGACTTAAACGAGGAAAGTAAGTCTTGAAGCGCTCTGGTGATGTGAGCCATCCTTGTTAGCCCAACTTATCCTTGGTGCTGAGATGTCCAGCTTAAGTTTTGCAATGTTTCTCACCATCACAGTGAGGTTATAAAATTCTGAATTATTCAAACAAAATCTCTTTAATGAAACTTAGTATATGTGCTATAGCAGAAAAGGTAAATATGTGTAGCAGAGGGTATTGGGAAATAAATGAATGGGAGAACAGTGTACCTCCACCAAGGTTCAGAATCTTCACCTTTTTTCTGAGAAAAATGAGGACAAAGACTTTTTCTCTCTGTTTTTCTCTGTTCATGTGAAAGTAGGAGCACCCTTTGAGGACTGGCCAGATACTGCAATGATCACAGACCTAAAGAGAGAGGTCATTAAGGACAGACTCCTCATTTTACAGATGAGGAGATTAAAGTTAATTGACTTACAAATTTTTACAAGTGGTGTGACTCTGAGCACGTGATTAAACCTTTGTTTCAATTTTCTAAACTAAAATGGGGACACCATATGCACCTGTCTTTGAGGGTTTTTGTAAGAATTAAATGAGATAATATTTGTAAAATGCTTATCACAGTGGCTAGCTCATAGTTGACAATATATAAACATTAGCTGCTATCATCATCATCATCATGACCTCATCAATGACCCTAGTAAGTACTATATAAATTCTAGTTATTATTATTATTGTTGTTATTGCTATAATTATTATATCTTCCTCACTCCAGGTCCAGTGTTCTGTCTCCTGGGGTATCTAGCTATCAATCAGCAGCAGTTCTTGCATTCTGAGGTCTGCTAAAGATTAGATAGGGGAGATAGGTGGTACAGTGGATAGAGCACAAGAAAACTCATCTTCAATTAAAAGCTCCTCCATCTCTGGTTGAATTTGGGTGTCCAGATCCTCAGAATTCCCCTGGTCCCTTTCAGATTTTCAATGGTTTAGCTTCTTTCAAATCACTTTGCTACTTAAGCCAGAAGGATATCAGGAAATGTCCCATGAAATGTCTTTGTTTGACCATTATTGGAAATAGGATGGTAAATTGTTCAGTTTCTTTTCAGATTGTCAGTATCTTATCTGTGTTAAAGCCCCATGTAGATGTCCCAGGGGATAGTGCTGGGCCTGGAATCAGGAAGGCTATTTTTCCGGAGTTCAAATTTGATCTCAGATACTCACTAGCTGTGTGACCCTAGATAAGTCACTTAACCCTGTCTACCTCAGTTTCCTCATCTGTAAAATGAGTTGTAGAAGGAAATGACAAACCACTCCAGTATCGTTGCCAAGAAAAGCCCAAATAGGGCCACGAAGAGTTGGACATGATTGAACAACAACATTGATCAGCTAAATTAATGCCCAATTGCTGATTGAGTTTTTTAAAGTATCTCATAAGTGTTAAAGATGGCCACTAGGACATTATCCATGTGCAACATTTTTCTCCTTAGTTTCCTTCATAAAACTTTAGAAATCTTCACTTATATTTCTTGAGAATACTGAAAAACAATGTTAGAATTATCGAATCTCAGAATTGGAAGGAACATTAAAGCTTATCTATTTGTGGTCAAACTGTTCAAACCAGTGAAATGATTCCCATCTAACTATTGTATGACATAATCTGGACGACAAGCTTCTTTCATTAGACCTTGATTTTCAGAGCATCTGACTAAGCTAGTATCAACCTCTTCATACTTCTCATTGGCATTGGCATCATCAAACCATAGACTGAAAAAGACTTGAAACTGTTTCCAGAATGCTTTGCAAATCATTATTAGCTCATTACCATTATCATGCCCTCCTATGTCCTTTCTTCTTCAGGCTAAGTATTCCTTCATCCCATCCTGGGGTGGGATGGCTTCTTCTTCCCACACGATTCTAATCACTTTCCTCTGGAGATATTATGTATTGACAATACTCTTTCTAAAATTTGGTGCCCAACACTAAATAGAGTACTCCAGTTGTAGTGTAGTATGACTCAGTACAGTGGAACTGTTATCCTAGGCATTAGTTTTTATCAATCCAGTTTGAGGTTGCATTAGCATTTTTTTGGCTATCCCATCCCACTCCAGAATCTTTGACCTCCAACTTCACAATCTCCCTCCACCCCCAGTGCTTTGTCATGGGAACTATTGTCCAGCCACATCTTTTCTCATCCTGCACTTGTACAGTTGATTTTTTGAACCCTATTTACATTCATCCCTATTTGATGTTATCATCCTCTAGTGTTGGGATGTCTCACTGTAGTATGGAGGTAACTGTGTTCTTTTAGTCTATGTCAATGAAGTGAAGCTGAAGAGGTTTAGAACATGGGCCTGGTTATGGATTGTGTGTGTGTCCCTCAGCTTCAGGACCAACCTAACATTCCTGCAAGGTAATATTTTTTTGAGTCAATCTGAGTTAAATTATTTACCCAGGGTCACACAGCTAGGAAGTGTCTAAGGCAGATTTGAGCTCAGGTCCTCCTGACTCAAGGGTTGGTGCTCTATCCATTGTACCACCTAACTCTAAGAATATTTTTTTTAAATTCAGTCAAAATGATTTATAAAGAACATTTATTAAGTTGAAGAGGAGCTATGATCTGTGTTGATAAAGAAGAATTGAAGCATGGG
This sequence comes from Gymnobelideus leadbeateri, assembly GCA_011680675.1. Taxonomy (NCBI): domain Eukaryota; kingdom Metazoa; phylum Chordata; class Mammalia; order Diprotodontia; family Petauridae; genus Gymnobelideus; species Gymnobelideus leadbeateri. Next base: position 655,454 of record WOXC01004614.1, on the reverse strand, counting down.
GGTCATAGATGTAGAAGTTACTTTTGAGTTTACCTTTTACCTTTTACCTTTGAGTTACCTTTGAGATTCTTTAGTTCATTCAATTCATTTTATAGTTGAAGACTTAAGGTCTAGATAACAAATGAATGAAAAAAAATTATGAATCCTGATGATGTACCAAATACCGTGTTAAGTTTCTTTCTGGGGACATAGGTAGAAAAGTGAGACAGTAACTGCTTTGAATATTACATTTGAATAGAAGGTGAAACACACAGAGGTAGGAAGTTAATGAATGAGTTCAAGATCACAGGAATGGTAATTTGTTCAGTCATTTCAGTTGTGTCCAACTCTTTGTGACCCCATTGGAGTTTGCTTGGCAAAGATACTGGAGTGGTTTGCTAATTCCTTCTCCAGTTCATGTGACAGATGAGGAAACTGAGTCAAACAGGGTTAAGTGACTTGTTCAGGGTCACACAGCTAGTAAGTCTGAGGTCAAATTTGAATTCAGATCTTCCTGACTCTAAGCCTGCTGTATCCACTGTGCCACCTACCTGCCTCGTGAATAGCAATTAGTAAAGACCAAATATGAACCTAGGTCCTCCAGTGATCTTCCATAGATCCTTGAAGTACTGAAGGAAATGATCCCATTTTCTAAACAAAACCAAACCCCCCAAATGAGGTATGTTTCTTTTTTCAAGAACAAAGAGATACAAAATGGAATTAAAATCAGAGCATGGCAAAAGTAAATAGTAAGACAATAGTTTCACTCTGTTAAAAACATACTTTTTGATGTATCATTATTCAATAACAAGTTCTATGGAATGCCAAATGCATTAATTATGGTAGCCATTGGTAGACTCCAGGGAAATAATTTTTGAACTTTTTGTTTGTTTCTGGAACATTCTTCACTCTTAAAAATTTTTGAAAACACCGAAAAAGTCTTTGTTTATGTGAGTTATATTTATTGATATTTACCACATTAGATAAATCAACATGTCTTAAGATTATTGCAAAAAATAATTTTGATCTCAAAGACCTTATGAAAGGTTCTCAGAAATCCTAGGTTATCCCTAGACCACTCTTTAGATGCTCCAGAGAATTTGTGACTTAGATCTAAAAAAACCCCAACAAAACAAAACTAGGAAGGGTAGTGGGTGTTTATAAACCCCAACCCAGATCTCTCACACTCTGGACTCCTGACACCCTCTTCTTGGGCAGCCTCTAGATGAGAAGGTGCCATCTGAGATAGAAGACAGAGAAAAAATGGTTTCTTTTGGTATGATCACCAAAAAGAAATAAACTTGTAAGTAAAGAGATATATCTGTGATATACCACCCAGTGGTGAACAGTTGCATCTGAATACCATTTGCTGTTATCCACAAGAAATTTATAAGCATATGGCTTGCAGTAACATTAATATAATTTCACTTTAAAACGTAGGCAGGAGCAAATTTTATGGGGAAGGCATAAAAGTGCCCTCATCTCAATCCCTTCTTATTCCTCTATTGCCTATTTAGTTGCATAATAGCTTAGCTCATAAAAATCTTCGCATAAACCTCCCCCACCACCACCACACCCACCCACCACCAATCCATCAAAAAAAAAAATCCCAACAACAGTTAAACCTTGAAGTAGTCATTATCTAAGGCAAGAAGATTCTCCCTGTAATAATGACATGAGTGTAAGCCTGAAGTATACCTTCTTTTGCCTTCCTAAATAAAATGAAAGCAAAAGGTTTCATTTCATTTCAAATGTGCTTGAGTATATGACATTTTTTTAAAGGTGAGAATAGAGCATTTATTGGTGTTGTGTGTGCCGCTGTATGTGTGTGCACGTGTGTGTGTGTGTGTGTGTGTGTGTGTGTGTGTGTGCTTCCAGAAATTTCTATGAAACTAATTCAGTCCATGTGTTTGCTTAATTCAATGTGAAGCTAAGTAAACATCCCAGTAGCAAAGTCAAAGCCTGTTTAAACTCATTAAAAGAGAGTGTGTAGATTGGTTTGATTAAAGTCTGGCTGTTGCTTTGCCATTTGGTTTGGAATGGATTCTGTGGCTGCCCAGCAAGGAAGAATAGGGAGATGAAAGAGAGAAAAAATTCAAAGGAGACCCACAAATGAGCAGCTGTTGATGTAGACCTCCTCTTCTTTCCTTTCTTTGACAGTAAAGTGGGAGTTCTGATCTAGAAGGAGATTACTGCACCTTGATCATTCCTTAAATATATATTTTTGTCTTTATTAATTTGTTTGTTTACTTTTAGTTTACAAGATTCAATTCCACAATTCTTGAGTTTCAAATTTTCTCTCCTACCCTCCCCTCTTCTTCCCCACCCCATGATGGTATACAATCAAGTATAGGATCTGCAAGTACTTTCACATTAGACATTAGTCAGGTTATAAAGAAGGATTGTATCAGATGGAATGAAAAATGGTAAAGTGGCAACAAAACTAAACAAGAAAAAGATCAGGTAGTTTGCTTCAATCTGGATTCAAACTCAGTTCTTTCTAGTTCTTTCTCTGGATGTAGACATCTGTCTCCATCATGAGTCTTTGTGGATTGACTTATATCACTGCATTGCTGAGAATAGTCCAGTGTACCAAAGTTGGTCATCACATATACGCTGTGTCTGTAACTGTGTACAAATTTCTCCTGGTTCTACTCTTCTTACTCAGCATCAGTACCTATAAGCCTCTCCAGGTAAATATGAAGTCCATCTGCTCCTTGTTTCTTATAGCACAATAGTATTCCATCACATGCACATGCTACAACATGTTCTGCCATTCCCCAATTGGTGGGCACCCCCTTAATTTCCAAATCTTTGCCATCACAAAAAGCTGCTATAAATATTTTTGCACATATGGATCTTCCTCCCACTTCTATGATCTCTTTGGGATATAACCCTAGAAGTGGTATTGCTGGGTCAAAGGGTATGAAATTATTTATAGCCCTTTGGGCATAATTCCAGTATGGTCTCCAGAAAGGTTGGATCATTCAAAACTCCACCAGCAATGCATTAGTGTTTCAATTTGCCCACATCCTCTCCAGCATCTGTCATTTTCCTGTTTTGTCATCTTAGCCAATCTGACTGGTGAGATTTGGTACCTCAGAGTTGTTTTGATTTGCATTTCCCTGATCAATCATGATTTAGAGCATTTCTTCATATGCTTATAGATATCTTTAATGTATTCCTTTGAAAACTGACTGTTCATATCCTTTGACCATTTATCAATTGGGGAATGACTTGTATTCTTATAGATTTGAGTCAGTTCTCTGTATATTTTAGAAATGAGTCCTTTATCAGAGACATGGGTTGTAAAAATTCTTCCCCAATTTCCTACCTCCCTCTTAATCTTGTTTACATTGGTTTTGTTTGTACAGAAGCTTTTCAATTTAATGTAATTAAAATGATCCATTTGGCATTTTATAATATTCTCTAATTCTTGTTTGGTCATAAAGTCTTTCCCTCTCCACAAATCTGACAGGTAAACTATTCATTGTTCTCCCAGATTGCTTACAGTATTAACCTTTATACCTAGATCATGCACCCATTTAGAATTGATTTTGGTATATGGTGTTACATAATGGTCTAAGCCCAGTTTCTACCTCACTATATTTCAGTTTTCCCAGCAATTTTTGTCAAATAGTGTGTTCTTATCCCCAAAACTGGGGTCTTTGGGTTTATCAAACAATAGATTACTATATTCATTGATTGCTGAATCTTGTGCGCCCAATCTATTCCATTGATCCACTACTCTATTCCTCAGCCAGTACCAAGTAGTTTTGATGATTGCTGCTTTATAATACAAATTAAAATCTGGTATAGCTAGTCTACCTTCCCTAGCATTTCTTTTCATTAATTCCCTTGATATTGTGGACCATTTATTTTTCCAAATGAATTTTGTTACTATTTTGTCTAACTCTATAAAGTAGTTTTTTTGGTAAATTGATTGGTATGGCACTAAATATATAATTTAATTTAGGTAAAATTGTCATTTTTATTATATTAGATCGACCCAGTCATGAGCAATTGATATTTTTTCTAATTAGTTAGATCTGACTTTATTTGTGTGAAAAGTGTTTTGTAGTTGTGATCATATAGGTCCTGGGTTTGTTTTGACAGGTAGATTCCCAAATATTTTATAATGTCTTCAGTAACTTTAAATGGGATTTCTCTTTCTATCTCTTGCTATTGGATTTCATTAGAAATATACAGGAATGGGGTGGCTAGGTGGCGCAGTGAGTAAGAGCGATGGCCTCGGAGTTGGAATGACCCGGGATCGAAACCGGCCTCAGAAAATGAGCACCCACACGTAAATAAAGACTAGCTGTGTAACCTTGAGCAAGTTACTTAACCCCAATTGCTTTAAAAAAAAAAGAAATATACAGGAATGCTGAGGATTTAAGTGGGTTTATTATATATCCTGCAATTTTGCCAAATTTATTTATTGTCTCAAGTAGTTTTTTATTTTATTCTCTAGTATTCTCTAAGTATGTCATAATATCATCTGCAAAGAGTGATAGCTTGTTCTCTTCTTTGCCTAATTTGATTCCTTTGACTTCGTTTTCTTCTCTAATTGCTACTGCTAAAATTTCTAGTACCAGATTGAATAAGAGGGGTGATAGTGGACACCCTTTTTTCACCCCTGATCTTACTGGAAATGCTTCTAGCTTATCTCCATTACATATAATACCTGCTGATGGTTTTAAATAGATGCTACCTATTATTTTAAGGAAGGCTCCACTTATTCCTATACTTTCTAGTGTTTTTAATAGGAATGGATGTTATATTTTGCCAAAAGCTTTTTCTGTATCTATTGAGATAATCATGTGGTTTCTGCTAGTTTTATTGTTGATATGATCAATTATACTGATGGTTTTCCTAATTTTAAACCATCTTTGCATTCCTGGAATAAATCATACCTGATCAAAGTGTATTATTCGTGTGATAAATTGCTGTAGTCTTTTAGATAATATTTTATTTAAAATTTTTGCATCTATATTCATGAGAGAAATTGGTCTATAATTTTCTTTCTCCATTTTATCTCTTCCTGATTTAAGTATCAGTACCATATTTGCATCATAAAAAGAATTTGGTAGGACTCCTTCTTCACTGATTTTCCCAAATAGTTTGTAGAGTATTGGAATCAGTTGTTTCTAAATGTTTGATAGAATTCACTAGCAAATCTGTCTGGCCCTGGAGATTTTTTTCCTAGAGAGTTCACTGACGGCTTGTTTGATTTCTTTTTCTGAGATGGGTTTAAGTAATTTATTTCCTCTTCCATTAACCGGGACAACTTGTATTTTTGTAAATATTCATCCATTTCACTAAGATAGTCAAATTTATGTGCATACAATTGGGAAAAATAATTTCTAATTATTGTTTTGATTTTCTCTTCATTGGAGGTAGATTCACCCTTTTCATTTTTGATACTCATAATTTGGTTTTCTTCTTTCTTTTTTTATCATATTGACTATGTGTCTATCAATTTTATTGTTTTTTTTTATAAAACCAACTATTAGTTTTATTTATTTATTTATTAAATAGTTTTCTTAATTTCAATTTTATTAATCTCTCTTTTGGTTTCCAGTATTTGCAATTTAGTATTTAACTGGGGATTTTCAATTTGTTCTTTTTCTAGCTTTTTCAATTGCATGCCCAATTCATTGTGACCTCCCTTTTCTCTAATTTATTCATGTATGCACTCAGGGATATAAAACTTCCCCTAAGAAATGCCTTTTCTGCATCCCACAAATTTTGGTATGTTGTCTCATTATTGTCATTCTCTTGAATGAAATTACTGATTGTTTCTATAATTTCTTGTTTGACCCACTCATTCTTTAGGATTAAATTGTTTAATTTCCAATTAGTTTTTAGTCTATCTTTCCATGGCCCTTTATTGCATACAATTTTTATTGCCTCATGATCTGAGAAAGATGCAGTTAATATTTCTGCCTTTCTGCACTGAATTGTGAGGTTTTTATGCCCTAGTACATGGTTGATTTTTGAGTATGTGCCATGAACCACTGAGAAGAAAGCATATTCCTTTTTATCCCCATTTGGTTTTCTCCAGAGATCTATCATATCTAGCCTCTCTAAAATTCTATTAGCCTCCTTAACTTTTTTTTTTTTTTTGCTTTTTGGAGGGCAATTGGGGTTAAGTAACTTGCCCAAGGTCACCCAGCTAGGTTTTTTTTTTATTTGTGTGTGCGTTAAGTGTCTGAGGTCGGATCTGAACTCAGGTCCTTCTGACTCCAGGGCCGATGCTCTTACTCACTGCGCCACCTAGCCACCCCCCTTAACTTCTTTTTTGTTAATTTTGAGTTTAAATTTATCAGGTTTAGAGAGGGGGAGATTAAGGTCCCCTACTAATATAGTTTTGCTATCTATTTCTTCCTCTAATTCCTTTAACTTCTCCTCTAGGAATTTAAATGCTATACCACTTGGTGCATATATGTTAAGTAATGATATTGCTTCATTCTTGATGGTGCCTTTTAGCAAGATATCGTTTGCTTCCTTATCTCTTTTAATTAGATCTATTTTTGCTTTTGCTTTATCTGAGATAAGGATTGCTACCCCTGCTTTTTAACTTTGAGGTATAATAAATTCTACTCCACCCTTTTACCTCTACCCTGTGGATATACCTTTGTTTCAAATGTGTTTCTTGTAGACAGCATATTGTAGGATTATGGTTTTTAATCCATTCTGCTATCTGCCTCTGTTTTATGGGAGAGTTCATCCCATTCATATTCATGGCAATGATGATTATCTGTCTCTTTCCCTTCATCCTATTCCTTCCCCTGCTTATGTTTTTGTTTCTTCCTTCTCCCTTCCCCTCCTTAAGGGTTTCCCTTTTGACCACCACCTCCCTCAGTGTTCCCTCCTGGTGACCCCCCCCCCACTTCTTTCCTACCCTCTCCCCTTACTAATCTCCCCTTTTAATCTTCCCTTACCCTCCTACTGCCTATAGGACACAATAGATTTTTATACTTATCAGAGTATGTTATTCCCTCTTTGACCCCAAACCGAGAGTAAATTTCATACAGTGCTCCTCTCCCTCCCTCCTTTCCCTCTATTTAATGAGTTTTCATGACTTTTCACATTAGAATCTTAAACTTAACTGACTATGTTGATCCCTCTTTGAACCAGAACCAGTGAGAATAATGTTCAAATGATGTTCCTCCCCCTCTTTCCTTCCCCTCTACTATAGTGTGTTTTTATGCCTTTTCATATGGCATAATTTACCATTTTCTGTTTCATCCTCTCCTTTTATCTCATTACAGTCCCTTTGACACCCCTTAATAAGGTTTTTTTTTATCATCAGATTAGTTCATTTATACCCACACCCTCTATCTATATATAACCTTTTTAAAGGTCATGACAATCATATAAATTTTGATATTGGCAGTTATCAGCTTCTCACTCAACATTTTGCTTTTATTGCATCTCAAGTTATGTACATGTGCGTGTGTGTGTGTGTGTGTGTGTGTGTGTGTGTGTGTGCTTGTGTGTATGTGTGAGGGTGTTTTTTCCTTGTTTACCTTTTTATGTCTTTCTTGAGTCTTGTAATTGGAGATCATTTTCCATTGAATGCTTGCTTTTTCATCGGGAAAGTCTGTACGTCCCTTATTCCATTAAATTACCATCTCCTTGCCTGAAAGATTATGCTCAGTTTTGCCCAGTAGTTAATCCTTGGTTACAGTCTTTTGCACTCTTTTGCCCTTCGAAATATCAAATTCCAGTCCCTCTGATCTTTTAATGTAGAAGCTGCTAGGTCCTTTGTGATCCTGACTATAGATCCACTATATTTGAATTGTCTCTTTTTGGCTGCTTACAATGTTTTCTCCTTAATCTTGTAATCCTGGAATTTGGCTACTATATTTTTTGGAGTTTTCAATTTGGGATCTCTTTCTGGAGGAGTCCAGTGAATTCTTTCAATAACTATTTTACCTTCTGATTCCAGGACTTCAGGGCAGTTTTCTTTGATAATCTCTTGGAGGATGTTGTCCGGGCTGCTTTTGTCATCCTGGCTTTCCAGTAGACCAATAATTCTTAAGTTATCTCTCCTGGATCTGTTCTCTAGTTCAGTTATTTTTCTAGTGAGATATTTTGCACTTTCTTCCAATTTTTCAATCTTCATGTTTTGTTTGATTGACTCAGTGCATCATAGAGTCCTGAGCTTCAATTTGACTGATTCTAACTTTTAGTGAATTATTCTCTTTGGTTAGTTTTTCAAGGTCCTTTTTTAGGGAGGTATTTTCTGCAATTAGTTCACTAATTTTACTTTTTAAGGATTTGTTTTCTTCAGTGAGACTTTTTTCCAATTTGGTCACTGTAAATTTAAATTTGTCTTGCAACCTCCCTAATTTGGCCTTTAAAATCTTTCTAGAGCTCCTCCAAGAATGCTTTTTGGGCTGGAGACCAGTTCATATTTACTTCTGTGGTCTCAGGTGTGAGTACAGAGTCCATGTTGTCCTCTGTATTCGGTTGTTCTTGATTGATATAATAAGCTCTAACCGATTTTTTTGCCTTCCCCTTCTCCTTCTCAGCTTCCTTCCTTCCCATTGTAATTTCCTATTTCCTAATTTCTCAGGCTGGGAGCTAAGGGCCTGGTTGTTGACTTTGTGTGCTGTAGCCTCTGGGTTTCTAGGTTGAGGCCAAGGCCAGGAGTCTCAGTGCTGGAGTTATGCTGAGTTATGCTAAGGCTCCCAGAGTAATCTGTGGAGGAGGTGTGGTTTGGCCACTTCAGGTTTCTGCCTCTATGCCCCTGGGATACTGCTCAGGCAGGCTTTTGCTGGTCATGTGAGATGGGGCTTGTTGGGACCCCTCCCCCTCTTCTCTTCAGATTCTTTGCTGCCTCAGTTACACCCCTTCCCAGTGACTCCCAAGCCTGAGGCTATTTCCACTATCTCAGGATTTCACTCTGGGTGGGACACTTATCTCTGGGTTTCCTAGGTTAGGGAGGGGAAATTGGAGCAGCCAGAGTTTACTTAGCCATCCTGGCCCCTGGAAAAACAGGCAGGTTATTTCTAAACTTCCAGGCTGGGGGCTTGTAGCCCCAGGAGAAGCTGCTATCTCTGCTGGGGACCCTGAGCCCTCTTTTACCAGGCTCCAATGGATCCTCCCATCCTGTGGTGAGATGCTGGTGAGATGACTGCAAATTGCCCTTGGGGTGGGTGAGTCCACCAGCCGGGGCTCCTTCTCTCTCCTTTGTAGTCTGCTCTCTAGTCTGAGCTCCTGCAGCCCCCAGGTATTCTATGCTACCCTTGTCCAGACCCACATGGGCACCTTCCTAAGCTGGATTCTGCCACACTCTGCCTCCTAGTGGATTCTGACACTCCTAAATCCATTCAGATTCACTTTTTGAGGTTTAGTGACAGGATTTATGGAGGAGCTTAGAAAAGTTACTGCTTCCATTCTGCCATTTTGGCTCCACCCCATCATTCCTTAAATATTAAGAACTAGAAGGAACCTTAGAAATTTTAAAGTTCAAATCTCATTTTTCACTTGGATATCTTATCAGTTTCCATGGATTTAATTATCATCTCTATTCTGAGGATTCTTAAATCTGCCTAGCTGCTTAAGCCTACTTCTCTGCTGACCTTCAGTCTCACATCTCCAACTGCCTTTCAGACATCTCAAACTGGGTGTCCATTAGACATCTTAAACTCAACACATCTAAAACAGAATTAACTTATTATTACTGCCCCCCCCCCAAAAAAAAACTTCCCCATTCCCTGCCTTAACTTTACTGTAGAAGGCAACTCCATTCTTCCACTCCATCAAGCTCACAACCTACGTATCATCCTAGATTCTTCACTATCTTCTAACTCCCTATAAGCCCCCCATACTGATGCTCTTGACAAGCCTGTTTATTCCACCTTTCCAGCATCTCTTCAATATGCCCCCTTCTTTCCTCTGACACTGCTCCCACCCTGGTGTAGCCCTCATTACCTTACACTGGATTATTGTAATAGCCTGCTGGTGTGTTTGACTGCCTCAAGTCTCTCTCCATTACAATTAATTCAGCAATTAGAGTAATTTTTCTAAAGCATATATTTGACTACACCATTCCTCTCCTCAATAGTGACTCCTTTTTACCTCTCAGAACAAGCATAATAAAGTTCTTTGTTTAGCTTTTAAAGATCTCCACACCCTGGCCACTTCTTACCTTTCCATTCTTCTTATGGTAGACTCCTCCACATATCTTTAAGCTTGCTATACTGGTCTTCTTGGTGTTCTTCATATATGATTCTCTTATTTTCCCCTGCTTTTGTACTGACTGTCCCTTATTTGTGGAATGTTCTCCTTATACCTTAGTGCCCCTGATATAGTCTTACATCTAGGGACACTGATCTTGCTCTTTCATGAAACAGACTCCCATCTCTTGGCTAAGGGATTTTTCCTTGGCTGTCTCTCATGCCCTCCTCATCTCTACCTCCTGGTTTCATTAAAATCTCAGTTTATTTTAAAAAATTTTTAAATAAAAAATATAACCCAAGATATTTTTAGTTTTCAACATTCACTTCCATGAGTTTTAAATTTTCTCCCCCCAAGACTCCTCCCCAAGATGGCATGCAATCTGATATTGGCTCTACATATACATTTCTATTAAACATATTTTCACATTAGTCAGGTTGTACAGAAGAATTAGAACAAATGGGAGGAACTATGAGAAAGAAAACAAAACAAAAAAAAAAGAAAGAAAAGAAAATGATCTGCTTTGATCTGCATTCAGACTCCATAGTTCTTTCTCTGGTTGTGGATGGTATTTTCTATCATGAGCCCTTTGGAATTATTTTAGGTTCTTGCAATGCTGAGGAGGTCTAAGTCTTTCAAAGTCAGTCATTGCACACTGTGGCTGTTACTGTTTACAATGTTCTTGTTCTCCTTGCTTCATTCAGCATCAGTTCATATACGTTTTGTCAGGTTTTTCTGAAGTCCACCTGTTCAACATTTTTTTTATTTTTATTTTTTATTTTTTATTTTTTTGCTTTTTGGAGGGCAGTTGGGGTTAAGTGATTTGCCCAAGGTCACATGTCTAGTTTTTGTGTTAAGTGTCTGAGGTTGGATTTGAACCCAGGTCCTCTTGACTCCAGGACCTGTTCTCTATTCACTGTGCCACCTAGCTGCCCCTATGTTAATTTCTTTTTTTTGGGGGGGGGTATTTTTTGGGTACATTTTTTTAAACAAATGCTTTGTTAACTTCTGTTTTACATCATTCATTTCCGCCAGATTTTGAGTTACAATCATTTCCCCCCCATTATTCCCCTACCCACCCTCCCAGAATAGCAGTCTCACAAGATATCGCTTCCTCCAATCTGCTCTCTCCCATACCTTCTCCCATACCCCCTTCGACTTTTCCATTGGAGGAAGATGAATCTTTGTGTCCCAATGCCTGCACATCTTATCTCCCTATTACAAGCAAAAGAGTATTAACAATAGTATTTATATATATTTGAAACATTTAATGTTAAGACCTCGAATTTCAGATCCATTTCCTTCCTCCCTTGTCACCCATTCCCTCTTGGGAGATAAGTAATTCAGTATATGTTATACATGTCTAGCTATGCAAAACATTATCATAGTAGATATATTGTACAAGGCAGCTTATAATTCCCTCCCACACATCCCACCCCCCACCTGGTCCATTCCCTACATGAATGGACCTCTTCTATAGTGGGTACTTCCAACCACCCCTCCCCACAAGGATGCCCTCCCATCCATCATCCCTCCTCTCATCCCCCTTCCCCCTATCCTGCTGCAGGTTGAGATATCCCATTTAGTATGTATGTCATTCTCTCCCTGAACCAAACTCAATGTGAATGTGCTTTTGCCTTTTTAGACTTCCTATTCTCTCCTTCCCTTGCAACCACTTCCCCTTGCTTCTTCCACATGAGATAGTTTACCCCACCCTGTCTCTCCCCATCTCTTCCTGCCACTTTCCTCTCTCACCTCATAATTTCATCCCTTGAGTATTCTCCCTTCCCAACAAATTCAACCTATGCCCTCTATCCATATATGATTATAACCATATACACACACATTCAGATATGTATTCACATGACCACACCCCCTTCTTCCATTATTTTCATAGTGAGAAAGATATCATCAGTCACTGTTATTGCTTTTCCATATAGTAATGTAAATAGTTCACCTTTGATAGTTTCCTTTTGATTTCCTTTCCCTGATTACCTTCTCAGGCATCTCTTCCTTCTTGTGTCTGGATGTCAAATTTTCTATTAAATTCTGTTTTTTTCCTCAGGAATGCTTGAAACGGGGCAGCTAGGTGGCGCAGTGTGTAGAGCGCCGGCCCTGGAGTCAGAAGGACCTGAGTTCGGATCCGGCCTCAGACACTTAACCCACACAAACAAAAACCTAGCCGTGTGACCTTGGGCAAGCTACTTAACCCCAGTTGCCCTAAAAAGGGGCGGTTAGGTGGCGCAGTAAGAGCGCCGCCCTCGGAGTTGGGATGACCCGAGATCGAATCCAGCCTCAGAAAATGAGCACCCACACACAAATAATGACTAGCCGTGTAACCTTGAGCAAGTTACTTAACCCCAATTGCTTTAAAAAAAAAAAAAAGAATGCTTGAAAGTCCTCTATTCCACTGAATGACCATATTTTCCCCTGAAACAAAATACTCAGTTTTGCTGGGTAGGTGACCCTTGTGTTCATTCCCAGTTCCTTTGCCCTCTGGAATATCATATTCCATGCCCTTGGATCCCTCAGTGTAGAAGCTGCCAGGTCCTGGGCTATTCTGATTGTGTTTCCACAATATTGAAATTGTTTCTTCCTGGCTGCTTGTAGTATTTTCTCCTTGATCTGGGGATTCTGGAACCTGGCTATAATATTCCTGGGAGTTTTCTTTTTGGGATCTTTTTCAGGAGGTGATCTGTGGATTCTTTCAACCTCCACTCTGCCCTCTGGATCTAAAACATCAGGGCAATTTTCCTTGAGAATTTCTTGAAGGGTGATTTCTAGGTTCTTTCTTTGATCATGGCTTTCAGGTAGTCCAATAATTTTTAAATTGTCTCTCCTGGATCTATTCTCCAGGTCAGTGGTTTTTCCCATGAGATATTTCACATTGCCTTCTAATCTTTCATTTGTTTGGATCTGCTTAACAGCATCTTGATTTCTCATAAAGTCATTAGCTTCCATTTGCTCCAGTCTAACTCTGAAGGAATGAATCTCCTCAGTGAACTTTTGAGATTCTTTTTCCATCTGGCAAATTCGACTTTTTAAGGCATTCTTCTCCTCATTGCCCTTTTGGGCCTCCTTTGCCATTTGAGTTAGTCTATTTTTTAAGGTATTGTTTTCCTCAGTCAGGCTATTGACCCTCATTTCATACTTTTCCTGCATCCTTCTCATTTCTCTTTCCAATTTTTCCTCCACTTCTCTTATTTGATTTTTAAAGTCCTTCTTAAGGTCCTCTATGGCCTGCAACCCGCTCATGTTTTCCCCTGGGGCTTTTGGAGCAGGACTTCTGACTTCACAGTCCTTTTCCCGCTCTATGCCCCCAAAATAGGAGTCTAGGGTTGCTTTTTTCTGTTTCCTTTGCCTTGGCATGTTGCCACTTAATTGCTTGACTTTTGGGCTTGTTGCCACACTATGGCTTTAAGGCCAGATAGAGGAATTTTCGTCCCGAACGTGTGTGGGGCAACTTCCGTTTCTGGCAAGCTGTAAACCCACCCATGACTTCCACCCTAGATAACAATCCAGATCCAGGGAGGTTAAAGCAATAGCGATTACCCCCCAAGACTGATCGCTGGATCTCCCTGCGATTTGCAGGCCGGGAGCTGGAGCTGCCTTTGAAAACTACCAAATGGCATGTCTCCTCAGAAGCTTCTAACCCCCAGGGGAGGGAGCCGACGCATTCCCTAAATACTGGACCCAAAGTCCATAGGACACTAACCTCTTACTTTGTCCTAGGCATGTCTATGTTGATAATTCTGGAGTTGCCACAGTTCCTGGTGTTCTGGGGTTCCTCCAGCCGGCTGCTGGCCCTGCTGCCCTGGGGCTAAAACCTCGGCTCGCGCGGACCTGGTCTCGGCTTGGCTCCTGCGCTCTGTGAGCTGCAAGCTGCCAGGTCCCAGACCACTGCGCTGGTCCTTCCTGCAGGGCTGCTGGGCTGTCCTCAGTGGGAGGTTAGTTTCTCTGTGTCGTTCTGTGGGTGCTGAGGCTCCAGAAGTTGTTCAGAGTCCCCTCCCCCTGTTAATTTCTTATAGCACAATAGTATTTCATAACATTCATATACCACAACTTGTTCAGCTATTCCCCAATTGATGGGTATTCCTTCAATGTCCAGTTCTTTGCTACCACAAAAAGAGTTGCTATATTTTTGTATATGTGGGTTCTTTTCCCATTTTTTTAATCTCTTTGGGATACAGCCCTAGAAATGGTATTGCTGGGTCAGTTTTATGGCCATTTGGGCATAGTTCCAAATTGCTCTCTAGAATGATTGGATCAGTTCACAACTCCATCAACAATGAATAGTGTTCCGATTTTCCCACATCTTTTCCAACATTTATAATTTTCCTGTTTTGTCATGTTACCCAATCTGAGAGGTATGATGTGGCACCTCAGAGTTGTTTTGATTTCCATCTCTCTAATTAATAGTGTTTAAGAGCATTTTTTATATGACTGTAGATAGTTTTAATTTCTTCTTCTGAAAACTGCCTGTTCATACCCTTTAACCATTTATCATTTGGGGTATGACTTGTATTCTTATAAATTTGACTCAGTTCTCTATATATTTTAGAAAAGAGGCCTTTATCAGAGACACTAATTGCAAAAATTCTTTCACAGTTTTCTGTTTCCCTCCCAATCTTGGTTGCTTTGGCTTTGTGCAAAACCCTTTCAATTTAATGTAATCAAAATAATCCTTTTGTATTTCATAATGTTCTCTATCTCTTGTTTGGTCACAGATTGCTCTATTCTCAAAATCTCATTTTCTATAGGAAGTCTCTCTCAAGCCCTCTTAATTTCTAAGTGCCTTTCCTTTTAAAATTATTTTCTATTTATTCTGAATATAGCTTGTTTGTACATATTTGTTAGCTTGTTGTCTCCTATTCTAAACTGTGAGCTCCTTGAGAGTGAAGAATATCTCTTGCCTCATTTTATATTGCTGGTACTTAGCATGGTGACTGGCACATAGTATGGGCTTACTCAATGTTTATTGATTGATTGAAAAACTGATGCCCAGACACATGAAGTGACTTACATGCTGCTCTCCACCTACCCTCCCAACTCCTGGAGGGCAAAGACCTCTTCAGTTTTTTCTTTGTATCCTCAGTGCCTGGCACTTAATACATCTTAATATGTATTTAATAAGTACTTCTTGATTAATTGATTGATTGATAGCCCATGGTCACTTGAGCAGCAGAGTTAAGTCCTTTGGTTCTACATCATCCTAGGACTTCATATAACCAGGTTAATGTCATCTATAAAAAGGAGAATCTGTAAAACTTCAATGGACAGAATGTCCATTTTAGAATCATAGCACCATTGATTCAGAACTGGAAGGGATCTTAAAGACCATCTAGTCCAACCCCTTCCTTTTACAAATGATGAAGCTTTGGTTCAGGGAGATTAAATGATCAAGGTCACAGGGGTAAGAAGTATCAGAGGCAGGATTTAAACTGAGCTTCTTCAACTCCAGAGTCAATGATCTTTCCCCTATATCACATCAGCTTCTCTCTACCATATTTGAACTTTGTGCAGGATGTTCTCTTTGATAATGAGGAATACCTTTGGCAAGGTATATCATGTCTCCTTATTGATATCTCATTTGCATTTAATACTCTGTATTATTAGGCAAAACCATCCTTTTTGTTGAGTCTGTCTGAGAATCTTTTATGATCTAAATCTCATACAGCAGTTAGCTTGAGGGAAAAGAGCCTTTATTAAGGTAGAAATTTTCTTTTTAGAGTCGAATGCTGAGATAAAAGACTATTATGAGTAAATTTCACTTTATAGAATCACATGCTCAAAAAAGAAGCTATACTAAACTCTTGACAGTGGAATCTTGTAGTTTAATACAACCTACTGTTTCCCATCTCATATTTTCATTAAAATACCTACATATGCACAGAGGATTCTTATAAAAAAAAAACTTAGATATGAAAACGTTGCTGCTGTTATTGATCACTTTTTTTGGAGGGGGTAATGATGCCTTTATTGTAGTGTATATTCTTTTGCAATAATTCTCTTTT
The DNA here is from genome assembly GCA_011680675.1 of Gymnobelideus leadbeateri. NCBI lineage: Eukaryota > Metazoa > Chordata > Mammalia > Diprotodontia > Petauridae > Gymnobelideus > Gymnobelideus leadbeateri. The sequence continues at coordinate 639,267 of WOXC01004614.1, read as the reverse complement.
TAATGATACCTCACAAATCAATTCCTGAGGGATTTTCTAAAAAAAATAGCATTACTTCGAGTATAAATTTTTGTATTTATTTGGCAAAGACTGCCTTCCCAGTGACTTTCTATGTGCTACCATCGTCTCTTCACATGGTACTGAGGTGGTGAAATCTAACTGTGGTGATTCCATCATTGTTGCTGGTGAAGATAGTTTGCCATAGCAATATCAGCAGATCTGTTTCACTTCACACTTACTTGTCCTCTTTCCAGTTTCATCTTCAAACATTTAGGATGGTTTAGGTAATCTCAATAAGCATTAAAAAATATACCCACTATGTGCAAGGGACTAATGCTAGGAGCTGAGATTAAAAACGTTAAAAAAAATAGTCCCTGACCTCAAGGAACTTGCATTCCACTGGTGGATATTGGGAGTGAGAAGTGCCATTTTAACAGATAAATAATACAGCATAATTTGGGGTGTGTGTGTGTGTGTGTGTGTGTGTGTGTGTGTGTGTGACAGAGAGAGACAGAGACAGAGAAAGACACAGACACTGATAGAGATAGACACAGACAAAGAGCAGTAACCATTGGAGAAAGGGTTAGTTAAACCTTGAATAATGCTAAGGATTACAAAAGGAGAAAGTGAGGAGGAAGTTCACTTCAGGTATGCAAGATACCCTCTTCAAAGACTCAGAGGTGTGGTTTGGGATGACAGATTTGGGGAATAGCAAGTAGTCATAGCTGGGGCTCATTCCAAGCTATGTTAGGAATTATTTTCCTTCCTTCCTTCCTTCCTTCCTTCCTTCCTTCCTTCCTTCCTTCCTTCCTTCCTTCTTTCCTTCCTTCCTCCTTTCCTTCCTTCCTTCCTTCCTTCCTTCCTTCCTTCCTTCCTTCCTTTCTTACTTCCTTCTTTCCTTCCTTCCTCACTTCCTTCCTCCCTCCCTTTCTTCCTTCCTTCTTTCCTTCCTTCCTTCCTTCCTTCCTTCCTTCCTTCCTTCCTTCCTTCCTTCCTTCCTTCCTCCCTCCCTCCCTCCCTCCCTCCTCCCTCCCTTCCTCCCTCCCTCCCTCCCTCCCTTCCTTCCTCCCTCCCTTCCTTCCTTCCTTCCTTCCTTCCTTCCTTCCTTCCTTCCTTCCTTCCTTCCTTCCATACTACTCTAAATCATTTTGACATCCAAGTTGTGCAAATGAGTTCATGCTCTATAACTTGATTAGGCTCAGCCAACATGACTCTTTATACTGAAAACCATATGCACACATTCTGTATACTAAGGTGCCTTTTGTTTATTTGGAGTGATTTCTCTGAGACCATGTGTATCTCTGTTGATCTCTTGTCTCAGCTACCCACAGAACAGCCAGTATGGCTGGCACTGTTTATCACTCATGCCTTCCCCGCCCCCTACCATCCGACAGGAGAAGCAACATGTCACTGTGAAGCAAAAGTTTCTAAGTAAATTGCTTTATTAGTTTTATCACCTTGAAGTCATGGCTGCCACTATGCTCTTTCACCCTATATTTAAGCATAAAGAGGTCTTCGATATGTATACTAATTAACACATCTGTTTGTTTTACTGAAAAGCAGAAGTGGCTTTTATGTGTGATTCACTTTCTCCCTTTGAAACTTTTCAGTGCAGATCTCTAAACATTAGTGGGTGCATAAAAGCAGGTGCTTTGCTGGGTAATGACTTTTCGAGTCTAATTAAATCATTATTTAACATATGTTAGTATCTTGGCATGCTGGGCTGCTGGATTATGCAGTGAGAACCACCAGAAGAATAAAGGTGCAAGAGTCACAAAGTTGTCCTAGGTCTGCAACCCAGAGTAAGCACATTCCTGACATGGTAGACCACAGGGGGAGGTTTTTAGATCTTTAACTGTTGTTTGCTCCACATCTGGAACTGTAGATTTTATGAACAGAATCGGGATGATTGCCTGCCTTTTCTGGATCCTTAGCCCTATGGATATAATCCAAGATCCCATGAGTGTTTTTTGCCTGCTATTATATATCGTTGATTATCCTTGAACTTGGCAGATCTTTTCCTTCCCTTTTGTTTCTGATGGAGAGGTGACCCATCTCTTTGGCATTCCTTTGCATTTATCCTTGATTGCTTTCCCTCATGTCTTTTCTAAAACAGATTTCCCCCCACTCTTTTGATCTGAGATCACACTTTCTTTCTATCCTCAGGGCTTAGCATTACAGGAGTGGGGAACCTGAAGCCTCAAGGCCACATGTGGCCCTCTAGGTCCTCAAGTATGGCCTTTTGACTGAATTCAAACTTCAAAGGGCCACACTTGAGGACCTAGAGGGCCAGATGTGTCCTCAAGACCACAAGTTCCACACCCCCTGGCTTAGCACAATGCCTTAGCATACAGAAGGAGCTTCATAAATGGTAGTTGATTGTTATCTCTGCTTTCTTCTAACCTGTAGTCTTTCTTTGTCTATTGATTCCTCTCCTCATTTCTACAAATAACTGTATTTTTTTTAATCTTTAAAAAAATACTCTCAGTAGGGCATTCCACATTCCACTAAATGTTGTCCTTTGTCTTCTCTTTCTTAGATAAAAACCTTGTAAAATGTATCCATTTGGTGCTCCATTTTTTCTCCTCTAACTTGATTCTAAACTCTCTGCATTATTGCTTCTGACATCATCATTCAGTTGAAAATGTCCTCTCCAAAGTTATCAGTGATCTCTTAATTGCCAAATCCAACTGACCTCTTCTCAATCCTCATCTTACTTGACCTTTATGTAGCATCTGATACTGCTGACCACCATCTCTGAGTTTTCCTGATTTTGTTGCTTCTTGGTTCTCCTCTTAACAGCTGACCACCCCTTCTCATTCTCTGATGAGTTTTCATCTATGCCACTCCTACTAATTGTGGGAGTCCCTCCTGGCTCTCTCCTGAGCTTTTTTTTTTCTTTACATTTTTCCATTCGCTAAACTTATCAGATCCCATGATTTGATTATCTCTATGCCTATGATTCTCAGATATTTATGTCCAGTTCAAGTCTTTCTGTTTAGCTTAAGTCTCACATCACTGACTGTTTACTGGACATTTTATATTGGATGTCCCATTGTTATTTAGTCATGTCCGAGTGTTCATGACTCAGTTTGGGGCTTTTTTTGGTAAAGATACTGGAATTTCCTTTTCCAGCTCATTTTACAGATGAGGAAAATGAGGCAAACAAGGTTATATAACTTGCCCAGGGTCACATAGGTAGTAAGTGTCTGACACCAGATTTGAACTCAGGAAGATGAGTTTACCCACTGTGCAACCTAGCTGCTTTATGCATGTCCTATATATATATCTCAAACTCAATATGCCCAAAACAGAGCTCATTATCATTTCCTCTAAAACACCCCTCTTCTGAACTTCCTGATTATTATGAAGGACATTACCATCCTCCCAGTCACCCAGAATAGCAATCTCAGTTGGTCTCCTCAACTCCTCACTTCTATTCATACCCACAACACATTCAAATTGGTGGCCAAGTCTTGTAATTTTTGCCTCAACAACCTCTCTTACATCAGTCTCTTTCTTCCTACTTATATAGACCCTATCCTGGCTTAGGCATCACCTCTTGCCTAGGCTATTACAATTCTCTTCTAATTGGGCTTTTTGCCCCAAGTCTCTTCCCACTTAAATCTATCTGGCACTCTGCTACCAAAGTGATTTTTCCCAAAGCATAGATTTGACCATTTCCTAGGCTCCCTGGCCTCATCCAACAATCCTCAATGGTGCCCTATTACCTCTAGAATCAAATATAAATCTCTGTTTGGCATTCAAAATTTTTTACAACCTGATTTCTTTCTATCTTTCTAACCTTTTCATAGATTATTGTTCTACATGCATGCCATGGTCTAGTCATACTCATCTTCTTACCAGCCTAGGCTCCTTTTCCTGTCTCCATACTTTTGCCCTGGCTATCTCATGCCTGGAATCCTCTCCCTTCTCACCTTTTAGAATTTTTGGCTTCCTGAAAGCCAAGTCTGCTCAAATCCCACCTCTTGTAGCAGGGCCTTCCCCATTTCCCCCAATTTCTAGATGTAGAGGTGCGGAATCTGGCCTTGAGACCACATGTGGCCCTTTAGTACCTCAAGTAAGGTCCTTTGACTGAATCCAAACTTCACAAAACAAATCTCCTTAATAAAAGGATTAAGGCTAAAGGCCTATAGTTGAGGACCTAGAGGGCCCATGGAACCTCAAGTTGTCAGGTTCTCCACCCCTTTCTAGAACCTTCCCCTCTAAATTACCTTCAATCTTTTCTGCTTGTACTTTGTGTGTACCTATTTATATACAAATGCCTCCCCCATTAGAATGTAAGCCCATGGAGGGCAAGCACTGTTTTTGCCTTTCCCTTAAGTCACCAGAACTGAGCACTATTCCTAACACATAGTAAATGATTGTTAATCCATTGATTGATGTTTTTTTTAACTCTTTTCTAGCCATGCCTGCCCAGACTGTAATGTTTGACTTTTTTTTTAACTTGAATATAAGACTTCACCTCAGTTTCTATCAAATTATATTACTTTAGAGCTCACCCATAATCATAACCTGTTTAATTTTCTTAAAAAAAAAGAAAAGAAAAGGGGTGGCTAGGTGGCACAGTGAATAGAGCACTGGCCCTGCAGTCAGTAGGACCTGAGTTCAAATACAGCCTCAGACACTTGATCACACTTACTTGCCGTGTGACTTTGGCCAAGTCACTTAACCCCATTGCCATGCCTTTCCTCCTCCAAAAAAGAAAAGAAAAAAGAAAAAAATGCAAAAAAAAAAAAAAAAAGAAAAAAGAAAAAGAATCTTGGTAGTCATAGTACCTGGTCTAGAATATTGGCTCTGCCTATGTGTTTGAGACAAATCACCTCAACTCACTGAGCTCAGTTTTGTGTGCATCCCCAAAACTGTGTGCAACAGAAATCCTTATCCAAATAAAACTTGAGGTTTCTCAAGGTAGGAAGCAGAAAAGAATGGTTTCTTATGATCTTGAGAAAGGGCCACCCTCCTGACAAATGGTCAGGGAGGAGAAGCAATTTACAAAAGGAAATGGTGAAGCTATAAAGCCCTAACATGGAATTCTCCCTCACCCCCCTCCTGACCCTTTTCTTCCATTGGCTGGAAGTTAGGTGTACAATCTAAGCTTGGCAATCTACCTCAAGTACCAGAACAAGGAAACAGTAGACCACCCAAAGTACATTTGAGAAAGCACTTCTATCCTTATTGGCATTTCTTGTGCTGAGGTGGCACTGGGGAGGATCTCCATTGCTCTAAGTCCCAGATTCCTGTAAGGTCAGGTAACTTCTAAACTTAGATCTAGTGGATGCTGAAGCCACTCTAGATTTAATTTTTCAGAATGGGGAAACTTCACCGCAAATTATCCTCACAGGTTCCTCATCTGTAAAGTGAGGGCCTTGGACTAAATGCCCTTTGAAGTCCTTTTCAGTCTAGATCTAGATCCTGTGAATTCACTTAATCTTTCTAGGCCTCAGTTTCTTCATTTGTGAAGTTAGGTGATTGGACTAAATGTCCCTTGCAGTTCTAACATTAAGATGCTCCTCAGGACAACCCTCCTTCTCCATCAGCTCACAGATACATGCTCTCAGACACATCTCATTTATACAGATAGCATGGCTCAGCAAAAGGAGTGCTGGGTTGGAGCCAGGAGGCCAAGTCAAAGTTTGAATCCCAGGTTTGCTACTGGGTGTGACCTTGGGTAGGTCACATTTCTTCATCTGTCAAATTAGAAGACTACATGATTTCTGAATTCTAGGTTTATATTTGATAATTTGATCCTTTCCTAGTGGAATAATCTCCAAGCTGCTCAGTCTCAGCAGTAATCTTGTCCTCACTATCCCACACTAGCAGGTTTCTCTGACAGAATCATTTATTCCCAATGGTGGGCTAGTATTTTCCACAGGAAATACTAGTTCAGGAACTCATGCTAATCTTGTCCTTGAGACTTTAAAACAAGACATATTTTAGTGGTATAAGTTATACATAGTCATTTTGGGAGCCAAAAAAAATGGTTTTAATATCCCAGAAAGAACCATGATTTGCAAGAATGCTCTTTCTCAGAGCAGATTCAGTTATGAATAAACTATTATAATGTTTTTCCCAAAAAAGAAGTGAAAATCCTAATTAAAATAAAAATTATCACATAGAGTTCCTTTAGCACTAGGCTAAAGGAATTCTATTCCAATTTGTCTTTCATCCAATATTCTTTCATTGCTCCTACTTGGATTGCAAGTACATTTCTATAATTTTATATTAATAAATACATATGGCATATTGGATTTTTAAAAAATGTTTTCTCTTCCAAAGAAGGTGAACAGATATGAATAGGATATTATAAAACTATGTATTTCTAAAACAGTTCCAAGTATTTTTTTATTTAGGTGTTGAATCCTGTCCATAATTTCCTTGTCCATTGTAATGAAAATATCATTAATATTTCACTTTAATAATATAGTGCTCTGGAGTGGAAATATAATAGGATACATTTCCTCCTAAAGAGCTGTACTACACCCCTTAATCATGTTAAATGAATTCTTTGTGATTAGTTTTATGAGGCTTGGGCATGAAATTAGAATTTGGCTCATTTGAGAAAAGGAAGTGTTATTTATTTATTAAATTTTTTAAAAAAGATTTTTTGGTTGTTGTTGATATAGGTTTCCACTGTTTACTCTGAAAAAAAATGCAACACATCAAAGACTGATGTCACCATCAATATCAAAGCTGTAATGAGGGTGGGTAGTAGTTATAGTTATAATTTACTCCAGTTCTAACATCTGAGGAGATGTCCTCTATCCCAGTCCTAAGAATATATTCCCTATACCTGGAGTCTCCCACCTTGTTTTTTGTGTTCTGTCACCAGCCAGAGACCTCATAGGAGTTGGTGGACAGAG